>CM061067.1:145693597-146893597 GCA_030762895.1 Sophora flavescens
ATCTCATCATATATCAATCTTTGTCCAAAATTTACTTTCGCAAGACAATCAACGTGCTTGTCAATCATCTCATCTCAATCAAAGTCAAGTTTACTAACAATATAAATATTGTGAAAATTTGATAAGTCTTGACTATTGGGATTAAAAGTACAGAGATCAAAAAGTACAATTAAGCCAAAATAAAAAAATAGTCTAATTTCTATGTACTATCAGTGTAAAGGACTTTTACACAGACATCCAATAATATTTTGACAAATCAGCATCATTGTTATTTCTCAATTATAGTTATTAAAATAAAACTGGTAAAAAACATGAGAGGGGGAAAATAAAAATGATTATATTAATTGTATGAGAGAGAAAAATATTAAAAATTATGATTCTGAATTTTGTTTATAAAAATAATTTACTATATATGAAAGTTATTTTTAAAATATCTAAAATTTAAAATGATTATATTAATTTCAAATATATTAATTATAATATCGTAAAATAAATCGATGAGAAAAAAAGCTTTGGTGAGAGAAGTGGAATTGTAATGATAACATTGAGTTAAAAAAACTTATTAAATTAAAATGTAAGTAAAAAATAAATAAAATGATGGATGAAGAATAAAATAATGTGAAAAACTATATAGCTTAACACCTCAACTTAAGTCTTTCAAAAAAAAGTACAATTAAGCATGAATTAAAAAAATGAAAATTTATTAGCTCCTCTTATACATAGCAAGAAAATGTGTTTATGCACAGTCACATATAACAAGAAAATGAAAAAAAAAATATTGGTAAAACAACTTGAGAGGGAAAATAAAAGAAAAGCAATCCACTGAAGCAACATTGAGAATAATGTTAGCCTTAGAATAAAATCGGCAGCTCAAAGTCTTCCAAAGTAAAGTTTTCCGACCATAACGATCTACAAAGAAAAAACCACCATATTCATTTAAGACAGCATCTACAATCTCATCATATATCAATCTTTGTCCAAAATTTACTTTCGCTAGACAATCAACGTGCATGTCAATCATCTCATCTCAATCAAAGTCAAGTTTCAGAACAATATAAATATTGTGAAAATTTGATAAGTCTTGACTATTGGGATTAAAAGTACAAAGATCAAAAGGTACAATTAAGCCAAAGTAAAAAAATAATCTAATTTCTATGCACTGTCAGTGTAAAGGACTTCAACACAGACATCCAATAATATTTTGACAAATCAGCATCATTGTTATTTCTCACTTATAGTTATTAAAATAAAACTAGTAGAAAAAACATGAGAGGGGGAAAATAAAAATGACTATATTAATTGTATGAGAGAGAAAAATCTTAAAAATTATGATTCTGAATTTTGTTTAAAAAAATAATAAAAATAATTTAATATATATAAAAGTTCTTTTTAAAATATCTAAAAATTAAAATGATTATATTAATTTCAAATATATTAATTATAATATCATAAAATAAATCGATGAGAAAAAAAGCTTTAGTGAGAGAGGTGGAATTGTAATGATAAAATTAAGTTAAAAAAACTTATTAAATAAAAATGTAAGTAAAAAATAAATAAAATGATGGATGAAGAATAAAATAATGTGAAAAACTATATAGCTTAACACCTCAACTTGAGTCTTTCAAAAAAAAAAGTACAATGAAGCATGAATAAAAAAAATGAAAATTTATTAGCACCTCTGATATATAGCAAGAAAGTGTGTTTATGGACAGTCACATATAGCTAGAAAATGAATAAAAGATATTGGTAAAAAAACTTGGGAGGGAAAAAATAAAAGAAAAGCAATCCCGCTGGAAGCAACATTGAGAATAATGTTAGCCTTAGAATAAAATCGGCAGATCAAAGTCTTCCAAAGGAAATTTTTCCGACCATAACTATCTACAAAGAAAAAACCACCATATTCATTTAACACAGCATCCACAATCTCATCATATATCAATCTTTGTCCAAAATATACTTTCGCAAGACAATCAACGTGCTTGTCAATCATCTCATCTCAATCAAAGCCAAGTTTCCTATTTGATAAGTCTTGACTATTGGGATTAAAAGAACAGAGTTCAAAACGTACAATTAAGCCAAAGTAAAAAAATAGTCTAATTTCTATGCACCGTCAGTGTAAAAGACTTTTACACAGACATCCAATAATATTTTGACAAATCAGCATCATTGTTATTTCTCACTTATAGTTATTAAAATAAAACTAGTAAAAAAAACATGAGAGGGGAAAATAAAATGATTATATTAATTGTATGAGAGAGAAAAATATTAAAAATTATGATTCTGAATTTTGTTTATAAAAATAATAAAAATAATTCAATATTTATATAAGTTATTTTTAAAATATCTAAAAATTAAAATGATTATATTAACTTCAAATATATTAATTATAATGTCATAAAATAGATGGATGAGAAAAAAAAGCTTTGGTGAGAGAGGTGGAATTGTAATGATAAAATTAAGTTAAAAAAACTAATTAAATAAAAATGTAAGTAAAAAATAAATAAAATGATGATGAAGAATAAAATAATGTGAAAAACTATATAGCTTAACACCTCAACTTGAGTCTTTCAATAAAAAGTACAATGAAACATGAATAAAAAAATGAAAATTTATTTACACCTCTTATATATAGCAAGAAAATGTGTTTATGGACGGTCACATGTAACAAGAAAATGAAAAAAAAAATAATATTGGTAAAAAAACTTGAGAGGGAAAAAATAAAAGAAAAGCAATCCCACTGGAAGCAACATTGAGAATATTGTTTGCCTTAGAATAAAATCGGCAGATCAAAGTCTTCCAAAGGCAAGTTTTCCAATCATAACTATCTACAAAGAAAAAAACACCATATTCATTTAACACAGCATCCACAATCTCATCATATATCAATCTTTGTCCAAAATTTACTTTCGCAAGACAATCAACGTGCTTGTCAATCATCTCATCTCAATCAAAGTCAAGTTTCCTAACAATATAAATATTGTGAAAATTTGATAAGTCTTGACTATTGGGATTGAAAGAACAGAGATCAAAAAGTACAATTAAGCCAAAGTAAAAAAATAGTCTAATTTCTATGCACTGTCAGTGTAAAGGACATTTACACAGACATCCAATAATATTTTAACAAATCAGCATCATTGTAATTTCTCATTTATAGTTATTAAAATAAAACTGGTAAAAAAACATGAGAGGGGGAAAATAAAAATGATTATATTAATTGTATGAGAGAGAAAAATAATAAAAATTATGATTCTGAATTTTGTTTATAAAATAATAAAAATAATTTACTGTATATAAAAGTTATTTTTAAATATCTAAAAATTAAAATGATTATATTAATTTATTATATATTAATTATAATATCGTAAAATAAATCGATGAGAAAAAAAAAGCTTTGGTGAGAGAGGTGGAATTGTAATGATAAAATTATGTTAAAAAAACTTGTTAAATAAAAATGTAAGTAAAAAATAAATAAAATGATGGATGAAGATTAAAATAATGTGAAAAACTATATAGCATAACACCTCAACTTGAGTCTTTCAAAAAAAAAAGTACAATGAAGCATGAATAAAAAAAATGAAAATTTATTAGCACCTCTGATATATAGGAAGAAAATGTGTTTATGCACAGTCACATATAACAAGAAAATGAAGAAAAAAAATATTGGTAAAAAAACTTGAGAGGGAAAAAATAAAAGAAAAGCAATCCCGCTGGAAGAAACATTGAGAATAATGGTAGCCTTAGAATAAAATCGGCACATCAAAGTCTTCCAAAGAAAAGTTTTCCGACCATAACGATCTACAAAGAAAAAACCACCATATTCATTTAAGACAGCATCCACAATCTCATCATATATCATTTTTTGTCCAAAATTTACTTTCGCAAGACAATCAACGTGCATGTCAATCATCTCATCTCAATCAAAGTCAAGTTTCCTAAAATATAAATATTGTGAAAATTTGATAAGTCTTGACTATTGGGATTAAAAGTATAGAGATCAAAAAGTACAATTAAGCCAAAGTAAAAAAATAGTCTAATTTCTATGCACAGTTAGTGTAAAGGACTTTTACACAGACATCCAATAATATTTTGACAAATCAGGATCATTGTTATTTCTCACTTATAGTTATTAAATTAAAACTAGTAAAAAAAACATGATAGGGGGAAAATAAAAATGATTATATTAATTGTATGAGAGGGAAAAATATTAAAAATTATGATTCTGAATTTTTTTTTATAAAAATAATTCAATATATATAAAAGGTATTTTAAAAATATCTAAAAATTAAAATGATTATATTAATTTCAAATATATTAATTATAATATCATAAAATAAATCGATGAGAAAAAAAAGCTTTAGTGAGAGAGGTGGAATTGTAATGATAAAATTAAGTTAAAAAAACTTATTAAAAAAATGTAAGTAAAAAATAAATAAAATGATGGATGAAGAATAAAATAATGTGAAAAACTATATAGCTTAACACCTCAACTTAAGTCTTTCAAAAAAAAAAGTACAATTAAGCATGTATAAAAAAATGAAAATTTATTAGCACCTCTGATATATAGCAAGAAAATGTGTTTATGCACAGTCACATATAACAAGAAAATCAAAAAAAAATATTCGTAAAAAAACTTGAGAGGGAAAAAATAAAAGAAAAGCAATCCCGCTGGAAGCAACATTGAGAATAATGTTAGCCCTAGAATAAAATCGGCAGATCAAAGTCTTCCAAAGGAAAGTTTTCCGATCATAACAATCTACAAAGAAAAAACCACCATATTCATTTAAGACAACATCCACAATCTCATCATATATCAATCTTTGTCCAAAATTTACTTTCGCAAAACAATCAACGTGCATGTCAATCATCTCATCTCAATCAAAGTCAAGTTCCCTAACAATATAAATATTGTGAAAATTTGATAAGTCTTGGCTATTGGGATTAAAAGTACAGAGATCAAAAAGTATAATTAAGGCAAAGTAAAAAAATAGTATAATTTCTATGCACTGTCACGGATAGGACTTTACACGGACATCCAATAATATTTTGACAAATCAACATCATTGTTATTTCTCACTTATAGTTATTAAAATAAAACTAGTAAAAAAACAAGAGAGGGGGAAAATAAAATGATTATATTAATTGTGTGAGAGGGAAAAATATTAAAAATTATGATTCTGAATGTTGTTTTTAAAAATAATAAAAATAATTCAATATATATAAAAGTTATTTTTTAAATATCTAAAAATTAAAATGATTATATTAATTTAATATATATTAATTATAATATCGTAAAATAAATCGATGACAAAAAAAAAAGCTTTGGTGAGAGAGGTGGAATTGTAATGATAAAATTAAGTTAAAAAAACTTATTAAATTAAAATGTAAGTAAAAAAGAAATAAAATGATGGATGAAGAATAAAATAATGTGAAAAACTTTATAGCTTAACACCTCAACTGAAGTCTTTCAAAAAAAAAGTACAATTAAGAATGAATAAAAAAATGAAAATTTATTACCACCTCTGATATATAGCAAGAAAATGTGTTTACGCACAGTCACATATAACAAGAAAATGAAAAAAAAATATTGGTAAAAAAACTTGAGAGGGAAAAAATAAAAGAAAAGCAATCCCGCTGGAAGCAACATTGAGAATAATGTTAGCCTTAGAATAAAATCGGCAGATCAAAGTCTTCCAAAGGAAAGTTTTCCGATCATAACAATCTACGAAGAAAAAACAACCATATTCATTTAACACAACATCCACAATCTCATCATATATCAATCTTTGTCCAAAATTTACTTTCGCAAGACAATCAACGTGCATGTCAATCATCTCATCTCAATCAAAGTGAAGTTTCCTAATAATATAAATAGTCTAATTTCTATGCACTGTCAGTGTAAATGACTTTTACACAGACATCCAACAATATTTTGATAAATCAACATCATTGTTATTTCTCATTTATAGTTATTTAAATAAAACTAGTAAAAAAAACATGAGAGGGGGAAAATAAAAATGATTATTTTAATTGTATGAGAGAAAAAAATATTAAAAATTATGATTCTGAATTTTGTTTATAAAAATAAAAAAATAATTGAATATATATAAAAGTTATTTTTAAAATATCTAAAAGTTAAAATGATTATATTAATTTCAAATATATTAATTATAATATCATAAAATAAATCGATGAGAAAAAAAAACTTTAGTGAGAGAGGTGGAATTGTAATGATAAAATCAAGTTAAAAAAACTTATTAAATAAAAATGTAAGTAAAAAATAAATAAAATGATGGATGAAGAATAAAATAATGTAAAAACTATATAGCTTAACACCTCAACTTAAGTCTTTCAAAAAAAAAAAAAAGGTACAACTAAACATGAATAAAAAAAATGAAAATTTATTAGCACCTCTGATATATAGCAAGAAAATGTGTTTATGCACAGTCACATATAGCAAGAAAATGAATAAAAAATATTGGTAAAAAAATTTGAGAGGGGGAAAATAATATAAATATTGTGAAAATTTGATAAGTCTTGACTATTGGGATTAAAAGTATAGAGATTAAAAAGTAAAATTAAGGCAAATTAAAAAAATAGTCTAATTTCTATGCACTGTCAGTGTAAATGACTTTTACACAGACATCCAACAATATTTTGACAAATCAACATCATTGTAATTTCTCATTTATAGTTATTAAAATAAAACTGGTAAAAAACATGAGAGGGGGAAAATAAAAATGATTATATTAATTGTATGAGAGAGAAAAATCCTAAAAATTATGATTCTGAATTTTTTTTATAAAAACAATTATAATAATTTAATATATATATATAAATTATTTTTAAAATATCTAAAAATTAAAATGATTATATTAATTTCAAATATATTAATTATAATATCATAAAATAAATCGATGAGAAAAAAAAAAGCTTTGGTGAGAGAGGTGGAATTGTAATGATAAAATTAAGTTAAAATAACTTATTAAATAAAAAAGTAAGTAAAAAATAAATAAAATGATGGATGAAGAATAAAATAATGTGAAAAAACTATATAGCTTAACACCTCAACTTGAGTCTTTCAAAAAAAAAAGTACAATGAAGCATGAATAAAAAAAATGAAAATTTATTAGCACCTCTGATATATAGCAAGAAAATGTGTTTATGCACAGTCACATATAACAAGAAAACGAAGAAAAAAAAATATTGGTAAAAAAACTTGAGAGGGAAAAAATAAAAGAAAAGCAATCCCACTGGAAGAAACATTGAGAATAATGTTAGCCTTAGAATAAAATCGGCAGATCAAAGTCTTCCAAAGAAAAGTTTTCCGACCATAACGATCTACAAAGAAAAAACCACCATATTCATTTAAGACAGCATCCACAATCTCATCATATATCAATCTTTGTCCAAAATTTACTTTCGCAAGACAATCAACGTGCATGCCAATCATCTCATCTCAATCAAAGTCAAGTTTCCTAAAAATATAAATATTGTGAAAATTTGATAAGTCTTGACTATTGGGATTAAACGTACAGAGATCAAAAAGTACAATTAAGCCAAAGTAAAAAAATAGTCTAATTTCTATGCACGGTTAGTGTAATGGACTTTTACACATACATCCAATAATATTTTGACAAATCAGGATCATTGTTATTTCTCACTTATAGTTATTAAAATAAAACTAGTAAAAAAAAACATGAGAGGGGGAAAATAAAAATGATTATATTAATTGTATGAGAGGGAAAAATATTAAAAATTATGATTCTGAATTTTTTTTATAAAAATAATTCAATATATATAAAAGTTTTTTTTAAAATATCTAAAAATTAAAATGATTATATTAATTTCAAATATATTAATTATAATATCATAAAATAAATCGATGAGAAAAAAAGCTTTAGTGAGAGAGGTGGAATTCTAATGATAAAATTAAGTTAAAAAAAACTTATTAAAAAATGTAAGTAAAAAATAAATAAAATGATGGATGAAGAATAAAATAATGTGAAAAACTATATAGCTTAACACCTCAACTTAAGTCTTTAAAAAAAAAGTACAATTAAGCATGAATAAAAAAATTAAAATTTATTAGCACCTCTGATATATAGCAAGAAAATGTGTTTATGCACAGTCACATATAACAAGAAAATGAAGAAAAAAAAATATTCGTAAAAAAACTTGAGAGGGAAAAAATAAAAGAAAAGCAATCCCGCTGGAAGCAACATTAAGAATAATGTTAGCCTTAGAATAAAATCGGCAGATCAAAGTCTTCCAAAGGAAAGTTTTCCGATCATAACAATCTACAAAGAATAAACCACCATATTCATGTAAGACAGCATCCACAATCTCATCATATATCAATCTTTGTCCAAAATTTACTTTCGCAAGACAATCAACGTGCATGTCAATCATCTCATCTCAATCAAAGTCAAGTTCCCTAACAATATAAATATTGTGAAAATTTGATAAGTCTTGACTATTGGGAATAAAAGTACAGAGATCAAAAAGTACAATTAAGCCAAAGTAAAAAAATAGTATAATTTCTATGCACTGTCAGTGTAAAGGACTTTTACACAGACATCCAATAATATTTTTACAAATCAGCATCATTGTTATTTCTCACTTATAGTTATTAAAATAAAACTAGTAAAAAAAACAAGAAAGGGGGAAAATAAAAATGATTATATTAATTGTGTGAGAGGGAAAAATATTAAAAATTATGATTCTGAATTTTGTTTATAAAAATAAGAAAAATAATTCAATATATATAAAAGTTATTTTTAAAATATCTAAAAATTAAAATGATTATATTAATTTCAAATATATTAATTATATTATCATAAAATAAATCGATGAGAAAAAAAAAGCTTTAGTGGGAGAGGTGAAATTGTAATGATAAAATTAAGTTAAAAAAACGTATTAAAAAAATGTAAGTAAAAAATAAATAAAATGATGGATGAAGAATAAAATAACGTGAAAAACTATATAGCTTAACACCTCAACTGAAGTCTTTCAAAAAAAAAAAGTACAACTAGGCATGAATTATAAAAATGAAAATTTATTAGCAACTCTGATATATAGCAAGAAAATGTGTTTATGCACAGTCACATATAACAAGAAAATGAAAAAAAAAATATTGGTAAAAAAACTAGAGAGGGAAAAAATAAAAGAAAAGCAATCCCGCTGGAAGCAACATTAAGAATAATATTAGCCTTAGAATAAAATCGGCAGATCAAAGTCTTCCAAAGGAAAGTTTTCCGATCATAACAATCTACAAAGAAAAAACCACCATATTCATTTAACACAACATCCACAATCTCATCATATATCAATCTTTGTCCAAAATTTACTTTCGCAAGACAATCAACGTGCATGTCAATCATTTTATCTCAATCAAAGTTAAGTTTCTTATTTATATAAATATTGTGAAAATTTGATAATTCTTGACTATTGGGATTAAAAGTACAGAGATTAAAAAGTAAAATTAAGGTAAAGTAAAAAAATAGTCTAATTTCTATGCACTGTGAGTGTAAAGGACTTTTACACAGACATCCAATAATATTTTGATAAATCAGCATCATTGTTATTTCTCACTTATAGTTATTAAAATAAAACTAGTAAAAAAAAACATGAGAGGGGAAAATAAAAATGATTATATTAACTGTATGAGAGAGAAAAATATTGAAAATTATGATTCTGAATTTTGTTTATAAAAATAATAAAAATAATTCAATATATATAAAAGTTATTTTTTAAATATCTAAAAACTAAAATGATTATATTAATTTAATATATATTAATTATAATATCGTAAAATAAATCGATAATGATAAAATTAAGTTAAAAAAACTTATTAAATTAAAATGTAAGTAAAAAATAAATAAAATGATGGATGAAGAATAAAATAACGTGAAAAACTATATAGCTTAACCCCTCAACTGAAGTCTTTCAAAAAAAAAAGTACAACTAAGCATGAATTATAAAAATGAAAATTTATTAGCAACTCTGATATATAGCAAGAAAATGTGTTTATGCACAGTCACATATAACAAGAAAATGAAAAAAAAAATATTGGTAAAAAAACTAGAGAGGGAAAAAATAAAAGAAAAGCAATCCCGCTGGAAGCAACATTGAGAATAATGTTAGCCTTAGAATAAAATCGGCAGATCAAAGTCTTCCAAAGGAAAATTTTCCGATCATAACAATCTACAAAGAAAAAACCACCATATTCATTTAACACAACATCCACAATCTCATCATATATCAATCTTTGTCCAAAATTTACTTTGGCAAGACAATCAACGTGCATGTCAAACATCTTATCTCAATCAAAGTTAAGTTTCCTAATAATATAAATATTGTGAAAATTTGATAATGCTTGACTATTGGGATTAAAAGTACAGAGATTAAAAAGTAAAATTAAGGCAAAGTAAAAAAATAGTCTAATTTCTATGCACTGTCAGTGTAAAGGACTTCTACACAGACATCCAATAATATTTTGATAAATCAGCATCATTGTTATTTCTCACTTATAGTTATTAAAATAAAACTAGTAAAAAAACATGAGAGGGGGAAAATAAAAATGATTATATTAATTGTATGAGAGAGAAAAATATTGAAAATTATGATTCTGAATTTTGTTTATAAAAATAATAAAAATAATTCATTATATATAAAAGTTATTTTTTAAATATCTAAAAGTTAAAATGGTTATATTAATTTAATATATATTAATTATAATATCTTAAAATAAATCGATGAGAAAAAAAAGCTTTGGTGAGTGAGGTGGAATTGTAATGATAAAATTAAGTTAAAAAAACTTATTAAATTATAATGTAAGTAAAAAATAAATAAAATGGTGGATGAAGAATAAAATAATGTGAAAAACTATATAGCTTAACACCTCAACTTAAGTCTTTCAAAAAAAAAGTACAAATAAGCATGAATTAAAAAAATGAAAATTTATTAGCAACTTTGATATATAGCAAGAAAATATGTTTATGCACAGTCACATATAACAAGAAAATGAAAAAAAAATACTGGTAAAAAAACTTGAGAGGGAAAAAATAAAAGAAAAGCAATCCCGCTGGAAGCAACATTGAGAATAATGTTAGCCTTAGAATAAAATCGACAGATCAAAGTCTTCCAAAGGAAAGTTTTCCGATCATAACAATCTACGAAGAAAAAACAACCATATTCATTTAACACAACATCCACAATCTCATCATATATCAATCTTTGTCCAAAATTTACTTTCGCAAGACAATCAACGTGCATGTCAATCATCTCATCTCAATCAAAGTCAAGTTCCCTAACAATATAAATATTGTGAAAATTTGATAAGTCTTGGCTATTGGGATTAAAAGTACAGAGATCAAAAAGTATAATTAAGGCAAAGTAAAAAAATAGTATAATTTCTATGCACTGTCAGTGTATAGGACTTTTACACAGACATCCAATAATATTTTGACAAATCAACATCATTGTTATTTCTCACTTATAGTTATTAAAATAAAACTAGTATAAAAACAAGAGAGGGGGAAAATAAAATGATTATATTAATTGTGTGAGAGGGAAAAATATTAAAAATTATGATTCTGAATGTTGTTTTTAAAAATAATAAAAATAATTCAATATATATAAAAGTTATTTTTTAAATATCTAAAAATTAAAATGATTATATTAATTTAATATATATTAATTATAATATCGTAAAATAAATCGATGACAAAAAAAAAAGCTTTGGTGAGAGAGGTGGAATTGTAATGATAAAATTAAGTTAAAAAAACTTATTAAATTAAAATGTAAGTAAAAAAGAAATAAAATGATGGATGAAGAATAAAATAATGTGAAAAACTTTATAGCTTAACACCTCAACTGAAGTCTTTCAAAAAAAAAGTACAATTAAGAATGAATAAAAAAATGAAAATTTATTACCACCTCTGATATATAGCAAGAAAATGTGTTTACGCACAGTCACATATAACAAGAAAATGAAAAAAAAATATTGGTAAAAAAACTTGAGAGGGAAAAAATAAAAGAAAAGCAATCCCGCTGGAAGCAACATTGAGAATAATGTTAGCCTTAGAATAAAATCGGCAGATCAAGATCTTTGAAAGGAAAGTTTTCCGACCATAACTATCTACGAAGAAAAAACAACCATATTCATTTAACATAACATCCACAATCTCATCATATATCAATCTTTGTCCAAAATTTACTTTCGCAAGACAATCAACGTGCATGTCAATCATCTCATCTCAATCAAAGTGAAGTTTCCTAATAATATAAATAGTCTAATTTCTATGCACTGTCAGTGTAAATGACTTTTACACAGACATCCAACAATATTTTGATAAATCAACATCATTGTTATTTCTCATTTATAGTTATTAAAATAAAACTAGTAAAAAAAACATGAGAGGGGGAAAATAAAAATGATTATTTTAATTGTATGAGAGAAAAAAATATTAAAAATTATGATTCTGAATTTTGTTTATAAAAATAAAAAAATAATTGAATATATATAAAAGTTATTTTTAAAATATCTAAAAGTTAAAATGATTATATTAATTTCAAATATATTAATTATAATATCATAAAATAAATCGATGAGAAAAAAAAACTTTAGTGAGAGAGGTGGAATAGTAATGATAAAATCAAGTTAAAAAAACTTATTAAATAAAAATGTAAGTAAAAAATAAATAAAATGATGGATGAAGAATAAAATAATGTAAAAACTATATAGCTTAACACCTCAACTTAAGTCTTTCAAAAAAAAAAAAAGGTACAACTAAACATGAATAAAAAAAAATGAAAATTTATTAGCACCTCTGTTATATAGCATGATAATGTGTTTATGCACAGTCACATATAGCAAGAAAATGAATAAAAAATATTGGTAAAAAAATTTGAGAGGGGGAAAATAATATAAATATTGTGAAAATTTGATAAGTCTTGACTATTGGGATTAAAAGTATAGAGATTAAAAAGTAAAATTAAGGCAAATTAAAAAAATAGTATAATTTCTATGCACTGTCAGTGTAAATGACTTTTACACAGACATCCAACAATATTTTGACAAATCAACATCATTGTAATTTCTCATTTATAGTTATTAAAATAAAACTGGTAAAAAACATGAGAGGGGGAAAATAAAAATGATTATATTAATTGTATGAGAGAGAAAAATCCTAAAAATTATGATTCTGAATTTTTTTTATAAAAACAATTATAATAATTTAATATATATATATATATATATAAATTATTTTTAAAATATCTAAAAATTAAAATGATTATATTAATTTCAAATATATTAATTATAATATCATAAAATAAATCGATGAGAAAAAAAAGCTTTGGTGAGAGAGGTGGAATTGTAATGATAAAATTAAGTTAAAATAACTTATTAAATAAAAAAGTAAGTAAAAAATAAATAAAATGATGGATGAAGAATAAAATAATGTGAAAAAACTATATAGCTTAACACCTCAACTTGAGTCTTTCAAAAAAAAAGTACAATGAAGCATGAATAAAAAAAATGAAAATTTATTAGCACCTCTGATATATAGCAAGAAAATGTGTTTATGCACAGTCACATATAACAAGAAAACGAAGAAAAAAAAATATTGGTAAAAAAACTTGAGAGGGAAAAAATAAAAGAAAAGCAATCCCGCTGGAAGAAACATTGAGAATAATGTTAGCCTTAGAATAAAATCGGCAGATCAAAGTCTTCCAAAGAAAAGTTTTCCGACCATAACGATCTACAAAGAAAAAACCACCATATTCATTTAAGACAGCATCCACAATCTCATCATATATCAATCTTTGTCCAAAATTTACTTTCGCAAGACAATCAACGTGCATGCCAATCATCTCATCTCAATCAAAGTCAAGTTTCCTAAAAATATAAATATTGTGAAAATTTGATAAGTCTTGACTATTGGGATTAAACGTACAGAGATCAAAAAGTACAATTAAGCCAAAGTAAAAAAATAGTCTAATTTCTATGCACGGTTAGTGTAATGGACTTTTACACATACATCCAATAATATTTTGACAAATCAGGATCATTGTTATTTCTCACTTATAGTTATTAAAATAAAACTAGTAAAAAAAAACATGAGAGGGGGAAAATAAAAATGATTATATTAATTGTATGAGAGGGAAAAATATTAAAAATTATGATTCTGAATTTTTTTTATAAAAATAATTCAATATATATAAAATTTATTTTTAAAATATCTAAAAATTAAAATGATTATATTAATTTCAAATATATTAATTATAATATCATAAAATAAATCGATGAGAAAAAAAGCTTTAGTGAGAGAGGTGGAATTGTAATGATAAAATTAAGTTAAAAAAAATTTATTAAAAAATGTAAGTAAAAAATAAATAAAATGATGGATGAAGAATAAAATAATGTGAAAAACTATATAGCTTAACTCCTCAACTTAAGTCTTTAAAAAAAAAGTACAATTAAGCATGAATAAAAAAATTAAAATTTATTAGCACCTCTGATATATAGCAAGAAAATGTGTTTATGCACAGTCACATATAACAAGAAAATGAAGAAAAAAAAATATTCGTAAAAAAACTTGAGAGGGAAAAAATAAAAGAAAAGCAATCCCGCTGGAAGAAACATTGAGAATAATGTTAGCCTTAGAATAAAATCGGCAGATCAAAGTCTTCCAAAGGAAAGTTTTCCGATCATAACAATCTACAAAGAATAAACCACCATATTCATGTAAGACAGCATCCACAATCTCATCATATATCAATCTTTGTCCAAAATTTACTTTCGCAAGACAATCAACGTGCATGTCAATCATCTTATCTCAATCAAAGTTAAGTTTCCTAATAATATAAATATTGTGAAAATTTGATAAGTCTTGACTATTGGGATTAAAAGTACAGAGATTAAAAAGTAAAATTAAGGCAAAGTAAAAAATTAGTCTAATTTCTATGCACTGTCAGTGTAAAGGACTTCTACACAGACATCCAATAATATTTTGAAAAGTCAGCATCATTGTTATTTCTCACTTATAGTTATTAAAATAAAACTAGTAAAAAAAAACATGAGAGGGGGAAAATAAAAATGATTATATTAATTGTATGAGAGAGAAATATATTGAAAATTATGATTTTGAATTTTGTTTATAAAAATAATAAAAATAATTCAATATATATAAAAGTTATTTTTTAAATATCTAAAAGTTAAAATGGTTATATTAATTTAATATATATTAATTATAATATCGTAAAATAAATCGATGAGAAAAAAAAGCTTTGGTGAGAGAGGTGGAATTGTAATGATAAAATTAAGTTAAAAAAACTTATTAAATTATAATGTAAGTAAAAAATAAATAAAATGATGGATGAAGAATAAAATAATGTGAAAAACTGTATAGCTTAACACCTCAACTTAAGTCTTTCAAAAAAAAGTACAATTAAGCATGAATTAAAAAAATGAAAATTTATTAGCAACTTTGATATATAGCAAGAAAATGTGTTTACGCACAGTCACATATAACAAGAAAATGAAAAAAAAAATATTGGTAAAAAAACTTGAGAGGGAAAAAATAAAAGAAAAGCATTCCCGCTGGAAGCAACATTGAGAATAATGTTAGGCTTAGAATAAAATCGGCAGATCAAAGTCTTCCAAAGGAAAGTTTTCCGACCATAACTATCTACGAAGAAAAAACAACCATATTCATTTAACATAGCATCCACAATCTCATCATATATCAATCTTTGTCCAAAATTTACTTTCGCAAGACAATCAAGTGCAGGTCAGTCATCTCATCTCAATCAAAGTCAAGTTCCCTAACAATATAAATATTGTGAAAATTTGATAAGTCTTGCCTATTGGGATTAAAAGTACAGAGATCAAAAAGTATAATTAAGGCAAAGTAAAAAAATAGTATAATTTCTATGCACTGTCAGTGTATAGGACTTTTACACAGACATCCAATAATATTTTGACAAATCAGCATCATTGTTATTTCTCACTTATAGTTATTAAAATAAAACTAGTAAAAAAAACAAGAGAGGGGGAAAATAAAATGATTATATTAATTGTGTGAGAGGGAAAAATATTAAAAATTATGATTCTGAATGTTGTTTTTAAAAATAATAAAAATAATTCAATATATATAAAAGTTATTTTTTAAATATCTAAAAATTAAAATGATTATATTAATTTAATATATATTCATTATAATATCGTAAAATAAATCGATGAGAAAAAAAAAACTTTGGTGAGAGAGGTGGAATTGTAATGATAAAATTTAGTTAAAAAAACTTATTAAATTAAAATGTAAGTAAAAAAGAAATAAAATGATGGATGAAGAATAAAATAATGTGAAAAACTATATAGCTTAACACCTCAACTGAAGTCTTTCAAAAAAAAAGTACAATTAAGAATGAATAAAAAAATGAAAATTTATTACCACCTCTGATATATAGCAAGAAAATGTGTTTACGCACAGTCACATATAACAAGAAAATGAAAAAAAAAATATTGGTAAAAAAACTTGAGAGGGAAAAAATAAAAGAAAAGCAATCCCGCTGGAAGCAACTTTGAGAATAATGTTAGCCTTAGAATAAAATCGGCAGATCAAAGTCTTCCAAAGGAAAGTTTTCCGATCATAACAATCTACGAAGAAAAAACAACCATATTCATTTAACACAACATCCACAATCTCATCATATATCAATCTTTGTCCAAAATTTACTTTCGCAAGACAATCAACGTGCATGTCAATCATCTCATCTCAATCAAAGTTAAGTTTCCTAATAATATAAATATTGTGAAAATTTGATAAGTCTTGACTATTGGGATTAAAAGTACAGAGATTAAAAAGTAAAATTAAGGCAAAGTAAAAAAATAGTCTAATTTCTATGCACTGTCAGTGTAAAGGACTTCTACACAGACATCCAATAATATTTTGATAAGTCAGCATCATTGTTATTTCTCACTTATAGTTATTAAAATAAAACTAGTAAAAAAAAACATGAGAGGGGGAAAATAAAAATGATTATATTAATTGTATGAGAGAGAAATATATTGAAAATTATGATTTTGAATTTTGTCTAAAAAAATAATAAAAATAATTCAATATATATAAAAGTTATTTTTTAAATATCTAAAAGTTAAAATGGTTATATTAATTTAATATATATTAATTATAATATCGTAAAATAAATCGATGAGAAAAAAAAGCTTTGGTGAGAGAGGTGGAATTGTAATGATAAAATCAAGTTAAAAAAACTTATTAAATAAAAATGTAAGTAAAAAATAAATAAAATGATGGATGAAGAATAAAATAATGTAAAAATTATATAGCTTAACACCTCAACTTAAGTCTTTCAAAAAAAAAAAAGGTACAATTAAACATGAATAAAAAAAATTGAAAATTTATTAGCACCTCATATATATAGCAAGAAAATGTGTTTATGCACAGTCACATATAGCAAGAAAATGAATAAAAAATATTGGTAAAAAAACTTGAAAGGGAAAAAATAAAAGAAAAGCAATCCCGCTGGAAGCAACATTGAGAATAATGTTAGCCTTAGAATAAAATCGGAAGATCAAAGTCTTCCAAAGGAAAGTTTTCCGAACATAACGATCTACAAAGAAAAAACCACCATATTCATTTAAGACAGCATCCACAATCTCATCATATATCAATCTTTGTCCAAAATTTACTTTCGCAAGACAATCAACGTGCTTGTCAATCATCTCATCTCAATCAAAGTCAAGTTTCCTAACAATATAAATATTGTGAAAATTTGATAAGTCTTGACTAATGGGATTAAAAGAACAGAGATCAAAAAGTACAATTAAGCCAAAGTAAAAAAATAGTCTAATTTCTATTCACTGTCAGTGTACAGGACTTTTACACAGACATCCAATAATATTTTAACAAATCAACATCATTGTAATTTCTCATTTATAGTTATTAAAATAAAACTGGTAAAAAACATGAGAGGGGGAAAATAAAAATGATTATATTAATTGTATGAGAGAGAAAAATCCTAAAAATTATGATTCTGAATTTTGTTTATAAAAACAATTATAATAATTTAATATATATAAAAGTTATTTTTAAAATATCTAAAATTTAAAATGATTAAATTAATTTCAAATATATTAATTATAATATCATAAAATAAATCGATGAGAAAAAAAAGCTTTGGTGAGAGAGGTGGAATTGTAATGATAAAATTAAGTTAAAATAACTTATTAAATAAAAAAGTAAGTAAAAAATAAATAAAATGATGGATGAAGAATAAAATAATGTGAAAAACTATATAGCTTAACACCTCAACTTGAGTCTTTCAAAAAAAAAAGTACAATGAAGCATGAATAAAAAAAATGAAAATTTATTAGCACCTCTGATATATAGCAAGAAAATGTGTTTATGCACAGTCACATATAACAAGAAAACGAAGAAAAAAAAATATTGGTAAAAAAACTTGAGGGGGAAAAAATAAAAGAAAAGCAATCCCGCTGGAAGAAACATTGAGAATAATGTTAGCCTTAGAATAAAATCGGCAGATCAAAGTCTTCCAAAGAAAATTTTTCCGACCATAACAATCTACAAAGAAAAAACCACCATATTCATTTAAGACAGCATCCACAATCTCATCATATATCAATCTTTGTCCAAAATTTACTTTCGCAAGACAATCAACGTGCATGTCAATCATCTCATCTCAATCAAAGTCAAGTTTCCTAAAAATATAAATATTGTGAAATTTTGATAAGTCTTGACTATTGGGATTAAACGTACAAAGATCAAAAAGTACAATTAAGCCAAAGTAAAAAAATAGTCTAATTTCTATTCACGGTTAGTGTAATGGACTTTTACACATACATCCAATAATATTTTGACAAATCAGGATCATTGTTATTTCTCACTTATAGTTATTAAAATAAAACTAGTAAAAAAAAAACATGAGAGGGGGAAAATAAAAACGATTATATTAATTGTATGAGAGGGAAAAATATTAAAAATTATGATTCTGATTTTTTTTTATAAAAATAATTCAATATATATAAAAGTTATTTTTAAAATATCTAAAAATTAAAATGATTATATTAATTTCAAATATATTAATTATAATATCATAAAATAAATCGATGAGCAAAAAAGCTTTAGTGAGAGAGGTGGAATTGTAATGATAAAATTAAGTTAAAAAAAACTTATTAAAAAATGTAAGTAAAAAATAAATAAAATGATGGATGAAGAATAAAATAATGTGAAAAACTATATAGCTTAACACCTCAACTTAAGTCTTTAAAAAAAAAAGTACAATTAAGCATGAATAAAAAAATGAAAATTTATTAGCACCTCTGATATATAGCAAGAAAATGTGTTTATGCACAGTCACATATAACAAGAAAATGAAGAAAAAAAATATTCGTAAAAAAACTTGAGAGGGAAAAAATAAAAGAAAAGCAATCCCGCTGGAAGCAACATTGAGAATAATGTTAGCCTTAGAATAAAATCGGCAGATCAAAGTCTTCCAAAGGAAAGTTTTCCGATCATAACAATCTATAAAGAATAAACCACCATATTCATGTAATGTAGCATCCACAATCTCATCATATATCAATCTTTGTCCAAAATTTACTTTCGCAAGACAATCAACGTGCATGTCAATCATCTCATCTCAATCAAAGTCAAGTTCCCTAACAATATAAATATTGTGAAATTTTGATAAGTCTTGACTATTGGGAATAAAAGTACAGAGATCAAAAAGTACAATTAAGCCAAAGTAAAAAAATAGTATAATTTCTATGCACTGTCAGTGTAAAGGACTTTTACACAGACATCCAATAATATTTTTACAAATCAGCATCATTGTTATTTCTCACTTATAGTTATTAAAATAAAACTAGTAAAAAAAACAAGAAAGGGGGAAAATAAAAATGATTATATTAATTGTGTGAGAGGGAAAAATATTAAAAATTATGATTCTGAATTTTGTTTATAAAAATAAGAAAAATAATTCAATATATATAAAAGTTATTTTTAAAATATCTAAAAATTAAAATGATTATATTAATTTCAAATATATTAATTATATTTTCATAAAATAAATCGATGAGAAAAAAAAAGCTTTAGTGAGAGAGGTGGAATTGTAATGATAAAATTAAGTTAAAAAAACATATTAAAAAAATGTAAGTAAAAAATAAATAAAATGATGGATGAAGAATAAAATATCGTGAAAAACTATATAGCTTAACACCTCAACTGAAGTCTTTCAAAAAAAAAAAAGTACAACTAAGCATGAATTAAAAAAATGAAAATTTATTAGCAACTCTGATATATAGCAAGAAAATGTGTTTATGAACAGTCACATATAACAAGAAAATGAAAAAAAAATATTGGTAAAAAAACTAGAGAGGGAAAAAATAAAAGAAAAGCAATCCCGCTGGAAGCAACATTAAGAATAATATTAGCCTTAGAATAAAATCGGCAGATCAAAGTCTTCCAAAGGAAAGTTTTCCGATCATAACAATCTACAAAGAAAAAACCCCCATATTCATTTAACACAACATCCACAATCTCACCATATATCAATCTTTGTCCAAAATTTACTTTCGCAAGACAATCAACGTGCATGTCAATCATTTTATCTCAATCAAAGTTAAGTTTCTTATTTATATAAATATTGTGAAAATTTGATAATTCTTGACTATTGGGATTAAAAGTACAGAGATTAAAAAGTAAAATTAAGGTAAAGTAAAAAAATAGTCTAATTTCTATGCACTGTCAGTGTAAAGGACTTTTACACAGACATCCAATAATATTTTGATAAATCAGCATCATTGTTATTTCTCACTTATAGTTATTAAAATAAAACTAGTAAAAAAAAACATGAGAGGGGGAAAATAAAAATGATTATATTAACTGTATGAGAGAGAAAAATATTGTAAATTATGATTCTGAATTTGGTTTATAAAAATAATAAAAATAATTCAATATATACAAAAGTTATTTTTTAAATATCTAAAAATTAAAATGATTATATTAATTTAATATATATTAATTATAATATCGTAAAATAAATCGATGAGAAAAAAAAGCTTTGGTGAGATAGGTGGAATTGTAATGATAAAATTAAGTTAAAAAAACTTATTAAATTAAAATGTAAGTAAAAAATAAATAAAATGATGGATGAAGAATAAAATAACGTGAAAAACTATATAGCTTAACACCTCAACTGAAGTCTTTCAAAAAAAAAAAAGTACAACTAAGCATGAATTATAAAAATGAAAATTTATTAGCAACTCTGATATATAGCAAGAAAATGTGTTTATGCACAGTCACATATAACAAGAAAATGAAAAAAAAATATTGGTAAAAAAACTAGAGAGGGAAAAAATAAAAGAAAAGCAATCCCGCTGGAAGCAACATTGAGAATAATGTTAGCCTTAGAATAAAATCGGCAGATCAAAGTCTTCCAAAGGAAAATTTTCCGATCATAACAATCTACAAAGAAAAAACCACCATATTCATTTAACACAACATCCACAATCTCATCATATATCAATCTTTGTCCAAAATTTACTTTGGCAAGACAATCAACGTGCATGTCAAACATCTTATCTCAATCAAAGTTAGGTTTCCTAATAATATAAATATTGTGAAAATTTGATAATTCTTGACTATTGGGATTAAAAGTACAGAGATTAAAAAGTAAAATTAAGGCAAAGTAAAAAAATAGTCTAATTTCTATGCACTGTCAGTGTAAAGGACTTCTACACAGACATCCAATAATATTTTGATAAATCAGCATCATTGTTATTTCTCACTTATAGTTATTAAAATAAAACTAGTAAAAAAAAACATGAGAGGGGGAAAATAAAAATGATTATATTAATTGTATGAGAGAGAAAAATATTGAAAATTATGATTCTGAATTTTGTTTATAAAAATAATAAAAATAATTCAATATATATAAAAGTTATTTTTTAAATATCTAAAAGTTAAAATGGTTATATTAATTTAATATATATTAATTATAATATCATAAAATAAATCGATGAGAAAAAAAAGCTTTGGTGAGAGAGGTGGAATTGTAATGATAAAATTAAGTTAAAAAAACTTATCAAATTAAAATGTAAGTAAAAAATAAATAAAATGGTGGATGAAGAATAAAATAATGTGAAAAACTATATAGCTTAACACCTCAACTTAAGTCTTTCAAAAAAAAAGTACAAATAAGCATGAATTAAAAAAATGAAAATTTATTAGCAACTTTGATATATAGCAAGAAAATGTGTTTATGCACAGTCACATATAACAAGAAAATGAAAAAAAAATATTGGTAAAAAAACTTAAGAGGGAAAAAATAAAAGAAAAGCAATCCCGCTGGAAGCAACATTGAGAATAATGTTAGCCTTAGAATAAAATCGGCAGATCAAAGTCTTCCAAAGGAAAGTTTTCCGATCATAACAATCTACGAAGAAAAAACAACCATATTCATTTAACACAACATCCACAATCTCATCATATATCAATCTTTGTCCAAAATTTACTATCGCAAGACAATCAACGTGCATGTCAATCATCTTATCTCAATCAATGTTAAGTTTCCTAATAATATAAATATTGTGAAAATTTGATAAGTCTTGACTATTGGGATTAAAAGTACAGAGATTAAAAAGTAAAATTAAGGCAAAGTAAAAAAATAGTTTAATTTCTATGCACTGTCAGTGTAAAGGACTTCTACACAGACATCCAATAATATTTTGATAAGTCAGCATCATTGTTATTTCTCACTTATAGTTATTAAAATAAAACTAGTAAAAAAAAACAAGAGAGGGGGAAAATAAAAATGATTATATTAATTGTATGAGAGAGAAAAATATTGAAAATTATGATTTTGAGTTTTGTTTATAAAAATAATAAAAATAATTCAATATATATAAAAGTTATATTAATTTAATATATATTAATTATAATATCGTAAAATAAATCGATGAGAAAAAAAAGCTTTGGTGAGTGAGGTGGAATTGTAATGATAAAATTAAGTTAAAAAAACTTATTAAATTATAATGTAAGTAAAAAATAAATAAAATGGTGGATGAAGAATAAAATAATGTGAAAAACTATATATGTTAACACCTCAACTTAAGTCTTTCAAAAAAAAAGTACAAATAAGCATGAATTAAAAAAATGAAAATTTATTAGCAACTTTGATATATAGCAAGAAAATGTGTTTATGCACAGTCACATATAACAAGAAAATGAAAAAAAAATATTGGTAAAAAAACTTGAGAGGGAAAAAATAAAAGAAAAGAAATCCCGCTGGAAGCAACATTGAGAATAATGTTAGCCTTAGAATAAAATCGGCAGATCAAAGTCTTCCAAAGGAAAGTTTTCCGATCATAACAATCTACGAAGAAAAAACAACCATATTCATTTAACACGACATCCACAATCTCATCATATATCAATCTTTGTCCAAAATTTACTTTCGCAAGACAATCAACGTGCATGTCAATCATCTTATCTCAATCAAAGTTAAGTTTCCTAATAATATAAATATTGTGAAAATTTGATAAGTCTTGACTATTGGGATTAAAAGTACAGAGATTAAAAAGTAAAATTAAGGCAAAGTAAAAAAATAGTCTAATTTCTATGCACTGTCAGTGTAAAGGACTTCTACACAGACATCCAATAATATTTTGATAAGTCAGCATCATTGTTATTTCTCACTTATAGTTATTAAAATAAAACTAGTAAAAAAAAACATGAGAGGGGGAAAATAAAAATGATTATATTAATTGTATGAGAGAGAAATATATTGAAAATTATGATTTTGAATTTTGTTTATAAAAATAATAAAAATAATTCAATATATATAAAAGTTATTTTTTAAATATCTAAAAGTTAATATGGTTATATTAATTTAATATATATTAATTATAATATCGTAAAATAAATCGATGAGAAAAAAAAGCTTTGGTGAGTGAGGTGGAATTGTAATGATAAAATTAAGTTAAAAAAACTTATTAAATTATAATGTAAGTAAAAAATAAATAAAATGGTGGATGAAGAATAAAATAATGTGAAAAACTATATAGCTTAACACCTCAACTTAAGTCTTTCAAAAAAAAAGTACAAATAAGCATGAATTAAAAAAATGAAAATTTATTAGCAACTTTGATATATAGCAAGAAAATGTGTTTATGCACAGTCACATATAACAAGAAAATGAAAAAAAAATATTGGTAAAAAAACTTGAGAGGGAAAAAATAAAAGAAAAGCAATCCCGCTGGAAGCAACATTGAGAATAATGTTAGCCTTAGAATAAAATCGGCAGATCAAAGTCTTCCAAAGGAAAGTTTTCCGATCATAACAATCTACGAAGAAAAAACAACCATATTCATTTAACACGACATCCACAATCTCATCATATATCAATCTTTGTCCAAAATTTACTTTCGCAAGACAATCAACGTGCATGTCAATCATCTTATCTCAATCAAAGTTAAGTTTCCTAATAATATAAATATTGTGAAAATTTGATAAGTCTTGACTATTGGGATTAAAAGTACAGAGATTAAAAAGTAAAATTAAGGCAAAGTAAAAAAATAGTCTAATTTCTATGCACTGTCAGTGTAAAGGACTTCTACACAGACATCCAATAATATTTTGATAAGTCAGCATCATTGTTATTTCTCACTTATAGTTATTAAAATAAAACTAGTAAAAAAAAACATGAGAGGGGGAAAATAAAAATGATTATATTAATTGTATGAGAGAGAAATATATTGAAAATTATGATTTTGAATTTTGTTTATAAAAATAATACAAATATTTCAATATATATAAAAGTTATTTTTTAAATATCTAAAAGTTAAAATGGTTATATTAATTTAATATATATTAATTATAATATCGTAAAATAAATCGATGAGAAAAAAAAGCTTTGGTGAGAGAGGTGGAATTGTAATGATAAAATTAAGTTAAAAAAACTTATTAAATTATAATGTAAGTAAAAAATAAATAAAATGATGGATGAAGAATAAAATAATGTGAAAAACTATATAGCTTAACACCTCAACTTAAGTCTTTCAAAAAAAAAGTACAATTAAGCATGAATTAAAAAAATGAAAATTTATTAGCACCTCTGATATATAGCAAGAAAATGTGTTTAAGCACAGTCACATATAACAAGAAAATGAATAAAAAATATTGGTAAAAAAACTTGAGAGGGAAAAAATAAAAGAAAAGCAATCCCGCTGGAAGCAACATTGAGAATAATGTTAGTCTTAGAATAAAATCGGCAGATCAAAGTCTTCCAAAGGAAAGTTTTCCGACCATAACTATCTACGAAGAAAAAACAACTATATTCATTTAACATAGCATCCACAATCTCATCATATATCAATCTTTGTCCAAAATTTACTTTCGCAAGACAATCAAGTGCAGGTCAATCATCTCATCTCAATCAAAGTTAAGTTTCCTAATAATATAAATATTGTGACAATTTGATAAGTCTTGAATATTGGGATTAAAAGTATAGAGATTAAAAAGTAAAATTAAGGCAAAGTAAAAAAATAGTCTAATTTCTATGCACTGTCAGTGTAGATGACTTTTACACAGACATCCAACAATATTTTGATAAATCAACATCATTGTTATTTCTCATTTATAGTTAATAAAATAAAACTGGTAAAACAAAACATGAGAGGGGGAAAAATAAAAATGATTATTTTAATTGTATGAGAGAGAAAAATATTAAAAATTATGATTCTGAATTTTGTTTAAAAAAATAATAAAAATAATTCAATATGTATACAAGTTATTTTTAAAATATCTAAAAGTTAAAATGATTATATTAATTTAAAATATATTAATTATAATATCATAAAATAAATCGATGAGAAAAAAAAGCTTTGGTGAGAGAGGTGGAATTGTAATGATAAAATTAAGTTAAAAAAACTTATTAAATAAAAATGTAAGTAAAAAATAAATAAAATGATGGATGAAGAATAAAATAATATGAAAAACTATATAGCTTAACACCCCAACTTAAGTCTTTCAAAAAAAAAAAACAATTAAGCATGAATTTAAAAAATGAAAGTTTATTAGCACCTCTGATATATAGTAAGAAAACGTGTTTGTGCACAGTCACATATAGCAAGAAAATGAAAAAAACAATAACATTGATAAAAAAACTTGAGAGGGAAAAAATAAAATAAAAGCAATCCCGCTGGAAGCAACATTGAGAATAATATTAGCCTTAGAATAAAATCGGCAGATTAAAGTCTTCCAAAGGAAAGTTTTCCGATCATAACAATCTACAAAGAAAAAACCACCATATTCATTTAACACAACATCCACAATCTCACCATATATCAATCTTTGTCCAAAATTTACTTTCGCAAGACAATCAACGTGCATGTCAATCATTTTATCTCAATCAAATTTAAGTTTCCTAATAATATAAATATTGTGAAAATTTGATAATTCTTGACTATTGGGATTAAAAGTACAGAGATTAAAAAGTAAAATTAAGGCAAAGTAAAAAAATAGTCTAATTTCTATGCACTGTCAGTGTAAAGGACTTTTACACAGACATCCAATAATATTTTGATAAATCAGCATCATTGTTATTTCTCACTTATAGTTATTAAAATAAAACTAGTAAAAAAAAACATGAGAGGGGGAAAATAAAAATGATTATATTAATTGTATGAGAGAGAAATATATTGAAAGTTATGATTTTGAATTTTGTTTATAAAAATAATAAAAATAATTCAATATATATAAAAGTTATTTTTTAAATATCTAAAAGTTAAAATGGTTATATTAATTTAATATATATTAATTATAATATCGTAAAATAAATCGATGAGAAAAAAAAGCTTTGGTGAGAGAGGTGGAATTGTAATGATAAAATTAAGTTAAAAAAACTTATTAAATTATAATGTAAGTAAAAAATAAATAAAATGATGGATGAAGAATAAAATAATGTGAAAAACTATATAGCTTAACACCTCAACTTAAGTCTTTCAAAAAAAAGTACAATTAAGCATGAATTAAAAAAATGAAAATTTATTAGCACCTCTGATATATAGCAAGAAAATGTGTTTACGCACAGTCACATATAACAAGAAAATGAATAAAAAATATTGGTAAAAAAACTTGAGAGGGAAAAAATAAAAGAAAAGCAATCCCGCTGGAAGCAACATTGAGAATAATGTTAGCCTTAGAATAAAATCGGCAGATCAAAGTCTTCCAAAGGAAAGTTTTCCGACCATAACTATCTACGAAGAAAAAACAACTATATTCATTTAACATAGCATCCACAATCTCATCATATATCAATCTTTGTCCAAAATTTACTTTCGCAAGACAATCAAGTGCAGGTCAATCATCTCATCTCAATCAAAGTTAAGTTTCCTAATAATATAAATATTGTGACAATTTGATAAGTTTTGAATATTGGGATTAAAAGTATAGAGATTAAAAAGTAAAATTAAGGCAAAGTAAAAAAATAGTCTAATTTCTATGCACTGTCAGTGTAGATGACTTTTACATAGACATCCAACAATATTTTGATAATTCAACATCATTGTTATTTCTCATTTATAGTTAATAAAATAAAACTGGTAAAACAAAACATGAGAGGGGGAAAAATAAAAATGATTATTTTAATTGTATGTGAGAGAAGAATATTAAAAATTATGATTCTGAATTTTGTTTAAAAAAATAATAAAAATAATTCAATATATATAAAAGTTATTTTTAAAATATCTAAAAGTTAAAATGATTATATTAATTTCAAATATATTAATTATAATATCATAAAACAAATCGATGAGAAAAAAAAACTTTAGTGAGAGAGGTGGAATTGTAATGATAAAATTAAGTTAAAAAAACTTATTAAATAAAAATGTAATTAAAAAATAAATAAAATGATGGATGAAGAATATAATAATGTAAACACTATATAGCTTAACACCTCAACTTACGTCTTTCAAAAAAAAAGGTACAATTAAACATGAATAAAGAAAATGAAAATTTATTAGCACCTCTGGTATATAGCAAGAAAATGTGTTTATGCACAGTCACATATAACAAGAAAATGAATAAAAAATATTGGTAAAAAAACTTGAAAGGGAAAAAATAAAAGAAAAGCAATCCCGCTGGAAGAAACATTGAGAATAATGTTAGCCTTAGAATAAAATCGGCAGATCAAAGTCTTCCAAAGGAAAGTTTTCCGACCATAACGTTCTACAAAGAAAAAACCACCATATTCATTTAAGACAGCATCCACAATCTCATCATATATCAATCTTGGTCCAAAATTTACTTTCGCAAGACAATCAACGTGCTTGTCAATCATCTCATCTCAATCAAAGTCAAGTTTCCTAACAATATAAATATTGTGAAAATTTGATAAGTCTTGACTATTGGGATTAAAAGAACATTGATCAAAAAGTACAATTAAGCCAAAGTAAAAAAATAGTCTAATTTCTATGCACTGTTAGTGTAAAGGACTTTTACACAGACATCCAATAATATTTTAACAAATCAACGTCATTGTAATTTCTCATTTATAGTTATTAAAATAAAACTAGTAAAAAAACATGAGAGGGGGAAATTAAAAATGATTATATTAATTGTATGAGAGAGAAAAATCCTAAAAATTACGATTCTGAATTTTGTTTATAAAAATAATTATAATAATTTAATATATATAAAAGTTATTTTTAAAATATCTAAAAATTAAAATGATTATATTATTTTCAAATATATTAATTATAATGTCATAAAATAAATCGATGAGAAAAAAAAGCTTTGGTGAGAGAGGTGGAATTGTAATGATAAAATTAAGTTAAAAAAACTTATTAAATAAAAATGTAAGTAAAAAATAAATAAAATGATGGATGAAGAATAAAATAATGTGAAAAACTATATAGCTTAACACCTCAACTTGAGTCTTCAAAAAAAGTACAATGAAGCATGAATAAAAAAAATGAAAATTTATTAGCACCTCCGATATATAGCAAGAAAATGTGTTTATGCACAGTCACATATAACAAGAAAATGAAGAAAAAAAAATATTGGTAAAAAAACTTGAGAGGGAAAAAATAAAAGAAAAGCAATCCCGCTAGAAGAAACATTGAGAATAATGTTAGCCTTAAAATAAAATCGACAGATCAAAGTCTTCCAAAGAAAATTTTTCCGACCATAACGATCTACAAAGAAAAAACCACCATATTCATTTAAGACAGCATCCACAATCTCATCATATATCAATCTTTGTCCAAAATTTACTTTTGCAAGACAATCAACGTGCAAGTCAATCATCACATCTCAATCAAAGTCAAGTTTCCTAAAAATATAAATATTGTGAAAATTTGATAAGTCTTGACTATTGTGATTAAAAGTACAGAGATCAAAAAGTACAATTAAGCCAAAGTAAAAAAATAGTCTAATTTCTATGCACGGTTAGTGTAAAGGACTTTTACACAGACATCCAATAATATTTTGACAAATCAGGATCATTGTTATTTCTCACTTATAGTTGTTAAAATTAAACTAGTAAAAAAAAACAAGAGAGGGGGAAAATAAAATTGATTATATTAATTGTATGAGAGGAAAAAATATTAAAAATTATGATTCTGAATTTTTTTATAAAAATAATTCAATATATATAAAAGTTATTTTTAAAATATCTAAAAATTAAATTGATTATATTAATTTCAAATATATTAATTATAATATCATAAAATAAATCGATGAGAAAAAAAAAGCTTTAGTGAGAGAGGTGGAATTGTAATGATAAAATTAAGTTAAAAAAACTTATTAAAAAAATCTAAGTAAAAAATAAATTAAATGATGGATGAAGAATAAAATAATGTGAAAAACTATATAGCTTAACACCTCAACTTAAGTCTTTCAAAAAAAAAAAAAGTTCAATTAAACATGAATAAAAAAATGAAAATTTATTAGCACCTCTGATATATAGCAAGAAAATGTGTTTATGCACAGTCACATATAACAAGAAAATGAAAAAAATATTCGTAAAAAAACTTGAGAGGGAAAAAATAAAAGAAAAGCAATCCTGCTGGAAGAAACATTGAGAATAATGTTAGCCTTAGAATAAAATCGGCAGATCAAAGTCTTCCTGTAACACCCCGATTTTCGCTGCTTCGTAATATCGGTAATAAATATATAAATATATATTTTTATCCGAGACAGAGAAAATGATTTTGGATAAACCAAGGTCATTTCCTTGTTATACTTATTTTTATAAGGTTACGGGGAAGTTTTTGGTTGAAAATTCAGTCGGAAGCCGGTCTACCGTTTTCTGTGTTTTCACTGACAGTAAAAGTTTACTGCTCAGAAGACCTAATTTTGAGTCGTGAACGAGATGAAAAATGTTTTTATTGTACTTACTACGATATTGGAAGTTTTGAAAATTTTGGTAAAAAAATTTAAATATTATATTTGTTGCGGGTGTATACGTCGAGATATCTCTAGGAAAGCTTGCGCCAGATGAACTAAGGAGTTGGCAATGTAGTAGAGATGATGGATTTGACCGACTTGACGAGCATTTATGACGAGTTTATCCGAGTCATAATGGCCATAATGGCACATTTATGACAAAGTAAAATTTTGCTATGAAATGACCATTTTGCCCTTGTCTTTTTATGACAATTGCAAGCAAATGCCATTGGAAAAGTTGACTAAAGCTTACCCAAAACCCACAGCTCCAAGCCTTCTTCATTAAGTTTGGTTCCTTCTTCATTAAGTTGTTGCCTTCTTCATTAACCATTTTCTTCCATTTCCATGTTCTTTTTCTTCAAAGTGTTCATAAATCGTCAGATTTTGCCTAGAAATTATGACCAGTTTCTATTTTTAATCTCGGAAAACTTTCAACATGAAAGTTGTTCATCTTTCTCTCTTATTTCCAACGACATAAAGATCATCCAAAACGGATAAGTATGTTGAGAGATCTACCCAAAATACTAAAACTGTTCTAAACCCTAACTATGTCCATCTTTCTCTTTAAGTTTCTTAAGAACTCCATAAGAAGTCCTTGAAGAACATCATCCAAACTTTGTTTTCTTGGATCATCAAGAGGTAATAACTTATTCTCTTGTCATTTAAATCATTTCTCTTCATCACTTTTGTAGATTTATGACTTAAATCCATATGTTCTTCATTTGTTCAAAGTTCATGGAACTAGATTCAAAAATTCATAACTAATTCTAGAAAAATCCTTTTGACATGAAACCAATTGCTATGATCTTATAATCATCTCTATTTTCATCATCTAGAAGCACAAGATCATGAGAAATTTCTTTCCCTAAAATCTGGACTGGGCCGAACCTAGGTTAACTTGGTGTTCTTAGGTTTTGTTTCATTTTCATGTCTTGATTCATGATTATATCTTGATAGTTCTTGTATTCAAGTATATAGAAGATCAAAAATCAAACTTTAACCTATTGATCTCATCAAAACCGAAACCCTAGGTATGAGCACTTGTTGGTTTTATGATTCAAAAGTTGTTTGTAACACTTGAATCTAACTCTAGGTTTTGTATGTTGATTAAATCCAAGAGTTTAGAAATTTTAGAGATTTCTAACCCCAAACTCAGCCCTTGGCCGAAACCCTAGTTCTTAGAACTATATGGGTTTAGTTCTTGATTCTTAATTCATAATCATGGTTAAAGTGATTAATCATGCTTAAGTTACTTATGGATCATAAATCCCTAAGTTAACAAAATTTTAACTTTCCTAACCTAGAAAAGTTATTGAGGCCGAACCTTAACCTCCACGAGTCAAGTATGTTTTTGTTTGATTTAATTTATTTTGGTTGCAATTCGTTATGAAGGAATCGATCGGGTTGGTTTGACCTAAAGCCGACGGAGGAAGCCGGATCAAATCGGGGGATTATTTGAAACCGTTAGTTCGAGTCTTCAAGAGGTAAGGGGAGCTTACCTGAGGGATTTTTCTCAATAACTATTTGCTTGTGGTGTGATTTATATGATTTATATGTGGTTGTGGTTATTGGTTTTGTTGTTTACGTGGCGTGGTTTATCTGTGTATTGGTATGGAGTTGTGTTTAATTTATTTAATTATTTGCAATTGTATATTATACTGTTATGATGCATGATCTGCCAGGGGAATATCTGTGATATAGCTGTTGGTTGATGTGTGAGAAGCCTGACAGTGGTCAGTGCTCAATTAAAGTTAATCGGATAAAAGCTTTAAAAAGCTACGCAAATTATATTCAATGTTTTAACGGCAAAATATTGATATATAATATTAAAGTAATTTTATTTTGAGGAAAATGAGGAGTTTTGGAAAATATTATTATTTTAATAATTTATTTCTGGAAAAGGGAATTATGAGTCACAATGAGAGCGAAACCGTGAAAATATTTTTGCACTGCTAATTTTTACGTAAGAAATTCCGGATTATTACAAAATATTCTTTTATGAAATTAATTGGTGAAAATAAATTAATCATTATTTTATAAAATTAATTAAGTGGAAAACGTTAAGTTTTGGCTTAAAAAGCCTTAAAAATAATATTTGACGGCAAATTTGGAAAAGTATAGACGACAAATATTTTGAAAGCAGCGATGCCTATTTTGAGGAAATTAAACCTCAAGTGACTCATTGGTTTGTGAAAAACTAAGTTTTTATTTTTTAAGGATTTTATAATGAATTTCTACCTTGGAAAAGAATTTCTGAAAATCAAAAGTTGATTTAACCGTGTTGAAAGTACAGTTGGACTTAGTAACCGAGACGTCGGGGTACTAATGTTCTGTGTTGTGATGGACTCAGTCATTTGGACTTTGAGGGCCTATATTGTATACATGAGGTATACTGTATTGAAACATTTGAAGATGTTTTCTACTACCACAAACCTAAGACTGATTGCAAGGTCGAGAGGTGTCGTGATTGAGCACTCGGACTGTGAGGTCCTGTGTTTTAATAAAAGTTTTAAGGATGATAAAACTGTGAGTCGTAAGCCATTTTGAGCTTCGGCAAAGAAAGATCGAATACAAAGAAAAGCGTTAAGAACAGAGTGTTTTCCATGCATTTGGCAGACGTGCCTGTGTTCTGGCTGCGTGCCTGGTGTTATGTTCTGGCTGTGTGCCTGGTATTCTGGCTGCGTGCCTGGTATTCTGTTCTGGCTGCGTGCCTGGTGTTCTGTTCTGGCTGTGTGCCTGGTATTCTGGCTGCGTGCCTGGTATTCTGTTCTGGCTGTGTGCCTGGTATTCTGGCTGCGTGCCTGGTATTCTGTTCTGGCTGCGTGCCTGGTATTCTGTTCTGGCTGTGTGCCTGGTATTCTGTTCTGGCAGCGTGCCTGGTGTTCTGGCTGTGTGCCTGGTGTTCTGTTCTGGCTGCGTGCCTGGTATTCTGTTCTGGCTGCGTGCCTGGTGTTCTGGCTGTGTGCCTGGGAGTCTGATCAACTCATTACTTGTTGGGATATCTCATGAGATTAGGTGTGAATGTTTATATGATGTATAGAAGTGTTCATGCATAGTTTTTCCAATGTTGATGTTTGGGGTGTGAACCCACTGATAAACTGTATACTATAATTGAGATGTTTATGTATATGTGTATGTGTCTTCTTTTGTGCAAGCATTTAGTTATTTTGTTAAATCCATATATTGGTGTCTCACCCTTACAACACATATCAGAGTAGCACAAGGGGTATGACCTCTACAAGAAGAAGGAGGCCGTCTAGTTCGAGACATCTTTGTCTTTCCTCTGTCAGGTGTAGTGTCTGTTAGTGGCGACCAGCTTAGGTCCTATTGTGTTATATGATGTTTTGGGAATAAACTAAACTGATAATGATCTAGGTGTGAAAATATATGAGGCAGTATAGTTGTATGACTTATATACAGTATGCATTTAAGTGTGGTTTGATTTTGTTGTTGTGGTTATGAGGTTAAAAGAAAAGGAAAAAAAATTTATCACCATATTTTGAAAAGATGAACGTTGAGAAAACATTATTTTCCGAAAGTAACCAGCAAATTAAGTTTTATTTCCGCAAACGGGTAACCATGTGATGACCCAAGTTAGGGTGTCACACTTCCAACGGAAAGTTTTCCGATCATAACAATCTACAAAGAAAAAACCACCATATTCATGTAAGACAGCATCCACAATCTCATCATATATCAATCTTTGTCCAAAATTTACTTTCGCAAGACAATCAACGTGCATGTCAATCATCTCATCTCAATCATAGTCAAGTTTCAGAACAATATAAATATTGTGAAAATTTGATAAGTCTTGACTATTGGGATTAAAAGTACAGAGATCAAAAAGTACAATTAAGCCAAAGTAAAAAAATTGTCTAATTTCTATGTACTGTCAGTGTAAAGGACTTTTACACAGACAACCAAAATATTTTGACAAATCAGCATCATTGTTAATTCTCACTTATAGTTATTAAAATAAAACTAGTAAAAAAAAACATGAGAGGGGGAAAATAAAAATGATTATATTAATTGTATGAGAGAGAAAAATATTAAAAATTATGATTCTGAATTTTGTTTATAAAAATAATTATAATAATTTAATATATATAAAAGTTATTTTGAAAATATCTAAAAATTAAAATGATTATATTAAATTCAACTATATTAATTATAATATCATAAAATAAATCGATGAGAAAAAAAAGCTTTGGTGAGATAGGTGGAATTGTAATGATAAAATTAAGTTAAAAAAACTTATTAAATAAAAATGTAAGTAAAAAATAAATAAAATGATGGATGAAGAATAAAATAATGTGAAAAACTATATAGCTTAACACCTCAACTTGAGTCTTTCAAAAAAAAAAAGTACAATGAAGCATGAATAAAAAAAATGAAATTTTATTAGCACCTCTGATATATAGCAAGAAAATGTGTTTATGCACAGTCACATGTAACAAGAAAATGAGAAAAAAACAATAATATTGGTAAAAAAACTTGAGAGGGAAAAAATAAAATAAAAGCAATCCCGCCGGAAGCAACATTGAGAATATTGTTAGCCTTAGAATAAAATCGGTAGATCAAAGTCTTCCAAAGGAAAGTTTTCCAACCATAACTATCTACAAAGAAAAAACCACCATATTCATTTAACACAGCATCCAGAATCTCATCATATATCAATCTTTGTCCAAAATTTACTTTCACATGACAATCAACATGCTTGTCAATCATCACATCTCAATCAAAGCCAAGTTTCCTATTTGATAAGTCTTGACTATTGGGATTAAAAGAACAGAGATCAAAAAGTACAATTAAGCCAAAGTACACAAATAGTCTAATTTCTATGCACTGTCAGTGTAAAGGACTTTTACACAGACATCCAATAATATTTTGACAAATCAGCATCATTGTTATTTCTCATTTATAGTTATTAAAATAAACTGGTAAAAAAACATGAGAGGGGGAAAATAAAAATGATTATATTAATTGTATGAGAGAGAAAAATATTAAAAATTATGATTCTGAATTTTGTTTATAAAAATAATTTAATATATATAAAAGTTATTTTTAAAATATCTAAAAATTAAAATGAATATATTAATTTCAAATATATTAATTATAATATCATAAAATAAATCGATGAGAAAAAAATCTTTGGCGAGAGAGGTGGAATTGTAATGATAAAATTAAGTTAAAAAAACTTAATAAATAAAAATGTTAGTAAAAAATAAATAAAATGATGGATGAAGAATAAAATAATGTGAACAACTATATAGCTTAACACCTCAACTTAAGTATTTTAAAAAAAAGTACAATTAAGCATGAATAAAAAAAATGAAAATTTATTAGCACCTCTGATACATAACAAGAAAATGTGTTTATGCACAGTCACATATATATAGTAAGAAAATGAAAAAAAATATTGGTAAAAAAACTTGAGATGGAAAAAATAAAAGAAAAGCAATCCCGCTGGAAGCAACATTGAGAATAATGTTAGCCTTAGAATAAAATTGGCAGATCAGAGTCTTCCAAAGGAAAGTTTCCCGACCATAACTATCTACAAAGAAAAAACCACCATATTCATTTAGCACAGAATCCACAATCTCATCATATATCAATCTTTGTCCAAAATTTACTTTCGCAAGACAATCAACGTGCTTGTCAATCATCTCATCTCAATCAAAGTCAAGTTTCCTAACAATATAAATATTTGTGAAAATTTGATAAGTCTTGACTATTGGGATTAAAAGTACAGAGATCAAAAAGTACAATTAAGCCAAAGTAAAAAAATAGTCTAATTTCTATGCACTGTCAGTGTAAAGGACTTTTACACAGACATCCAATATTATTTTGACAAATCAGCATCATTGTTATTTCTCACTTACAGTTATTAAAATAAAACTAGTAAAAAAAACATGAGAGGGGGAAAAATGAAAACGATTATATTAATTGTATGAGAGAGAAAAATATTAAAAATTATGATTCTGAATTTTTTTATAAAAATAATAAAAATAATTCAATATATATAAAAGTTATTTTTAAAATATCTAAAAATTAAAATGATTATATTAATTTCAAATATATTAATTATAATATCATAAAATAAATCGATGAGAAAAAAAAACTTTAGTGAGAGAGGTGGAATTGTAATGATAAAATTAAGTTTAAAAAACTTATTAAATAAAAATTTAAGTAAAAAATAAATAAAATGATGGATGTAGAATAAAATAATGTGAAAAACTATATAGCTTAACACCTCAACTTAAGTCTTTCAAAAAAAAAAGTACAATTAAGCATGAATAAAAAAAATGAAAATTTATTAGCACCTTTGATATATAGCAAGAAAATGTGTTTATGCACAGTCACATATAGCAAGAAAATGAATAAAAAATATTGGTATAAAAACTTGAGAGGGAAAAAAATAAAAGAAAAGCAATCCCGCTGGAAGCAATATTGAGAATAATGTTAGCCTTAGAATAAAATCGGTAGATCAGAGTCTTCCAAAGGAAAGTTTTCCGATCATAACTATCTACAAAGAAAAAACCACCATATTCATTTAACACAGCATCCACAATCTCATCATATATCAATCTTTGTCCAAAATTTACTTTTGCATGACAATCAACGTGCTTGTCAATCATCTCATCTCAATCAAAGTCAAGGTTCCTAACAATATAAATATTGTGAAAATTTGATAAGTCTTGACTATTGGGATTAAAAGTACAGAGATCAAAAAGTACAATTAAGCCAAAGTAAAAAATAGTCTAATTTCTATGCACTGTCAGTATAAAGGACTTTTACACAGACATCCAATAATATTTTGATAAATCAGCATCATTGTTATTTCTCATTTATAGTTATTGAAATAAAACTGGTAAAAAAACATGAGAGGGGGGAAAATGATTATATTAATTGTATGAGCGAGAAAAATATTAAAAATTATGATTCTGAATTTTGTTTATAAAAATAATAAAAATAATTTACTATATATAAAAGTTATTTTTAAAATATCTAAAAATTAAAATGATTATATTAATTTCAAATATATTAATTATAATATCGTTAAATAAATCGATTAGAAAAAAAAGCTTTGATGAGAGAGGTGGAATTGTAATGATAAAATTAAGTTAAAAAAACTTATTAAATAAAAATGTAAGTAAAAAATAAATAAAATGATGGATGAAGAATAAAATAATATGAAAAACTATATAGCTTAACACCCCAACTTAAGTCTTTCAAAAAAAAAAAAAAACAATTAAGCATGATTTTAAAAAATGAAAGTTTATTAGCACCTCTGATATATAGTAAGAAAACGTGTTTGTGCACAGTCACATATAACAAGAAAATGAAAAAAAACAATAACATTGGTAAAAAAACTTGAGAGGGAAAAAATAAAATAAAAGCAATCCCGCTGGAAGCAACATTGAGAATAATGTTAGCCTTATATAGTCTAATTTTTATGTATTGTTAGTGTAAATGACTTTTACACAGACAACCAATAATGTTTTGACAAATCAGCATCATTGTTATTTCTCACTTATAGTTATTAAAATAAAACTGGTAAAAAAACTTTGGGGGGTGGGGGGGAAGAAAAATGATTATATTAATTGTATATGAGAGAGAAAAATATTAAAAATTATGATTCTGATTTTTGTTTATAAAATAATAAAAATAAACAAAAATCAAGGGAATCTATCTCTCTCTCCTTCTTATTGTTTATATATCATAAAATAAATTGATGAGAAAAAAAAAGCTTTGGTGAGAGAGGTGTAATTGTAATGATAAAATTAAGTTAAAAAAATTTATTAAATAAAAATGTAAGTAAAAAAAAATAAAAAATGATGGATGTAGAATAAAATAATCCTTAAGATTATTGTTCATATACAGTAAACTTTAGGATGAGGCTTAGTGATATATATAGATATATAGATAGATAGATTTAACTTTAACAAAAAAAAAAAAACGGACGTGTAGGGATTACACGTTTTCAAAATTGGAATATTATTTTTTATTTTATTCATTTCCTTTGTTTTATTTTCTTGTAAAGAAACGTTGTACGAAAATGCATACTTAATTTACTGTAGATAAAAACGAAATAAAAAGGTCATATTAATGCTATAGTTGTGTACAATAAAAAATATGATTTATTCTGGTTGAAAATGAATTTTCGGAAAACTGAATACAAATTGCATTAGAGTGCCACACTTGTAAAAACCTGCGAGCTTATGTTTGGCTATTAAATCAATTCATGGGTGGAGGAAGCAATAATGTGATCAAAAGTTATGATTCTCTCCAAGTGAGAAGTATTCTTTGTTTTTTCAAAACTCAAGAAGTCTGGTGGTTAAGGAGGGTTAAGAAAGGCCAGAAAACTCAATGGCATCCACTAGTCTTGATCGACTGACTTTGGAGGATGAAGTGGAGGATCTGGAGATTCCGGGGGAGGGAGAACAATAGGAAGAGGTTGTGGATCTGGCTCTTTGTCTAGTGGGACGATTCTTAACGAGTTGACCCATTAGGGTTCACATGATGATGGAAAGAATGGTAGGGATCTGGCGGCCGGGGACACAAGTAACTATAAAGGAGATTGAGGAGGGGGGTGGGTTTATGTTCCAGTTCTACCATAAAGTAGATATCCAGAGAGTTCTCAAAGGAGGACCATGGTCTTTTGATGGCCATATATTGATTCTGGGACCAATACTAGCAGGAGAAGATCCTCAACAAGTAGAGCTATACAAGGTTCCTTTTTGGGTGTAGGTCCATAATGTTCCTATAGGATTCATGACTGAAAAAGTGGGACAACATCTGGCGAATTTCATAAGCGAGTTCCTGGAGTATGATGCTAAGAACGTTTCAAATTTTCTGAAGACATTTATGAGGATCCGAGTCCTTATTGATGTTGGATTGCCTTTGAAGAGATTGAAGCGAATCAAGAAACCAGGTGGCGAAGCAAAAGAAGTTCAATTCAAGTATGAGAGGCCGGGGTCCTTTTGTTATTTATGTGGCCTGCTAGGACATGTAGAGGACTTCTACGAGAAACTGTTTCAACTTGAAGAAGATGATGGGAGACGAGCTTGGGGACCAGAGTTGCGTGTAGAGCAGAAGAGGGTTGTTGACAGTGGCGGCGGTGGGTGACTGAGGCGAGAGGGTGAGGCTAGGTGGGTGGAACCGTTTCAAGGAGTGAAATCTAGAGGTTATGATCTCAAAAGTAATAACCTTGCGGGTACTGTGGCAAATATCATGGAAGGAGATAAGAAATTGCATGAAAAAAGGAGTGTGGGGATTGCAGACGTTTTTAAAAACCCGAAGATACTCTTTCCAAAAATAAAGGAGGATGTTACTAATGTGACAGGTGGGAACCATGAAATGGATGTAGAGAGCAGTGATGATGAGAGAGAAATTGAAAGAGAAAAAAAGAGAAAGAATCTGGAAGTTATGGAGGAGGATGGGGAGCACGTACGTGAAGATAGGGACACATGCATGGATACTGTTCAGCAAAATGGCAATGGCAATGGCGAAAAAAAAATTTAATGGTAGACCCTGGCAACCAGGGATGCCGGGGATTATGAGTATTATCAGTTGAAACTGTCGATGTTTAGGTCACTTGAGAGCAGTTCCATCCCTTAAGAACCTTATCCGGATCCACAAACCGGATTTTATTTTTTTGTTTGAGACCCTGGTTAATGCAAATAAAATTGAAGATGTTAGAAGAAGAATTGGTTTCGATGGTTGTTTTGCTATGGACAAAGAAGGTAGAGGTGGTGGTGTAGCTTTCTTGTGGTGTAATTCTATGAAGTGTGAAATTGCTAATTTTTCTCTTCACCATATTGATGTGCTTGTTGATGATGCTCGTAAGGGTAGAAGGAGAGTAACTGGCATTTATGGTTACCCGGAACGCACTCGTCGAAGAGAACCTTGGGTCCCTTTTGAGAAGACTGGCGGGAGGTTTTAATTTGCCTTGGTGTGTGATAGGCGATTTTAATGATTTACTTTCTCCTGATGATAAGAGGGGTTGGGTTGATCATCCAAATTATTTACTCAATGGCTTCAGGGAAGGAGTTCAAGCAGCTGGTTTGATTAATATTAATTTGGAAGGTTACCCGTTTACTTGGAGTGCTAGAAAGGGTACAAGCCGCGCTATTGAGGAAAGGCTTGATAGGGCAATGGCTAATCAGAACTGGCTTAGTCTCTTCCCGTAAGCTAGGCTGATTAATTTGATTGCTCCGATCTTTGATCATACTCCTACTGTCCTCCACAGTGAACCGGTCTCTCATGTTCCCAAGCATAGGAGGTTTCGCTTTGAGAATTCCTGGCTAGTAGAAAATGACTTTATGGACATTGTGCGAAAAAGGTGGTTTAGTGGTTTTGAGGGCGATGTGCTGTCCAAACTCCATGGGTGCGTTGAAAGCCTTCAATGCTAGAGTAAAGGCTTGCGTCAAAAATTCAAACAGGAAATTGATGATTGTTGTTCCATGTTGGAGACGCCCCAGGAGAGAATAAATGAAGAGGGTGTTCGTATGTTTGTTGTACCAGGGATCGCATGGTGAAATTATTGGTTCAAGAAGAATGTTTTTGGAGGCAGCGGGCGAAAGTTTCTTGGCTCAAGGATGGGGATTTGAATACACGTTTTTTCCATGCTTTAGCGACATCTAGAGCAAGGGTGAATAAAATTGTAAAGCTTCAGGATGATGGGGATTTAGTCACTGAGGATCCGAGTATGATAAAAGGTATTGCATGAAATTATTTTGACAATCTCTTTCTCCACAGGAATGGCCATTATGATCCTGTAATAGATGCCTTAGCGCCCTGTGTATCTGTTGAGGATAGCCTTTTACTGATTCGTCCCTTCTCTTGTCTGGAGTTTTTTGAAGCTTTGAGTCAAATGGGGGATGATAAGTCGTCGGGCCCGGATGGTTTAAATCTTGCGTTTTATAAAAAAAAACTTGGGAACTGTGTGGAAATGTAATTTTTATGCTTGTTGTAGCTGCCTTGATAGGGGTTTTTTCCTAGCATCTGTTAATGATACTATTATTACTCTTATGCCAAAGATTGAAAATCCAGAATCTATGAGAGATTGGCGGTCGATATCCTTATGTAATGTTATTTACAAAATTCTCTCCGGCATCTGTTCAATCCACTTTTGTGCCAGGAATGTCTATTCTTGATAATGCAATGATGGCTGTTGAAATTATTCATTATCTGAAGAACAAGAAGAAAGGTTAAAAAGGGGATGTGGCACTGAAGATTGATATGAGTAAAGCCTATGATCGGGTTGATTGGGGTTACCTGCGTGTTGTTATGTCAAAAATGGGATTTGATGACAAGTGGATGGGTTAGATAATGCTCTATGTGGAATCTGTGAATTATTCAGTGTTGGTTAATCAAGAACCTGTTGGTCCTATTATTCCTGGTAGAGGCCTCCGGCAAGGGGACCCCCTTTCCCCTTATTTGTTTATTCTGTGCTCGGAAGGGTTAACAGCTCTAATTAATCAAACAGAGCATATAGGCGATTTACATGGAGTGAAGATTTGCAAAGGAGCTCCCATCATTTCCCATCTTCTTTTTGCAGACAACTGCTTCCTTTTTTTCAAATCAAATAATAGTGAGGCAGTTATGATGAAGGAAATTCTTTCCACCTACGAAGCAGCTTCGGGCCAGGTAATAAATTTTCAGAAATCTGAAATTTTTTATAGTAGAAATACCGAGGTGGAAGTGCATGATTTTATTGCTATTTTGTGTTGTTTTGGCTTCAAAGACTCAAGAGGGGGGGGGGGGGGGGGGGGGGGGGGTGAATTTAGCTTTCAAAAACTTTACTTTTCAAATAAGAGTTGCCTCAGGATATTTTACAAAAACAGTGAAGGGCTTTTTATGAAATATTGAATAGAAGGTGATGAGGAAAGAAAGATTAATTCAGAAAGATAAATCAGTATAAGATTCAAGTTCACAGCTAACAGCTATCAATTAAACAGTGATTGAATCAAACAGGAAGAAGTTCAGTTCAGGGTCGTACAGGTATTAGATACAGGTCTTAATCAGTCAAGAACTGAAGTTACAATATATCAGTTTCATTTTCAGTTTCAGTGATCAAGAACATTCTTAATCAACTCAATTTTGAGCAATTAATAACTTAAGATTGATTGCAGTAATGCTCTGGTTTTAATTCATATTAAACATATCAAGAACTGATATCAATTGAAAACTTAGAACATCAAGATCACAGTTATATTCACATTTATAGGTTAGAAATCTTTAAACTTTCCAAAATCTTAGACTTAGCATCCAAATATCTTATGGAGCTCAAGTCCATGATCATTTTGGAAAACAATGGAAACTTAAACATTCCAATCTCTTAGACTTAGCATCCAAATATCTTATGGAGCTCAAGTCCATGATCATCTTGGAAAAATGAAAGTAATACATCCTAGCTTTAATAACATAGAATAAACAAGTTATAAATCCTTATACTTTCCAATCTCTTAGACTTAGCATCCAAATATCTTATGGAGCTCAAGTCCATGATCATTTTGGAAAACAATGGAAACTTAAACATTCTAATCTCTTAGACTTAGCATCCAAATATCTTATGGAGCTCAAGTCCATGATCATCTTGGAAAACAATGGAAACTTAACCATTCCAATCTCTTAGACTTAGCATCCAAATATCTTATGGAGCTCAAGTCCATGATCATTTTGGAAAACAATGGAAACTTAAACATTCTAATCTCTTAGACTTAGCATCCAAATATCTTATGGAGCTCAAGTCCATGATCATCTTGGAAAACAATGGAAACTTAACCATTCCAATCTCTTAGACTTAGCATCCAAATATCTTATGGAGTTCAAGTTCATGATCATCTTGGAAAAATAAAAGTAATACATCCTAGCTTTAATAGCATAGAATAAACAAATTTGAAATCCTTAAACTTTCCAATCTCTTAGACTTATCATCCAAATATCTTATGGAGCTTAAGTCCATGATCATTTTGGAAAAATAAAAACTCAACCATCCTAGCACCTACGCACTAAGTTTCGGCCATCATAGGATGATGAGGAAAATATTCTTTGTTTAACAATAACTCTTAGGTTTAGAATCACAAGGTATTAAGAGTTCTAAATCCATGATCATACTTGGAAAGTTGAAACATAGTATCCTAGGCTTACTTATTCACATTTTCAGCCATCATAGGAACAAGCTATCAAAACTTCCAAGATTTATAGATTTAAGATCAATGGATAGTTAGAAACTCAAACACATGATCATATTCCAAAAGTTGAAACAAAAACTTCCTAGGTCACAAATGCAAGCATTCTGCCTTCATTGGAAGAGATAGGTAGAGATTTTTGTTTTACACAACCTCTTAGTATGTGAAAATAGAAGTTAATACAAGATTTTAGAGAGATTTTAGAAGTTTAAAGCATATAAAAAACACATAAAGTAAACTAAGAAATAAAAGATGAAACTTGCAAAAGTATTCATATGAGAGCATTACCCTTAGTATAAGGAAGAACTTTAATGAAGAACTTAAGTAGAAAAGATGAATAAAAACTAAAGCTTTAAGAGTTTGAACTTTTAGAAGAAAGGAAGAAGATGAAGGTTTAATGGAGTTTGAAGAAGGAAGATGATGAAGTGAGAATGAGAGGTGTATATATAGAGAAGGGAGAGAGTGACACGAAATTGAGGAGAGAGGAATGAGCTTGTGATAGTGTGATTTTACATGATGTTTCATATATACTTTTGCATGCATTTTTCATCTAGATTAGGCATTCTTAGTTTGATTTTTATTAGATTTTCCCTTGGAACGGGTCAAGCGGTTTCTGTGTGTTGTTTTGCAGAAATTGAAGGAAAACTGTGCAGATTTGCCCATAATGAAGCTTGGATGATTTTAGAGCTTGAAAAGAGAAGAAATTGAGCCAAGCAGAATTCTGAAGTCTCGCCCCGCGAATCACAATTCGCCTCGCGACCCTGAAAGCTGACTGTGCCAGGAAAATGCAACTTTTTCGGTCTAGCGTCACGAATCCACTCTCGCCTCGCGAGAGATCCATTTCTAAAACAACAGATTTTTAACATTCGCCTCGCGAGAGGACATTCGCCCCGCGAGCGAGCGCGGAACTGATTGGTATAAGTTGCTGTTTTAGGGCAGAATTGGGAGAGTTCTTGGAGGGGAAGCACTTGGAGGCTGCGGCTGGGCTAGGGTGCCAACCCTAGAAGGGAGCTGAGTTAGGGGGTTGCTGCGACGACAGTGGGAAGCTTCAATGGAGTTCTCCCTTCCTTCCTTTCTCTACTTCTTTTCGGGTTTGGCTTTCTTTGTAATTATGAATAGCTAAATCCCGTTTGTTGGGATTAGATGTAACCAAATTGATTATGATGTATTTATCTTGACTGATTATTCTGTGTTCATGCCTTCATATTAGTGATTAATTTTCTGTGCTTAATGCTTGTTGTGGCTAGCACCCCCATGACTTGATTTGTGTTCTAGTATGCAATTGGGAAATTCGTATTAGAACCGGAATTGAATTTAATCTCCTAGTAACCCTTTCATCTAGGAATGGAGTTAGGTTTACTAGTAATCGCGTAATCCCTAATCCTAATGCAAATTCATTAATCTAGGCCACCTAAGGAATTAGGGTCTATTAGTGGATTTAGGTTCTTGCCATCCGAGGAATCGGGGTTTGAGTAATTTAGTGGATTGATGTTAATATCTGAAGCATGAATGGGAGGTATCTAGTCCTGATAGTACATGAGTTAGAGGTTTGGTGAAGTCTAGTCCCAACATATCCTTTCGCACCCCAAGTGTTTGTTAAAAGTCCCCAAAAAGACCAAAAACATTTTATTTCTTTTCTTTTGTTTGTTTTGATTTCTCTTGATTTATAGTTTAGTCTAGATAGTTGCCGAGTTTGTGAATTGGTACTTGACATCCAATCCCCGTGGATACGATAACCGGTCTCACCACCGTATTACTTGCACGACTGGGTATACTTGCCCAGATTCGTCAACAAGTTTTTGGCGCCGTTGCCGGGGATTGGTTTTGCCAATATCATTAGTAACAAAGGAGGCAACTAATTTAGACATTTTTATTCTTTTTTTTTATTTTTCTGTATATATTTGATCTTTTTGTTTTGAGTTCTGTTTTTTTTGCAAGGTGGACGAAAGTCATGGAAGATTTTTATTATCCACCTGATGAGGAAGCCGCAAGTCACACTTGGGAGGACAACTTGTGTTGGGAAGACGATATAAATTTGGGAGAATTCTTCGAGGAGTTTTCCTTATCTCATAATATTCCATCACGAGGCGATCCTATGACTGGCGAGCTTATATATATATACTCCAAGGAGGATTGGGAAACCTTTTTGTCATATTTGCCACCTCCACCACCGTGTATTATGATTTCCATAGAGCCACATGAAGCAGAAGATGAGCAGAATCTGATTGTGGGAATGGATCAAATTGAAGATGAAGTGGTGATGGTGGATGAGCCACAAGAAGAGGAAGTACCTTTCACAAGTCCTTGGGGAGGAACAAGTGAGAAGGCAGGGCATTTGGAAAGCACTCCCTCCACCATGCTTGCTGATTTTACTGCATTAGAAAAATATGTTGGCTTGCATGCATGTGTGGACTATGGTAAGTTAGTCCCTTCCACTTGTCTGTCAAACTTCCTGGTGAAAATGCCATTTGACCCGCTAGGAAGTAAGTACATTTTTATAGTTGAAGAGGTCAATGGAGCTTTCACACACTGGCTGGGTGGAGTTGAAAATAAAGTCATTCTACTGCTACAATCTCCACTCCAAGTTCCATTTGATCCGGGAGGAGGATCCTAGAACGTCAAGCTAGTGACGTTAAAGAAGCGCTTATTGGGAGGCAACCCAACTTTTCTTAACCCTTCTCTTTAGTTAGTTTTTGTTTTTTATTTTAACCTCTTGAATAATTTGAGAAGCTCAAGAGGAAAAATAATAAATTGAGATTTGCCAATTGATTTCAGGGAAAGAAGGAAGAGAGAGCAAGAAGACAAGGAGAAGAGCAAAAGGGGCAGAGACAACAAAGCCAACACCCGCTACCGCCTCGGTAAGCCGTTCCATTTTTATTTTATTTTATTTTTTTTCTCCTCTCTCTAACTTGATTGTTTACATTGGGGACAATGTAAATTCTTAATCTTGGGGTAGGGGTATTTTGCATTTGCATTTTTCATGTTGCATTCATATAGTTTTGCATGATAGTTTCCATGATCATACAATTAGATTGCCCTTGCTTAGATAATGCATCCAATTGTGAAAACTAAGTGCCAATTAAAGTGAGATAGTGAATTTTTGAACCCAATTTTTATTCTTGTGATATGGCTACAAATAAAAATGCTTGAGATAATCTTGGATAGTTGATAATTAGCATATGGTTCTAAAGATTTGTGTTTTTCACTGATTTTTTAACTACTAAAATGTGAGATTTTGAGCAAAAGGGGTACTCACTAAATCTACCCCATTCTTTGTGTTAGAGTGGTTATTCCTCTTGGATGATTTTCTCTAGAACTTGACTTGAAACCATTTTGAAACTTAAAAATTTTTGAAAACATTTTTGAAAATGATTGAGGCAATATGTATTTTTGCTGGCCTTCTGAGCTTTGAATGATGAAATGCTACCCCTTAGTTGCCCAATTTTGAGCCTGAAAGAAAAAAAATGCTTTTCTTGGTACCTTAAATTACTTTGATGAATGATGCTTGATAAGGGACCTTCTAAAGTATTACAAAAGGGTAAAAAGGTAGTTGAAAAAGTTTGGGATGAAAGAATCAGAAAAAAAATAATTCTATTGAGTTGAAAAATCTCCCCTTCTCCAAATAAAAGAAAAACAAAAGAAAAAGAAAAATAAATAGAGAAAGGGATGACAAAAATAAAAGTGAGAAATAAAAAGAAAAAGAAAGAAAGGTGGAAAAATAAATCGAAAACCCAAAAAGGTATTTTAGAAGGTCATGCTTTACAATGTTGATATTTTGTGTAGCCTTTTGAAAATTTCCTTTTCTTGATTGCCCCACCTAACAATAAATCCCATGGCCACATTACAACCAAGTAAAAGACCTCTTGATTCTTAATTGTTTTCATTAATAAAGTAGAGATTTGGTTGATAGTCAAGCCTATGGTAGAAAGCATTCCTTGAGGAAAATGGAGCGAATTGTCTTATGTCCCTAACACTTGAGTGAGGTGAGGAAGAGAGCCAAGCAAATGAACAAGCTTGGGGTGAGCTTCATGTGAGAAAGAGTGCCCGAATCAGTGAGAACATGAGTCTAAGGAACCTAGCTCTAATTGGACTTGAATTGATTGTCTCTTGCTGAATTGTTTGAATTGCCTATTACTTGGATCATTTACTCGGGTTCTTAGTTCACTATCCATGTTCTGTTTATTCTTCTGGCCTTAGTGATTGCTTGAGGACAAACAATTGAATAAGCTTGGAGTGATTTGATAGTGTGATTTTACATGATGTTTCATATATACTTTTACATGCATTTTTCATCTAGATTAGGCATTCTTAGTTTGATTTTTATTAGATTTTCCCTTGGAACGGGTCAAGCGGTTTTTGTGTGTTGTTTTGCAGAAATTGAAGGAAAACTGTGCAGATTTGTCCATAATGAAGCTTGGATGATTTTAGAGCTTGAAAAGAGAAGAAATTGAGCCAAGCAGAATTCTGAAGTCTCGCCCCGCGAATCACAATTCGCCTCGTGACCCTGAAAACTGACTGTGCCAGGAAAATGCAACTTTTTCGGTCTCGCGTCGCGAATCCACTCTCGCCTCGCGAGAGATCCATTTATGAAACAGCAGATTTTTAACAATCGCCTCGCGAGAGGACATTCGCCCCGCGAGCGAGCGCGGAACTGATTGGTATAAGTTGCTGTTTTAGGGCAGAATTGGGAGAGTTCTTGGAGGGGAAGCACTTGGAGGTTGCGGCTGGGCTAGGGTGCCAACCCTAGAAGGGAGCTGAGTTAGGGGTTTGCTGTGACGACAGTGGGAAGCTTCAATGGAGTTCTCCCTTCTTTCCTTTCTCTACTGCTTTTCTGGTTTGACTTTCTTTGTAATTATGAATAGCTAAATCCCGTTTGTTGGGATTAGATGTAACCAAATTGATTATGATGTATTTATCTTGACTGATTATTCTGTGTTCATGCCTTCATATTAGTGATTAATTTTCTGTGCTTAATGCTTATTGTGGCTAGCACCCCCATGACTTTATTTGTGTTCTAGTATGCAATTGGGAAATTCGTATTAGAACCGGAATTGAATTTAATCACCTAGTAACCCTTTCATCTAGGAATGGAGTTAGGTTTACTAGTAATCGCGTAATCCCCAATCCTAATGCAAATTCATTAATCTAGGCCACCTAAGGAATTAGGGTCTATTAGTGGATTTAGGCTCTTGCCATCCGAGGAATCGGGGTTTGAGTAATTTAGTGGATTGATTTTAATATCTGAAGCATGAATGGGAGGTATCTAGTCCTGATAGTACATGAGTTAGAGGTTTGGTGAAGTCTAGTCCCAACATATCCTTTCGCATCCCAAGTGTTTGTTAAAAGTCCTCAAAAAGACCATAAACATTTTATTTCTTTTCTTTTGTTTGTTTTGATTTCTCTTGATTTATAGTTTAGTCTAGATAGTTGCTGAGTTTGTGAATTGGTACTTGACATCCAATCCCCGTGGATACGATAACCGGTCTCACCACCGTATTACTTGCACGACTGGGTATACTTGCCCAGATTCGTCAACAGCTTGGAGAGCAAGTTTTGACCTTGTGCCTTGTTTGGTTGAAGAGGAAAGAGAAAAATAGGTTTTTAGAATATAATATGATATATTTCAAAAAGTCCATTATGACCACTTTTTAGGAGGTAGCTTAGGCCATACCTCTAGTGAGTCACCTCACTCCCTCATCTCACCTCAAGCCTTTTATGTCTCCTATTATGCTCCATTTCGTACCCGGTTGCATTTCCGATCATAATTCTTCTGACGTTTTCGCCCGAATAAAATATTATATTTTATTTTTGAACGAAAATTTTCAAAATAACTAAAGTTGAAGGAAACATAATAAAAACACTAACTATCTTGTTCACGGATCAAAATTAGGTTTTCTGCACAGTAAACTTGTACCGGTAGTGAAAACGCAGACCGACTTTCGTCTGAATTTTCAACTGAAATTTTTACCGTAACCCTCTACCATAAAGTAGACTATGAATATGATTTTATTCTAATAAGAAACACTTTCTAACTCTCAAATTTAAAATATATTTTAATTATATTTTAAACGGTTGAATAACATAATTAAAATCAGGCTGTTACATTGCTACACCTCTTAAAAGAAAATTCCGTCCTCGGAATTTACGTACCTTAGAAAATATATGGATATTGTTGTTGCATATCCTCCTCGCGTTCCTAAGTAGCATATCCAGTAGTTTCATCCCATACGACCTTAACCAAAGGAACTTGTTTACCGCGAAGCTCCTTAATCCGTCTATCAGCGATCCTTACAGGTAAAGCCTCATGCTCTAGATTTTCTCGTAGTTGTATAGACTCAAACTCAATGACATGTGAATGATTTGGATAATAATTTCTCAACTGAGAAACATGAAAGACATCATGAAGGTTGGAATGATTGGGTGGTAAGGCAATTTGGTAAGCTACTGGACCAATTCGTCAAAGAATCTGAAAGGGTCCAATGAATCGAGGAGTAAGTTTTCTGGATTTGATAGCCCTTCTAATTCCAGTTTTTCGAGTAACTCTCAAAAATACGTGATCGCCTTCCTGGAATTCTAATGGTCTCCTCCTCTTGTCACTGTAGCTCCTTTGCCTATCCTGTGCTTCCTTCATCTTTTCCCGTATCTTCCTGACTTGCTCCGTAGTTTGTTGCACCACATCTGGACCCAAAACTTGGTTCTCACCAGTCTCATACCAACACAGCGGGGTCCTACACTTTCTGCCATACAAAGCCTCATATGGTGCCATTCCGATACTACTATGGAAACTATTGTTATAAGTAAATTCAATCAATGGTAAGAACTCATCCCAACTGCCAGTGTGCTCCAACACACAATAAGCTCTCAATAGATCCTCCAATGATTGAATTGTCCTTTCTGATTTTCCATTAGTTTGGGGATGATAAGCAGAACTCATACTCAACTTTGTTCCCAAGGCATTTTGCAATTGTCTCCAAAATCTAGATGTGAATCTAGGATCTCGGTCTGAGACAATGCTCGATGGCACACCATGCAATCTAACAATTTCTTTGATGTAAATCTGAGTCAACCTTTCCAAATTATAACTTTCACCAATAGATAAGAAGTGAGCACACTTCATCAACCTATCAATGATAACCCAAATCGCATCATGCTTCTTAGGAGTTCATGGTAATCCGACCACAAAATCCATAGCTATACTATCTCATTTCCACTCTGGGATATCTAAAGATTGAAGTCATCTGCTGGTTTTTGATGTTCAATCTTAGCTTTCTGACACACCAGACAAGATAAGACATACTCTGCTACTTCTTTCTTCATCCTTGTCCACCAAAACAGTTTCTTCAAATCCTAATACATTTTTGTGGATCCAAGATGGAAAATCAACTTACTCTTATGTGCTTCCTCTAAAATCATCTTCCTAAGTTCTGCATCCTCTAGCACACATATTCTATCTCTAAACCTTAACACACCATTCGTTCCTCTATTAAACTCAGAAATTTTACCTTCATCGATTCCTCTACTTACTTCCTGGAGGTATAGATCCTGAACTTGTTTATCTTTAAGATCTTTCATAAAATCACTACTAATAATGATCATACTTAAGCAAATCTTATTCTCAAACAATTCCATTCCTAAGTTCAAATCCCTGAACTGTTCAAGAAATTCTAACTCCTTAACCATCATCGCAAACACGTGCAAGGATTTCCTGCATAAAGCATCCGCTACCACATTGGCCTTCCCATGATGGTACAGTAATTCAAAATCATAATCTTTGATAAAATCCATCCATCTTCGCTGTCTCATATTCAATTCTTTTTGATCGAATAGATACTTCAGGCTCTTGTGGTCACTGAAGACATTAAACTTTGCTCCATACAAAAAGTGTCACCATATCTTTAATGCGAACACTATTACTGCTAACTCCAAATCATGAGTCGGATAATTTCTCTTATGAATTCTCAACTGTCAGGAAGCATAAGCCACGACTCTTCCCTCTTGCATCAGGACACAGCCTAAACCTTGGTATGATGCATCACAATATACGTCAAATTGTCCCAGTGGATCTGGTAAGATCAACACAGGCGATGTAGTCAATCTGTCCTTCAGCTTTTGAAAACTTTGTTCACACTTGTCCGTCCATACAAAAGCTATATTTTTCCTCGTTAACTGCATCATAGGCAACGCAATCTTCGAGAATCCCTCTATGAACCTTCGATAATATCCAGCTAGTCCTAGGAAACTCCGTACTTTACTTACTGACTTAGGCCGTTCTCACTTAAGAACTCACTCAACCTTAGCTGGATCTATGGCTATTCCTTCTTTATTAATCACATGGCCTAGGAATTGTACTTCTTTTAGACAAAACTCACACTTGGAAAGTTTGGCATAAAGCTGCCTATCCTTCAAAACTCGCAATACCAGTCTCAAATGTTCCTCATGCTCTTCCCGCATACGAGAATAAATAAGAATATTGTCGATGAACACAACAACAAACTTATCGAGGAACGGTCTGAAAATTCTGCTCATATAATCCATGAACACGGCTGACGCATTAGTTACACCGAAAGGCATAACTAAATACTCATAGTTCCCGTATCTCGTCCTAAAGACCGTCTTGGGTATATCTTCCTTTCTTACTCTGATTTGATGGTACCCAGATCTTAAATCAATCTTAGAGAACACTACCGCTCCTTTCAACTGATCCATCAAATCATTTATCCTAGGCAACAAATATTTATTCTTAATCGTCACCTTATTTATTCTTAATACGTGCACAATCTCGTACTTCCATCCTTCTTCTTAATAAATAACACTGGTGCTCCCCACGATGAAACACTCGGTCTGATAAACTCTTTTCCTAACATGTCATCCAATTGTTCCTTCAACTCTGCCAACTCAACCGGTGACATCCGATAAGGAGCTATAGATATAGGCCCTGTCCCTGGTACGAGATCTATAATGAATTCCACTTCTCTTTCCGGTGGAAAACCAAGAACGTCTGGAGGGAAAACTTCAGGAAACCCTCTCACAATAGGCATGGAATCTATGCTGGGAGTCTCATTAGTCTCCACTGCGAAAAGCATGACAAACTGTTGAGAGTTGTCACTCCTTGTAGAAACTCCTTCATTGGCAGATGCTACACTAAAAGGTTCAAGAAATGATAAAGTCTTGCTAGAACAATCTAGCACTACATGGTTAGCCGAAAGCCAATCCATGCCAAGAATAACATCTATCTGTTGCATAGGCAAACAGATAAGATCTACAATAAATGTCATATTCTCAACAATGATAGGACACTGTAAACAAACAGACATAGTAGTCAAAGGATTACTGGTTGGAGTAGACACTGTGAGGGTATAAGGTAATTTGGAAACAGTTAAGTTCAAATGATCCACACACTCCTGCGAAATAAAAGAATGTGTAGCGCCTAAGTCAAACAACACATACGAGAGTCTACCGGCTATCAAACACATACCTTGTATAAGATCAGCATATTGAGAGGATTCAGCTCCCCTCACAGTAAACACTCTTCTAGTGGCTTGAGGTTTGGCCACTTGTGGTCTTACTGTTGGGACTCCTCTTCCAGCTCCACCTCTATTGTCTCCAGTTCCTCTTCTGGCAGCTGTCTGCTGTTGCATAACCCTTTGTCTGCAATCTCGTACCACATGACCTGGTTTCCCACAGTTGAAATAGTTAAGCCTATTTGTACAGTCTTTAGCATAATGTGATCCTACACATCTGAAGCAAACTAAGCCTTGTGGTTGCTGACCCGTTCTAGCCACTGGTGCTGGTGCCGGTGTTTGCCCGGGTCAAGCATATGGTCTCTATCTCCACCGAGAACCACTTTCTCCGCACCTATGGAAACTTGATCGGTTAGTACCGTCACTCCTCACTTGTTTCTGTTCATTGGCCATCCTTAGGTCTATACTTTCAATGGCACTGCATCTCTCGACTAGTTCTAGGAAATACTGTATGTCAAGAGACACTACAGCCCTCTGCAGCTCATCTGAGTCCTTCCTCAAATCTTCTACTTTGTCAGTCATCACTTGTAAACCTCTAATAGAATTCCGAAAACTTGATCAAAGCTTCAAAACGTGATGCATACTCACCAACAGACATGTTGCCTTGTTTGAGGTTTGTGAATTCCGTTTCCTTCTCGCGTCGAAATAGACGCAGAAAATATTTTTCGAAAAAGCAATCAGTGAATGAATTCCAGTTAATGTTCCTATCATCAGCCTCCAACAGTCTTTTCTTTCCCTTCCACCAGAATTCTGCTCTTTCGGTTAACATGGAGGCAGCATAAGTCACCTTCTTCTCCTCGCTGCAGCACATAGTAGCAAATATCTTTTCAATCTCTTGTATCCATGATGAGTGTGATTACTCCTCATATTTCATTGTCATTTTGCATGCATTTTCATATAGTTTAGGCATATTTAATTTGATTTTTGTTAGTTTTTACCTTGGAACGGGTAAGGCGGTTTTGTGGTGTTGTTTTGCAGAAATTAAGGATTAAATGCTTAGGATCAACCATGATGGGGCTTGGATGAAGATGGGTCTTTAAAAGTGAAGAAAATGAGTCAAACAGAGCCCATCACGGCTAGCCGTGATGACCATCACGGCCATGATCAAAGAAAACTGAAAAGAAAGAAGGCAAAAGTCAGAACTGGTCACGGCCTGCCCGTGATGCGCATCACGGCCGTGACATGTCAGCTGAACCAGACCCTCAACAGGCATAATTGATCACGGCCTAGCCGTGATGAACATCACGACCGTGACAGACCAATCACTGAAGAAGCGCCCAAGGCAGAAGCCGTCACGGCCTGGCCGTGATGGCCATCACGGCCGTGACGTGCATTACTTGGATCTGAAGCAACTGATTTGGATCTGAATTTGTGTTAGATTGGGATTCAAACTTCCCAAATCTATAAATAAGGCATCTAGGCAGAGATGAAAAGAGGACTTTTGGCTGCTACTCTTAGGCTATAATTTAGGATCTCTCTTCTTCTTCTTCTTCCCTTCTCTTAGTTTTATTTCATGTTGTTGTTAACCAAGCTTGTCATCACCATGACAAGGCTTGAGTAGTAGTTTAATTTCTAGGGATTGGGGCTATGCCCAAGGTTTGTTTATTGTAATGAATTGATCTTTTATCTTTGTTAATTGTGATTTTACTTTAGATCTGATTTCTAGTGTTTTAATTACTCGTAAATTCGGCGGTCGCTTATTTGCGTGACGTAGATATTCTAAGGAGTAACCTAGCGGTGAACTTAGGTATCGGATCTATAGAATCAGACTTAGGACTTAAATCACGAGAGTTAGAAGCGGTCCTTCAAGGATTAACGAATTGTCACAAAGCGTAAAGGGTCCAATCTAAATTCGACTACCACGAGAGTAGGGGTTGGTTTAATTGGGCATGGTTTTTGTAACCCGAGAGGGAGCATTAACTATTTGAGGAAAAATTCGCCTTCAAGGCAATTTCAATAATTAACAAAGGGGTAATCAATTTAGTAACATAAACAACCTTGTTGGTAACCCAAATTCCTAGGAATCCATTTAGATCTGAAAAACCATAAAATGATTTACTTTCTGTTTTACTTGATTGCATTCCTTATCTGATTTTCTAAGTTATCCCTTATTTCAAATATCAAAAACATTTTCAAAATCCTTTTCTAAAGTCCAGTTTAGTCAATTTGATAATTGGTTGCGATTTGAGATCACGGTCTCTGTGGGATCGATATCTTTTTATTACTTGGCGACGAATCCGGTACACTTGCCGGATCGCACGACGTGCACTCGCACGACATCAATCCACCATTCTGCCTTCTCTGGGTCATACTCTCCTCAAAATTGAGGCAATTTTCCGTTCATAAAATTAGTCAATCCGACATTTTCAGCTGCTATCGCCCTTCTCTGATTCTTAATTTCTAGTTGCTCTTTGTTCATCTGCAGCATCTCAGCATTTTGCTGGGCTTGCAGTAGTATAGCAGCAGCTAGGGTTTCCATTGCACTTGGAGTCGAAGATGATCCTCCTCCATTCTCAGTATTGTCGGCATTACCATTGACAACTCCAATAATCCTTTCTGGAGTTTCGTCACCACTGTTAGTTGGACGTCCTCTTTCGCGAGCCATGATCCTATTAAAAGAAATCACCCGCTCTCATTAGTATGACATATAATACTACATAGACAAGTATATAAATATCATATGCCATACTAATATTAACCTCTCATATCAGATTCGGACACACTACCCAACTTCTAAGCATAATCAAAATCCGATGTGGATTCAACTAGACACGGCCAATAACAACATCCTAAACCTTGCAGTCCTTGATTCTGATCTGACATAACCCACAGTCCATTTTAGAACCAAACTGCTCTGATACCAAAATGAGACACCCCGTTGTGTCCCGGTGTTTTATTAGATTAATTACCTTCTTAAATCAATTCTTAATCGCGTTCTTATCGTGAAAATACGTAAAAATTAAAAACTTATTTAATTATCATATAACTTCTTCAAATTTAAAACACAATAACTTTAACATATGCAAATACACACTTAGTTGTTCATTACAATACCAAAACACTGTTGAGGGTATCCTCTCAGTAGGATCCCTCACAGGCATAAACTTAATAACAGACATACTTAGCGAAAATATAAAAATGCTCCTTAGACACACTTGCCATAATGTCTATACTCTAATCACCATGGATCACAGCTCGACCCCCAGCGTCGGGTTCGTAAGGAGTTCCATCCAATTCCTCAGCAATCTTCGTTTCATACAGAGTTCCATCCAGCTCCTCAGCAACATAACCCTCCATCGGGTCTTCTAACGTAAACCAAAGTAACCCACAAAAATACAGAAACATAGGGAATAAGAAACAGTTCTATCATCAAAAAACGGTAAAGAGTCATAGTAAATCATACAGTAATTGTCATAGACCAACAACGCACATAACTAACAGATCACCCTCAAGTTAATATATCATCCTCTACCCCCAATCTCATGCTACTCAAAGACACCACAGTTGCACACCTATTTCCTAAGGTGGAAGTGGTCTCGCGAGAACTCTTGATTTTACGTGTATCATATTACCAATACACAGAAGTGGTTTACGTGTATTGGTAATATATTACCAATACACGGTGTATTATATTACCAATACACAGAAGTGTTTTACGTGTATTATATTACCAATACACGGTGTATTATATTACCAATACACAAATGTCCTTGTGTATTATATTACCAATACACTTTTGTCTTTGTGTATTATATTACCAATACAAGGTTGTGGACAACAACACCTATACTTGAATCTCACCAACCCGTTTTAACAACATCCTAGTGCCTTCACCTTTCATTAGAACTTGACACATATTCTATACCATAATACCTCTGTAACATACATCATCTAGGTTAGGCACTTCTAAATCATTGTTATCCTCACGCCCAAAATAATCATCTCTTAGACAACATATATATCTTTACTTAAAAACCACTAAGCATAATAATACAAACCAGGCAGATCATGCATAACACAATATCAACCAAAATATTCCCATATCACCAACATAGCACAAAATCAATTCAATAAAGGTAATAAAATCAAATCAACCATCAACAATATAAAATCAACCTAATATCGATAAACCTACAATACCCGAATCGCCATTGGTTTTTCAGAAAAGGTTTCCAATGTGATTTTGGTCTTGTCGATTACTTGACTACTAGTAGGGTTTAGGTCGCCGTACACAATTATTATATAATATAATACTTATCGATTCCGACTATAGGTTGATTCTTTCCCCCACCTGAGTTATCACCGGACTCCCGAACTCGAAGCTCCTCGTTGTCACACCACAAAGTACTAACTCCACCTTCAGAGGAGGTAAGGAGATTTGATGCTCGAAGAGGTATACCACTAACGTCCTCGTTTCCTACGTGATGGATGTCTAAGGTTATGAACACAAAATCACAAGTTAAAATCAAACAAGAACACTAAACCACAAGGTATAGGTTAGGCCAAGACTAGTTCTTAGGGTTAGAGATTCTCGAAAATTATACAACTCATGGATTTATGATCCTTAAGTGTTAGGAGTTCATAAACAATGATCACTTAACAAATTTGAATTAAAATCCCACTAAGTTATAAACTTAGGGTATTCGGCCAAGGCTAGTAATATAGGCTAGCATTCACTAAACTTTCCAATCTCTTAGGTTTAGCATCCATATGTATTAAGGAGCTCAAAACCATGATCATTTTGGAAAAATAAGAACAAAGTATCCTAGGTCCATAACCTTCTAGGTTCGGCCTTCAAAGGATTTATAGGTTAGAAATCTTTAAACTTTCCAATCTCTTAGACTTAGCATCCAAATATCTTATGGAGCTCAAGTCCATGATCATTTTGGAAAACAATGGAAACTTAAACATTCCAATCTCTTAGACTTAGCATCCAAATATCTTATGGAGCTCAAGTCCATGATCATCTTGGAAAAATGAAAGTAATACATCCTAGCTTTAATAACATAGAATAAACAAGTTATAAATCCTTAAACTTTCCAATCTCTTAGACTTAGCATCCAAATATCTTATGGAGCTCAAGTCCATGATCATTTTGGAAAACAATGGAAACTTAAACATTCCAATCTCTTAGACTTAGCATCCAAATATCTTATGGAGCTCAAGTCCATGATCATCTTGGAAAACAATGGAAACTTAAACATTCCAATCTCTTAGACTTAGCATCCAAATATCTTATGGAGCTCAAGTCCATGATAATCTTGGAAAAATAAAAGTAATACATCCTAGCTTTAATAACATAGAATAAACAAGTTAGAAATCCTTAAACTTTCCAATCTCTTAGACTTAGCATCTAAATATCTTATGGAGCTTAAGTCCATGATCATTTTGGAAAAATAAAAACTCAAACATCCTAGCACCTAAACACTAAGTTTCGGTCATCCACTAGTGCAAAATATACATTTAACATCAGTTTTTTAACATCGTTTTAACAAAATCGATGTGAAATAGGAGGCGGTGGCACTTTTGAAATTAAACTGAAATATTTTAACATCGATTATTGCATAAACCGATGTGATAAAAATATTTAACATCGGTTTTAAAAAAACCGATGTGGAAAAGTGAAACCAAAAAAAAAAATTTATTACACATAAGATTAAACATCGGTTTTAAATAACCGATGTGGAAAAGGGAAACAAATTACAAAATTTTTTTAATCAGCCGTAAGATTACACATCAGTTTTCAAATAACCGATTTAGTAAATTAAAAAAAATGAAATTTTAAAATAAATTGTAAGTTTCTACATCGGTTATAAGGAAACCGATGTGAAATATCACTAACCACATCTGTTTTTTTAAACCGATGTGTAATAACCTAAGTTTCTATTTTCATTCCCTCCTACTCTTTGTACCGTCTTCCATTCCATTTGTTTTTCATTCCTTTGTCACTGCTTCTCCATCTCTCTCATTGGTCTCACTCTAAGTCACATTGCAAAGAGAACCACCTCTTTCGGCTACCACCGGAGGACTATCGAGGGAGCTCTCTTCGACCGCTCTCTCTCAGGTAAGCTCTCCCTCTCACAGCTATAACGATTTCCCTTTCCCCCTAACTCTTTGCAAATCCCTAATCATAGACAAAGAAGAAGACCACTGCTAGCCTTCATTTTCTGCTTCGGAAGAGAACCACTAAGAACCACTGAGAACGACCATCCGCGAGCTACCCTCGTTTGCGTGAAGAGCGCCATTTTTGCTCGTCCCTCCTCCTCCCTCAGGTATGCATCTCTCTCTTTCTCTCTCTCTCTCTTCCTTTAGGGTTACTACTTTTTGAGCATTATGTGAAAGGAGGGTTATGGAAATTTCACAGTGGAGGAGTTGCATTGTGTGTTAACAGAGAGGTTGTCACTCTATTTTGGCCACGGTCGTCCTATTAGTGCTAGATCCTTCCACCCATTCTTTTTCTTCTAGAAATTTCTCCCCAGGCTGAGCAATTCAAATGAACCAATATTGGTTGGTCTTCTGTTACTGTAGGGATTTTCATCTATTAGAATTAAACATCCTAGTGGAGGCATTTAAATTCAAGTTTGTGCTAGAGATTTTCAACAAAGAACAAAAATTTGCAAAGATATCTAGGCTCTGTCTCTTATCAAATCTCCAAACTCCAAAGATTTTCAAGTTGTGGTAAATTGTGTGGGTGGTCTGCTAATAGATGGACTGCATTGTGTGCTTTGGGTTGTTTATTGGCTGCACTTTTCTTTTTCTTGAATTTGGTAGGCTTTTGGTTCATTGGCTGTAAATGGACTTTTGGGTTTTGGGTACCCTGATCTTATTCTTTGGAATTACTTGTACTATCAGCTAAGAGGACTTTTTGTTCTTCTGTTACAAGGCCTGAAGGTGATATCTATTACTATGGTGGTCATTACAAATGTTGCATGGATGCTCTTGATACTTGAGTGGTAGTGTTCATGGTTTGCTGTGGTTTGGGAAGGGAATTTAATTATCATTTGCATCATTGGGATTACTTGCTAGTGGAAAGTATATTTTTGGTTTACAAGGGATACAAAGTATATTTGTTATGTAAATGTTTTCAGGAACCACAGTTTGTGTATCAGATTGTATCATACCATTTAACTCTAATAAAATATAGTTACAGTTAATTAAATTTGTGGATAGACATTTTGAAAACAAGCTAAATCATGATAACTTCTTTGTTTCTTCTCTTTCACTCTTAGATGCCTTTGGAAAGCATGAATTCTACATGTTTTTCAAAGCAAAATGTCAAGTTAGATAAGATATTACTGCTATGACCAAATAGTGGAACAACTTTAGGGGTTCATATAATGGGCTTAGAGTATGACTGATTACTTCTTATAACTTCAAACCAATAGTTGGTACCCACTTGACAACTTGAAGTTTATGACCGGTATTCTTTCACACCACTTGACAACATGTACAACTAATACTTGAATATTTTGTGGTTTTTTGGGATCTTTGGGTGTTTGATCTGATTGGCGCTAGTAATGTACATGTCAAGCTAATGTTTTTATACTTTATGCATTTCTAACATTTAGCATTTCTACCAATCATTGATGCTGACCAACTTTCTTACTCTATTTGCAGAACAAGAAATTGACAGGTGTTATTTTCCTGGACTGCGGATCTGATTTGAGGATTAGTCATAGGGTTCCTAGTGAGTTTCATTCAGTTACTCAGAAATTTAGTTACAACTTACAAGTGTGTCACCATTAATCAACCATACCATTAAGTTGTAGATCAGCTTTCTGTCTTGTATTTTGCCTATTGAAGTTTCAATGACTATTTACAGAATTCTCTCAATTCTAGAATTATTAACTCAAGGAAGAGTTTTTTGTTGGCAGGTGTACAAGTGTCTTTGACTACGTTGCATAGTGCTACTGCCTCTGCTTTGTTCACTTCTTTGCTGTCTTTGCACAATAACAACTCGGGTTGTCTCTCAGAAGGTACGTTTTGGCCGAAAAGCTTTCATTAGAGTTTTAATGTATTTTCTTGAAAATTTATTTGATTCGAGAATATGCCCACAATAATTAGTAAAGCCTTAGTTTCCCGTTTGAGATGCAATACTAATGAGCACACGTGTATGTGCTTAATGTACCGCTCATTGTGTTGGATCTTGGATTGTCCAAAGTTGGACAGTTTGGGAAAAAACTTTTTCTTAATTCAGTTAAAATAGTTATTCATTGATTCTAATGTTATATACTTGATGAAAGTTCGGATTGATACATTTCCTTTCGTTCTCCGGGTGCATACTTTATCGTTGTGGATGTCATCGCGTTCAAGTAGTGTACGTCGGAGACTGAAGGGAAATGCTGCCGAAATTTTGTCGAGTATGAGCATGAGAGTTAAGGACTAACTGTTAACCGAATGTTGAAAAAGTTTCTTCTCGAATGTGATAGGGCCATACCCTGTCATAAGAAGTGGTTGATGAATATGTTGGACTAAGTACGAAGTTATTGGTTTAGTCATGGATTGAGGTTGGATGAATGCTAGACGGACAAGTGATGAGTATGAGAATGGAGTGGAAGATTTTCTACAGTTTACAAAAACAAATGCTCCTGATAGTGGTAACGGAAGGTTTTATTGTCCTTGTGTTAACTGTTTGAATGAGAGACGACTAGAAGCTGAGGAGATACGTGATCATCTTATTTGTGAGGGGATTTGCAAGAGTTATACAACATGGATATGTCATGGTGAATCGTTAGACAGGCCGAGGGTGTCGGATAGAGAGGAAGTTGATGATGTGGAAATGGACGATGGACTAGAGGACATGATCCGTGATGTTGGGCAAGAGTCTTTTCGGCGCGTACATGTGTATGATACTTTGTACAGTGATGCGGAAGTGGATTTGTATCCGGGGTGCACTAATTTCACACGGTTGTCAGCGGTGTTAAGATTTTTCAATGTGAAGGCGAGAAATGGGTGGAGCGATAAAAGCTTTACCGAATTGCTTGAGTTGTTGAAAGACATGCTTCCAGAAGGCAACACATTGCCACCTCGAAACTATGAGGTGAAGAAGATATTGTGTCCGATGGGTATGGAGTATAAGAAAATACACGCTTTCCCCAATGATTGCATATTGTACAGGAAAGAGTTTGAAGAGATGCACGAGTGCCTCAGGTGTGGGGTATCACGCTACAAAGTGAAGGATGGTGATTCTAGTTGTGATGTGGTCACCAAAGGTCCTCCTGCGAAGGTGTTATGGTATCTTCCCGTGATTCCACGGTTCAAGCGATTGTTTGCTAATGTAAATGACGCAAAGAACATTAGATGGCATGCAGATGAGAGGAAGTGTGATGGACAACTTCGGCATCCGTCCGATTCTTTGCAATGGAAGAGAATTGATAGTTTGTTTCCGGATTTCGGCAATGAGCCTAGAAACCTCAAGCTTGGACTTGCTACCGATGGAATGAATCCATATGGAAACTTAAGTAGTATTCATAGTTCATGGCCTGTTCTCCTGGTAATTTACAACCTGTCTCCTTGGTTGTGCATGAAGCGCAAATACATTATGTTAAGTATGATGATTTCGGGTCCTAAACAGTCAGGAAATGATATTGATGTTTATCTGAGTCCCTTGATTGAAGACTTGAGAATGTTGTGGGATGAAGGCGTTGATGTGATTGACGGGTATTGCCGTGAGACATTCAGATTGCGTGCCATGTTATTTTGCACCATCAATGACTTTCCAGCATACGAGAACCTGTGTGGGTATAATGTTAAGGGGTATAAAGCATGTCCAATATGTGAAGAAGGCACATGTTACCATCTACTGCAACATGGAAGGAAGACGGTTTACCTTGGGCATCGGAGATTTCTCCGACGTAATCATCCGTATCGTAGATTGAGAAAAGCTTTCAATGGACTTCCGGAGAATGAAATTGCTCTGGTGGCCTTGATTGGAGAGCAAGTTTATGAAAGGTTAACAACACTAATGTTATCTATGGGAAGACCCAGAAGAAGGCTACCGAGAAGAAAATATGGAAGAAGAGGTCAATCTTCTTTGATCTTCCATACTGGTGTAAGCTTGATGTAAGACACTGTATTGATGTGATGCATGTGGAGAAAAATGTGTGTGACAATTTAATCGGAATGCTTCTCAACATTCAAGGCAAGACAAAGGATGGTGTGAATGCTCGTCTGGATCTAGTTGCGATGGGTATACGAGAGCAGTTAGCTCCACTTAAAGTGGGGGATAAGAAGACTTATTTGCCCCCAGCATGTCATACTTTATCAAAAAAAGAGAAAAGAAGTTTCTGTGAATGTCTACGGGGAGTCAAAGTGCCACAGGGTTACCCTTCAAATATCAAAAGACTTGTCTCAATGAAAGATCTCAAATTAGTTGGCTTAAAGTCTCATGATTGTCATGTCTTGATGCAACAACTACTATCGGCGGCCATTCGTGACATATTGCCTAAAAAAGTCAGACATGCCATTACTAGGTTATGCTTATTCTTCAATGCTATATGTAGCAAGTTCATTGACACTAAAAAGTTGGATGACTCGGAAAATGAGGCAGCCATTCTATTGTGCCAATTGGAGATGTATTTTCCACCTTCATTTTTTGACATCATGGTTCATTTGATTGTTCATCTAGTGAGGGAGATTAGATTTTGCGGCCCCGTTTATTTAAGGTGGATGTACCCGGTTGAGCGATACATGAAGATCTTGAAAGGTTATATGAAGGTATGTTGCAGAAGAAGCTATTGAGTTTTGTACAGACTACATGTCAGAAGCGGAACCTGTAGGGCTTTCGAAGTCTCATCACGAAGTAAGATATGATGGTAAGGGTACACGAGGTATCATTGTTAAGAGCATGGATCGGGAGGAAGTGCTTCAAGCACATTTGTATATATTGAATAACACTGATGAGGTTGAACCATACTTATGTGAGCATAAAAGCATCATCAATGAAACTTACCCTAGAATGAATGAAAAATGGTGTTTGAACAAGCATAACAAGACTTTCTTGAACCGGTTTAAAGAAAAAATTGCAAAGGATGGTATTGCTTCTGATACATTAAAATGGCTAGCACAGGGGCCTAACTTTGATGTCATATGCTGGAGTGGGTACGATATCAATAAGTTTTCCTTCTATACGAAGTCCCAGGATGACAAAAGTACTATGCAAAACAGTGGGGTTATGGTCGTCGCTGAGTCCATGCATTTCTCTAGTTCGAAAGATAAAAACCCTGTTATGGCATCCGTTTCATACTTTGGAATCATTGAAGAGATATGGGAGGTTGATTACACGAAGTTTAGAGTACCTGTTTTTAAATGTCAGTGGGTCGACAGTAACAATGGTGTGCAAAACGATGAGTTAGGATTCAAATTGGTGGACCTTAATAAGGTAGGTAATAAATAGGAGCCTTTCATCATGGCATCCCAAGCAAAACAAGTGTTTTATATCCGTGATCCTTCTAACAAAAGGTGGTCAGTGGTTCTCCAGGGAAAAAACATGTATAATGGTAGTGAGGGAAATCACGATTCAACTCTTGATATTTCTGATACTCCTTCTTTCTCAACACGAGTGCCTAATTTCAATGAGGAAAATGAAGTGGATGATGTACATGCTACTCGTAATGATCACCAAGAAGGGTTATGGGAGAACTTTACTAATTGACCACAAAGTAAGTTTAGTTTGAGTTATGTTTAAAGGCATATTATATGTTTACGTTGATATTTATAAGTTATGTTTACGTAAGTTGATCGATATTTATAAGTTATGTTTGATATTTATCCTGGCATACTAACAAGTTTTTTTATTTGTTTAAACATGTATACATGGCTGATCGTGAGGATATCCCTCCTTCATGCAGCGGGTCGGAGACCCCGTCTACTGGTAGAAAGGGTAGACGTGCCACACGAATGAGGAATTTGACTGCCAACCGTGGTTCAAATCAAAGGATAAGAATAGACTTTGATAATAACCGCAATCCTATTGGGCCAATGGCAGAGCAGTTTAACAGTTTTGTGGCGAGCCTTGCTAGGAGCAGGCCTAGTATACTCATTGATATTTTGAAAGATGTACCGGCGGACGTGAAGGATCAGATATGGGAGAGTATTCTGGTATCTATACTTTTACGTCCTGTGTTTGTCTGTATCTACTTTATTTTTATCTTAATAATATCATACAGTAATTCGTTGATTCTTTTAGTCTTAATGTAGCTGACCTTTGACATACCGGATACGTGCGTTATGAAGAAGCATTTGCTAAAGTATGCTGGTGAGCGTTGGAGGGGTTTTAAGGCCGACCTGGGTAGATACTATGTATTCAATCCAAAAAGTAAAAAGAACCCACTTGAGGTGTACCCGTTTCTTGACCAGACGACGTGGGATCGCTTTGTTCAGAGCCGACATGATCCCAACTTTCAGGTTAACTTATTTGATTTGTCTCTAAATTTATGTAATTTCATTAATTTTATTTACTTATGTAATTTAATTGTCTTCTATTTATAACAGGAGAAGAGGAAAAAGGGGCAGAAAAACCAAAGCAAGAATGTCTACCCCCATGTCATGTCTCGTGGGGGATATAAAAAGCTTGGTCAGATAATGGTTGAAGAGGAAAAGAAAGCACACCAGGAAGCATCATCTCAGGCGGATCCTAATGCTGAAAATCGTCCAGAGGTTGTTGATCCACCTACACCCCCACGCCATCGTAAATGGAAGAGGGCCCGACAAAGAAAAACGGGACAATATACATCTGAGGAGGCCCGCCAAGTAGCTGAGAAGATTGTAAGTATAGTTTGAATTGTAATTGTCATTTAAAGATTGTTACCGAATTGTAATGTGACCTGATATTTTATGTGATAGGATGCCTTGGACGAGCAGGTAACCCAAGGAACCTTTGTTCCTAGAGGACGCGATGATATCTTAGCTGCTGCCATCGGTAAACCAGACCACCAGGGTCGTGTCATTGGTGTTGGATGGGGCGTCGGCATTCACCAATACCATGGTTCATCTTCACACCAATGCCATATGGATGTTGATGCAGATAGAGCACGGCTAAAACAGGAGATTGAAGCTGAGCTTCGACAGGAGATGGTCGAGCAGTTTGCCTAGTAGATGGCAATATTGACTTCTATGTCCCAGCAGATGACAGTCGGTGTCCAACCCTATGTCCAACCCCCTGTCCATGTGAGCACTAAGGGCTCATGTGATCCTCCTCATCAGCCTGAAAATGATGATGATGGGGATGATGATGATTATGATGATGATGATGACGACCCTGATAGGTGTGAGCTGTATGTTGATGATCATCATGATAGCCGCTTAGTGGCATTGGGGAGGGCACATAATAACTCAGGTAATACCATACACAATCGTTTATTACTGGATGATGCTCGAGTCCCTGTGCCCACTGAGGAGGTTCAAACAGTGGGTCAGGCCCCCGGTAACTTCATCCTCTGGCCAAGAAGACTGGTCTGCTTTCTTGTTGCATCTGAGGTACTCAGTTAGTTGTATTTTTCTATATTCATAGTTGAAATAATTTATTATTGTTTAAAGATAATGCTTTATTTTTATTCGTTATAGAATGTTGGAAATGATATTGTGCCTAAAAGGTCGGATCCAGGAAGACTAGAGATGTCTGCTCCTGCCAAGGTATTCATTTGACCATTTAGTTAATTACGAATTAAATAACTTAATTATCCGTGATTACTAATATATATCTATGTTGTTTAGGGGATCGACAAAGGGGCACCTGGCCATGGTGATGTTTTTAAAGTTCTGGCTATACAGGTTGTCACCATGGAGAATGACGCAGTCTTGGTAAGGTTGGAACATGATGCCAGTCCAGGTGATGAACTGTATATCCCAAAGAAGGAACTTATGGAGATGGTACTCAATAAAGAAATGGCTAGTTCTGCACACATATCGTTATGGTGCACGTAAGTACATTTTATTTATAAGTTAAGTAATTAATTTTTAAATACTATGATAATTAACATGTTTTTCCAATATATTAGGTATCTGCATTGTATGTTAGTTGATCAGGGTAACCTCGCCCTTTATGGGTTCATTGACCCCATGTTCATTCAGGGTGATGTTCTCCTAGCATCAGAAGACCCGGTCACCACCATACGTGATATACTTGCCCGAGACGATCATCAATTCTACCTTGCGCCTTATCTCAATAAGTAAGTATCGGTTATTTAAGTATAACTATATATGACTTAGTCACTAACTGTTCCGCGAATACAGCCAACATTGGCAACTGTTGATCTTGTACCCTAGGATGAACGTCATGGTCTTCTTCTGCTCATTGGGAAATAAGCTGGCGAATGCACTGAAGACGATCATTGAAACGTAAGCATTAAAATACTTTATAATCAGTAATGCAGTTGTTTTAATTATCTGAAATCTATTAGATATACTTTAATTAATGTTTTTGTCATGATAGGTCTATTACTGCAAACCACATGTTGCGTGGTGAAAGGCGTACTCGGGCTACCAGATGGATTATTCCTAGCGTAAGATATTTATTAGTTCAAATGCATTAAATGCAGTGGGTATAATTATTGATTTCTATTTAATTCCTCATATTCTGATTGGGTTTCATTTGTACGTAGTCACGTATACAACGTGGATCATGGGAATGTGGCTACTATGTGATGCAGTGGATGTTGGAAATTATCTCCTCCAGGATCACTGAAAGATGGCACGAGGTAAATGTTAATTGACACAATTAGAAGTAATAGTTATAGATTCGTTATATGTTTTATGTTAGTTTATTACTTAAAAGATATAATCTTTTGTCCAATTAAACTTGCAGATATTCAACAATCCAACTCCATTATCTGATTCCGACATCAACAACATAAAGAGGCGTTGGACAACTTTCTTTCTTGAAGTGTACCAACCAAAGTTTGTATATATGTAGTTAGTTTAAAAACTTATCATGTACTAGCTATAGTGTACTTTTGACTGATCATATGTATTTTGATATGAAATCTATAATATATCATGTAGCTTTTTGGTTTCTAATTATCTTTGTTGTCTGAATGTAATTGAACGTACATATGTATTGTTCGTAATAAATTTAGTATATATTAGTTGTGTTTTTGTCGTAAAAAAGTGATTGTGTTGAGAATATTTACAGTATGTTATTCTGGTATTGATCTGCATTACTGAAACAGGGGAAAGGAATGATAGAAATGTAATAACAGAATAAAAAAAAATGAGACTTTACACATCGGTTTTACTGAGAACCGATGTGTAAAGTGAAAATTTCACATCGGTTTTTTCAAAAACCGATGTGGAAAGTGAAATTTCCAATAGCTTACCAATTAACAAATTAATTTTTCACATCGGTTAAGATAAAACCGATGTTAAAAATATACTATAAACATCGGTTTTAAAACCGATGTGAAAAGTGGCAATAAACCACATCGGTCATTTCAACATCAGTTTGAAAACCGATGTGAAAAGCCAAAAATAACCGATGTGAAATCCCTTTTCTGCACCAGTGATCATAGGATGATGAGGAAAATATTCTTTGTTTAACAATAACTCTTAGGTTTTGAGTCACAAGGTATTAAGAGTTCTAAATCCATGATCATACTTGGAAAGTTGAAACATAGTATCCTAGGCTTACTTATTCATATTTTCAGCCATCATAGGAACAAGCTATCAAAACTTCCAAGATTTATATATTTAAGATCAATGGATAGTTAGAAACTCAAACACATGATCATATTCCAAAAGTTGAAACAAAAACTTCCTAGGTCACAAATGCAAGCATCCTGCCTTCATTGGAAGAGATAGGTAGAGATTTTTGTTTTGCACAATCTCTTAGTATGTGAAAATATAAGTTAATACAAGACTATAGAAAGTGGTTTCAACTCAAAAGTAGTTTTATACCATTTTAGAGAGATTTTAGAAGTTTAAAGCATATAAAGAACACATAATGTAAACTAAGAAATAAAAGATGAAACTTACAAAAAGATTCATATGAGAGCATTACCCTTAGTATAAGGAAGAACTTTAATGAAGAACTTAAATAGAAAAGATTAATAAAAACTAAAGCTTTAAGAGTTTGAACTTTTAGAAGAAAGGAAGAAGATGAAGGTTTAATGGAGTTTGAAGAAGGAAGATGATGAAGTGAAAATGAGAGGTGTATATATAGAGAAGGGAGAGAGTGGCACAAAATTGATGAGATAGGAATGAGCTTGGAGAGCAAGTTTTGACCTTGTGCCTTGTTTGGTTGAAGAGGAAAGAGAGAAATAGGTTTTTAGAATATAATATGATATATTTCAAAAAGTCTATCATGACCACTTTTTAGGAGGTAGCTTAGGTCATACCTCTAGTGAGTCACCTCACTCCCTCATCTCACCTCAAGCCTTTTATGTCTCCTATTCTGCTCCATTTCGTACCCGGTTGCATTTCCGATCGTAATTCTTCCGACGTTTTCGCCCGAATAAAATATTTTATTTTATTTTTGAACGAAAATTTTCAAAATAACCAAAGTTGAAGGAAACATAATAAAAACACTAACTATCTCGTTCACGGGGTCAAAATTAGGTTTTCTGCACAGTAAACTTGTACCGACAGTGAAAACACAGACCGACTTTCGTCTGAATTTTCAACTGAAAATTTTACCGTAACCCTCTACCATAAAGTACACAATGAATATGATTTTATTTTAATCAAAAACACTTTCTAACTCTCAAATTTTAAATATAATTTAATTATATTTTAAACAGTTGAATAACATAATTAAAATCAGGCTGTTACACCATACAACCAGATTTATCCTGGTTCAGTCACCACCACTGTGACCTACATCCAGTCCCCACTCCACCTGTGGGTTTTCACATACTAACACAACAAGCTTTAGCCAGGTAGCCTGAAAAACCTTTACACCATAGAGCACTCCTTCACCTCGAGATACCATACTCTTATGAAGAGCCTCAATCAATGTTCTTCCTTAGGATTCCTCACCCCAATCACACAGAGAGACTCCCTCTCTCTTTACAATCGAAAAGTATAGAAAGATTGATTCCTAACTCTCAGAAGTCAGATATACAAGTTGAAGTTCTTATGAGAATTGAAACACTCTTTTTCACAATGAAGCTCAAGCAAGAAGATGAATGATTTTCACAATTGATCTCTCTAACTGATTTTGTAAAATTTTTGATATTTGTTAAAAGTGTTCTTTTGATACCTCTATATACAGGAAACAAGTTATAGTCGTTGGGATCAACTAAAAGAGATTTGGGTCTGATAACAGAACCTGTTTTCTTGATTCTGATTCTTGAACAGGGGTTGAGTACATGGCTGTATTAACCAATTTCATACTAATAGTTCTGATAGTTTTTCAAAAACTTGAACTTGGTTAATCCATCAGTACACCCATTCATTACATCTATGTATTGAATCAAGAACCTTAAATTCATTTGTCAGTTACAGTAGCAGACATACATCCATTGATTACATGGCTGTACCTGACAAATTATTTTCTTATTTCCAAAAATCATTTTCATTAAAAAAAACTTATTCCTTTTAATGCAGGTTATGAAAATTGATTTTCTTCACGCATCTTTTTAGTTGAGCTATCTTGTGACTAAGAGATTTCTTTCTCTTACAAATCATCTAAGACTTAAATCTAAAATTCTCCTTTAAGCTTGGTCTTGATGATCCTTTGATCTTTGACTTTGCTCTTTTGATTTCTACATGCAGCTCCTTGATTCCTTCAAGTTCTTCCTTGAATATTTTCCTTGAGTTTGCTTAATGAACTTGTTGATCACTTCTTGATACCTGTCTTTGCAATTCGACACTAAAACACTTGCACACACATTAAATTGTGTTTGTCATATATCAAAATCTCTAAGTCATTGAGTCTTACATTTTGTTGGGTGTTCAGGTGTGTTTGGGCACGGGTAAATATTTGGGCCTTCCCTCCCTGATTGGTAGGAGTACAAAAATTTGGTTCAGTTTTATCAAAGACGAGGTGTCGAGAAAGATTAATTCTTGGGGTGGTAGATCGCTATCTAAAGCCGGTAAGGAAGTTATGATAAAATATGTTCTCCAATCCATTTCGAATTATTTTATGAGTATTTTTCTTATTCCTCTGTCTTTAGGGGATGAGATTGAGAAGATTATGAACTCCTTTTGCTGGGGTAGTGGTGGAGATCGGAACAAAGGAATAAAATGGCTCTCATGGGATAAATTTTCGATGCACAAGCTTGATGGTGGTATGGGCTTTAGGAATCTTTATGCCTTCAATGTGGCACTTTTAGGCAAGCAAGGGTGGAGGCTCTTATATCAACCCGATACTCTTGTTGCCAAGCTTTTCAAAGCCAAATACTTTCCACATTGTGATTTTCTTGAAGCAAAGGTTGGTAATAATGCTTGCTATGTGTGGCGTAGTTTATGTGAATCCAAAATATTACCAAACGAAGGGACAAAATGGCACATTGGAGAGGGCAAGGATATAAGAGTTTGGTCTCATACATGGATTTCTGATAGATCCACCCCTATTGCAGCGTATGATGATTATGCTAGTTTGGACTTGAGAGTCGCACATTTGTGGGTGCAGGGACAAAAGAAATGGGATGAGAATTTGGTCAGGAGTGTAATGTCCCCAGCCATGGCTAACTCTATATTACAAACTCCTCTTTATGGTGCAGTAAAGGATGGTATGTTGATGTCGTGACCTGAGCATAGGGGCATTTATTCGATACGTTCAACATATAGGCTTTGTATGGAGAAACTGGTTAAAGTGGATCACTTAAAGGTAGATGGTAACTAGAAAAAATTGTGGAATCTTTGTGTGCCTCCAAAGGTTAAATTTTTTTTATGGAGAGCTGCTCGTGATTGCCTCCCAACAAGAACCAAATTAAATTCTCGGGGTGTTCAATGTGATCCTATTTGTCCTTGGTGCGACTCTAATTTTGAGAATAGTTGGCATATCCTTCTATCTTGTCCTAAAGATGAAGAGGTGTGGAGAAAAGCAAATCTGTGGGTTGTTATTTCTAGTTTTTTTGATAGAGCCCACTACTAGAAATCCATCTTTTTCGGACAGAATTTCAGACCGATTTCGGACGAAAATTGGACAAATTTCGGACGGATTTCGGACGAATAATTCATTTCGGATGGATTTCGGACAGAATGGCACCCGTCTGAAAAAGCCTCGTGAGAAATTATAAATCCGTCCCAAATTCTGTCCGAAAATATTTACAGACGGATTTCGGACGGAATATGGACAACGTGGAAATCCGGATTTTGGTTATTGTTCGGACGGATTTCAGACAGATTTATTTTTGTTTTCCAACGGATTTGGGACGGATGTTGTGATTTTGTTGGTTATTGTTCGGACGGATTTCGGACAGATTTATTTTTGTTTTCCAACGGATTTGGGACGGATTTCCCACGGAAGAATGAAAAGTTAGAATCTGTCACGGTCAGGCCGTGATGCCCATCACGGTCGTGATATGTCAACTGAGCCAGACCCCTTCTAGGCAGAATCTGTCACGGCCAGGCCGTGATGCCCATCACGTCCGTGACATGTCAACTGAGCCAGACCCCTTCTAGGCGGAATCTGTCACGGCCAGGCCGTGATACCCATCACGGCCGTGACAGACCATTTAGTGAAGCAACATTCAAGACAGAAGCTGTCACGGCCAGGCCGTGATGCCCATCACGGCCGTGACAGATCACTTCACTTACATTACAGTTTCACTGTCTATGCGAATTATATGGCACCGATCACTAACATTTGCAGTTTCACATTCAATCACAAAATCATGAATTTGACTATTGTTACAAAATACAGCCTTGGTACCATACAACTTCTAAAAATAAAATACCAATTGCTGCATGTAACATCCCAAAATTCAAATATAATTACTTTAATAAAAGATTAAGTCAGTATGAGTTTTAAGTGTAGAATTGTTAGTATGAGAATAAATTACAATTATTTAATAATTACAAATTAAAAGAGTGTAAAATTGGAAAATAAAATAAATTATAAATAAGAGATTTAGTGTGAAGAAGTGATAGTATAAGGATTTATTGAAATTTATTAACTATTATAAAGAATTTTTAATTATATATATATATATATATATATATGAAAAAAAGAAGAGGGAGAGACACTTGGGCGTTAAGCCCAAGCAGAATAAAAAGAAAAAAAATATAAAAAGAAAATAAAAAAGGGCAAACAAAGCACTGACTACATACATACATACATATATATATATATATATATATATATATATATATATATATATATATATATATATATATATATATAAACTAAGGGGTTGGTAACTAAAGAAAAAGGAGAAGGGACGTACAGCGCCGCGCCGCAGGGGATTTCACGTTTTAGTCGGATCCATTATTCCTTGTCAGTACAACAGTACAAATACAGATCCAAGAACGCCACCAAACGAGAGAGGAATTTTTAGGGAAGCACAAATGTTTATCATACGTGATTTTTAGAGCACATTGGAGGTCTTCGAGAGGTGAGTAAAAATAACTTTTCTCACACTTTCATGGTACAGATAATTTGAGATGTTGTTAGATGAATCGAATTATTAAATATATTTTCCTGGAATCTATAAATAAATAGCTTTATATTAATTTTGTGGAATTGTTGTACATTCTTTATTTTGATTTGATTGTTTGATGGCAAAACAATTGTCAAAGACAAATTCTTTATTTGTAGTGTGATTAATTCCTTCCCTGTTACGTGAAACTCTATTCCACTTATGAAGGCCAATTTAAATTAGAAATTGGAATGTAAGTTCATGTTTTGTGAACCCGTTCCCGTAACAAGTCATTTTAAGCATGTTTTGTTCAATGGTTTCTAAATTAAAATTTGTTTAATTACAGTATGAATTATTGTTGATTAACAATCTTTAATATGTGTAATATGACGTTATAGTGTTGGTTTGGCATGACATTGTAACATTGTTACTGATAGATAAAGTCGGAAAACCTTGAGAGTCATCTGGGATGACATATTGCATTATGCATGAGTTGGTCATCACCTTCCGGGAAGGGATGACGGTGTACATTCTATTCCGGGAATAGGATGAGAGATATCACCATCTGGGATGGGATATCAAATTATTAAAATATTCACATCTGGGATGGAATATTAGATACCTCCATCTGGGATGGGGAAGGCAGTGGGACGCCATTGCATGGATATGAGCTCATAGACCTTAGTGGATCTGGGATTCACACCGGTTCTGGGAACCAAAGAGTCAAGTTAAGTGATTATGGAAATCACCGAGTCATGTTCGTGGAGTTGCATTATGTAGAGTTTGCATGGTGAATGTGATTAAATGCAATGTGATGTGACCGTTGCTGAGTTTATGAGTTTGTGCTTTAAATTCTTGACATTAATTATATATATATATATATATATATATATATATATATTATTTTGGAGGTTTATTATATTCAATATTTTTTTAAAATAAGGAGGCATGCAAAAGCATCACAATAGAGACTAACATCCCAACTAGGTTGGCACCTTAGCCACTATCCATCATCTGCAGCACACCCCAATTTATTAAAAAAGAAGAAAATCAAACGATACAAGAGCATGGGGGGGCATAACCAAACCCATGAAATCACCTAAATCGAAAATTAGGGAGACCTATTATATTATTATGGAAATCATCCCTAATGAAACTAGGGATTAAATCCCACCAAAAAAAACCATTAATCAACAAACCATGATTGACAATTTTATCTGCGCAAGTGTTGCCTTCACGAAAGATATGGGAGGAGCCAAAACGCATATCCCTTATAATGGACATGCAATTATTCCATCTATTCCTAAGTTTCCAAGGAACCATTGATGGAGAGGAGATTGCAGCTATGACCATTTGAGAGTCACATTCCAGCCATAACGACCACCCTTTCTTATGGGCAATTTCAATTGCCAAGATTGCACCCATTAGCTCCGCATAAAAAGCAGTATTGACACCAAGGTTGGCTGCAAAGCAACCAAGAGTTGCAGCACTATGATCACGAAAAATTCCACCACAAGCAGAAGGACCCGGAGCACCTCTAGCAGCCCCATCCGTGTTGCACTTGACCCAGTAACAGGGAGGAGGATGCCATCTAACTTCAGAGATTTGGGGAGCACGGTTATGATGACAGCTAACTCTAAACGCATTTAATATCCTAAGCTCCTGTGAGGATGCAGAAGTTGTGCCATTGCTCAAGTTACCCACAAGGCTAACCTTAGCAAGGATCAGGTTTTTGGCAACCTGCAAGGGGATGATTCTGTCATCAAACCTTGATTTATTTCTGCAGTGCCAAATTGCCTAGATGATGCTTGATATTGCAGCAGTCAAAAGGTCCTTTACTTGAGAGCTCCATTGATGCTCACAGATTGATAAAACAGTAAGCATTGAGGTAGTATCAATAGTCAAGCCAATTGTGTTGCTCAGCCAGGACCACAAATTCTTAGCAAAGGCACATTGGAAGAATAGGTGAGCAGTTGTTTCATAACTACAACCTCATAAATTGAATCTAGAGACAACCATGCTGCCATTAGCCCAAAGATTATCATCAGTAGGCATTCGGTTATGAAGGATTCTCCAAACCAAGAAGGAAATGGAAGGAGGAACACAGTTAATCCAAAGGGATTTGGCCCAAGAAACAGCTAGTCCATTGCTGTGTAGGAACTGATAGGCCTCCCTCAGTGTTAGAGAGCCTGATTCACTTCTACACCACACACGGGTGTCCTTACAAGGAAAAGAAGGTATGCTGATGTGCATGAGTTCATCAGCAATAGCTGGGCAGAGTTGTAAAATAATGCTTGGTATATTCCAGGAGTTATTGTACAAGAAGTCCTTAACTTTTACTTTTAAGGAAGATTGTAATTGAGCTGGTAAAGCAAGCAAGGAGTTCAAGGGTTTAGACAACCATACATCATTCCAAAAGTTGATATCAGATCCATCACCAAGCATCCAGGATGAGTTTTCCAGAACTGTGTTCAGGTGAGGCTTGATTCCAGTCCAGATTGAGGAGGAGATAGAGTATTGGATCACTGTGTTTTTTCTCAAAACTCTTGCTCTCAGAAGACAGGCCCACTGTTCAGAGGAAGAGGTGAATTCCCAGCACAGATTGAGCATAGAAGCATTGCTAATAGATTTTAAAGATCTAAGACCAAGACCTCCCTCAGCCTCAGGTTTGTACATTTTGTGCCAAGCCACTGTCACAGTTTTTTGATTTCTGTATTGCCAGACCAGATGAAGTTTCTCAGCCAGCAGTCAATGGATTTCAACAAGCTAGAAGGCCATGAATAAACCTGAAAGCTGTACAACATCATACCAGTAATCACAGATTTGACTAGTTGTATTCTGCCCATGATTGACAACATACTACCTTTCCATGTGGCTAGTTTGGACCTGATCCTATCAGCAATGGACTGCAAGTAGGATTTCCTTGGCCTACCTTTGAACATAGGCAACCCAAGATATGTGAAAGGAAACCTACCAGCATTGAATCCTAAAACATTGGCAATGGAAGACATTATGTTGACAGAAATGTTACCTTCATAAAACTTGGATTTTTGAGTATTAATCATTTGACCAGAAGCCTCTTCATACTCCTTAAAGAGAGACATTAACATGGACAAATTCTGAGAGGAAGCTCTACAAAAGATGAGAATGTCATCCGCATATAAGATATGACTAGGAGGACTGAAGCCTCTAGGGCCAGCCATTGTTTTGAGCTTACCCTCTTGAACCAACTTGCAAATGGCCCTGCTCAATACATCTTCTGCAATACAAAATAGAAGAGGTGACAAGGGATCACCCTGCCTAACTCCCCTCTTACAAGAGAAAAAACCAACTGACTTGCCATTGACACCAATAGAGAGTTTAGCTGATTTCAGAATAGTCTCTATCCACTGGCAGAACTTGGCATCAAAACCAAAAGAATGAAGGACCTTCAAAAGGAAAGACCAGTCCATGGTGTCAAAAGCCTTCTTGACATTAATCTTCAAGGCTAAATTGCCACCAAAAGCCCTTTTATCCAGCATATTTACACACTCTGATGCAGTGCAGAGACGATCAGTAATATACCTACCTTGTATAAAACCTTTTTGATTATCATAGACAATCTTTGGTGCAACCTTAGCCAGCCTGTCTGCTAAGACTTTAGTGATGATTTTGAACTGGAAGTTAGCCAAGGCAATAGGCCTAAATTCCTCCACTCTATCAGCACCTTGAGTCTTTGGGATTAGAACCAACAGATTTGAGTTTAGGTTTGGCAAGAACAACTACCCTGCTCAAAAACTGAATGATCATGCTAAACATCATGGTGAACAATTTCCCAATAATTTTGAAAGAAGAAGCCCCCAAATCCATCCGGCCTTGGAGCACCACTGCCATTTAATGAAAACACAACATTTTTCACTTCTTCAAGGGAGGGCAGATTTGTTAGCATTAGATTGTCTTCTCTAGATACCATCGGATTTACAATTCTGTCAACTAAGCCATTGTCCCTGCACTGATTTTCAGTACTGAACAGCTCAGTGTAATAGTTCAATACATGATCCTCTATATCCTTTGCATCAAGCAGAACTTGATCATCTTTTCTGAGCATGGAGATTTGCTTTGAGACATTCCTAATCTTGGTGATTCTATGGAAGAATTCAGTGTTCCTATCACCTTGAATGTGCCAGTCCAATCTGGATTTTTCCTTCCAGAATTCTTCTTGGTAGTGCAAAGCATTTTGTAGATCAGTTTGGGCCTGCTTTTCTTGCTCAAATAGCATATCACTCATTCCTGAAGAATTGATTATTTGCTGAATGCTGGCAACCTTAGCCATAGCAGTATCAACTTTGATGTTCACATTTCCAAAAGAGTCTTTGTTCAAGCTTTTTAATCTCCCTTTCAACAGTTTTAGTTTCTGAGACAGTATGAACATAGGACATCCTATTACCCCAGAATTCCAAACCTCTTCAATTATCCTAGTGCAGTTAGGGTTTGAAGCCCACATCTTCATGAATTTAAAAGAAGAACTATAATTATTGTCCTCTTTCTTCAAAGACAAAAGCAAGGGATAATGATCCGATTTGCTTCTGAGGAGTGTGCAGCAAGCAACACTAGACCAATAACTAAGCCATTTGTCATTGCAAACCACTCTATCAAGCCTTTTCTCTGTTAGAGCATTACCTCTTCTGCCATTAGACCAAGTGAATTGAGCACCACGGGTCATAATATGAGATAAATGGCAGCTGTCTGACCATAGCTTGAACTCCTCCGAAGCAATCCTCAAAGGCAAGCAACCACCCCTTTGCTCTTGAGCACCAAGGACCACATTGTAATCACCAATGAAGCACCATGGGCCATCATTTGCTTGCTGTAGAGCCAACAATTCAGCCCACAACTCTCTTATTTTAAGATAACTTGTGCTAGCATATATAGCAGAAATGAAAACTTCCTGAGATTCCATCTTTAGTGAGAAGGAGACCTGCTGGTTAGAGCAAGCAATAACAGAAGGTTGCAATGTTGCATGACAGATGCACCAAAGATTAGGCAAGAGGGAATTCCTATCATTAACTGCAAAAACTTTAAGATTAAGCTTTGTCCAAAACCTGTCAGGGAATTGAGCAATGTTGATCCAAGGCTCAGCAATGAAGATTAGCTCAGGCTTATTTGAAACCAGAAATTTCTTCAAAACTAACCTAGTATCTAGGTTGCCAATTCCTCTAACATTCCAGAATAGAAACTTCATCATGCAAAATTACTAGGACCAGCCCTATTTCGGGCTTTTGTTTTACCAGCCTTTGCTAGGGCTATCTGTTTTTTCCTCAGTTTTTTCTTTTGAGATTTCGAAATGAACACTTCAAAGTTACCTTGTTCTTGCTGAACTACATTAGCATCAAGGCATTCCTCTTCCACATCAGTGTCTTCCTCCTCAATACCATTACTTCAGAATTTAGACACAATCCTGACATCCTGCTGAGCTTGATGAGGAAGAGTATGCACCAGAGAAGGTACAACTGCATTAAAACTCTGGGGGATAGAATTGACATTGTGTTCTATGCCACCTATTGATTCAGAGACATGACTAATAGATTGCACTCCATTGCCAATATTTTCTGCACCAACAATTGGAGTCTGAAATCCAGGATCAGTTAAAACTCTGGCTGCCTGGGGAGATTCCGGATGGATTGATTCATCATATTCAGAAGAGTTCCCATCCTCCTGAATTCCTTGAAGATTCACTGCATTATTGGCAATTTGCTGTACTACTGCATTATTCAATTCTGGAATACCTCCATTAGCATCATGAACATGATTTCCACTATTAACTGAATCCTGACCAGAAACTTCCTTTTCACCAATCACATGCTCAGGGATAACCCTATCTGCAACATCTGATTTCCTGACATTAGTCTGTTTAGGAACATATGCAGATCTTGGTTTCTGGTTTAAAGGCTGATCCTTTCGGGATGCAGGATTGTTAAGGTTTCTCTTACATTCCCCAGCAGCATGCCCTATCAAGAGACAGCATGAACAAAAGGAGGGTAGTCTTTCATAATCAAATGTAACATAAAATGCATGAGCCTACCTTTCAACCCTGATACCATTTGGGATAGGGCCAGAAAGATCAATATCAACCAGGATTCTGGCAAAGTGGCCAAAGACTTTATTTTTTGTAGATTCATCTAGAGAAATTGGAGTGCCTATTCCATTTGCAATCTCAAAGAGAATTTTCGGCCTCCAATACTCCATAGGCAGATCATAAATTCTAACCCAAGATTGAACATGGGTCTGCTTTTGAAGATTCGGATTAAAATCTGGGCTCCATTGATAAAGCCTTAGCATGCCTGGTTGCAGATTCCAGGATCCAACAGTCCAAACACGACGCAGATCTTCCAAGGATGCAAAGTTGAATTCGTAATATCCTTTGCCTAAAGGAATCATGCGCCAATGACCAATAGGGTTCCATAGTTTCGATAGCTTTTCTCTCAAGTCTTGAAATTTGATTGGTTGGTTTCCTTTCTGAAGAATCAAACGACCATGCAGACTGTTTTTGCTGCTTTCTAATCCGAGCTTATATTCCTCTTCCGAGATTTTTATCGAGAACGTGTTTCCTATCAGTCGTGGCTTGGGCAACTGACTTATAGGAATGTCAAAAGAGTTTGAAAGTGCCTGGGAGAAGGATTTCTTTTGTGCAAGAAGAGAAGGAGGCGATGAAGAAGAAGGCACGGGCGATGGGGCAAGAGGCTGAAGGAAGGGCCATGGGCAGGGACAACCGGAAGCCATGATCATGCAAACCCTAGATTTTCATGCAACAACAAACCCTAGCAGATCGCCGTATTCTCCACTGTCAAGTCAATTATATTCAATATTTTAAAAATTAGCGGGTACCATGAATGTTTTTCCGGATTACCGCGCCGGCTGAGAACAACACTATTTGCGAACCTTTTTATTAAATATTTTTATTCACTTGGATTATATCTCATAAAAGTGTTGTTTTCAGAGCACGAGGACGAAATCATTGAAGCTGAAGAGGATTGAAGACTTAGCAATTTTACTCATTTATTATCTAGCTTTGTTAGTATTCTATTTTGAATAAGGAGCCGTTTGTGGCTAGACATGTTTATTTTTTTTATTTTTTTTCGTTGGGTTATTTTAGTAGACGCCCGGGTTTTGAGGCAATTCAATTTTCATTTATATAAGGATTTATTACCATTATTTTACTTTAATAATCATTAAGGTATTTTCCGACAATTATATTTTTGAAAATTTTATTCAGACATTTTTTTATGTGAATCTATTTCGGGTTACTATTGTAACGAAGGGCGTTACACTGCATGCAATCCAAAAGTCATGACTTAAAAACTATCAGAAGATCAAGCCACTGTGAACTGTGAAGGTCATGTAATGAACCAAACAAAAAAAATAAATAAAGTTGTTGTGACCCACTTGAGTACTGCCTTGTCATGTTCTCTCGGTTTGAAAGTTCATCAGCTGCTCTTGTAGCCATGCTTGCAACTTCTGCAGATTCTACAGCAGCCTCTGTAGCAGAGGCAGCATCTTTGAATTCCATGTTCCTATTCTGCTTACCCATAGGAAAGGCACTCCTATTTTCAGAACTCGAATCTCTAAAATCCATTTCTTGTCTTCCAGTTCCTGTAAGAAAGAATCCCAAATATTCAGGCAATAGAAAGAACAAAAGCCCCAAATTCATTTGCAATTACTGTCTTCAAAAATTTACCTGAAGGTCTAGTTTCTGGATTAGACACCCCTGATGACTAGCAGACAGTATTTTTATCTTGGTGGGACCATCCGGTGCTTTGGTAGACAATTTCTCAACCAACTTAAAAGACAACATTAAATTAGAATAAATCTGAAAAGAAATGAGCTTTAACATGATCCTATCCAACTTCAAGAAGCTAGAGAAACTTGCCAAGCGATTTACACCACAGTCAGGACGTAATTCAACAGCTGCTGAGACAAATTCTTTTCCATACTTAGTTGTAATATGTTTCCGCACATCCATGAGCTCAGGTATGTTTGAACATCTTGGAGAAGCAAATACTACACTTGAAATTGCTTCCTTCAAATCGATGGGGCAGTTTCTAAAACAGGGGGGAAGAAAGAAAAGATAACATGGTCAATTCAATGAGAATGCACAATCATAATGAACAAAGTTGTATATTGCAAATCAATAGTTCCAGAATGCTATATCCTAGATATAAAGCCTATTGTTTTCATATGAGAACATAATTACCAAGACTGAGATAGTGACCAGTTATTTTGGCCCAAGGGTCTTAATATTACACTAGGATGCCATATCCCCTTGTTTAGTTACTTTCACTTGCTACATCTCTAGTCAAGCCCTAGTGTGACAAGAACCACCTTAGTTATACAGTAATCTTTTACTCTTTATAGTGTAAATAGAATTAGATTCTCCTAAAGTGATAACACATTTCCTTGATAAAGCCTAACAAAATCATGACAAAGGCAAATTCAGTGATATTGCCCAAATTGCAGAATAACTGAATAAATATAAACTTCCAGGCAGATCAATCTAAAAAGTGGAAAAATAAAAGATGACACTCCCTCTAAAATAGACAAGAATACATTTGTAAACACATTTTGAAACAATAAAGACATGTTTAGTGGGGTAAACTTCACAGTGTAGATAAGATAGAATGTACTAAAGAATAATGAAATTGGTTTAGGGAAACACTAATTCACAGTCCCAATTTCATAAAACAAGGTTTAATTTTAAGAGTAAAATCTGAAATCAAAGGGTTAGGGTTAGGGTTTCAAAATCAATTTGGGGATTTCTTGAAATCCAACAAGGTAAGGTGAGGAATCATTCACCCACAAGTAAGGGAGAAGAGATGGTGGCGGTCTGGCTGTCCGGCGCGGCGGCAGTGGCAGCGGAGGACGGCGATGCACTTCTGGACAGCACCAAGATCTAAATGAAAACAATAATCAAGCTTCAGGGGAGGAGGAAAGGAGGTGTAACAACCCATAGAGGTTGAAAACCACCATTAATGGCGGCAACCGGAGCTTACCGTAGTGGAGATGCCGTTTCACGACGGCGGAGGGCGAAGCAGCGGCCAGGCGAGCATAGGAAAGGGCTGGGTCACATAGCCATCTTCTTCGGGTTGAGCAGTGGCTGAACGACGTCCCTAGGAGGCGCGGCGCGCGGCCGGACGGTGACTGCGGTGGAGGGACAACGTCGGCTGGGAGTGAAGGAAGAGGGTGAAGTTGGAGGGAGGAAGAAGAAGAAGAGAGAAAGAAGAAGAAAAAGAAAGAAAGAGCGAGGGGGGAGGGGTTACGGGTGGGTCTGATGAGGGAAAGAGAGAGTTTTTATGTTTTAAACTTAACATTTAGTGATAGGTACAAAAATGAGTGATAAAATATTAAGCCTAAAAATAAACATGTTTTTAGTTTTTGAATCTAAAAATAAAGATTGATAAATATATGATTTCAAAATTCAAATTAGAATAAAGATTAATAGTTGAACTGATCAACTACAAAAATACTCGGTCCAAAATTTAATCTCCGATAAATGTCAAACCAGTTTATTTTCAACTCTAAAATTAAATAGAATGAAAATATGAAAATACTTTTCTCTTAATCTTATTATTTAAAATAGTTTTCTGTACTGGTAATAATAGTGACAATAATGTAACTTATTGTCTAGTAAGCGTGCATTCACTGAAATAAGTCAGTGCTAACACACCCAATAAAATAATTTGAAGAGAGTAATTTAATTACTCAAACTAAACCACATAAAAAAATTAACATAAACATCCATTCTAATTTGATCTAAACACTTAATCTTATTACCAAACAAGGTTATTTTCAAAGAAAATCATGTTTGGAGCTTACGCTTAGGTCCTAACAAGTCGATTTGGGCTCTATTAAGATCAAACAAGTCCATTTAGGCTTCATTAGGACCATATAAGTTCAATCGGGCCGATCGGGGCAATTGGCCCAATTAGGTCCTAACAAGTCAATTTGGGCTCTATTAGGATCAAACCAGTCCATTTGGGCTCCATTAGGACCAAAGAAGTACAAATTGGCCTAGTTAGGTACTAAATGATCTAAAAAGTCTATTTGGGCTCTATTAGGGTCAGACAAGTCCATATAGGCTCCATTAGGACCAAAGAAGTACAATTGGACCGATCGGGGCAATTGTCCCAATTAGGTCCTAACAAGTCGATTTGGGCTCTATTAGGATCAAACAAGTCCGTTTGGGCTCCATTAGGACGAAAGAAGTACAAATTGGCCCAGTTAGGTCGTATATGACCTAAAAAGTCCATTTGGGCATTATTAGGATCAAACAAGTCCATTTGGGATCCATTAGGACCAAAGAAGTACAATTGGGCCGTACGGGGCAATTGGCCCAATTAGGTCCTACCAAGTCGATTTGGGCTCTATTAGGATCGAACAAGTCCATTGGGGCTCCTTTATGCCTGAAAAAGTACAAATTGGCCTTGTTAGGTCGTATATGACCTAAACAGTCCATTTGGGTTCTATTAGGATCAAACAAGTCCATTTGGGCAGCTTTAGGACCAAATAAGTACAAATTGGCCCAGTTAGGTCGTATATGACCTAAAAATTCCATTTGGGCACTATTAGGATCAAACAAGTCCATTTGGGATCCATTAGGACCAAAGAAGTACAATTGGGCCGTACGGGGCAATTGGCCCAATTAGGTCCTACCAAGTCGATTTGGGCTCTATTAGGATCGAACAAGTCCATTGGGGCTCCTTTATGCCCGAAAAAGTACAAATTAGCCTAGTTAGGTCGTATATGACCTAAACAGTCCATTTGGGTTCTATTAGGATCAAACAAGTCCATTTGGGCTGCTTTAGAACCAAATAAGTACAAATTGGCCCAGTTAGGTCCTATATGACCTAAAAAGTCCATTTGGGCTCTATTTGGATCAAACAAGTCCATTTGGGCTCCATTAGGACAAAAAAAGTACAATTGGGCCGTACGGGGCAATTGGCCCAATTAGGACTTAACAAGTCGATTTGGGCTCTATTACGATCAAACAAGTCCATTGGGGCTCCATTATACCCGAAAAAGTACAAATTGGCCTAGTTAGGTGATATGATCCAAAAAAAAAGGATCATGTAAATTTTCGGATCTATCTGATAGTGTGATTTCATATCACATTTCATGTACATTTTTGCATGCATTTTCATATAGTTTAGGCATATTTAAATTGATTTTTAGTAGTTTTTACCTTGGAACGGGTAAGGCGGTTTTGTGGTGTTGTTTTGCAGAAATTAAGGTAAAATGCTCAAGATTGACCATGATGGAGCTTGGATGAAGATAGGGCTTTAAAAGTGAAGAAAATGAGCCAAACAGAGCCCATCATGGCCTAGCCGTGATGACCATCACGACCATGATCAAGCAGAGCAGAAGGCAAAAGTCAGAAGCTGTCACGGCCTAGCCGTGATGCCCGTCACGGCCGTGACATGTTAGCTGATCCAGACAGAACTGATCACGGCCTAGCCGTGATGATCAGACCAAAAATTGAAAGCATGCCCAAGGAAAATATAAAAAATAACAAATTTCGTCTGAAATCCGTCCGAAATTTTCGGACGGATTTCAGACGGATGTAAGAAATATAAAAAATAACAAATCCGTCTGAAATCCGTCCGAAATTTTCGGACGAATTTCAGACGGATGTAAGATAAATCAAGGAAAATATAAAAAATAACACAATCAGTCTGAAATCCGTCCGAAAATTTTGGACGGATTTCAGACGGATCAAGAAAAATATAAAAAATAACACAATCCGTCCTGAAAATCCGTCCGAAATTTTGGACGGATTTGAACTGATCAAGAAAAATATAAAAAATAACACAATCTGTTCGAATCATCCAAGAAAATTTGGACGGATTTCAGACGGATGTAAGAAATATAAAAAATAACACAATCCGTCTGAAATCCGTCCGAAATTTTCGGACGGAGATGTAAGAAATATAAAAAAATAACACAGTCTGTCTGAAATCCGTTCGAAATTTCGGATGGATTTCAGACGGATCAAGGAAAATATAAAGAATAACACAATCCGTCTGAAATCCGTCCGAAATTTTCGGAAAATTTTAGACGGAAACATGTCCGTCCGAAAATTCAAGTTTTCTAGTAGTGGCCGATGATTTTAGGGAGATGTTTTTCCTTGTTTTAAATAAGCTCTCTCCTCTTGATTGCAAATCTTGGGCTATGACTCTTTGGAGCATTTGGTGGAGCCGCAACATGAAGGTTTGGGATGGTGTGGAGGAGGAAGCCAGCGTTATTTGGTTTAGGGGTAGTACCTTGTTACAGGAGTGGTTGAAGGCCCATGATCTCAATTTTCAGTCCAGGTTGTCAAGCAGCGAACCAGCTAGGCAGGTGCAGTGGCGTAAGCCCCCCCGGGCTTTGTTAAATGTAATGTTGATGCCTCCTTTTTCCCCAATAATAATCAGGTTGGTATTGGTATGTGCTTAAGAGATGAGCTTGGTAATTTCTTGGGAGCTAAAACTCACTGGTTCAAGCCTATTATGGATATTCAATTAAGAGAAGCTGCTGGCCTATATTTTGCTATTAACTGGATGAAAGATTTGTAGAGGGACAATGTGATTTTTGAGCTAGAATCCATGATAGTAGTTGATAATATGAACTCTTCTTGTGTTGACTTATCTGAGTTAGGTGCTTTTATTTCATCTTGTAAGGTCTTGCTTTCTTCTTTTTGTCAAAACTCTCATGTGGAGTTTACTAGGAGGCTTGCTAATATGGTTGCTCCCAACCTTGCTAGGGTGGTCATTGATTATGCCAGTCCTCATGTTTTCTTTGAGATTCCAACATGTATGGAAACTTTGATTATGAATGAAATGTAGTAAGCTTCTTTTGTCAAAAATAATAATAATCAATTCATGGGTGCCACACATGTAAAAATCTGCGTGCTTATGTTTGTTTCAGTTATATCTAAACTTTTAATAATATTTTGATGTAATTTTTATTTTATTTAAATATTTGAAAATACAACACAATTAAAGTTGGACTATTAATTGGCATTTAGCATTATCTCTCAATCTTCTGAGTGCTATCATGGTTGGGCTATTAAATTGCAGTTAAATATAAACAATGTCAATCATTTGCAATATTAATTAAATCAAGAAAGTCATAAAGAAATATTTATCTACTAGAACAATTTTGTTTATCTACCTCAATGAGTGACATAATGGCTAGCATCTAGCCAAAATTGTGCCTTTGAAGGCCGATTTGGTAGTGTTTTTCAAGAATCCCCATTTTGATCTTCGAAATTATAAGCGATGATGAGTTGGTTTCTCGTAATAAAAAATAGGAAAAATGATAAACAAATTAAAAAAAGTCAATCACATTAATCTAATTTGATGTTGATTTTCAATTTGGAGACCATAATGTAATAAATGTTTTCCAATTTGGGGGACATTTTTGCCTACTTCTAATGTAAGGAACCAACTTGCCATCGCCCTATAATTTCAAGGACCAAAATGACAATTCACAGTTTTTTAAAATATTGAATGTATTACTTCTTAATGATAACTTTTTTTTTATTTCTTAATCCAACACGTAGGATATTATTCTTATCCGGTCAAAAAGGATATATTCTTAAATAAAGTATCCTCCTTTAAGAAATATGTATGCTCGTTAGTCATTATTACCAACATGACCAATTTTTTTTTATTAATTCATCTTAAGAGCTTTTTTTTTTTAAAAAAATTTACTATGGTGCAAGAATAATCATTGTTCTTCACTATTGTCGACGAGCCTAACTATAAGGTGCCTTTTATGTTGCACCGGCATAAAAACTGGTGCAACCTTACACCACTTTGACCAATTAATATGAACCAATAGAAATGACAAGTTGGCTTTTTTTTTCTATCGAGTCAAAGCAAATAATCAGTTCTGTTCTTACATCTCTAACTTTCGTATTTGCACATCTTCTTATCTGTATTTTATTATTTACATATTTGAAAAGAAAATGATTTAATTTTTGTGACATCATCCCCTCTCATCCCCAGCCTTGCACATCGAAGAACAGATAAAATGGCCAGGAAGTTGATACACGCCTCTGCAACAGCAAAACAAGCCTTGCGGAAATGATGTAGGATCGAGAGAGTGAAATTAAGAGTTGAGAGAGTGTGAGAGATCGATCAACACATCAAGCACCTTACGAAAATAGAATCAAATTTGGGGACTTGGATTCAAATTTGGTATTAGGATTCAAATGAAAATGAAGTTCAAAGAAGAATGAAAGTGGAGAAGTTGTCACTGAACGATGACGAAAACTATGGGAATAGAGGCGCACAATGGCGGCGAAGGACGCTACTCTTTACCGCTGCAGCTCTATAAACAGAACTACTGCAGATCCCGTCATCTTCGACGCCCAAGATCCATATGAATCGAAGCCTTCGCCGGCTCGACTCCTTGCCCGAACAGACCCCGCCGCGAGCCCAGTCACGTCCGTCCCTTTGTGCAGCCAAAATCGCTGCGTGCAGCCCAGATCCGTGAACCACCGCAAGCCAGTTGTCCTTCACCTGTCCCATTTGCAAGCTCCACTCAGCCACCACGCATCCGTCATGGAGTTGTGGACCTTGTTGAATTTCATTCACTTCTCTGTGACAAAAAAAAAAGACACTAATGCAAAATATATAATAAATAGGAAAGGTTAACGTCAGTTAACCAAAACTTGGATGTTAAAAAGGAGGCGATGATAGAATTGTAATTATATGGGTCATTTAAATCACCTTTAACGTCAGTTATTTAAACAACTGACGTTAAAGGTTTATCTTTTACGTCAATTACTTAAACAACTGACGTAAAAATGGCTTTTAACATCAGTTGTAATAACAACTGACGTTAAAAAGGTGTTTTTAATTATTTTTAGTAAGTATACGTTACCACCCCCGAGCACCTCATCCACTTTCATCATTCATCGTTTCCTCTATTCTCATACGACCTTCTATCTGCCCTAACCCTTCCACGTTCATCACTCATCTCCTCTCCACCCCCACAACCGCGAGCTCCTCTCCATCACCACCCCGAGGTACGTAATCTCTCTCTGTCTCAACTTCACACTCTTTCTTGGTCGCCCTATCTCTCTCTATCTCTCTCACTCTCAGCAACCACTTCGAACGACGACCACCACGCGAGCTCCTCTCCCCACCAACACGCGAGAACCTCTGTCACAACTCCCTCTCCCATTCGAACTGTGAGCCCTATTCTCCTTCTCCTCTCTTTTCACGCGGTAATGCCCTAAACCACATTTTTGTTTTCTCTGTTTGGTTACTTTCTGTTTGATAAAGATGCAATGGAGTTACAAGACATGCCATTTAAAATATATGTTTAGGGTTTAGGGTTTAGGGCAGTATATGATGATGACAAGAGTAGTAGTAATATCTTCTTCACCAATGCTTGTTGTTAAATATGTCACTGTGTAACTATGTAACAGTCTTGTTCTTAATCTGACTGGTCTTTGTCCGTTATCCTAGGGATATCACACATGAACAGTTCTTTGCATTTTGATAGTTTTGCTTTAAAATATTGAAGATGATTTAGCTGCATGTATGTGATAGTGTGATTTTACATGATGTTTCATATACACTTTTGCATGCATTTTTCATATAGATTAGGCATTCTTAGTTTGATTTTTATTAGATTTTCCCTTGGAACGGGTGAAGCGGTTTCTTGGTGTTATTTTGCAGGAACTTAAGGAAAACTGTGCAGATTTGCCCAGAATGAAGCTTGGATGATTTTAGAGCTTGAAAAGAGAAGAAATTGAGCCAAGCGACTCAAGATTCGCCCTGCGAAACTTGATTCGCCTCGCGACCCTGAAAGATGACTGCGCCAGGAAAATGAAACCATTCGGGTTCGCGTCGCGAAGACACTCTCGCCTCGCGAGAGTCCATTTCTCAGAAACAGCGGATTTTAACTTTCGCCTCGCGAGAGGCCATTCGCCTCGCGAACGAGCGCATAACAGATTGGTATAAGTTGCTGTTTTAGGGCAGAACTGAAGAGTTTTTGGAGTTTGGAGAGTTCTTGGAGGCAGACTGAGAGGCTGCGGCTGGAAGAGGGTTCCAACCCTGAAGGGGGATGTTTTCCTTGCTCTGGGACTGGAAGAAGATTGGAGGATCCTCCTATGGAGTTTGCTTCATCCCTTCTCTCTTTCTCGTTGTATTCTCTTTTTATGAGTAGTTAAATCCCTGTTGTTGGGATTAGATGTAACCAACTGATTATTATGTATTTATCTTGATCGATTATTCTGGGTTCATGTCTTCATATTAGTGATTAATTTTCTGTGCTTAATGCTTGTTGTGGCTAGCACCCCCATGACTCGATTTATGTTTTGGTATGCAATGGGGACGTTCGTATCAGAACCGGAACTGAATTTAATCACCTAGTAACCCTTTCATCTAGGAATGGAGTTAGGTTTACTAGTAATCGCATGATCCCTAATCTTAATGCAAATTCATTAATCTAGGCCACCTAAGGAATTAGGGTCTATTAGTGGATTTAGGCTCTTGCCATCCGAGGAATCGGGGTTTGAGTAATTTAGTGGATTGATTTTAATATCTGAAGCATGAATGGGAGGTATCTAGTCCTGATATTGCATGAGATAGATGTTTGGTGAAGTCTAGTCCCAACATATCATTTCTGCACTCCAAGTGTTCGATAAAAATACAAAAAGATTTTATTTCTTTTCTTTTGTTTATTTTGATTTCTCTTGATTTCTCTGTTTAGTCTAGATAGTTGCCGAGTTTGTGAATTGGTACTTGACATCCAATCCCCGTGGATACGATAAACCGGTCTCACCACCGTATTACTTGCACGACTGGGTATACTTTCCCAGATTCGTCAACAAGTTTTTGGCGCCGTTGCCGGGATTGGTTTTGCCAATATCATTAGTAACAGAGGAGGCAACTAATTTAGACATTTTTATTCTTTTTTATTTTTCTGTATATATTTGATCTTTTTCTTTTGAGTTGTGTTTGTGCAAGGTGGATGCAGTTCATGGAAAATTTGTATTATCCACCTGATGAGGAAGCCTCAAGTCGCGCTTTGGAAGACAACTGGTGTTTGGGAGATTGCATGGATTTGATGGGTCATGTCACTCCAAAGACAAGTTGATTACATGACGGAAGGCTTATATATAACTTCTCCGAGGAGGATTGGGAAACCTTTTGTTCATATTTTCCACCTCCACCACCGTATTGTGATTCCCATGGAGCCACATGAAGCGGAAGTTGAGCAGAATCTGGGTGTGGGAATGGATCAAATTGAAGATGAAGTGGTGATGGGGGATAAGTCACAAGAAGAGGGAGTACTTTCCACAAATCCTTGGGAAGTTGAAGAATGGGAATGGAAGGAGCAAACACCGTTGAAAGCTGCTCTAGAGCAATATTCCCAAGAGCTATCCGCCTCAGAGGCCAAGGCAAGAGCCAACTGTGACAGTATCGAAACTGTGAAGCAGAACTTCAAAACGCAAGTTGAGGATATTTGCAAACAATTAGAACAAGAGTCACATGTAGCACAAATTGAGGAAAATCTGGTTTGGGGGATAGTCCACGATGAAGACGAAGTGGTAATGGATTCCACCATGCTTGCTAAGGAATCTGAGATTTCTGCATTGGACAAATATGTCGGCTTGCATGCATGTGTGGACACTGGTAAGTTAACCCCTTCCACTTGTCTGGCAAACTTCCTGGTGAGAATGCCATTTGACCCGCTAGGAAGTAAGTGTATTATTATAGTTGAAGAGGTCAATGGTGCTTTCACACAATGGCTGGGTGGAGTTGAGGATAAAGTCATACTACTGCTACCATCTCCACTACAAGTTCCATTTGATCCAGGAGGAGGATCCTAGAAGGTCAAGCTAGTGACGTTAAAGAAGCGCTTATTGGGAGGCAACCCAACTTTTCTTAACCCTTCTCTTTAGTTGTTTTAATTTTCTTAATAATTTTGTTTTTGATTTTAACCTCTTGAATAATTTGAGAAGCTCAAGAAGAAAAATAATAAATTGAGAATTGCCAAGTGTTTGCAGGGTAAGAAAGAAGGAAGGGAGAGCAAGAAGACAAGGAGAAGAGCAAAAGGGGCAGAGACAACAAAGCCAACACCAGCTACCGCCTCGGTAAGCCGTTCCATTTTTATTTTATTTTATTTTATTTTTTTCCTCTTTCCAACTTGATTGTTTACATTGGGGACAATGTAAAATTTTAAGCTTGGGGTAGGGGTATTTTGCATTTGCATTTTTCATGTTGCATTCATATAGTTTTGCATGATCACACAATTAGATTGCCCCTTATTTAGATTTTGCACCCAATTGTAAGAACTGAGTGCCAAATAAATTGTGATAGTGAATTTTTGAACCCAATTTTTTTATTCTTGTGATATGGCTACAAATGAAAATGTTTGAGATAATCTGTGATAGTTGATAATTAGCATATGGTTCTATAGATTTGTGTTTTTCACTGAGGGTTGAACTACTAAAATGTGAGATTTTGAGCCATAAAGGGGTACTCACTAAATCTACCCCATTCTTTGTGTTAGAGTGTTATTCCTCTTGGATTGTTTTCTCTAGAACTTGACTTGAAACCATTTGGAAGCTTGAAAATTTTTGAAAACATTTTTGAAAATGATTGAGGCAATAGGTATTTTTCTGGCCTTCTGAGCTTTGAATGACTAAATGCTACCCCTTAGTTGCCCAATTTTGAGCCTACATGAAAAAAAATACTTTTCTTGGTACCTTGAATGTTTTGATAAATAATGTCTGATAGGACCTTCTAAAGTATTACAAAAGGGTAAAAAGGTAGTTGGAAAAAAGTATGGGATGAAAGAATCAGAAAAAAATAATTCTCTTGAGTTGTAAAATCTCCCCTTCTCCAAATAAAAGAAAAAGAAAAGAAAAAAGAAAAATAAATAGAGAAGGGGATGACAAAAAGAAATGAGAAATAAAAGAAAAAGAAAGAAAAGAAAGGTGGAAAGTGAACTGAAACCCAAAAGGTATTTTAGAAGGTCATGCTTTACAAATGTTGATATGTTGTGTAGCCCTTTTTGAAATATCCTTTTATTGATTTCCCCACCTAACGATTAATCCCATGGCCACATTACAACCAAAGTAAAGACCTCTTGATTCTTAGGTGTTTTCATTAATAAAGTAGAGATTTGGTTGATAGTCAAGCCTATGGTAGGAATCATTCCTTGAGGAAAATGGAGCGAATTGTCTTATTCCCCTAAACACTTGAGTGAGGTTAGAAAGAGAGCCAATCAAATGAACAAGCTTGGGGTGAGCTTCAGGTGAGAAAGAGTGCCCAAATCAGTGAGAACATGAGTCTAACGAACCTAAGCCTCTAATTGGACTTGAATTGATTGTCTCTTGCTAAATTGTTTGAATTGCCTATTACTTGGATCATTTACTCGGGTTCTTGGTTCACTATCCATGTTCTGTTTTCTTCTTCTGGCCTTAGTGATTGCTTGAGGACAAGCAATTGAATAAGCTTGGGGTGATTTGATAGTGTGATTTTACATGATGTTTCATATACACTTTTGCATGCATTTTTCATATAGATTAGGCATTCTTAGTTTGATTTTTATTAGATTTTCCCTTGGAACGGGTGAAGCGGTTTCTTGGTGTTATTTTGCAGGAACTTAAGGAAAACTGTGCAGATTTGCCCAGAATGAAGCTTGGATGATTTTAGAGCTTGAAAAGAGAAGAAATTGAGCCAAGCAGAATTCTGAAGATTCGCCCTGCGAAACTTGATTCGCCTCGCGACCCTGAAAGATGACTGCGCCAGGAAAATGAAACCATTCGGGTTCGCGTCGCGAAGACACTCTCGCCTCGCGAGAGTCCATTTCTCAGAAACAGCGGATTTTAACTTTCGCCTCGCGAGAGGCCATTCGCCTCGCGAACGAGCGCATAACAGATTGGTATAAGTTGCTGTTTTAGGGCAGAACTGAAGAGTTTTTGGAGTTTGGAGAGTTCTTGGAGGCAGACTGAGAGGCTGCGGCTGGAAGAGGGTTCCAACCCTGAAGGGGGATGTTTTCCTTGCTCTGGGACTGGAAGAAGATTGGAGGATCCTCCTATGGAGTTTGCTTCATCCCTTCTCTCTTTCTCGTTGTATTCTCTTTTTATGAGTAGTTAAATCCCTGTTGTTGGGATTAGATGTAACCAACTGATTATTATGTATTTATCTTGACTGATTATTCTGGGTTCATGTCTTCATATTAGTGATTAATTTTCTGTGCTTAATGCTTGTTGTGGCTAGCACCCCCATGACTCGATTTATGTTTTGGTATGCAATGGGGACGTTCGTATCAGAACCGGAACTGAATTTAATCACCTAGTAACCCTTTCATCTAGGAATGGAGTTAGGTTTACTAGTAATCGCATGATCCCTAATCTTAATGCAAATTCATTAATCTAGGCCACCTAAGGAATTAGGGTCTATTAGTGGATTTAGGCTCTTGCCATCCGAGGAATCGGGGTTTGAGTAATTTAGTGGATTGATTTTAATATCTGAAGCATGAATGGGAGGTATCTAGTCCTGATATTGCATGAGATAGATGTTTGGTGAAGTCTAGTCCCAACATATCATTTCTGCACTCCAAGTGTTCGATAAAAATACAAAAAGATTTTATTTCTTTTCTTTTGTTTATTTTGATTTCTCTTGATTTCTCTGTTTAGTCTAGATAGTTGCCGAGTTTGTGAATTGTTACTTGACATCCAATCCACGTGGATACGATAAACCGGTCTCACCACCGTATTACTTGCACGACTGGGTATACTTGCCCAGATTCGTCAACAGTATGTTGATGTTATTTTACAATTTGGTATTATTGTTAGTGTTATTGGCATGATGGCTCTTTGAGTAAATGTCAAAGCCATGTGGCAGCTAATTCATCATGTCATGGTCTTCTTGAGTCCTAGACTTTGTTCTAGCTTGGAAGGTCACATGTTGTGTCTACTTTTTTGAAAATAAATCTGCATTTTGTTTAAGCGTGCTTTGAAGGAAATAGTTTTTTATGACAATAGTGGTGTGTATATATGTTTGTTAGGTTTTCAAATAGGTTTTCAAAGAGGTATAGAGTGTAGTGGTGTATATATATGTATGGTTGTTAAGTTTTCCAATACTAGTGCGCTTTTCCAATCTCCGCTATTGTGCTTATATTGGATATATGTGCTTATATCCACATAGCTATGGATCGTAGTTGGATGATTTGTAAACGCACTAGTGATGAGTATTTGAAGGGAGTGAAAGAGTTTATAGAATTTGCTCAAAGGAATGTTCCTAATAGTAAAGGAATGTTCAGTTGTCCTTGTGTCAAGTGTGAATACGAGGAAATATACGGTCAAGGATATACGTACTCATCTTATTTGTAGTGGGATTTACTTGAATTGTACATGATGGATATGGCATGGTGATGTGTTGTTAAGTACTAAGTCAAGTGTCTCTCAAAGTGAGGATGTTGATGTAGATATGGAGGATGATCGAGTGGAGGACATGATCCGTGATATTGGACAAGAGTCTTTTCAATGAACACATGTGTATGAAAGGTTGTCCAGTGATGCGGATAAGCCTTTGTATCCCGGGTGTACTGCACATACACGGTTATCGGCGGTGTTAAAATTGGTTTGTATGAAGGTGAGAAATGGTTGAAGCGATAAAAGCTTCACTGAATTTCTTGAATTGTTGAAAGACTTGCTTTCGGAGGACAACACATTACCTGACCGTAACTATGAGGCCAATAAGGTATTGTGTCTGATGGGTATGGAGTATAAGAAGATACACGCATGCCCCAATGATTGCATTTTGTACACGAGTGATTATGAAGAGATGCACGATTGCCCCAAGTGTGGGTTATCTCGCTACAAAGTGAAGGATGGTGATGATCTTGATGATTCGATTTGTAATGTGAGAAAAAAGGGTCCTCCTGCGAAGGTGTTGTGGTATCTTCCAATAATTCAAAGATTCAAGCGATTGTTTGCTAATGTGAAAGATGCAAAGAATCTTAGATGGCATCATGATGCATGAGAGGAACAGTGATGGAAAGGTTCGCCATCCGGCTGATTCAGTGCAATGGAAGAATATTGATACTTTGTTTCTGGATTTCACCGATGAGCCAAGAAACCTAAGGCTTGGAATTGCTACGGATGGAATGAATCCATATGGTAACTTAAGTAGTATTCATAGTTCATGGCCCGTTCTCTTGATAATTTACAACATACCTCCTTGGTTGTGCATGAAGCGCAAATACATGATGTTATCTATGCTGATCTCGGGCCCAAAGCAACCGGGAAATGACTTAGATGTTTATCTAAGTCCCTTGATTGAAGACTTGAAGAAGCTGTGGGTCGATGGTGTTGATGTAGTTGATGGGTATTATCATGAGACTTTCAAGCTGTGTGCCATGTTAATTTGTACCATCGATGACTTTCCAGCGTACGGGAACTTGTCCGGGTACAGTGTTAAAGGGCATAAAGCATGCCCTATATGTGAAGAAGGCACATGCTACACTCAGTTTCAAATTTATGATTTATTTATACCTCAATATGTTACGCAATTAACATCCACTTATTTCATATCTTAGGTATTTGAATCGTCTTCAACTTGAGAGGAGGGGCTCCAACCTTTATGGCTTCTTAGACTCCTTCGTCCTTCAGCCTGCATTCTTTGCCAATCACAATGAAGTCATGTCATACTTTGGAAGATTACTGGGAGGTGATGATCGAAAAGAGCTATATCTGGCACCCTACATAATGAACAAACATTGGCAATTGCTCATACTTCATCCTGTCGGGCATACTGTTATATTCTTATGCTCTATCCACTAGAACCCGCCACGGGAGGTGGTGGAATCCATCAATACGTGAGTAATTAATCTTTTATTTGATTTAAGTTTTAACATTTACTTTTATTTTATTACACGCATGATGAATTGGTTACTTGACATGAATATTCTGTTTATGATAGCGCACTGAAGGCATGCAGCATAAGTTGCGCCAACGGGAGGTGTAGGACTATCAAGTCTAAAGGAAGCTTTGATTAGATTAACCTCAAGGTTGGTAGTTTATTAAATAGTAATTAATATTATAATTACTAATTTCAAATATATATGTTTATTTAACTGACATTTAATTTCATTTCTTTTGTAGTCTCGATATCAGACAGACACTTGGTCGTGTGGCTATTATATGATGCATCATATGCTGAACATAGTCTCCGCATCTATTACAGAGGGATGGAAGAAGGTAATACTTAAACAACTTATTTAATTATATATTTTAGTTTTCCTTTTCCTCGCGTTAATGTTATTGTTAATTATTTGAATGTGTGCAGACTTTTAGTGACCAATCTCCTCTTAAAAAATGAGAGTTTAGAGACTTGAGGATACGCTTTGCAGAATTTTTCTTTAAGTATGCTAAAGAAAAAGGAATAGCAAAAATACCTCCAGAGTACTTAGAAGATGAGTAGGCTTTTTTTTTTGAAACAAGAAGATGTGTAGTATTAATAATTAGAAACTTAAATATAGTTGATGTGTGTATTTACATTTAGAATACTTAGAAACTTTTAGTTATGTTTTTTCTATCAATGGGTTTTGGTTTTTTGTCCCCCCATTGGTTCTTTGTATTTATTTTCTTTTTTTAATAAAATTTAAGGATACTCTTTTTCCTTAATGATGTTTTTATCCCTACAGAGGATTTTGCACCATAAGGTTTTAATGAGGCCCTTTTTTGCTAAATTTGAGTGTATGTACAAATTCTGTAATGTGTCTATTCTGTATATTCTAGACTGTGTTTACTGAATGCAGGGATATGCTGGGGGTGGATAAATTGTAACATAAATATTTTTAAGAAAACCAAATAAACGTGAGTTATTTAAGACAACTGACGTTAAAAGTATATATATTTTTTAAAATTATTTATAATGTCAATTGTCTTAAACAACTGACGTTATAAGCAATGTATTTAACGTTAGTTAAATTACATAACTGACGTTAAAAGTAAACTTTTAACGTCAGTTATTTAAATAATTGACTTTAAAAGGCTAATTTTAACGTCAGTTGTCAACTGACGTTAAAAGTTACACTTTTTACATCTACTCGGATAATGTCAGACATTTTCCAGACGTTAAAAAAGAATTTTAATTGACGTAAAAATCTCTTCCTGTACTAGTGTGAAATGCAAAAGATAATATAAAAAAAATGCTAATGTCCAAATACATAAAAAAATATAATAAACATGTAAATATAACTAACTATCGAACTAAAATACAAATATAGAATACAAAATTTATACTAGTTGAACATGTGTGCTTATGTGTCAAATTGGAAGTAATTTATTGGTTAGTCAAAGTGGAGTAAGGTGTCAATGAGGGGTCCTTTTGAAACAAATTACCAATAAGCACTAGTGCAGAAAAGGGATTCTACATCGGAGTTTACACATCGGTTTAGTAGAAACCGATGTGTAAAACGAGGCGGTGGCATTTTTGAAATTAAAACCAAAGTATTACACATCGGTTTAGAGAATAACCGATGTGTAAAACTTTTCCACATCGGTTATTTATAACCGATGTGTAAAATTAAAATAAAAAAAATTTGAAGTCAGAATTTTTAACATTCAACATCGGTTCTTTTTGAACCGATGTGTAAAATGGTGATTAACCACATCGGTTTTTAAATAACCGATGCATAAAATTATAAAGGAAAAAAAATAGAAATTTAAATTTTACTTTTACACATCGGTTTTTTTAACCGATGTACAAAATTAAAAAAAAAAAACAGAAGTTAAAAGTTTAATGTTTACACATCGGTTTTGTCATAACCGATGTGTATAAGATGGTTAACACATCGGTTTTACCAATAACCGATGTGTAATATTCCTAATTTTTCTATTTCCCTCCTTGTGTTTTGCGCCCTCATTCTTCAGTTTCTGAACGTACCCTAAAACACAAAACACTCCCTCCCTCTGCTAACGCGCGGCTTGTTCCTATTTTGCGTTGTCACTGCTTCTCCATCTCTCTCACTGCACTCACATCTGCGAGCTACCCTAGTTTGAAGAGCACCATTTTTGCTCGTCCCTCCTCCTCCCTCAGGTATGCGTCTCTCTCTCTCTTATTCTTTCTCTTTCTTTCTCTTTCTCTCTCTCGCTCCCTTCTTCACGTCGCCGCTTCTTCCGGTAACTCCCAGGTCCTTTTTCCCTTTTCAATCGTAGACAAAGAAGACCACTGCGACTGCGAGCCTTCATTTTCTGCTTCGGAAGAGAACCACTGAGAACGACCATCCGCGAGCTACCCTCGTTTGCGTGAAGAGCGCCATTTTTGCTCGTCCCTCCTCCTCCCTCAAGTATATATTTGTTTCTTGTTTAGAAAAGTTATGAACTTTGACTCGAAATGGTTGGATAATATACTTGCATGTGTTGTTCTGTTGCTCTAAGACTGGATTTTTCCAGTGGTGGTATCACCCGTGTGACGGCCGTCTTTGTCACGGCTAGGCCGTGACGGATTACGCCTTGGAGGTTGCTTCATCGGTTGTTACTGTCACGGCCGTGACCACCATCACGGCTAGGCCGTGATCGATTCCGCTGTGAGGGTCCGGTTCGATTGGCATGTCACGGCCATGATGGCCATCACGGCCAGGCCGTGATGTTCTCGCCTTGAGGTCGCTTTCTTGGTTGGTCGCCCTTGCAGCGTGACCACCATCACGGCTAGGCCGTGATCGATTCACGGTGAGGGTCTGGTTCAGTTGGAATGTCATGGCCGTGATGGCCATCACGGCTAAGGCCGTGACAAGTTCCGCCTTGAGGTTGCTTCACTGGTTGGTCTATCACGGCGTGACCACCATCACGGCTAGGCGTGATCGGTTACTTTGTGGAGTGCAGTACGGTGACATGTCACGGCCGTGATGGGCATCACGGGATGGCCGTGACCAGTTCTGACTTTTCCGTTCTTTCTTTTAAGCTATACTCGATCACGGTCGTGATGGCTTTCAAGGCTAGGCCGTGATGGGCTCTGTTTGGCTAATTTTCTTCACTTTTCAAGCCCCATCTTCATGCAAGCTACATAATTAGTAAAGCCTTAGTTTCCCGTTTGAGATGCAATACTAATGAGCGTAAGTGTATGTGCTTAATGTACCGCTCATTGTGTTGGATCTTGAATTGTCCAAAGTTGGACAGTTTGGGAAAAAACTTTTTCTTAATTCAGTTAAAATAGTTATTCATTGATTCTAATGTTATATACTTGATGAAAGTTCGGATCGATAAATTTCCTTTCGTTCTCCGGGTGCATACTTTATCGTGGTGGATGTCATCGCGTTCAAGTAGTGTACGTCGGAGACCGCAGGGAAATGCTGCCGAAATTTTGTCGAGTATGAGCATGAGAGTTAAGGACTAACTGTTAACCGAATGTTGAAAAAGTTTCTTCTCGAATGGGATAGGGCCATACCCTGTCATAAGAAGTGGTTGATGAATATGTTGGACTAAGTACGAAGGTATTGGTTTAGTCATGGATCGCGGTTGGATGAATGCTAGACGGACAAGTGATGAGTATGAGAATGGAGTGGAAGATTTTCTACAGTTTGCAAAAACAAATGCTCCTGATAGTGGTAACAGAAGGTTTTATTGTCCTTGTGTTAACTGTTTGAATGAGAGACGACTAGAAGCTGAGGAGATACGTGATCATCTTATTTGTGAGGGGATTTGCAAGAGTTATACAACATGGATATGTCATGGTGAATCGTTAGACAGGCCGAGGGTGTCGGATAGAGAGGAAGTTGATGACGTGGAAATGGACGATGGACTAGAGGACATGATCCGTGATGTTGGGCAAGAGTCTTTTCGGTGCGCACATGTGTATGATACTTTGTGCAGTGATGCGCAAGTGGCTTTGTATCCGGGGTGCACTAATTTCACACGGTTGTCAGCGGTGTTAAGATTGTTCAATGTGAAGGCGAGAAATGGGTGGAGCGATAAAAGCTTTACTGAATTGCTTGAGTTGTTGAAAGAAATGCTTCCAGAAGGCAACACATTGCCATCTCGAAACTATGAGGCGAAGAAGATATTGTGTCCGATGGGTATGGAGTATAAGAAAATACACGCTTGCCCCAATGATTGCATATTGTACAGGAAAGAGTTTGAAGAGATGCACGAGTGCCCCAGGTGTGGGGTATCACGCTACAAAGTGAAGGATGGTGATTCTAGTTCTGATGTGGTCACCAAAGGTCCTCCTGCGAAGGTGTTATGGTATCTTCCCGTGATTCCGCGTTTCAAGTGATTGTTTGCTAATGTAAATGACGCAAAGAACATTAGATGTCATGCAGATGAGAGGAAGTGTGATGGACAGCTTCGCCATCCGGCCGATTCTTTGCAATGGAAGAGAATTGATAGTTTGTTTCCGGATTTCGGCACTGAGCCCAGAAACCTCAGGCTTGGACTTGCTACCGATGGAATGAATCCATATGGAAACTTACGTAGTATTCATAGTTCATGGCCTGTTCTCCTTGTAATTTACAACCTGTCTCCTTGGTTGTGCATGAAGCGCAAATACATTATGTTAAGTATGATGATTTCGGGTCCTAAACAGCCAGGAAATGATATTGATGTTTATCTGAGTCCCTTGATTGAAGACTTGAGAATGTTGTGGGATGAAGGCGTTGATGTGATTGACGGGTATTGCCGTGAGACATTCAGATTGCGTGCCATGTTATTTTGCACCATCAATGACTTTCCAAAGATACGGGAACCTGTGTGGGTATAGTGTTAAGGGCCATAAAGCATGCCCAATATGTGAAGAAGGAACATGTTACCATCAACTGCAACATGGAAGGAAGACGGTTTACCTTGGGCATCGGAGATTTCTCCAACGTAATCATCCTTATCGTAGATTGAGAAAAGCTTTCAATGGACTTCCGGAGAATGAAATTGCTCCGGTGGCCTTGACTGGAGAGCAAGTTTATGAAAGGGTGAACAACACTAATGTTATCTATGGGAAGACCCAGAAGAAGGCTACCGAGAAGAAAATATGGAAGAATAGGTCGATCTTCTTTGATCTTCCATACTGGTGCAAGCTTGATGTAAGACATTGTATTGATGTGATGCATGTAGAGAAAAATGTGTGTGACAGTTTAATCGGAACGCTTCTCAACATTCAAGGCAAGACAAAGGATGGTGTGAATGCTCGTCTGGATCTAGTTGCGATGGGTATACGAGAGTAGTTAGCTCCACTTAAAGTGGGGGATAAGAAGACTTATTTGCCCCCACATGTGTCATACTTTATCAAAAAAAGAGAAAAGAAGTTTACGTGAATGTCTACGGGAGTCAAAGTGCCACGGGGTTACTCTTCAAATATCAGAAGACTTGTCTCAATGAAAGATCTCAAATTAGTTGGCTTAAAGTCTCATGATTGTCATGTCTTGATGCAACAACTACTACCGGTGGCCATTCGTGACATATTGCCTAAAAAAGTCAGACATGCCATTACTAGGTTATGCTTATTCTTCAATGCTATATGTAGCAAGGTCATTGACACTAAAAATTTGGATGAGTTGGAAAATGAGGCAGCCATTGTATTGTGCCAATTGGAGATGTATTTTCCACCTTCATTTTTTGACATCATGGTTCATTTGATTGTTCATCTAGTGAGGGAGATTAGATTGTGCGGTCCCGTTTATTTAAGGTGGATGTACCCGATTGAGCGATACATGAAGATCCTGAAAGGGTATATGAAAAATCCACACCGTCCCGAAGCATCTATTGTTGAAAGGTATGTTGCAGAAGAAGCTATTGAGTTTTGTACAGACTACATGTCAGAAGCGGAACCTGTAGGGCTTCCGAAGTCTCGTCACGAAGAAAGATGTGATGGTAAGGGTATACGAGGTATCACTGTTAAGAGCATGGATCGGGAGGAAGTGCTTCAAGCACATTTGTATATATTGAATAACACTGATGAGGTTGAACCATACTTATGTGAGCATAAAAGCATCATCAATGAAACTTACCCTAGAATGAATGAAAAATGGTGTTTGAACAAGCATAACAAGACTTTCTTGAACTGCTTTAAAGAAAAAATTGCAAAGGATGGTACTGCTTCTGATACATTAAAATGGCTAGCACAGGGGCCTAACTTTGATGTCATATCTTTGGAGTGGATACGATATCAATAAGTTTTCCTTCTATACAAAGTCCCAGGATGACAAAAGTACTATGCAAAACAGTGGGGTTATGGTCGTCGCTGAGTCCATGCATTTCTCTAGTTCGAAAGATAAAAACCCTGTTATGGCATCAGTTTCATACTTTGGAATCATTGAAGAGATATGGGAGGTTGATTACTCGAAGTTTAGAGTACCTGTTTTTAAATGTCAGTGGGTCGACAGTAACAATGGTGAGCAAACCGATGAGTTAGGATTGAAATTGGTGGACCTTAGTAAGGTAGGTAATAAAGAGGAACCTTTCATCATGGCATCCCAAGCAAAACAAGTGTTTTATATCCGTGATCCTTCTAACAAAAGGTGGTCAGTGGTTCTCCAGGGAAAAAACATGTATAATGGTAGTGAGGGAAATCACGATTCAACTCTTGATATTTCTGATACTCCTTCTTTCTCAACACGAGTGCCTAATTTCAATGAGGAAAATGAAGTGGATGATGTACATGCTACTCGTAATGATCACCAAGAAGGGTTATGGGAGAACTTTACTAATTGACCACAAAGTAAGTTTAGTTTGATATTACCATCAAGTTTGGCATATTATATGTTTACGTTGATATTTATAAGTTATGTTTATGTACGTTGATCGATATTTATAAGTTATGTTTGATATTTATCCTGACATACTAACAAGTTTTTTTTTTGTTTTATGTTTAAACAGGTATACATGGCTGATCATGAGGATATCCCTCCTTCATGCAATGGTCGGAGACCCCGTCTACCGGTAGAAAGGGTAGACGTGCCACACGGATGAGGAATTTGACTGCCAACCGTGGGTCAAATCAAAGGATAAGAGTAGACTTTGATAATAACCTCAAACCTATTGGGCCAATGGAAGATCAGTTTACCGGTTTTGTGGCGACCCTTGCTAGGAACAGGCCCAGTATACTCATTGATAGGTGGAGAGATGTACCGGTGGACGTGAAGGAGCAGATATGGGAGAGTATTCTGGTATCTATACTTCTACGTCCTGTATTTGTTTGTATCTACTTTATTTTTATCTTAATAATATCATACAGTAATTCATTGATTCTTTTGGTCTTAATGTAGTTGACCTTTGACATACCGGATACATACGCTATGAAGAAGCGTTTGCTGAAGTATGTTGGAGAGCGTTGGAGGGCTTTTAAGGCCGACCTGGGCAGATACTATATATTCAATCCAAAAGGTAAAAAGAACCCACTTGAGGTGTATCCGTTTCTTGACAAGGCGACGTGGGATCGCTTTGTTCAGAGCCGACATGATCCCATCTTTCAGGTTAACTTATTTGATTTGTCTCTAAATTTATGTAATTGCATTAATTTCATTTACTTATGTAATTTAATTGTCTTTTATTTATAACAGGAGAAGAGGAAAAAGGGGCAGGAAAACCAAAGCAAGAATGTCTACCCCCATGTCATGTCTCGTGGGGGATATAAAAAGCTTGTTCTGAAAATGGTTGAAGAGGAAAAGAAAGCACGTCAGGAAGCGGCATCTCGGGGCGGATCCTAATGCTGAAACTCTTCCGAGAGGTTGTTGATCCACCTCCACCCCCACGCCATCGTTCATGGAAGAGGGGCCGACAAAGAAAAACCGGGACAATATACATCCGAGGAGGCCCGCCAAGTAGGCGAGAGGATTGTAAGTATAGTTTGTTGTAATTGTCATTTTAAGATTGTTACTGAATTGTAATGTGACCTGATATTTTATGTGATAGGATGCCTTGGATGATCGGCTAACCCAAGGAACCTTTGTTCCTAGAGGACGCAATGATATCTTATCTACGCCATCGGTAAACCAGGACCACCGGTAGTGTCATTGGTGTGGGATGGGGAGTCGGCGATCGCCAATACCATGGTTCATCTTCACACCAATGCCACGGGGATGTTGAAGCGGATAGAGACACGACTAAAACAGGAGATTGCAACCCGAGCTTCGACAGGAGATGGCCGAAGCGGTTTGCCCAAGATGGATGGCAATATTGACTTCTATATCCCGCGAGATGACAGCGGTGTCCAACCCTCTATCCAACCCTCTGTCCATGTGAGCACTAAGGGCTCATGTGATCCTCCCTCATCATCCCGAAAATGATGATGATGGTGATGATGATGATCTTTGCTGCGATGATGATGATGATGATGATGATGATGATGACGACCCGATAGGTGTGAGTCGTATGTTGATGATCATCATCATCGCCGCTAGTGGCATTGGGTAGGGCACATACTAACTTAGGTAATACCATACACCATCGGTTATTACCGGATGATCAACGAGGGTGTCTGTTGAGATTATTCGAGATGCTTGATGCTCGAGTCCCCGTGCCCACCGAGGAGGTTCAAACAGTGGGGTCGGGCCCCAGAACTTCATCCTCTCGGCCAAGAAGACTGGTCAACTTTCTTGTTTCATCTGAGGTATTCGGTTAGTTGTGTTTTTCTATATTCATAGTTGAAATAATTTATTATTGTTTCAAGATAATGCTTTATTTTTATTCGTTATAGGATGTTGGAAATGATATTGTGCCCAAAAGGTCGGATCTAGGAAGACCGAGAGATGTCTCTCTCCTGCCAAGGTATTCATTTGACCATTTAGTTAATAACGAATTAAATAACTTAATTATCCATGATTACTAATATATATCTATGTTGTTTAGGGGATCGACAAAGGGGCACCTGGCCATGGTGATGGTTTTAAAGTTACGGCTATACAGGTTGTCACCATGGAGAATGACGCAGCCTTGGTAAGGTTGGAACATGATGCTAGCCCTGGTGAACTGTATATACCAAAGAAGGAACTTATGGAGATGGTACTCAATAAAGAAATGGCCAGTTCTGCACACATATTGTTTTGGTGCACGTAAGTACATTTTATTTATAAGTTAAGTACGTAATTAATTTTTAAATACTATGATAATTAACATGTTTTTCCAATATATTAGGTATCTGCATCATATGTTAGTCGATCAGGGTAACCTCGCCCTTTATGGGTTCATTGACCCCATGTTCATTCAGGGTGATGTTCTCCTAGCTTCGGAAGACCCGGTCACTACCATACGTGATATACTTGCCCGAGATGATCATCAATTCTATCTTGTGCCTTATCTCAATAAGTAAGTACCGGTTATTTAAGTATAACTATATATGGCTTAGTCACTAACTGTTCCGCAAATACAACCGGCATTGGCAACTGTTGCTCTTGTACCCAAGAATGAACGTCGTGGTCTTCTTCTGCTCATTGGGAAATAAGCGTGAATCAATCAAGACGATCATCGAAACGTAAGCATTAAAATACTTTATAATCGATGTCTGCAGTTGTTTTAATTATCTGAAATATATTAGATATACTTTAATTAATGTTTTTGTCATGATAGGTCTATTAATGCAACCCACATGCTGCGTGGTGAAAGGCGTACTCGGGCTATCAGATGGATTATTCCCAGCGTAAGATATTTATTAGTTCAAATGCATCAAATGCAGTGGGTACAATAATTGATTTCTATTTTATTTAATTCCTCATATTCTATTTGGGTTTCATTTGTACGTAGTCACGTATACAACGTGGGTCATGGGAATGTGGCTACTATGTGATGCAGTGGATGTTGGAAATTATCTCCTCCGGGATCACTGAAAGATGGCAGGAGGTAAATGTTAATTGACACAATTAGAATTAATAATATAGATTCGTTATATGTTTTATGTTAGTTTATTACTTAAAAGATATAATCTTTTGTCCAATTAAACTTGCAGATATTCAACAATCCAACTCCATTATCCGATTCGACATCAACAACAGATAAAGAGGCGTTGGGCAACTTTCTTTCTTGAAGTGTACCAACCATAGTTTGTATAAATGTAGTTAGTTTAAAAACTTATCATGTACTAGCTATAGTGTACCTTTGACTGATGATATGTATTAGTGTTCAGGTCTGGTTCAATTCTTCTTCTCTCATGTTTTGATGTAGCCTTTATAAAGTGTTGTTTTCATTCATTCGAAATTAATTAGGCACGATGCCCTCTGTTTTCGATTCTCAGTGCTCACTAGTCATTTGATGAAATGTCAGTATTTTTAATCATATGTGTAAGAGCTGATTGTTTGTGCCAAGAAAATTGAATAAAGTATGTTTTGCTTGTGATATGGTTAAAACTTTGTTGCAATTGTGTCAAAACTGGTTTGGTGTTCTGTTGTTGTTTCTTGTTTGATCGAGTCTTTGCTGGTTTGTTAGCTTAAACAAGTTCCTGGAATTGATGGTTATGAATTAGTAAGTGCTCTTACTTTACCAATTAGTTTGCCTTGCCCATTTGTTATCTAACTCATGTGATGCCTAAATCATGTGTGGTTACTGCCTTGCTGTTTCTTGTCATCGAATGAACTATAAAAATTTGTGTCTTCCAATTGTATGTGGCTGCTTGTTATCATTTTCTACTAGTTTGGTGCAATAACTACATTATGTTTACCCCAAAATTTACAGTATGTTATTCCGGTATTGATCCGCATTCATCAAAACAAGAGAAAGGAATGATTGAAATGTAAATAACAGATTAAAAAAATTTAGATTTTACACATCGGTTCTACAAAAACCGCTTTTTAAATTTCAGTTACACATCGGTTTTAATAAAAACCGATTAGAAAATTTCACTTTACACATCGGTTATTATTAAAACCGATGTGGAAAGTGAAATTTACACATCGGTTTTAGGTAAAACCGATGTAGAAAGTGTAATTTCCAACTGCTTATCAATTGACAAATTGATTTTCCACATCGGTTAAAAGAAAACCGTTGTTTAAAATATACTTTACACATCGGTTTTATAACCGATGTGTAAAGTGGCAATAAACCACATCGGTCGTTTCCACATCAGTTTGAAAACCGATGTGGAAAGCCATAAATAACCGACGTGGAATCCCTTTTCTGCACTAGTGAAGGGGTCCATTTTGACAAGCTAGCATTTTTTATTATAAAACACTTGACACCAAAGATGCCAGACCAACTTGTGCCTGGATTGGCGCTCACTTTTTCGTAATCCGTGTTTGAAAAGTGACACCAGAAGCACCGGTCCAATTGGCTCCTTCACTTTTTCGTACTCCGCACATCTTTAAAAGACAAATATACAATTATAAAATAATAAATAAAATATTATTAATTGTATTAAATGATAGAAAAATAAATAAATAAAAGTCATACATGCCTACACATAAAATACTTGTCATAAATACACACAATTTTTTTTTTATTATTTCAAAATACACAATCTCTTTATAGTACATTTTTGTCTTTAAAACTTGTCTATAGAACCGTTCATTTGTGGATAAATAATATTTACACTCTAGATTATTTATTAATATAAATATAAATATAAAATTTATAATAAAAAATTATATTTATTATATAATAATATCACATATTAAATAAATAAATAATATCACACACCAGTAATAATAATTAATAAATATAATATCACATACTAAATAAAATTAAAAAATTTGAAATTTATCTTAAAATAAAAAAATAGAAGAATCAAGCAACAATGAAAGCAAGCAAACTTTCCGAATATTGGGTTTTTTTTGTGTGGGGGCGGGGGGTTATATTTATTTTGTCTTTTTTATTTTTAAACAAAATTTGAAAAATTTGTCTTTGAGTGATGCGCGGAGTATGTGACACCCTTCTACCCCGCATGTTATAAAGCATATAAAGACAGAGATAACTAAAACATTTGTCCATGGGTAGAAAAGTCCCACATGAACGAGTTCGCAACGTGGAAAATTAAAACAAGTTAAAGCAAATAAAACATAACAAATAACGACCCAACCCCAATATCACAACTCAGAGCTGGTATAACCATTTAGGAAAATATAACCTCATAATACGATTGAAACAAACAAACAAAACACAAGAATAAGCGCTAACTATGAGTGGCGGCTCCTCAGAGTCACTCCTCTCCGGCCTGCTCGTTATCCTCTGCAATTGGCCGATCAGGCCTAACAAACAACAAGAAAAACAGGGATTAGGAATCATGTAAACATATATAGCAAGGGGATAGGAAGTAAAGTAAACAAACAAACATGGTAACATTACAACACACATCAACATATACATCATCATACATCAACATCATCAAAATCAGTATGGTATGTAGTGCAATGCAACTCTACTCCTCTACTTTATTATGCATGTGGATCCAAACTAACTCTGGATGAACGATTTCGGAGTTACATATCAGTATTGGTCATAAAAGCACCAACACTGGCAGTTCACCAAACCTTGGGTGAATCCCATGGATAGCCAACACATCGAACCGTGGATGCCTCATCATGGGGGGGGGGGGGGGGGGCGCGGTCACCAAACCATCGGGTGACCTACCGTGGATGGCCAGATCACCGTACTCTCGGGCAATCTCCCCTATGTCGAACCTCCCCCTCAACCATCAACTCCAATGCTCTATGCATGGCAAACAACAACCAATCCAAACCACCTCCTTGCCCGGGCCAAAAAGCTCCCAGGACTTCACCATCAACTCAACGTGCTTGGGCCAATAAGCACTCAAGACTTCAACATCAACAACACCTTAGACCCAAACCGCGGGGTCAAGGTTCCCTTGACCAAAAAGAATCAAGGTACAACTCATCAACGTGCGGTACCCCAACGGGTACCGGCTTAATCATCTCAACATCTTAATTATCTTTGTTAACCATTAACCAAATTGTCTAACCTTTATCTGGTTAGTTATGTCAACTGGTCATTATTAGAGAAGATTGGGGTTAGAAACCCCCTTTAAGTCCATTAATTCCATCTCTGTCTGATAGGGGAGCACGGGCATGCTCTAAGACACCCCGTTGTGCCCCATTGTATTATTAAATTAGAACCTTATTATTTATTTACTTAATCGCGCGCTTATTGTTGAAAAGTATGTAAAAATTAAAACTTTAGTTAAACAATCATATAGCTTCTGCAAATTAAACACACCAAGGTTGTAATATATATATATATACACACACACACACACACATGTTTATTTATTACATTACCAAAACACTGTTGAGGGTATCCTCTTAGTAGGATCCCTCACAGGCATAAACTTCACTACAGACCTACTTAGCGGAATTATAAATACTCTTTAGACACACTGGCCATAATGTCTATAATCTAATCGCCATGAATCACAGCTCGACCTCCAGCATCTGGTTCGTAAGGAGTTCCATCTAACTCCTCAGCAATTGGTTCCTCCATCGGGTCTTCTCGTACGATCACATCAGAAATAAAATACAACACACAGAAAGATATAGGGAATAAGAAACAGTTCTATCATCAAAAAGCGGAAAAGAGTAGTAGTAAATTATACAATAACTGTCACAGACATAACATCATTCAACACCTAACAAAACATCCTCAAACTCAAGTATTCATCTTCTACCCCAATCTCGTACAACTAGACTTTAATACTAAAGTGGCCATCTTTACTCCTGTCACATTAGTCAGTAGTCCGAAACAGTCCAGTGCCAATAACTTTTGAACTCGTTAATGACTAAGCGAGTATTAGTCCAAAACGGTCCAGTACCAAGAATATGTGAACGCGTCAACGAGTATCGATCCAGAACGGTCCAATGCCAATAATATGCGAACGTGTCAAGAACTAAAAGAATATTACGGTAGTCTACCTCGGCATCCACATCCGTAGGGAACTCACCCGCAATATCCGATATTCTAAAATAGGATAACCTGACCTCGTGTGTTCCACTCACACGGTTGTGAATAACAATACATCTATAAATGAATTTCCCTAAATTACATCAATAACAACCTAGTGCCTCAACCTTCCATCAAAGTCTCAACACCTTTTTCCTCATAAATAAAACCACTTAATTAGGCTAGGCACCTCTAAATCACCTTTATTCTCTCATCCAAACAATTATACCTCCGAGCAATATATATCTTTCCTTAAAATCATCTAAGGATAGCATTAAACCCAGGCAGATCATGCATAACACATTAATCAACAGAATATTCCAACATCTCAATATCATATTAGGCAATTTATCACAACCAACTCATAATAGTCCAACCAAATAAATAACAAAGTCAGACTCTGTCACGGCGTGATAGCCATCACGGCCGTGACAGACACTGAACATCCTCAATATCCTAATTATTCAAACACTGAAATAATACGTCACATGCAGATGGAATACCTCAACCAGCGTATCACAGTAAATTTGATAACATAAAATAAACATCCTCAAATACTTAAAATCAACTTAATGTCGATAAACCTACAATCCCTGAATCACCATTGGTTTTACAGAAAAGGTTTCCAATGGGATTTTGGTCTTGTCGATTACTCGACTACTAGTAGGGTTTAGGTCGCCCTACACAATTATTATAGAATTTACTACTTATCGATTCCAACGATAGGATGATTCTTTTCCCCACCTGAGTTATCACCGGAAACACGTACACGACGATCCTCGTTATCCCGCCACGAGTTAACACAACCACCTTCAACCAAATCAACAATAAAACAAATCAAGAAACTAAAACATTCCAAAACCCTACTACATGGTCACGGCTTCTAGGGGTTTTGGGTGACTAAAATTCCTAATCATGATTAATTCATGGATTAATGGTCCTTAATCAACCAAGATCATGGATTAGTGGCTAAACAACTAAATTTTAAACTCAAAACTTCCTAACTCTCATATACTTAGATTCGGCCTTAACATGTTCATGGGGCCACTAGTGGAAAATATACATTAGACGGTAAAGGTTTACGTCAGTTAACCAAAAGCTAGACGTTAAAAAGGAGGCGGTGGCAGTTTTGTAAATATCAGGCTTCATTATTTCAATTTTAACGTCAGTTGTCTTAATGACTGACGTTAAAAGTGAAGTGACTCACTTTTAACGTCAGTTCAATAAAGAACTGACGTTAAAAGTGAATATTTTAACGTCAGTTCGATAAAGAACTGACGTTATAAATAGATCTCTTCACTTTTAACGCCGGTCCCTACATCAACGACGTTAAAATTTATTTTAATAATTTTTTTTATCTAGTATACGATTCCTTCCGCATAGCCTTCCTCAAAGTTTCAGATTCACAAGATCATTGCTATGATGTTTTGTGTTTCTGTTTTGAAAACTAAAATATATGTGCGAAGTATAAGTTGAATCAATAACCCAAACCGGATCTCATTCATGAAGTGTAAGACAGACTGATCGATACTGAAGATTGATAGGGTTTAAAATCCTATAAAAAGTTACATTGAAAGGGTTTAAAATCCTATAAAAATTTACATTGAAAGGGTTTAAAATCCTAAACATTAAAGCTACATCCCATCGTGAGAGTTTTATGAAATATGCCAAAGGGAAAACTATATATACTCCGAAGACCTCGAAAAACCTGGGGGCATGAGAGAGCTCAAGAGAGAGGCAAAACAGGTGCACTGGATCCGTTTCAAGCAAAGGCAGTGGTTCCAGAGACTTCCAAGACGGTCACTTACTGCCAAAGCTGAGGTTTTGGAACCGTGACCCCGAGCACTGATTAGCCCTCCAAGATGATTCTCCGGAAGGTGATAAGGTGAGCAACTCACACAATGTAATTTACTCGGACTTATCACCCATGCAATGTAATTTACTCAAACTCAGAAGTTGTTTGACCATTAAGACAAAGACCTTTGAGTCTAGGAATAGGAAGAAAGAGTGATGAAGTTAATCTCCACCGGTAGAGCCATATTGTGAAGCGAGAAAATTAAAAGGATGGAAGGAAGCTATTTATAGGAGCAGGGGGATGAAGTTACTAAGCTATTTTGATTTTGAAGAAAAGTTACCTATAAACTTAATGCTCATTAAGAGGATTGAGTTACAAGGTGCATGGGTAAGTAGCACGATGCAGTCAAAGGAATGAATGTTTTTGCGAGATATCTAAACACTTTTAACGTCGCTTTTTAAAAAAGCGACGTTAAAAGTGTTTTTAATAAAAATATTAATTGTTAACGCCGTTTTTTATACAACCGACGTTAAAAGTTTGATTTTTACTTGATTAAATAAATAGGCGAGCGTAAATAATCCTATATATTATACACGTGCGTAATGAATATTGGAAATAATGAAATTAATACACGGAACTTGGCGATCATCAAATAAGTTGACGTTAAAAATGAGGTGGTGGGTAAACTATTTGCGTCGGTTCTATAAATAACCGACGTAAATAATTATGAAACTCATTTCATTGGTTGTCATGTCCCCTGTTGTCCCTCTTAACGCAGATCACTCCATATAGTACTGCAGTTTATTTCTAAACCTTTTTTTATACAAGTTTATTTTTAATTTTTATTAATTAGCTTGAATTAGTAAACAAATTATTGTGCAAATTAAAATAAATAAACACTTAACATAAAACAAGTTATATGTATAATCAAATCGTATGACATTGAAGCGATTCATAAGTTAAAATTACATGATTAAAAGATAAAAAATTTCTGCAACATAGCCCTAAAATATAAAAAAGTTTCTGCATCAACATCATTTTCTTCTCGATCCTGTCATCGAAACTCCAATGGATGCATCACCTCCCTCACTTGAATTCCAAGATGTAAAGTAAATCCTCGAGTCACTAGCAGCAAAAGCAAAGTGAAATGGATCTTTGCATCTTTCTTCTTCATGGAGTTCCTTGATGCATCATCTTGAATCCACAATCACTTGCTTCCAAAGCAAAGTGAAAGGGATGACGGGGATGAAATAAAGTGAGAGAATCACATTACGTGATTCACCCAACCTTAATATCCATGCAATGTAATTTACTCAAACTCAGAAGTTGTTTGACCATTAAGACAAAGACCTTTGAGTCTAGGAATAGGAAGAAAGAGTGATGAAGTTAATCTCACGAGCAGAGCCATATTGTGAAGCGAAAAATTAATTAAAAGGAGATGGAAGCTAGGAAGCTATTTATAGGAGCAAGTGGATGAAGTTACTAAGTTATTCTAATTTTCTTGAAAACTTATCTATAAACTTAATGCTCATTAAGAGGATTAGGTACAAAGGTGAATGGGTAAGTAGCACAAAGAGTCAAGGGAATGAATGTTTCTGCAGAAACTAATAAACCTTTAACGTCCGTTGTGTAATACAACCGACTTAAGAAGTTGTGAGTGTTTTTAACGTCGGTTTCTTAATACAACTTACGTTAAATATATGACATTTAACGCCGCTTATTACTAACAACCGACGTAATAAGTGTGAGAGTTTTTAACGCCGGTTTATTAAGACAACCGACGTTAAATATATGATCTTCAACGCCGTGTTTTACCAAAAACCGGCGTAAAATGTTGTTTTATTTTAATTATAACGCTTTACCCCGCGCGCCATCTCCACTTCTCTCGTCTTTTCATCACGCTCAACCCTCACTCTCGCTCTCACTCTCCCCTAATCGCGCGCTCATCTCCACCGCAACCACCGCGAGGGCTTCTTCGCCACCACCGTGAGGTACACTCTTAACCCCTAACTCTGTCTTTCCCGCTCCTTCTTTGCAATAACTTGACATCTCTCTTTCCCCTGGCCTTCCCGCGCACTAACTCTCCTTGTCCCTCTGCTGCTCGATAACCACATCGAACGTTGGCCACCACTCGAGCTTCCCCCCACCACCACACGAGCGCCTATTTCTCGGTGAGTCTTTAATTAGGGCACATTTTTTTATTCACGGTTTTGAGTGCATGCATGTTGCTCTGCTGGTTTGAAACTCGTAGTCTCGAGAGTTGAAACTTGAAACTGTGAGTTTGAGTTGTTTGGAATGTCTCGATTTTTGGTTTTGAGTGTATGTTGAAACTGTAGTCTCGATGAGTTGTAACTTTAAACCGTGAGTTTGAGTTGTTTGGAATGTCTCTATTTTTGGTTTTGAGTGCATGTTGCTCTGTTGGTTGATCTGTCACGACCGTGATGCTCATCACGGCTGGGCCGTGATCGCTTCGCCTATGAGGGTCTGGTTCAGTTGGCACGTTACGGTCGTGATGGACATCACGGCCAGGCCGTGACCAGTGCTTGGCAATCTTCAAAAACTATAGTTTTCAATCTCCCGTATTGTCCTTATATTGGATATATAGATGTTTTGTATATCTACAGGACCTATCTAGTTATTTTTATTTATACTTCTGTATTTATTTTGAGTTATAACCTATGTTAATACATATATATTGTTTTTGAACAGGCATACATATGGATCAGTCAGATAGCCCACATGCACGGGAGGACACTGTGGGGGTTTCGCAGGACCCGGTCACGCCTACGCCTGCTGATTCTAGTGTAAGTTTACATGCATGTTATATACTGTCTTTAGTCCTTCTTGTTAATGTAAGTTTATAATGTTACAACCCTCTATTTTATCATTTTTTTTTTGTCCATACAGACATCACAGGCTCATAGGAAACGGGGTAGAGGAGCCACCTCGTTGAAGAAACTAGAGAAGGACAGGCAGAGCGGACAGAAGCTTGAGGTGTCCTTCGATGCTAATCTAAATGCCCAGGGACCCCGTGCTAAAGAATTTAATAAGTGGGTGTTTCTACAAGCGAAGCAGCATGTAAGCATCAACTACAACCACTGGAATGATGTTCCACAGAACGTTAAGGATCAGATTTGGGAGGCTATCACGGTATTTTACCTTTACATTCGTTTGATTTACATTATTAGATAATTATCCGAGTTATAATCCATCCAGTTGTTATATATGTATCTAATGTGTAGGTAGCTTGGACTGTGCCAAATGACGAGGATCATCGTCATAAATGTATGAAAATGGCATCAAAGCGTTGGAATGGGTTCAAGCATGATCTTACCAGGTACTATCTATCTGGGAAGAAGCGGCTTGATAAAATGTTCTCGGATTATACCTCGGATTGATCGGGGATACTTGGGATATGTTTGCCAGGAGTCGACAGGGATGAAGAATTTCAGGGTTGGTTGATTAAGTTAATTTTGTATGCTTATTATAGATCATTTAACTATATTTAATTATGTGTTTTTGTTTGAATAGGCTAAGGCAAATAAGGGTCGGCAGAATCAGGCGAAGAACGTCCACCGCCACACCATGTCTCAGAGTGGGTACCATACTCGGATCCAGCAGATGATGGCGGATAGGGCGAGGGAGAAGCGGGGAAGAGCACTCTGCTAGGATTGAAAGAGGAGAGGTGCACGAGGGCACACCATCAAGTCCTCCGTCTGGACATCGACCGCGAGGATGTCCGGGTTAGCCGGCCGCATGACAAAGGCGGGATCTTTTAAAGTCGATGCCACTGCGAAGTGGCAGATAAGATTGTAAGTAAATAATTAACTTGATTTCAATTGATATTTGTATAGATACTTGCAACACTTTTCACTTGCACGTTTTTTCATTTTTTTTCATTGTAAATGGATCTTAAAGCAAAATCCTCCCAGGGCGCATTCGTCCCTTCTGGACGGCAGGACGTCTTGATGACTGCTCTAGGCAAGAAAGACCATCCTGGTCGGGTACTTGGTGTTCCTGGGAACGTGACCATCAAACAATATTATGGCAAGTCTGCTTCACGAAAGCGGGTGGTCAATGAAGCATCAATTTTGGCTGACATTACTCAGCACCTCATGACCAACCCAGATATTACATCACATCTGATGCAAGGCTTAATAGCCAACCCAGAATTCAAGCAGGCGCTTGCCAGAGAGCTTTCCTCCGTCGGTACATCCCAGGACACCGCAAGGCTTGCCAACGCTTCACATGTGAGCACAAAAGAGAGTTTTAGTATGGCACATGTGGAGGACGATGAGTTGGCAGCTAGGGAGCGGGAGTTGGAAGTCCAGCGCCATGAGCATGAGTTGGAAATGAAAAGGCGTGAGCTTGAGTTGGACTCCAAACGACGTGAGCTCGAAATGTTAGCAAAGGTATTTATTCATTATTAATGTCCAAATTAGTCAAATAATTACTTGTGTTTTTTTAATTATCAAAAAATTATATATTTTATTTTTCCTAAACTGAAGGCCAAGTCGACGTCGGTGTCGCTGTCACCTATCACTCGTTTGTTCTCACTTGGTGAGGATTATGCGTTTGAGATTTTTGAATGTCCATTGGAGCACGATGGATGGGTGGCATGCCCAGATCAACAGAGGATATTTTCCTTCGTTGGTGACGATCTCGGGAACGCGCTGCGAAATAACGTCTGGATGAACAAGCAATGTCATCGGTCTCTCTGTGCACGTAAGTTAATTTTAATTTTTAACTTATTTATTTTTGGTATTTTTCCATTTAATAATTTATTTTAATTTCAATATATATATTATGTAATTAACATCCACACCCTTTTCATATCTTAGGTATCTCCATCGTCTTGACTTGATAAGGCGTTGCATCGGTTTACGGTTTCTTAGATCCGTCAATCCTTCCGCCCGAGTTCTTTCTTTGGCGATGCATTGAGTAAATACATAGGGAAGGTTTTGGGATACAATCCGAAAGAATTATATCTGTCTCCATACTGTATGAATGACCATTGGCAGTTGTTGGTACTTCACCCGTCTAGGCATACTGTCATATTCTTCTGCTCTCTCCACCATGATCCGCCACCGAAGGTGGGGGAAGCTGTAAATATGTAAGTAACTAATCTTAAATTAAATTTAAGTTTTAATATCAGTTGTTTTTAGTTTATTACACACATGATAAATGAGTTTGTTAATTGATCGACATGATTATTTGTTTATGATAGCGCGTTGAAGGCGAGTAGCATAAGTTGCGCCAACGGGAGAAGTAGGACTTCTAAGGCTAAAGCAAATCCTGTATGGAACATCCTCAAGGTTTGGTAGTTTATTTATCAAATAATTATTATTATAATTACTAATTTATGTGTATATTCAACTGATGTTGAAATTAATTTTGTTGGTAGTCTCGATTTCAACCTGACAGTTGGTCGTGCGGCTATTATGTGATGCTTCATATGCTGAACATAGTCTCCGCATCTATTACGGATGGATGGAAGAAGGTAATATTTAAACAACTTGTTAAATTATATATTATAGTTTTGAAGATGACTTGCATTGATGTTATTGTTATTATTTGAACGTGTCTAGGCATTTATCGACCAATCGCCTATTGAACAAGATGAGTTAAGAGACTTGAGGATGCGCTTCGCCGAATTCTTCTTCAAGTATGCGGCTGAAAAAGGAATTGCCAACATACCTCCGCACTACTTAGATAAATAGTTTTTTTGTTAGACTTTAGAAACTAATTAATAACATGTATATATATATCCTTAGATAGTTTTGTTTTTTAGACATTGGAACTAAAATTTATTTATATATATACATGGGTTTTGGTTTTAAGTCCCCCATTGTTCAATTTTCCTTTGCAATTCTGTAATGTGTGTGATATTCTGTGTTACTGGGACTGAATGCAGGGATAGCTGAGGGGAGTGATATTTTAAAACTGAATTTAAAAAAAACTTATTAACGTCAGTTGTATCAAACAACTGACGTTAATAGTATTTTATAAAATATACAGTACTCTATTAACGTCAGTTGTTTATTACAACTGACGTTAAAATTAAACCTTTAACGTCAGTTCTTTAAAACAACTGACGTTAGTTTTAACAAAATCAACGTCCGTTGTATTAAAGAACTGACGTTAATAGTTTTATTTTAACGTCGGTTTTGTTAAGGAACTGACGTTAATAGTGTTATATTTAACGTCAGTTCTCAACTGACGTTAAAATAGTAACTATTAACGTCAGCTGTATTTACGTCAGTCAGTATTCTGACGTAAAAAATCAATTTTAACTGGCGTAAAAAGCACTTATTGCACTAGTGGGCTAGGGTTTTTAGTTTGATAAACCAACTTGGATTTATTAAGAATTCATACTAATAGCTTGATTACCACGATCATTTATGAAAACTTTGAACAAAACTCATCAAATCTCATCCACCTAGGGTTCGGCCAACATAGAGATTTTAGGGTAAGGATTTTCATTTTAATAAACTAATCATGGATTAGAGTGTGTAGGCATACATGTCATATGAAATACATGATCATACATGACAACACATGAACAAGACCCTATCAAACCTATTCTCCTAGGTTCGGCCAAAGCTAGTTTATTAGGAAGGAAATTTTTGATTACCACATACTCTTAGATACAGACCATATACATGATTATAAGAACATAGGAAGTGGTTTCACATTTTTAAGATTTTTCTAGAATTTGTTATGAATTTTCAAAGTTCTAGATCTAGAAACTTAAAAGTGATGAACAAATATAAAACAAACTTTGAATCAAGAAACTCGTTAAAGAACATAGACATGATTAAGGAAGAAGAATAGGATTCACCTCTTGAAGATCAAAGACAAGTGAGAATCCAAGAACTTGCTTCACAAATTGATGCTTAAAGACTTATGAACTTAAGAGTTTTTAGAACAAAAGGCAATAGGAACCAAATGAAATGTGAGGGAGGGTATTTATAGGGGTTGGTTGCGCTACTTTAGAAGGATCTAGTAGGAATTAGTTGGCTTGTTCAAAGGATTAAAGTGCAAATAATTCCTAGGGACCATTTTGCAAAGATTCCAAAAGTATAAGGACTATTTTGCAAATTGCCAATAAATTGAAATGATGACCATGTGCCACATTAAATGTGGTCTCATCTTGACTTATCTTGGCTGATTTTTCATGAGATATTTTGAGAAGAACCTAGAAGGATGGAGAACATAGTGGAATGGTGTGGAACCATGGAAAATATTTGAGAACTTTGTAGAATTGTGTGGAACTTTGGAGAATATTTGAGAACTTTGTAGAAGGTTCAAGAATAACTTGGCTCATCCAAGTTTAAGGGCAGCCCCTACTCCATATTGGGCTTGCGCATGGGCCTTAAAATTTTGGGCTTGGATTCATTTATGTGGGGCCCACTAAAATGCTTAAGGCTTAACATGACATAGGAAACTTATATGATTTCTAATGGGCTTTATGGAATTAATCCATGGACAAGGAATTTGGGCAACATGGACACGGTCCATTAATAGATTGGAAACAAAGATTCTGGCCCAATTGACTTGGAAAAACATAGGAACTAACTTAGGGACCAAAGTATAATTAATGGAAAATTCAGGGACCTAAGCGTAAAATTCATAAATTGCCACTTTGACTTGTAGAATCTTCTAGACTTAAAGGTGTGACTCATCCCCATGAATAATCATGTATGACTCGTTATCCCGATCTCTTGACGGGTCTCTGTAGTTCCATTTTTGACTCTTTGGTTTCCTAATTAGGGTTTTACGTCTGCGTAAAAGCGTAATATTTCGTTTTATACTGAAAATTTTCAAACTAACCAAACTCGTTGGAAATATGATTTAAATATAAACCATTTCGTTCACGAGTCAAAATTAGGTTTTATGCTCAGTAAAATTATACTGTCAGTGAAAACGCAGACCGATTTCCATCTGAATTTTCAACCCAAAATTTTATCCTAAGCTTCTACCCTAAGATAGAGTATGAATATGATTTTTATTTCATAAAAATAAATCTCCATGAACTCGGATAAAAATATAAATAAATACCTTTATACCGGTTAATACAGCGAAAAATATTTTTGCCGAAAAAAATAAAATCGGAAAATAAAAAGTAGGGTGTTACATGCTCGTCCCCTGCACGGCCGTGCTGGTCACATAAGTGAAGCACGGTCCAACTTCCATTCATGCACGGTCGTGCTCAGCAGCACGGTCGTGCTTCCTCTGCTGTACGGCGGTGCTTAATGCGCGGCCATTTTCCAGAATTCAAACTGGGAGCATGGTCGTGCTCCCTGTTCAGCACGGCCGTGCTCAATGCACGACAATATTGTTCGGGGCAGAGTTCTAACTTAGGTTTTTAGCCAATTATTCTAGGCATTAAGGTCATTAATCCTAAGTCATCTTTACAACATAAATTCCAGATTATAATTCATCATCATCAACTCAACATTATTATCACAGTCATGGCATCAACCAATCAATCAACAGGATCAACAACATCATCCAACAATCATACTCATCATCATGTTCATAACAACAATAACGACATAAACATAAATTAATTATTATGAACATAGGCACATACATCATATATCAAAACAACCAATAACCAGGTTATCACAATTAAAGAAACAAATATATAGGCATACAAATTGACAACCTCGGGGTTATGGTAACCCCTTACCTTACGCTACCCCCATTTCCTAATGAATACATTACCCTACTCCCCATACCTGGATTGAAGGTAGCTCTAAACACGAAGCCAACAACGAACCGATCCCGATTCCGCAAGCGGCTCACTCCAGTACTAAGCCTTGGTCAACCAAAACATAAACCAATCAGTTTCCAAATCAGAACAAGAAAAGGAAACCTTAAAGGGAAGGGATCTTACCTATATATCAAGCACAGATGAACACAAGCTCCCTACAGAAATCCAATACTCAAGAATCGCTCTGAATATGATGGAAATAGGGAACTTAGTAGTGACAGTCGAAATAGGTCAGCAGCCACCAAAAGTAGGGTGGAAAAGTACAACCCTCGGGTTCTATGCTTAAAATATATAGGCTGCATCTAAGCACGGTCGTGCTTACCCTTGAGCACGGTCGTACTCAACTTAGCGTCACCGAGACGTGGTCAGCACATTGAGCACGGTCGTGCTCACTGTTGAGCACAGTCATCCCCAACATAAAAACTGAAACACGCTTCAGCCTTTAAGCATGGACGTGCTGACTATTGAGCACGGGCGTGCTCAACCATCAGAAAGGGACTTTTGAGCCAAAATTCCCACTAAGCCCTTAATCAACCAAACAACTTACCCAAAAGCACTTAAACGAAAGAGCAGGGTGTTACAATTCCACCCCCCTTATAAAAATTTTGTCCTCAAAATTTCTATGTACCTCAAGCGAAAAGATGCGAGTACGCTTCCATCATTTTGCTCTCCAGCTCCTAGGTAGCGCTTTCCTCAGTTGCCCCATTCCAAACCACTTTGACCAAAGGAATCTCCTTGCCCCTTAGCTGCTTCACCCTCCTATCCTCGACTCGAAGGGGTAACACCTCGGATGTCAAGTTCTCTTTCAACTATATCGTGTCGGTTACTATCACATGACTAGGGTCATGTATATACTTTCTAAGTTGAGACACATGAAAAAGATTTTGTAGGTTTGACAAGAACGGTGGTAAGGCTATTTGGTAGGCGACTTCTCCGACTCTTTTAAGGATTTGGTAAGGAACATTGAATCTCGGAGTAAGCTTCCTCGCCTTCATCACTCTACAAACCCCAGTCATCGGGGTAACTCTCAAGAATACATGACCGCCTTCCTGAAATTCGAGCGCCTTCCTCATTTTATCATGGTAGCTCTTTTGCCTACTCAGGCAACTCTCATCTTTTCCCGAACCATCCCGATCTTNTATGTTGTTTCCTAGACTATCTCTGGCCCTAGCACCACATTATCACTAGGTTTATTCCAACACAAGGGTGTCCTACATCTTCTCCCGTAAAGAGCCTCATAAGGTGCCATCCCAATACTGGAATGGAAGCTGTTGTTGTAGGTGAACTCTATCAGGGGCAAAAACTTGTCCCAACTACCAGATTGTTCTAACACACAAGTCCTCAACAAGTCCTTTAAGGACTGGATGGTCCTTTCAGACTTCGCCCATCACCGTGGGTGATAAGCTGAACTAATCCTAAGCTTTGTCCCTAAAGCATGCTACAAAATTTCCCAGAACCTAGAGGTAGACCTCGGGTCTCTATCTGAAACTATGCTAGAGGGTACGCCATGAAGCCTAACTATCTCTATGATATAAAGACTAGCCAACTTCTCCAATGGATACTCCATATTCATCAGGATGAAATGGTCAGACTTGGTTAGTCTATCCACTACAATCCATATAGCCTCAAAATCAGTTGGAATCCTAGGGAGTCCAGACACAAAATCCATGGAGATGCTATCCCATTTCCATTCTGGGACACCCAAAGGTTGCAACTTACCTGAAGGCTTTTGGTGTTCTATCTTGGCCTTCTGACAAACTAAACAAGCATATACGAACTCGGCCACATCCTTTTTCATCCTAGGCCACCAAAACATTCTCTTAAGGTCTCGATACATCTTGGTGGCACTGGGTGCACACTCAACCCACCTCGCTATGTCCTTCCTCAAGGATCAACTTCCTAAGCTCAGGAACATCCAGTATGCACACTCTATCTTTAAATCTCCAGACTCTGTCACTTCCATCCTTGAAACTAAAGTCTCTACCCTGAGCAAGCAACTCTCGCTGGTCTAAAAGAAACTTGTCTAACTTTTGACCCTCTCTAATCTGATCCGTCAAGCTTCTGGTAATTTTCAAGGTACCAAGCCTAATACTCTTAGGGGTAAACTCACAAGCTAGACTAAGGTCTCTAAACTCCTTAATCAAATCCATCTCCCTAACCATCAAAGCGGAGATATGCAAGGTTTTCCTACTCAAGGCATCGGCCACCGTATTGGCCTTTCCTGGGTGAAAGGTCTGCTCAAAGTCATAATCCTTTAAGAACTCCATCCACCTACACTGCCTCATATTCAACTCCTTCTGATCAAAGAGATACCTCAAACTCTTATGATCACTAAAAACTTCAAACCTCGCTCCATAAAGGTAATGCCTCCAGATCTTTAAGGCAAATACCACAGGTCCTAGCTTTAGGTCATGGGTAGGGTAGTTCTTCTCATGGGTTTTCAACTGTCTAGAAGCATAAGCAACTACCTTACCATTTTGCATCAACACACCACCTAACCCTTGCTTAGAAGCATCGCAATAAACTATGGAGGGCTCACTAGGATCTGACAAAACTAACACTGGTGCTGATGTCAACCTATCCTTAAGGGTTTGGAAACTCTCTTCACACTTAGAGTCCCACACAAACAATTGTCCCTTCTTGGTGAGACGGGTTAAAGGTAAAGCTATCTTAGAGAAACCTTCTATGAACCGCCTATAATACCCGACTAACCCCAAGAAACTCCTAATCTCGGTTACAGACTTTGGCCCTTCCCACTGGAGCACTGTCTCTACCTTAGCTGGGTCCATTGCTATGCCACCCTTAGAGATAACATGTCCTAAGAAGCTCACTTCCTCTAACCAGAACTCACACTTTGACAACTTAGCGTACAACTGCTTTTCCTTAAGGGTCTGCAAGACAACCCTCAGGTGCTCCTCATGTTCCTTCTTGCCCTTGGAGTACACTAAGATGTCATCTATAAACACCACCACAAACTTATCCAAGTAAAGGTGAAAGGTCTTGTTCATGTAGCTGTTGAGTCACCGGCAAGTGTACCGGGTCGTCGCAAGTAATAAAATAAACACGGCAAGAATTTACCGAGGTCGAACACAAGGATTGGGCTACCAATTCAACTAATTCGCGAGAAATTCGATAAGTTGGTTAAGTGACAGCAAATGGTTGAGAGAGAGAAAATAGGATTGCAATTCAAATTAACAAATCAATTAAGCTAAGGTATTAAAATCAGAAATTAAAATATCTAAGGTCTCAAATCCACCTACCCAATCATGCATTGTACCCAAGTGATGATGATTCTTTCCTAAGTTCAATTACAATGTCAACCAGGACCCCCAAATTCTCCTATATCCACTGTCGTGCTCAATAGGACGTATTCAACGATTGGATTAATTACTTACTAGGTCTCATAACCCTAATCATCAAACTCTATTAAACCTGGTTCCTATAAGGTTGCACCGATCTCCTACTCACTCTCGTGCAATATTCGATCGATGATCCCAATTGAAGTTCTAAAACGCGAATTGCCTCCTAAGCCTCATCACATTTAACTAGTCAATCACTCATGCATATGATCAACGCAATCAAATCAGAATTGGAAAACATTAATTGAAAGAAGGGAGAAAAACATACATCACATCGAATTCTACACCGCCATGGGTGGTTTCATTGATCCCTCAGACGAGGGGATTAGTTCCTCATGCTCGTAAAGACAGACAAGCAATCGGACATAACCACCATAGTAAAATAAGAAAAAGAAAAGAGGAGACGCAGCTCCAGAAACACAAGTATTCGTCCCTAAACGCTACAAAACAGTGGTAACCAAAAGCTCCCCAAATTCTGCCCTAAAACAGCAATATATAGAGTTCAGGATCTGCGCTCGCTCGCGAGGCGAGCAAGCTCTCGCGTGGTGAATATTAAAATTGGCGCGCTTTCAAATTGGACTCTCGCGAGGCGATCATCCTCTCGCGAGGCGACACAGAGAGGATCACACCGCAGCACAATCGAGGCCTTGGGGCTCGCGAGGCGAGTGGTATCTTCGCGGCGTCTGAGAAAGGATGATTGCAGCTTTGCTTGGTTGGTCTTCAGGCTCGTGAGGCGAGTATCTCCAGAATGGCAATTTCCACTGTTTTCTTCATTCCCTTGACTCGAAGTGCTTCCCCTTTTAACCTGAAACAATAAAAAGAAACAAAAAGCGTAATTCTATTCAAAATAGACTAAAAACTACTAAAAATGCCTAAAACGAGTCAAAGTCTAACTTAAGAACAAAACAAGGTCAATTTGGACGAAATCGAGATTGAACTCGAATAATTAGCACATAAACCACAGTCTTACTAGTTATAAAACTAGATAAGCCAGAGGCTTATCAATAGCCATGAAGACCGCAGGAGCATTGGTCACACCAAAGGGCATAACCAAGTACTCATAGTGACCATATTGCGTTCTAAACGTTGTCTTCGGGATGTCCTCAGACTTAACCCGAATCTGATGGTACCCTGACCTCAAATCTATCTTAGAAAAGACGCAAGCGCCCATCAACTGGTCCATGAGATCATCAATCCTAGGGAGGGGATACCGATTCTTTATGGTCACCTTGTTGAGCTGCCGATAGCCGACACACAACCTCATACTACCATCCTTCTTCTTCACCAACAACACAGGTGCTCCCCACAGAGACACACTCCGCCTAATGAACTACTTCTTCATCAGGTCCGCCAACTGTTCCTTCACCTTAGCTAGCTCTAGAGGAGACATTCTATAAGGTGCTATGGAGATTGGCCTGGTGCCAGGTACTAAGTCTATGGTGAACTCAACATCTATCTCTGGGAGTAAGTTATAAACATCCCCCGGGAACACTTTAGGAAAGTCCCGCATAACAGGCAAGTTGGCGACATCAGGAGGGCTGATCTCTACTTCCAGAGAAGCTATGATCATGTACACTTGGGCTTCGTCTTTCATTGAAGCTTGGACTTGGCTGACAGAGAGAAGGTGCAGATTCTTAGACTCCGTTGGAGGTCCAAAAATCAGGGTTTTATCAAAACAGTTCAGAAAGACGTGGTTGGAAGATAACCAGTCCAAGCCAACAATGATATCAAGGTCTTTCAGGGGTAAACATACAAGATCAACAACAAAAGTTTTTCCATCAATAACAACATGACAGTTCTTGCATGCATAAGAAGTGGAAACTGATTTATTTGTGGGTGTAGACACAAGCAAATCAAACTCAAGAAAGGTAACAGGTAACTTAAGACTCTTGACCCTATCATGCGATATAAACGAGTGAGTAGCACCTGAATCATACAATACAGTCAATTGAGTTCCATCAATAAAACATGTACCTTGAATCAAGTCATCGGACTCGGAGGCTTCAGCTCCATGATAAGCCTTCGGCTTATCTAGTTTTATAACTAGATGGACCGTGGTTTTTGTGCAAATTATTCGAGTTCACTCTCGATTTCGCCCAAATTTGCCTTGTTTTGTTCTTAAGTTGGACTTTGACTCGTTTTGCATCTTTTGTGTAGTTTTTAGCTTATTTTGGATAGAATTATGCTTTTGGTTGCTTTTGGTGTTTTTAGGTCAATAAGTGAAGCTCCGGGAGTCAAGGAAAGCCAAGAAATAGTAGAAATTGCAATTCTGTAGACACTCGCCCCGCGAGAGTCTGAAGACCTGCAAGACAGAGGCTATCACGGCCTAGCCGTGATTCAGGTCACGGATGTGACAAATTTAGGTTTGAAGACTCGCCCCACGAGAGACATCTCGCCTCGCGAGAGCATGAAGACTTATGAGTCAGAGACCATCACGGCCTAGCCGTGATGAAGGTCAGAATTGAATCTCGCCCCGCGAAAGCATCTCGCCCCGCGAGAGTTTGAAGACCCTGGAAGACAGAGACCATCACGGCCTAGCCGTGATGAAGGTCACGGCTGTGACAGATTGAGGTTTGAAGACTCGCCCCGCGAATACAAGATCGCCTCGCGAAAATCCAAAATTTGAAGCGCGCCAATACTAAATTTCACGTCGCGAGAGTAAGCTCGCCCCGCGAGCGGGCGAGAAACAGAATCCTTATTTAAAGGCTGTTTCAGATCAGAATTAGGTATCAAGTTGTTATCCACTGTTTAGAACTGTAGTGCGAATCCTTGTTTCTGGAGCTGCGTCTCCCTTCTCTTTTCTTTTCTTCTTTTAGTTTATTATTATGGAGATTATTGCCAATTGTTTGTGCGTCGTCACGGGCATGAGGAACTAATCCCCTTGTCCGAGGGATCAATGAAGCCACCCATGGCGGTGTAGTGTTCTTGTGATGTATGTTTTTCTCCCCTTCGCTTATGAATGTTTTCCAATTCTGTTTTGATTGCGTTGATCATATGTGTTGTGTGATTAACTAGTTAACGTGTTTGAGGCCGAACGGCGAGTCGCGTTTTAGAACTTGAATTGGAATCATTAATTGAATAATGAGCACGACCGTGGATTTATTTGATTAGTGCAACCATATAGGGAACAAGGTTTAATAGAATTCGAGATTAGGGTTATGAGACAGAACAAGTAATTAATCCAATCGTCGAATACGTCCTATTGAGCACGACAGTGGATATAGGAGAATTTGGGGGTCCCGGTTGACATTATAATTGAACTTAGGGAGGAATACATCATCACTTGGGTACTATACATGATTGGGTAGGTGGATTTGAGACCTTGGATATTTTAATTTCTGAATTTAATCACCTTAGTTTTATTTGATTTGTTATTCAAATTGCGATATTAATCTCTCTCCCTCAACCACCTTCTGTCACTTGACCAAATGCATCTGATTTCCCGCGGATTAGTAGAATTGGTAGCCCAATCCCTGAGTTCGACCTCGGTAATTACTTACCGTGTTATTTTTATTACTTGCGACGACCCGGTACACTTGCCGGTGAGTCAACACTCCACTAAGAGTAAAGACTCTCCCAGTGGTCTTTAGTCGGTTGGCTTGAGATTGTTGACTCTTGCTAGCGCTGGGAGGCTCTGCCTTGGCTCCCTCACAGTTACGATTGATGTGACTTGACTTACCACACCTGAAGCAAATGACAGCTGATTCCTTGCATTGAGAAGAATAATGATCCGGTGCGCCGCACTTGTCACACTTCATGGGTCTAGAGGCATTAGAGAACCCGCCCCTAAACCTATCCTGCTGAAACTGTGGCTTCTTGCCACTCTGCTTGAAACCCCTACCGGTCGAAGCATAACGTTGTTTACCTTTGTCTCTCTGATCAGTCCTCTTGCCGCTCTGACTATCCGATCCTCTGGAACTGGCAACCTTGAACTGATTAGCATCCTCATAAATCCTGCACTTGTTGACCAGAACTGGGAAGACTCTGATCTCCAGGTAGCTGATCGCCTCCTTGATCTCGGGGTTAAGACCAGCCTCGAAGTTAACGCACTTGGAACGCTCATCTGTAGTATGCTGATACCGAGTGTAATACCTCGCTAGCTCCTCAAACTTGGCAGCATATTCAAAAACGACATAGATCCCTGCTCAGAGCCAAGAATTCCATCTCCTTATTGTCCTTGATGTTTGCCGAAAAGTACTTCTCCAGAAACCCCTGCCTGAACTAAAACCATGTAACCGTTGTGCCCTCAGTCTGCATCCTCTGCCTGTAGTTTTCCCACCAATTTTCAGTCTCCTCACTCAGCCACAACTGTGCTCCTTTTGGATCATAAGCTCCCTTGAACGACGGAGGGTTATTCCTCTGGAACTTATCCGGTCCCTGGAACTCATCTGGCTTGTTGTTGTTATGGTTGACCTGTCCGATAGCATTAGCAAGAAGTGCCAGCGCGTCCGCAATTGCCTGATCGTTGCGTCTTCTATCTGCCATGAGTTCCTATACACGTCCAACGCAACTCTTAGATACAGAAACTTAAGCGGGTAAAAGCTACAGGCAACTAACTTAAAGCTTCATCATCTATAACAAGTATAGAGAATTCAAACTAGAGTACACAACAGACTCACAACAGACTCATACCACAACCTAATAGGACAGACCTGCTCTGATACCACTAAATGAGACACCCTTCTACCCCGCATGTTATAAAGCATACAAAGATAGAGATAACTAAAACATTTGTCCATGGGTAGAAAAGTCCCACATGAATGAGTTCACAACACGTAAAATTAAAACAAGTTAAAGCAAATAAAACATAACAAATAACGACCCAACCCGATGTCACAACACAGAGCTGGTATAACCGTTTCGGAAAATATAACCTCGGAATACAACTGAAACAAACAAACTAAACACAAGAATAAGCCCTAACTATGAGTGGCAGCAACTCAGAGTCACTCCTCTCCGGGCTGCTCGTCATCCTCTGCAATTGACCGATCAGGCCCAACAAACAACAAAAAAAATGCGGAGGAAGAATCATGTAAACATATATAGCAAGGGGATAGGAAGTAAAGTAAACAAACAAACATGGTAACATAACAGCACACATCAGCATATAAATCATCATACATCAACATCATCAAAATCAGTATGCTATGCGGTGCAATGTAACTCTACTCCTCTACTTCATTATGCATGTGGATCCAAACTAACTCAGGATGAATGACTTCGGAGTTACATGTCCATATTGGCCATAAAAGCGCCAACAATGTCAGTTCACCAAACCTTGGGTGAACCCCACGGATAGCCAATGCATCAAACCGTGGATGCCTCATCACGGGGGACTGCGGTCACCAAACCATCAGGTGACCTACTGTGGATGACCAGATCACCGTACTCTCGGGTGATCTCCCCTATGTCGAACCTCCTCTTCAACTATCAACTCCAATGCTCTCTATGCACGGCAAACAACAACCAATCTTAACCACCTCCTTGCCCAGGCCAAAAAGCTCCCAGGACTTCACCAATCAACTCAATGTGCTTGGGTCAATAAGCACCCAAGACTAAAACATCAATAACACCTTAGAATCAAATCGCGGGGTCAAGGTTCACTTGGCCAAAAAGCACCAAGGTACAACTAATCAACGTGCGGTACCCCAACGGGTACCGGCTTAATCATCTCAACATCTTTAATTATCTTTGTTAATCATTAACCAAGTTGTCTAACCTTTACCTTTAATTAGTTATGTCAACTGGTCATTATTGGGGAAGATTGGGGTTAGAAACTCCCTTTAAGTCCTTTAATTCCATCTATGTCTGATAGGGGAGCACGGGCGTGTTCGTCCCATGCACGGCCGTGCTGGTCACATAAGTGAAACACGGTCCTGCTTCCATTCATGCACGGTCGAGCTCAGTAGCACGGTCGTGCTTCCTCTATTGTACGACCGTGCTTAATGCGCGACCATTTTATAAAATTCAAACTGGGAGCACGGTCGTGATCCCTGTTCAGCACGGCCGTGCTCAATGCACGACAACACTGTTCTGGGCAGAGTTCTAACTTAGGTTTTTAGCCAATTATTCTAGGCATTAAGGTCATTAATCCTAAGTCATCTTTACAACATAAATTCGAGATTATAACTCAATATCATCAACTCAACATTATTATCACAGTCGTGGCATCAATCATTCAATCAACAGGATCAACAACATCATCCAACAATCATACTCATCATTATGTTAATAACAACAATAACGACATAAACATATATCAATTATTATGAACATAGGCACATACATCATATATCAAAACAACCAATAATCAGATTATCACAATTAAACAAACATATATATAGGCATACAAACTGACAACCTCGGGGTTATGGGAACCCCTTACCTTACGCTACCCCCACTTCCTAATGAATACACTACCCTACTCCTCATACCTGTATTGAAGGTAGCTCTAAACATGAAGCCAACAACGAACCGATCCCGAATCCGCAAGCGGCTCACTCCGGTACTAAGCCTTGGTCAACCAAAACATAAACCAATCAGTTTCCAAATCAGAACAAGAAAAGGAAACCTTAAAGGGAAGGGATCTTACCTATATATCAAGCACAGATGAACACAAGCTCCCTATAGAAATCCAATACTCAAGAATCGCTCTGAATATGATGGAAATAGGGAACGTAGCAGTGACAGCCGAAATAGGTCAGCAGCCAACAAAAGTAGGGTTGAAAAGTACAACCCTCGGGTTCTATGCTTAAAATATATAGGCTGCACCTAAGAACGGTCGTGCTTACCCTTGAGCACGGTTGTGCTCAACTTAGCATCACCGAGACGCGGTCAGCACATTAAGCACGGGCGTGCTCACTGTTGAGCACGGTCGTGCTCAACTTATAAACTGAAACACGCTTCAGCCTTCAAGAACGGGCTTGATGGCTATTGAGCACATGCGTGCTCAATCACCAAAAAGGGACTTTTGAGCCAAAATCCCCACTAAGCCATTAATCAACCAAACAACTTACCCAAAAGCACTTAAACGAAAAAGTATGGTGTTACGGAGTACGAAAAAGTGAAGGATTCAGTTGGACTGGCGCCTTTGGTGTCACTTTTCAACGCGCGGATTATGAAAAAGTGAAGGCGCCAGTCCGACTGCCGCCTTTGAAGGCACAAATTGGACTTGCGCCTTTGGTGTCAGATGTTTTATAATAAAAAATGCCAGCATGTCAAAAAGGACCCCACATTAGTAATTAGTTTCAAAAGGACCCCAAACTGGTAATTAGTTTCTAAGACTACACCAGTTTGGTCAACAAGCCCTTATTTTGGAAAGTTAATTAACAAAGATCATGATATGTTGCTTGAGACATAAAAACATGGACTAAAACCAGTTTGGGTTTTACCTAACAATGGTTTGTCATAGTGAAAGTGGATTATGTTCTCATGCGAATTTTATGTGCAAGATCAAGGGTTAGAATCCTAAAATCATCACTTTTGAAAGGGTTTTATCTGACCACCATCTTTGGCTTGAGGGTTAGTCTCACAACTTTGCCTGTATGAATACTCGGTCAAACAAAAAAAATAGTTTGGGTATCAATGTCATTGTTCTTCGTCTAATTTAGGGTCTTTCTCAATTACGTTCCCTTAAGACACCAATCTTAATATTTCTTTTTACCATTCCTTTTATCTTCTTATCAAGTAATATGTAATTGATAACAACCATTAACTCAATTTCAATGAATTCGGTATTACAAATTTGATTTTGATTAAGAGTTGGATTGCAATAATAGATTTATGTTTGGGCATTTTTTTTCTTAAAAGTAATTTTGGTAAAATGAATATTGTTTAGATAATGCATTCAATTTTGAAAAGTTATTGTGACCAGAGTATAGTTTAATATCCTTGATTAAGTATTGATGAACACACACACCATCATGACGATTAGCACTACTTGTATGCATAGCCAAAACCCCTGCTCCAACGGTGAGTAAAACGATGGCATTCACAGAGTAAGCCGTGAACTTGTCTCACTAACATGAAAGCAAGGATGGAAATGAAGCCAGGTTGGGTGACGGAAATGAGAGAAGAAGTTGAGATGGGAAGTCTAGCCACACCGGATGCATAAAGAAAAGTGTTAAAGCCAATGAGAATGCCGATAACAGCAGAGGCAAAAAATAAATTAAGGTGGCTTCATAGACACTATCTTTGGCTTTGTGCTTTGACCATGAGCGGTGGAGATATAGCGGTGGAGGCGGCAGACGTAGGAGATGGTGAGAGGGAGAAGGATGATGGGGAATCCGGCAGATTGGAGGAAACTAGTTAGCCAAAGGCGATTGCCGCCGTGGATGAAGTAGAGGCAAAGTATGAGTTGGCCGTCGATGGTGTCTATGGCTAGCATGGTGCAGTTTATTATGAGAAGGATTCTGTTCATGGTTCTATCTTGTTCGGCTTCCTTTCCTAATTCTGCCATGGCTTGCTCTCTTGCTATTGCAGCTACAATTCTCTCTTCGTTACTTATTGTTTGCAAATGTCGAACGGATTTTCTGATGCAACTTTGGATGATGTACCCCATTGGTAGCTTAACTCTTTTTTTGGTTTCCCAGGGTATCCTTCGAGCGCAACTGCGAAGACTAATCCCTCGAGTCGGGCAGGACCACAAGGGCAGCAAAGCTCTCCCTCAAGAGTTTTAACGTTGCTGCATTTTCAGGGTCAGGATTCGAACTTGAGATATTGGTAGCTTAACTCTGAAGACATTAATTGTTTTTTTGTGTGTTTTACATTAATTGTTTAAGTCGTAAGTCTCATCCAAGGTTTACAAAACCGGACCGATCATCGAACCGGTGAAGGCACCGGTTCAAGGTTCAATGGTCCATCCAAGGTTGAACCATGGTTAAACCGGTTATAATTAAATAATATTATTTTAATTTTCAATATAATATATTTTGTAATACTAATATCTTCTCATATTTTTTTTAATAATATAGAATATTTTTTGCATTTTATGATTATAAATTTAGAAGAATTATTCTTGTATTTACTCCTAAAAATGTTTTTAAAAAATAATTTTAACTTTTAAGAGCTTAACCACTCAAAGTTCTCTTATATGAACAAAAATAAGAACAAAACTAAATTGGGCTAATATAACTAATAAGCCCATTCTACAAAAACTAAAGATATGTCAAAAAAATTTCATGTTGGGCTTGGGTGTTTAGGCACATTAAGAGAAACACAAAAGGAGATGTTAACCTAATTTCCCCTAACCTTCCAATCACAGTAGCAGCCGCCCACTTTCCCTCGTATCCTCTGTTTGCGGCTTTCTGCATTCTACTACTGGCTTTCTTGACCTTTTTGAACTTCAACTCCACTTCTTCTTTTTATGATATGGATTTCCTTTCAAGGCCGATCACTCCTTTCTTCTTTCTTCGTCTTCTCATCCTCTTATCTGTGTTATTCATCCTCTCACAAGTCGCATGAGGTTGAAGAACCAATAAAACGATGGTCGGCTCGTCGGAGCGGTCGCCGGAACTGAGGAGCGCCCCATTTGTCGTCGACCGCCAGAAACCAGTGAACCACCGGTTTTGCCCGGTTTCTCCAGTTCCGTGCCGATTCAACGGATTTTGACCGGTCTATCTGAAGAGAGATTATGGGGGTCGCTTGGAACGGGCGGCAGACCGGTTCCAGGTCGGACCGATTGAACCGACCGGTCCGGTCCGGTTTTGTAAACCTTGGTCTCATCACTCGTTAATTGTTTTTTTTAAGCATCTCATTAATTGTTTGTTTCTTTTTTTTTAAACAAAAGGCATGCAAAAGCATCACTATATTACAAGACATCCCAACTAGGTTGGCACCTCAACCAATGTCAATCATTTGTAGCACACCCAATTTATTGAAAAAAGAAAATAAAGAAAAATACAAAAGAATGGGGGGACATTAACCTGACCCATGAAATTAAGAAAATATATAACTAGGAAGACCCATCCTATTCCGGAAAAAGTCAGCTTAATAAAAGAAGGAGCTAAGTCCCACCGATACAAACCGTTGATCCTAGAACCAAAGTTTGCTAATTTATCTGCACAGGTATTGGCCTCCCTATAAACATGAGAAAAGATAAAAGCCATATCCTTTGTAAGAGCAATGAAATTTAGCCACCTATTTTTAAGCTGCCATGGAACCAAATTCAATGAATTAAATGCATCAATTACTAACTTTGAGTCACATTCCAGCCATAGTTTATACCATCCCTTCTTGTGAGCCAACTCAATAGCAATAATTGCGCCCAGAAATTCAGCATGAAGAGCAAAGGAGACACCAACATTAAAAGCAAAGCACCCTAAGATAGCAGCATTGCCACCTCTAAAAATACCGCCACAGCCTGCAATGTCTGGAGCCCCCTTAGCAGCACCATCCGTATTAACCTTGATCCAGTTATAACTGGGAGGAAGCCAGAGCACTTCTATAATATTGGGAGCTTTCCTGGGATTAATTGGGATGTTGAATTTCTTCAAAAACATTAGCTGAGTAACATCAAAGGAAAAATAACCATTACAAAACAATCCAACAAAGGAGACGTTGGAAGCAATAGAACTATAAGTTGATTCCACTGAAATCCCTTTTCAATCAAACCTTAAACTATTTCTACTATACCATATCCCCCAGACAGAATAGCATATGACAGAGAGAATCACTTCCTTAACTTGGGGACACCAACTTCAGTTTAAAATTGATAAAATATAATGAACATATGAGTTATCAATCGTAATTCCCAAACAGCCGCTAAGCCATTACCAGATCCGACTAGCATAAGCACAAGAGAAGAAGACATGATTTGTTGTTTCATAACTCATACCATAAAGAGAACATATAGATACCACATAACAGCCTATCGCCCAAAGTTGATCATCTGTGGGGGCTTTATTATGCAGCAACCTCTATAACAGAAAATATTTAGAGGGAGGAATAGATCTAGACCAGATTAACTTACCCCAGTAGCAAGCAACACCACTCGGCTTAAGGAAGCAGTAAGCCTCCTTTGCTAAAAGGCTACCCGAGTCAGAAGCTTTCCAAACTAGTTGATCAACCATCATAGTCTTTGGGATAATTGTCTGGCCAATTGCTGCTGCAACTTCAGGATACCGTTGGACAAATTCAGAAGGAATGTGCCATTGCCCTTCCCTAATTAATTGTTTATTTCTTATAACAGTATTATTACTATTATTATATTATTGTATTAAATTATATTTTTTGATAGAATATTGTATTATATCATATTATATAATTTATTATTATATTATATTATATTATATTATTAGGGACATATATGTCATTACAAGAAAATTTATTTTCTTTCTCTCCACATTTATATCCAACCAAACGAGTGAAGATAAAGCTCAACTTTTATTTCTCTTCAACTTTTTTAATTCAAACAACCTAAAAATCTACCTATTTTCTACTCATTTTCTCTTCTCTTCTACTTCTCTCTTTCCTACCTACTTGTTCCCTACTTCTTTCTTCCTCCAAATAAAGCATTAATGTGTGACTGGTTTAGATTAAGCGGGTATTTGTTACATCTTACTTGAAAGAAAATCACTTTTTAAGTAAAAAAAAAAAATCAATTTTAATGAGTTTGATTGTGTTTGTTTAAGCTTTAATAAAAAAAATTAAATAAAATAATTTTTATGGTTAAAATGAAAACCTAATTTCATTAATTAGCTTTTGGAAAAAATCTCTTAAAATCACTAACCACTTTTAAAAAATATTTTTTATAATTGCAAATAAACACAAAATAGTTTCTACTTTTTCTCTAAAATCTCTAAAAAATAATCTCTAAGTAATTGAATGTCAAAATTATTTTTTTAATCTGCAACCAACGTGCCCTACTTTTGAAAAGCAACGACTTTTTACAGGAAAAATGAATTTTCTTTTCTGATAAAACAAGTGTATAGTGAAATGTCATGCACGAGATATATATATTTATTTATTTTTGGTGCTTTAAAGTTTATGTAAGTCGGGTCCCAAGGGCTCACTAGGGATAGGACATACCTCACGGCTCAAAGAGCGCTTACAGATGTGCTTACAGATTACCTACCAACGAGGTCCTCACATCGACAGTGGGATTCGAACTCATGAATAAACATATATGAATTTTCTTAAAATTTGTATTAGCAATTATATACCAACAATTAAAAAAATCATTTATTTCAGTCATGAATTGTAAAGTATCACATTTTTAGTTATTAATTACTATTGTATATTATAGATAGTTAGTTATATATCTGGTAAATCATAATATTTAAAATACAATAATTGGGGGAAATAAAAATTAATTATGTGTTAAGGAGAATAATATTTTAAATAATTTTTGTGAAATAATTAATATTTCAAGAAAACTAAAGTAAGGGTAAAGAAGCGGGTCTTGACAGGCTTCTGGGCATCGGTGCAAGAGAAAGCATGGTCAAGGAGCGGCTCCTGGCAGGCTTCTAGGTGGAGGGGCATATGAACGAATCATTAACACACCGGAATGAGATAGATCCTAAGACTGTGTAGGTATGCCCTATCCTGTTTAGGATGACTTATAAGAATTGATTGATACTACCTATACAAACAAGATGCATCTTCTTTTCAGAAGTCCATCACTTAAGAACTTTACAATTAAGTGTGTTTGACTTGGAGTAATTCTGTGATGGGTGGTCTCCTGAGAACTTTTCCCAGAAAGCGTATGAATAAGGACAAAGCACGTTGAAAAAGACCCGTGTTGGTTTGTGGAAGCAGTAATCAATCCATAAAACAGTCGGGATATATTCTGACACAATTTTTCATGAATGTAAACAAAGCTAAATTTAATAATAGAAATTAAGTACATTTCTAAATCTATATATAATTTGTGTACCAACTGAGGTTGGCGTGAGTGGCTAAAGGCCACTCGTCCCTTAACCAATGTCTCGAGTTCGAACCTTGGGTATGGAAAAATCCTCAGCTAGGAGGGATGCCACCCTTAGAGTTGCCGAACAAACTCCCGTGGAAAATTAGTCCCCGTCTCAGGTTGGCGGTGGGATACTCTTCGAAGTAGATAAAAAATATATAATTTGTGTAGTATTTGCTCTAATCAAATTTGATGGAATGCCGAGTGGTACTGCAAATATATTTGTGTAGTTTTCTTTCATAATGAACTTTTCATCTTATTTGATGTGCTCGCTATTTAAAATTGAGTATATTTTAGAGATTTGATTAATTTGTTATACCTTTCGCTCCATTCACTTTACCTTACTTTCGTACCTTTTTTTTAGGACGTGTTTGGTTCAAATGAGGGGAGGGCTTGTTTGCTTTATTTCCACTTTCCTGTTTTCATTTCTTATTTTAAGAAATAATTACAAAAGAGTCACATTGTTTTCATTATGTTTCTTGTTTTCAAAAATTTGTACAGGAAACACTTAAAGCAGGAAAAAAAAAGTTGTTTTCAGTGTTTCCTGTACAAAATTTTAAAAACAAGAAACAGAATGGAAACAAGGTGGCAGTTTTGTAATTATTTCTGAAAACATAAAATTGGAAATAAAGCAAACAGGCCCCAGGTTTTCATGGAAAGTGATGTAATTAATACATTGTGTTGGAACCAAAGTGATTTTGATTTAATTAATCTCTAAATTTTGATGTTAACAAAATGATTAAATTTGTTTGGCAAAGTGTTAGTTGAGATCTAACAAGGTTATATAGTTTTGCAGGATCAATTGAATCTTATAAGTTATGAAAACTTATAAAAAGTTTTCATATATCTGCTTGGACTTTAAATAAGAAATCCACGTCCACCCGTGTAGACAGACTGCTCAAAAACTTGGTAAAGTTATTTATTTGAGTATACTAAAACATAAGTAGACGAGACATGAGAATTTCTAAGTAGACAAAATATTAAAATATTTATACTAGACGGAATCTAAGTTTCAAATTGAATAGACGATCTTAACTTGCCACGTCATCAGACGAGATCTTTTAAGTGAGTAGACGGACTTTAATGCCACGTCACTAGACGGAGATCAAAATAACTCACCGAGACATATATATCAAGTCCAAAGGCTTGAGTAGACGAGAGGATATGCCACGTCAGTGGACGAGCAAAATGAAAGAGTGAATAGACTTAGTTTCACATATAACCAAGTACCGCATTTTTTAAGTAGACGAGCTCATCTTTATGATAAGCCTTCATAAATAATTTCGATCTGGTCCACAATGAATCATATTTATTTCAAATGATTGATATTTATTTCAAGAGAATTTTTGTTCTTCTCATTTGTTTTATATGCTTAATGCTTTGTTTCCTTGTGAGAAAATCATAGTACCATCGAGGAAATACAAAAAGCAACACAATACAATGGGAAATGTAAAACTATCTGTACGATAGCACCTTTATGACTGGAAAAAGCTGGAAGTTACATAAAGGAGGAAATACAGTTTTCAAGCTGCAAATGCTCAGAGTAGTGAGCCTCCATGTTGTACTACCCTGATAACCAAGAATACATTTCAGTATGGTCACGATCAAGCTATCAGTCACAACAGATATTGTGAATTCAATGCTATCTCTAAACGGGAAATTCAAAATGATCGTTGAAGCTTTTCAAGAGTAGAAGAAGGTCACTATAAATAGAGGACCACAAGAGATGAAGAACAACTTTTGCCAATCCAATATTTGTGAGAATAAGCTCTCATTTCTTTCATTCTTTCAAAAGCATAAGTCTATATTCTTTAGTTTGAATATTGTGAAAATATTCAACAGATCTTAAACTTTCATATCCTCACATATAGTGAGTTAAGAAGATCTTAAGTTAAAACCTCTTTGTTAGAGCCTGAAGAGGCTTGGTAAGAAAGGAATACTTGTAGCCTGAAGAGGTGTTGAATACTTGGTTGTAATGTATTTAGAGAAATAGTGGATAAAACCTTCAAGTCGAAGGGACTGGACGTAGCTATTGGTTGGAAGAGAGTGAACCAGGATAAAATCATATGCGTGAATCTTCTATCCTTAAACTCTTACAGCTTTATTTTTTTATACTGACTGTGGGGTTTTGATATTGCTTTTGTAAAGTCTCAAAAGTTATTTTTCAGTGTGTGCATCTGCTTTATATATCCTCGTGTGAGAAAAACAGTTTTAAAATGTTATTTTAGAAAAATTATTAACAAACACAATTCAACTCCCCTTCTTGTGTTTGTCTGTGTCAACTTTAGTTGGTATCAGAGTTCAGTCTCAAAAGGGTTGAGCATCTAACAAGTGCTGAGGGAGTACGATCCAACAACCATGGATACAGAAAGACAAGCTATCAACAGACCTCCTCTCTTCGATGGAACCGCTATGGCTTCTGGAAGAAGAGGATGATGGCGTTTTTTGATGCACAAAGTCTAGATATCTGGGAGCTCATAGAAACTGGTTATACTAAGCCCAGAAATGAAGATGGATCTGTTGTTGCTTGAGCAGATTGGACTGGAGATCAAAAGGCAAAACTTCAACTTAATCTCAAAGCTAAACACTATTTGATGTATGCCATCACCAGATCTGAACATGATAAGGTTCACAGCTACAACACTGCCAAAGAATTCTGGGATACTCTTGCCCTAGATCATGAAGGTTCCTCACAAGTGAAAGAATCAAAGATAAGTATACTGGTTCACCAGTATGAGCTATTCAAGAAGGGTGAACATGAAACAATAGATCAAATGTTTGGTAGATTCCAAACTATCACCAACAATCTCAGATCTCTCGGTAAAGTCTATGAAAATAGAGACCATGCCAGGAAAATTCTTAGAAGCTTATCCAAGCAATGGAGACCCAAAGTTACTGCTATTCAGGAAGCTAAAAACTTGAATACTCTTTCTCTAGAAGAGCTCCTTGGATCACTCAAAGTTCATGAACTTGAACTAAATGAAGAATAAAGTTCCAGAAAAGGGAAATATATTTCCCTAAAGGCAAAGAAAGCAAGTTCATCAAAAGTCCTCAAAGCTACTGAATCATCAGACGATACTGGACCTTCAGACAGTGATGAAGGGTCAGATGAGGATGAACTATCTTTTATCTCCAGAAAGATTCAACATATGTGGAGAAAGAAAGGTGGTTTCAGAATGAAGCAGTTTAACAGAAAGTTTTCCAAGGAGAAGTCAGACTCCAAGGAAAAAGGTCCACCCTTGTGTTTTGAATGCAAGAAGCCTGGCCATTTCAAAGCTGATTGTCTTGAGCTGGAGGATAAAAAGAAATTCTTCAAAAAGAAGAAAGGTTTAATGGCTACGTGGGAGGATCTGGATCTATCTTCATAAGATGAAGAAGATATACTGAGGATGAGCCAAATATTTGTCTCATGGCAGACACTGCATCAGAAAGTGAATACACTGATGCTGAAGTAATGGACTCTGACCCGTCCACTCTTCAAAATGCTTTTGATGAACTGTTGCATGAGTCGTCCATACTGTCTCGAGAGTATAGGAGTCTCAAAAAGAAATTTTCTCAATTGTCTAGAGAATGTGATATGGTTTGCATTGAGAAACAAAACCTTAAAGATGAAAATAGCATACTAAAATCAGTGAATGTCAGTCTAGCTGACAAAATGGAGTGTGAGCCTTATGTTTCTTGTGAAGTTGCAAAACTGAAACAAGATGTAACATATCTAACAGACTCTCTGTCAAATCTTGTAGGTGGCTCAGATAAACTTAGTCTCATTTTAAGGTACTCTAGGTCACCACATGATAAATCTGGCATTGGTTATGACAAAGAGAAGCAAGAAGCAACTCACCAAAAGTAAACACCACATACACAGCATAGAGCTTCAAAAGCTCAAGCTAAACATGCTAAAACCAATTCTGGCCCATCCAACACCTTTTTCTAAGTGTGGGGAAAGAATGGGCATACTACATCTAGATGCATACATAATAAGCATAGAAAGCATTCTTGTCCAGTGACTACTAACAAGAAATGACCCAAGTCAGTTTGGGTACCTAAAGATAAGATAATACATTGCGCAGANATGCTTAGCAACAGGAAAGAAACAAACATTTTGGTACTTGGACAGTGGGTGCTCACGACACATGACAGGAGAAAGGTGTATGTTCCAAGACCTTAGAGCCGAAGATGGTGGCTGGGTCACATTTGGAGGAAACCAGAAAGGGAAGATCACTGGTATATGTAAAATTGGTAAACATCATTTTCCCTCCATTGACAATGTTCTCTTGGTTAATGTTCTTAAACATAATCTGCGAAGTATAAGTCAATTATGTGATAGTGGATATACTGTTTCTTTTAACAAGAACATGTGTAATGTCAAGAAAAATGAAGAATCACTTTTATTCACTACTAAGAGGCAAAACAATCTATATAAGATTGACTTGGAGGACCTCTCAAATCAGAGTGTCTCATGTCTAATGTCCATTGGAGATGAGCGATGGATTTGGCACAAAAGACTAGGTCATACAAGCTTTAAATTAATTTCAAAGCTAAATAAGTATAACCTCGTGAGAGGGCTACCAAACATCAAGTACAAATTTGATGCTCTCCGTGATGCATGTCAAAAGGAAAAACAAATCAAGGGTTATTTAGAATCTAAAACTGTTGTTAGTACCAATAGACCACTAGAGTTGTTACACCTTGATCTTTTTTGTCCAACAAGGACTGCTTCAGTCAGTGGTAAGAAATATGGTCTTGTTATTGTAGACGACTACACAAGATGGACATGGGTTATGTTCTTAACTGACAAGGATGAGTTTGTGACACCCTAAAACCCGGCATCACATGGTTACCCGTTGCGGAAAAGAAACCCATTTAGAATGCTGGTCACTTTCGGAAAAATAACCTTTTATATAGGGAACTGAGTACAAGACTCAAAAGATGGATCTAAAAGTCTAGGGACTACCGGGACAACTCCAAAAGCCGACGAACGATATACCAATGCCTCCTGCATGCAGAGTGACCACAGACGCTACCCCCAGACGAGATATCAGATGCCAGATCAATAACGTCACTGCCATCGTCGATAGGGACGTCGTTATCTTCGGGATCCTGCGGATGGTACTGTGGCTCCTCCTCCTCCTCCTCCTCGACCTCTATCGGCTCAAGAGGCCCTTCCTCAGGATCCTCCTCCACTGGATCCTCCGAAAGCGGTTCAATTGGATCAAAATGCTCATGAAGAAGACCGGTGACTTGTAGCGTATGAAGGTAGTACCATGGAGGTGGAAGCGCCACAGTCCTTGTCTTGACGGTATGAACCCTTCATACGGGCACTCCGTTAGTAATCGTCTCGGTAGTCGTGACTGGTCCTCGATACGTCGCGGTCGTCGCACCCTCATGTATAATCCAGTTCCCCGCCGTCCCAGCATGATCAAACACTTCGCTCCTCGAGCTCAACTGTGTCAGGGGAACGTTCGGATCCATCTAAAAGCACGCGCATACCCGGTACAAGAAGAAAAGAACAGAACATACAGATGTGCAAGAGTGAGATACCGTCATAAGATATATCCCACAACAACCATATACATGATACATACATCACAATCATATAAGCAGTTAAATCATGCATATACATAACATAACAATGTTATATCAAAGGGTCTCAAACCCGCACAGTCAACCTTTGAAAATATGCTTGGCACTTCAATATCAGGTTCTAACTTAATCTCATGAGATATCATTACCGTTTTCCACTGGAGAAGAATTAGAGTTGGTCAATCTCTACCCCTCCGGGCAGTTGCCTCCATACCCTCATACATTTAAGGTCTCAGGACGAGCAACGTCACATGTGCCTCTGAACTGGTCACATGGACTGACTCCTAGATACCACCTTGTATCTGATATGTAAGAAAGCATGTCTGCCTGGGAAAATGCACATGAGAAAATATTTTATTCTAAAGGTTTTCTTTTTGTTCATTCTTTTTCACTATCGCAGCTCAAAGCTAACAACTTAATCATTATTTCCCCATCACTTGAAAACTTAGAAACATAGGACACACAGTCCGAATGCTCAATCACAACACCCAAGACCGATGCCACAGTTAAGGGTTGTGGTCATATAAATCACTTATGCTTTTATTCATGTTTTGAACTTAACATGATAAGGACAATAGCCCACAACAAAAAAATCAGAACGCACCGTCCTCGATTTCGAGAATTGGACTCTCAGTCCAGAACATCATGAATAGGACTCATGGCCCCGAATTAACACTGATCCAAAATCACGTGCGTATAATTGAATACTAGAGGCGATGTCCTGTGTACTAGATTCTCTTTCTTAAGTACTTATCTTTCGTTCAGTGAAAATCAAATTCAAAACCGAATCCTCAATAACCTATCCAGGCAATCGGAAAGTTTCTAAATCATTTAGGAGAAAACCTTTTCTTTGAAAATCTTTTATAAAGCATCTTTGAATTACTTTTATCTTTGAAAATCCCCAATAGGATATTGCCAAATAATCTTGAAAGTTTTCACTTGAAGACACATAGTTCGAAAATGATTTTTCTCTTGTATAACAATAGTTCATTGATAATCTACTGTCTTATCATATTTTATCAATTATTTTAGAGCAGATTGCATCAATTAAATTTTGTTGAATGCTTGATTTAGCCCAAATTAGACTTTGTTTTCCTATTTTCGTTATTTTGAGTCAATGTGTGCATTTAATTGATTTTAATTAGAATTTAATTGATTTTCTCAAGATTTTCTTATTTTTATTTTTAGGAAAGGACAAAGAAGAAGGATTGAAATTAAATTGAAGATTGCCAATTAAATTACAAGGGCCCACATGATGGATTTGAATCCAAATCAATTTGGATTTGGATTATTATGATTAAAAGATAATTCAATTAGCATTGAGATAAAAGATTGGGTCCAAATCAAATTGGATTTGGATAATAATTGCCTATCACAACAACAAAGGATATGATAAGATTTGGCAATTAATTTGGATATATTGATATGGCAATTAAATATGAAGATTAAAATGTTCAAGATCAACCATGATGGAGCTTGCATGAAGATTTAGCTTGAAAAGTAAGAAAAATGAGCCAAACATAGCCCATCATGGCCTAGCCGTGACAGCCATCACGGCCATGTTTGAACAAGGCTGAAAAGAAAAGTACACAAAAGTCAGAACCTGTCACGGTCATGACAGGCCATCAGTGTCAAGTTTTCCAAGACAGAATCTGCTATTCTGGCCGTGACGGGCATCACGACCGTGACGCGCAATATCTGGAATTTTAAAACTTGATTTGATCTGATTTTGTAATTGCTTGGGATTCAAGTTACCCTACTCTATAAATAGAGAAATTAGGCTCGAAAATAGGATCCCTTGGGCTGCTACCTTAGGCAAAAATTAGGATTTCTCTTCTTCTCAATTTCTTCTTTTCTCTTAGGATTTTTATGCTTTTATTATTCAAGCTTGCCATGACCACGACAATGCTTGAATAGTATTTTTTGTTTCTAGGGATTCGGGCTATGCCCAAGACTTGTTTTATGTTATTAATTGATGTTTTCCTTTTGTTAATTCCAATTTGCTTTCGATTTGATTCCTATTGCATGAAATACTTGTGAATTTGGTGCGCACTTATTTGTATGTCATAGATACTCTAAGGACAAACTTAGCGGTGAACTTAGGTATCGGATCTATAGGAATCAAACTTAGGACTTGAATCATTAGAGTTAGAAGCGGTCCTTCGAGGGTTCACTGAGTTGTCACAAAGCTTAAAGGGTTCGATTTAAATTCAATTACCACGAGAGTAGGGGTTGGTTTAATTGGGCACGATACTTGTATCCCGAGAGGGAACATTAACTTATTTAGGATAAATTCACCTTCAAAGCAATTTTGATAATTAACAAGAGGGGTAGTCAATTTAGTAACGTGAGCAGTCTTGTTGGTAACCCAATTCCTGGAAATCTCTTTTCATATTTAAAAACCCGAAAAAATATTTGGTTTCTTTTTATTGTTTCTTTTATTTTCTTGAAATCTTTTCACACCTATTTCTCAGTCTAAATATTTGTTTAATTTGTGAAGTGACACTTGGTTTCCCAACCCCTGAGTTCGATACTCGGTTTCTCACCGTTTTATTATTACTTGCTTTGAACTAGTTCGCTTGCCGTAGCCTATCACTCACCAAAACCATTTCAACATTTAAAACAAGTACTTTAAGTTAATGAGCTTTTGGAAAAGAACACCAATCATTTCATCTTCAAAGCTTATTAAGGTTTTTAATCCTTATAACAGTGGAGCACAGACACAAGTTTGGCTTAGTAAACTTTCAATCAACATCAGTATATATTGTAGTTCAATGCTAATATCACAGTTGAAAGCAGTTCATCACAGATATGCATTATAACATTTAGAACAAGCACAGTTCAACATCAGATAACAACATAACAGTTCAAGTACATTAGATAACCAAGTAAGCTTAATCAACATATAAATATCCAGTTAAACACATACACACATGCATACAGTTATTGAATATCTTTAGGAAATCCCCTCTTACCTCACGTCGGAGTTAAGAGTTTTGGATTTGAAAAGAAGGTTCACGAACGTCTTCGCTTCTCCGGCGATGGAAGTCTAAGGTTACCAACATATAATCATGAGTTAAAAAAATCACTCGAGAACACTAACCACAAGGTATAGGTTCGGTTCATACAATAAACTAGGATTAGGGGTTTCCGGAAATTTATGAGACTCTTGGGTTTATGATCCTTAAGTGCTAGAAGTTCATAAACAACAATTTTTTAACAAAGTTGAATTAAAAATCCCACTAAGTACTTGACTTAGGGTTTCGGCCAAGCATAGGTAAATAGGCTAGAAATTTCTAAACTTTCCAATCTCTTTAGGTTAGCATCCATACATAGTAAGGAGCTTAAAACCTTGATCATTTCGGAAAATGGAAAAATCAAATGTCTTAGACCATGAACTCTTAGGTTAGGCCTTAACAAGTTTGTGAGGTTAGAGATCTTTAAACCATCCAATCTTTTGGACATAGCATCCTTTAACATGAAGGAGCTTTAATCCATAATCATCTTGGAAAACAAAATAAAACAACACATCCTAGGTCAAATGTTACATTCGGCCGTCATAGGAAAATAAAGCAAGAAAATATTTTAAACTTTTCAATCACTTAGACATAGCATCCTTTAACATAAGGAGCTTTTTAGTCCATGATCACTTTGGAAAACAAAACTCAACATCTTTGCCATAACCATTGAAGGTTTCGGTCTTTTCAAGAAATAAGGGTTAGAAATCTTCAAACTTTCCAATCTTTTGGACTTAGCATCCTTCTATATCAAGGAGTCTTAATCCATGATCATTTTGGAAAACAAAACTTAAACACTATTGCATTAAAACTCATTGGTTTTGGTCTTTACATAAAAATAGGGTAAAAATCTTTAAACTTTCCAATCACTTAGACATAGCATCCTTTAACATAAAGGAGCCTTGGTCCATGATCATCTCGGAAATGAAACTCAAATACAAACTCATACATGTAAAAGTTGAAACAATATTCACCTAAACCATATACATGGTTTCGGCCTCCTTAGGAAGAAGAGGTTAGGAAACTTTGTTTTACACAACCTTTTAGTATGTGATAGTATGAGTAAATACAAGAATATAGAAAGTGGTTTCAACTCAAAAGGAGTTTTCTACCATTTTTGAGAGGTTTTAGAAGTTGAAAGAACATAAAGGACATATGAAGAAAACTTTGAAACAAAAGATGAAACTTTGAAAAAGAACTACATAGAAGTATTACCCTTAACAAGATGAACAACTTTGATGAAGAACTCTAAGAGAAAAGCTTGATAAAAATGTAAACTTTGTAAGAGAGAAGAAGAAGAAGAAATGTAGCAAAGTGTAAATGTGAGAAATGGAGGAAAGTGATGAAGTGTGTAAGTGAAGAGTGTTTATAGAGAGTGAGAGGAGAGGGTCACGGTTTTTGGATAGGAAGAAAGAAGAGAAGAAAGAAGGTGGGTTGCTTGTAGAGAGGATAAGGAGTTAAGGTGATTGGATGTGATTGGAGAGAGAAAGATGAAAAAGTGAGATTTTTGAAAAAAAGTCATGATTCACCTTTTGAGGTGTGTCATAACCTTCACATCAAGTCACTTCATGTCTCTTCATCCTCTTGATGCTCTGTTCCATTGCGTATCATATGACTTCTCCGATCGTATTTCCCGACGATTTCGCCCTGGAAATCCCAAAGATTTGGCCCCGAACAAGATTTTTCGAAAAAATCCAAACCCACACAAAACATCAGAAAAACACTAACCGTCTCGTTCACGAATTAAAATTTGGTCTCTAGTTCAGTAAAATTGTACTGGTAATAAGAACCCAGACCGGTTTTCGTCTGAATTTTCGACCGAAAATTTTACTGTGACTTCATACCGTAAAACAACACAAGAAAATGATTTTATTTTAAATAAAATCATCCTCTGGATTTTATCAAAAATAAACACATTAAAGCATGTATTTAATGATAAAGAAGCATACGAAAAACAGGGTGTTACAGAGTCCTTTAAGGTCTTTTCTATATTCTTTAAACGTGTACAGAATGAAAAAGGCTTGTGTATCACTTCTATCATAAGTGACCATGGGGGAGAGTTTGAGAATGAGCTATTTCATAAGTTCTGTGAAGAAATTGGTATTTTTTATAACTTCTCAATACCAAGAACACCACAGCAAAATGGTGTGGTAGAGAGAAAGAACATATCTCTTAAATAGATGGCTAGGACTATGCTCAATGATCACTCTGTCCCTAGACACTTATGGGCTGAAGCTGTTAACACTGCCTGCTACATTCAGAATAGGATATACATTAGACATATCCTGAACAAGGCTCCTTATGAATTGTGGAAATGACGAAAACCCAATATTTCATATTTTCATCCCTTTGGTTGTAAATGCTATATACTGAATACAAAAGATCAACTTAGTAAATTTGATGCAAAAGTAGATAATGAAATTCTGTTAGGATATTCTGAAACTTCAAAAAGTTTTAGAGTTTATAATTCTAGAACTTTAGTTGTAGAAGAATGTATTCATGTCAAGTTTGATGACAAACAGCCTGATAAGAAATTATCAGAGCTAGATGAAGCTTTTGCAAATCTTGATCTAAATATCTCAGGAGATACAACACAGATTAAAGCTGATGATCAAGTAGATGACCCTCCTCAACAACCAGAACCAGAAACATCCACTTTTCAACTAGAAAATGTTCAAAGATCTTGGTACTTCAAGAATTATCATCCACAAGATCAGATCATTGGAAATCCCAATGATAGGCTAAGAACTATATCAACCTTCAGAGAGCAAGATGATTCTGCACTTGTCTCTGAGTTGGAACCAAAGACAGTAGACGAGGCTCTGCTGGATGATGGCTGGATTCTTGAAATGCAAGAAGAACTGAATCCATTTGAAAGAAGTAATGTTTGGACTCTGGTGCCCTTGCTTAAAGACAAATCAGTTATTGGAACAAAATGGGTTTACAGAAACAAGCTTGATGAAAATGTTAAAGTGGTAAGAAATAAAGCAAGACTTGTTGCACTAGGGTACTCTCAAGAAGAAGGTATAGATTACACTGAAACTTTTTGCACCTGTTGCTAGATTAGAATTAATTATGATTTTACTTTCTTTTGTTGCACATCATAGCATTATGCTTTTTCAAATGGATGTTAAAAGTGCTTTTCTAAATGACTTTATTAATGAAGAGGTATATGTTATGCAACCTCCGGGTTTTGAAAGTGAAACCCAACCTGAACATGTATATAAGCTTAAGAAAGCTTTATACGGTCTCAAGCATGCTCTTAGAGCTTGGTATGATAGACTAAGTTCATTTCTAATGGAAAACGACTTTAATAGAGGAAAGGTTGATACAACCCTGTCTAGAAAATCCATAAAATCTAATTTCTTAGTTGCAAATATATGTTGATGATATTATATTTGGTTCTACTAATGAATCTCTATGCAAAGAGTTTTCTAAGCTCATGTAGTAAGAGTTTGAAATAAGCATGATGTAACGCCCTTTTGTTACATTAGTAATCCCAAGATAAAATCAATAAAAATCATTTTTAACATTTAATTAAAACATATATCTCATAAAGAAAAAAATTAAAAAAAATATTTGAAGTCTGAAAATACCTCATATTAAATAATATAGTAATAAAATATCCATGTAATGAATACAAATATAAACGAAAAACCACAAGCCTCAAAATCGGGCGTCTACTAACAAACCCAACGGTAAATAAATAGATGTGTCTAGCCACATACGGCTTCTTATTTAAGAAAATACTAACCAAACTAGAAAGAATAACTAATGGAATCCACTAAGTCTTCACGCCCTTCAGTTTCAATGACGTCCTCCTCGTGCTCTGGAAACAATGCTTATAATGAGATATAAAATCCCAGTGATCAACAATACAGCTTTAAAAAAATATTTTCGAAAATAGCATTGTTCTCAGCCGGCGCGGTAAACGGAAAAACTATCCATGGCACCCGCTAATTTTCCAAAATAATATATATAAAAGAAAATAATTTTAATATCAATAATAATCTCATCTCAATACATCACATTCCAAATACCAGATAAATTCTAGTTTAATCCAAGCGGTCCAAAGACCTCCTAATTAAATTGGCCTCTTGCCGGCATGCCATATATTCACACATCACACGACAATGGCGTCCCATTGCCCACCCCTATTCACGAGGAGTGTTTCGATGTCACCCTCCTGTCGGGGACATTTCCATTTCGATACCTCCCATGTGCACATGGTGGTATTTCTCTTTTTTCGACACCCCAACCTGTGGCGGTGTTACTTTCGATACTCCTTTCTAGGTAGTATTACACATTTTCGACATCCCAATCACATGGCGATGTTAATTTCGATACCCCATTAAGGCGGTATTTCTCTTCGATACCCCTATCATAGATGGTATTGCGGCAAACATCATACAATTCATCATAAGACACAATTTCATGTCTCATACGTGTAACAATTCATTTACCAAAATTAAATATTTGATCTCATCATGCATGTCAAATAAAATCACATAGCATAGCATACACCAATAAGCACGTCAATCAACTAATACGAATACCGGTCATGTATTTCATGCCATCAATAACAATAATAAATACCCAATTTAATAATTTTTATTTTAATTCAAAACTCCTAATTTCAAAAAAAAATAGTTTATTAATAACATACATCATTCAATTAGAATCTCTCAAAATCATAGATAAATCGCTCAACACAACAAAACACATGTACCATGGAAAGGGTTATTAAAAGGTATTGTTGCTCACCTCTCGAAGACCTCCAAAGTGCTCAAAAAAATATGTATGATAAAACTAATGTCTCTGGAAAAAAAAAATCTTCTTCCCTTCAGCATCACGATTGCACTACCAAAGAAAAGAAACGCGTCTCAGGAACCTCCCCTCTCTAAGCTCACCGTGCAGCCTTTCAAAGTTCACTGTGCGGCGCGAGGAACATCCAAAGTCTACTGCGCACGTTAGTTAGTGAAACAATTAGGTTTTAATATATATAGATATATATGGCAGCAGGCACTAGCGTTTTTTAGGTTTTAAAAAGTTCCTTTAGCCAAAGCATTGGCTGCTTGGGCTTAACGCCCAAGTATCCCTCTTTTTTTTCTTTTTTTTTTATTTTGGCAAAAATCCGGAAGTGGCTAAAAGGCTGACAGGGCCTGTACGCCGTTTATTTTCATATATATATATATATATATATATATATATATATATTCTTTTTAAATAATTAAGTAATTTCAATAAATCCTTACTATTAGATTTTTTACACTAAACCTCTCAATTATATTTTTTATCAACTTAATTATAATAAAATTTCTAGGATGTTACACATGATGGGATAACTCAAATTCTTTCTTGGACTTCAAGTTAACAAACTGTGGACGAGATGTACATCCATCAAACTAAATATACAAAGGAACTACTAAAGAAGTTTAAGATGGATGATTGCAAGCCAATGAATACCCCTATGCACCCCACATCCATATTGAACAAAGATGATAAAGAGAAAAAGGTAGACCAAAAGGTATATAGAGGTATGATAGGACCTCTCTTATATCTTACTGCGTCTAGGCCTGATATTATGTTCAGTGTATGCTTATGTGCTCGATTTCAATCTGATCCTAGAGAATCTCACTTATCAAAAGTTAAAAGAATATTTAGGTACTTAAAAGGTACTACTAATCTGCGTTTGTGCTTTAAGAAAAATGAAGATTACATATTAGTTGGTTTTTGTGATGCTGACTATGCTGGAGATAGAATTGAAAGAAAGAGTACCAGTGGAGGATGTCACTTCGTTGGAGTTAATCTCGTTTCATGGTCAAACAAAAGACAAAGTACCATTGCCTTATCAACTGCTAAAGCTGAGTATATTTCAGCTGCAAGTTGCTGCTCACAACTTCTATGGATCAAACATCAATTGGAGGATTACAATATGTTTGTAAGTAGTATTCCACTTATGTGTGATAATACTGATGCAATAAATCTATCTAAGAATCCAATACTGCATTCAAGAGCTAAGCATATAGATATTAAACATCATTTTATAATGGATTATGTGCAAAAAGGTGTGATTGATATACAATTTGTAGATACTGACCATCAATGGGCAGATATTTTTACTAAACCTCTTGCTGAGGATAGATTCATTTATATTAGGAAGCATCTTAATATGTTATGTGTGGATTAATTGTGAAGTCTAGTTTTGAATATGTTGTTTCTGATTTATGTGTGTCCAGTGCAATTCACGTATATTGCATAATTATATGCGCGTCTATTGCACTTGTTTGCCGCTTCCACTGCATGCCGCGTCCATACATGTCTGTGTGTTGCTTGGACCCGTCCATACACATATTTGTTAATTACTTTTTGCCTGGACCCGTCTATGCATATATTTATTAAAAGCATTTATGTTGTCTTAAAGACATATTTATTTAATATATTCTCTCGCTGAGTCAATAATTCCCATCAATCCCATCCAGACCTTTTTTATAGTTTCAAAATACCAACGTCGTTTTATCTTTAATGACTTGTATTGTCAATTTTTTAATTCTAAAAGAAAAACCTTTGAAATTCAAAACCTTTTTAAAATCAACCCTCTTCCCTATGAGAAAACTTTCACTACCCTGTCATCTTTGAGATTACTCGAGCTCTCTATCTCTTTTCTTTCAAACCCTAACTCTCAGATCACCAAAAATGGCTTCTTCTTCAACCTTTAACGTGGACAAGTTTAATATGGCTATTGAGCATCACTTCAACTTCGGAGTCTTACAGGACTACAATTTGGATATCAGCAAGTATATCAATGCTGCTGGGTGGGGAGGACTATTCGCTGAGAAAGTCTCTATTTATCCCAATTTGATAAGGGATTTCTGGAGGAGACTTCAAGTCACTGATACTGACATCTCCTCTACTGTATTGGGAAAGAGGATAGTAGTCTCTGAGAAGACTATTGTTGATGCCATCTTCTACGCTCAGGAAGGAATGGTTTTTACTGAGTCATGGGAGACTGAACTAGGTGGCACTGAGGTCATTAAAGTCTTCTTAATGAGAGAGGACGCAGTAAGGAATCACTCATGGAAATCTGTAGAAATGAAGGACATCATTCGCATCCTTCATCAACTGCTGAATAAAATGGTTCTTCACAAAGCTGGGTCCAAGGACAACTTGTCTGCCTTGCACAAGTTCTGCCTCTGCCATCTCTTTACTGAGACAAAGATCAACCTTCCCAGAATTTTGCATGGACGATTCAGGGATACTGTGATTAACAGTAATTAACTATCTGCATTTTCCTATTGTCATCTTATTTCCAAGATCTTCAAAGCTCAAGGAATCCATGAATTCTTTGCTACTAGGTCATCTGAAGAGCAAGCATGAATTTTAACTGAAAAATCAATGTCAGCTGCTGATTTTGGCAAGATGAAGATTGCAAATATGAATCTCAGCACCTATACTGCTGCTGCCATGGCCAAGACAGAGGAATTGATGAAAGTCAAGGAAGAAATGGTTGAACAGAACAATGCTGATGTTCTGGGGCTGAAGAGGAATATTAAGAAGAAAACCACTACTGCAAGGAAGCCAATGTCTAAAAGGCCTACTGGTGGAATTGTCTTCAGAGAACCCATTGCAACTGCTCCTAATCCTGCTCCTACACAGAAAAGGACAAGAAACTTGAGTATGTCTTATGATGAGGATGAGGATGATGAGGACATGATTCCCGTCTGCTCTGTACTGAAGAAACATAGAATTGCTGCTTCTGCTGACTGATGCTGCTGCTGCCTCTATTCCAACTAGGAGGAGAAAACCTCAGAGAAGAGCTGAAGCTGCCATGGGAACTGAGGTGACCCTTCCTGCTAATGACCCTGTCAAGTTAGCGGTAGATGCCCTAGTTTCCAGCTTTGAGCATAGGGTAGATAATGTGTACATGCATCCTCTATGAATCAAAGTCAAAACATGGATGATGTGTATATTCCTACACCCCTTTCACCACAAACAAACTCACCAGATCAACCACAAACAGTCTCACCACCAAGACCAAAATTCTCACCCATCCTACTTGAATCGGATCCCTGGTTTCATCAACCAGATAATGGAATTAGCCCTGGTGCACCCTTTCCTAAAAATAGAAAAACTAGATCCCCCTACACTCGTCCCTCTGTTCTTTATGATGGCAAAACTGAAAGCTTAGCCAAGGTAAAGAGAGACCGTGGAATCTTATTTCATACCCACCAAACTGAAACTCAGCCTATTTTAACCGGATGGTATCCTCTACCAGAATATGAGTAAGAACCTGAAATCATCTACTCATATTGGATTAACCCTGAACCACATACACCTACTGGACCATTTCAATCTGAGTTATTCAATTCCCTTGGACCTCTTCTCACCCATCTACCACAGAAGAGACTCCCTCCTAAGAAGATCTACCCAAACCTCGTCAAATCCCCACCCTTTAAACCTTCCACTGATGGTGTGGAAAGGCACATCATATCTGACTGGACTCAGGATCCAAGAAAGAAAAATCTTAATTATGTTCTTGAAAAGAGATCAAGATCATTTAGACAGGTTCCATTCATCATGGATGCAAACACCAAATGGAAGTCCTTTGTTCATCCTAGTGAATATGGCAGAGCTGCTGACTTCATTGATCAACTCTTGTATGCTTTTTAGAAAATGGAGTTGGAAATGCCAAGATATGTCAGGGCTGCAAATTTTGTGCCTCCAACATGACTGCATCATTCTCTAGAGAAAACAAGAATAGGATTCAGACCCTGCATGATATGTCCCAGGCTACCAATGATTGACATGAATAAATACAAAGATCTGAAGAAGCAGAGAAACACTGGCAATATGCCTTTTCCTGACAGCTGCATAATCAATCCAGCAACAATCAATCTCACTATTCAAAATGTGATTGACTACTGGTTGGCTCAACCAACTGAAGATGTTCAAGAGGATGTTGTTGTGGACATCTGGAGGACTCACATGGTGGAATGTGCATAGGAAGCTTACTCCCCTGGACTGACTATTGAAGAGAAGAAATATATTCCTAAAGTCAGAGGGAAGTGTGGCCTTGCTTACTGCAAATTCCTCATCTATAAGGACATCATTGGCATTTCTATCATAAGTCCTGTATTCGAAGAGGACTCTATTCATTGGGCCAAAGAGCTACCTGAACCAGTGCTGCAATATGCTACCTCACCTCCTCCATCATCACCATCAGATCACACAGATGACGAGATCATCATTGAGGATAAGGAAGTTAAAGAAGTGCAGTCTGTTCCTGAAGTGGAAGTGGTTCAACCTGTTGCTGAGGTTGAAGAAATTGCTGAGTCTATTCCTAGGCAAAGCACGTATGAGAAATACTCTTCTTAACCACTGGCTCTTATTGTCATCCACCCTCAAGAGTAACCTCAACAGTCTAGAGCAGTAAGCAACTTTCAAGCTCAGTGTTCATGACTATGCTAAAAGCTCAAGACCCCCAGCTTTGCCCCAGAACATTGAAGAAATTCTTGAAAAACTTGTTGATGACAAAGTGGAAAAGATGACTATGACTATCAAAGAAGAAGTTCAACAACAAATTCAAGAATCAATGGCCCCCACCTTAGCTATGGTGAACAAGATGTTGGAGTTCTTAATAGACTTCAAGAAAAGCCAAACTCAAAACCCTCCACCTCCACACCATCTCCTCCTGCCTAATAATTTTTTTTCTTACTGACAATGATGGTCCACTCCCTTTTACCTTTTTTCTGATTACAAAAAAGGGAGAGAAAGGAAGAGAAATTAAATTTTAAATGAAAAGTCAGTTTTTAAAAATTATATACTTGTCTGCATATGCATGTCTCTTTCTGTTTACACTTTGACATGATTTGCTATGCTAATATAAATATTGGTCTGATATATATATCTATTTTGATTGCTCTGATACTGTTTGATATGATATATTTTATTTGCTCTGAAACTTGTTTAAGTTTGATAAAGACTTTAAAGATCTGATACTATACTTAACTGATAAGTAGTTGCACTGATCTGATAAGTTATATATACACGTGCTACTGAATTTTTGTCTTATGCTTTTTATGCTAAAGCTTGTATGCTTTGTTTTAGGGGAGCTTTGTAAGCTCTATTAGACTTTGCTACTCAAATTTAATTAGTTTTTGTCACCATAAAAAAGGGAGAGATTGTTGGAACCAAAGTGATTTGGATTTAATTAATCTCTAAGTTTTGATGTTAACAAAAGGATTAAATTTGCTTGGAAAAGTGCTAGTTGAGATCTAACAAGGTTATCTAGTTTTTTAGGATCACTTGAATCTTATAAGTTATGGAAACTTAGAAAAAGTTTTCATATATCTGCTTGGACTTTAAATAAGAAATCCACATCCACCCGTGTAGACATGCTGCTCAAAAGCTTGGTAAAGTTATTTATTTATTTATTTATTTGATTAGACTGAAACTTAAGTAGACGAGGCATGAGAATTTCTAAGTAGACAAAATATTAAAATATTTCTACTAGACAGAATCTAAGTTTCAAATTGAATAGACGAGCTTAACTTGCCATGTCATCAAACGAGATATTTTTAAGTGAGTAAACGGACTTTAATGCCACGTCACTAGACGGAGATCAAAATAACTCACTGAGATATAGCAAGTCCAAAGACTTGAGTAGACGAGAGGATATGTGAAGTTGACACAGGCAAACACAAGAAGGGGGGTTGAATTGTGTTTGTTAATAATTTTCGAAAACAACCTTTAAAACAATTTTTGCACTCAAGAAGATTAGAAACAAAAGCAAGCACAAAGAAAAAGATCATTTTTTAAAAGACGAGGCATGAGAATTTCTAAGTAGACGAAATATTAAAATATTTCTACTAGACGGAATCTAAGTTTCAAATTGAATAAACGAGCTTAACTTGCCACGTCATCAAACTAGATCTTTTTAAGTGAGTAGACGGACTTTAATGCCACGTCACTAGACGGAGATCAAAATAACTCACTGAGATATAGCAAGTCCAAAGACTTGAGTAGACGAGAGGATATGTGAAGTTGACACAGGCAAACACAAGAAGGGGGGCTGAATTGTGTTTGTTAATAATTTTCGAAAACAACCTTGAAAACAATTTTTGCACTCAAGGATATTAGAAACAGAAGCAAGCACAAAGAAAAAGATCCTTTTTTAAAAGACTTTAACAAAAACAATATCAAAACCTCTCGGTTAGTAAGAAACAAATAAAGTTGTAAGAGTTAAGAGATAGAAGAATCACACAAGATGTTTTTATCCTTGTTCACTCTCTTCCAACCAAGAGCTACGTCCAGTCCCTTCTACTTGAAGGATTCTCTCCACTATTTCCCGAATATATTACAATCAAGTATTCAACACCTCTGCAGGTTACAAGTATTTCTTTCTTACCAAGCCTCTTCAGGCTCTAACTCTAACAAAGAGATTTAATGTTTGATCTTCTTAACTCACTATGTGTGAGGATATGACAGTTTAAGATCAGATGAATATTTTCACAATATTCAAACTAAGAAATACTGACTCTTGCTCTCTAAAGAAATGAGTATGAGTGATTGTAGTCAGTCCAGAGGAAGATGCCTCTCTTGTGCAGCGAATAATATGAGATTTCCAGAAATCAGCAGCTCTATGTTCATTGATCAACTCCATGGATTCAGTATGCAAAAGGAAATCCAGCATTGAGTAGTCAAAGGTTTCTTGATGTAGACCAAGCATTGCTGATTCAGCTTCAGGCATGACTCCTTTGAATCTTTTATTTTTCTTGTCCTTGTCCTTATTTAGATCTAACATTGGCAGTCTTGGATAGATTCTGTAATTCCAACTCTGGTTGCTTCATTATGTCTCAGCCAGGATGGAGGGACAAAATGCGCGGCTCTATCAACTCTGAAATGACTGAATTCCCACTTCAGCATTTCATAGATGAGCTGATCCAAGAAGAAATCAGAGGCCCTCCCATAGACTCTGTGATGCTCAAAAGACACCCATTTTGTGTCCATTGGCATGATCATGGGAACATGCTTTTGAGGAACTTGCTCGACGCTCAGGGATGGTAGGAAGATTATTCCTATTGGGATCAGTCTCCCAAACAGGTATGATATGTCTCTCAACTCCATCAGTGAGGGGTATGAAAGGAGGAGTTTTGACAAGGTTAGGGTAAATTTTTCGGGGGAGGGGGGGGGGGGGATTTGTTTAGGGGTAGGTGAGTGACTAACGGTCCTAAGTTGTTGTGCATTTGAGAAGGCACATTTTTTATTAATTTACAATCAGGATGAGGTAGGTAAAGGGGTTCAACAGGTGGGCTAACTTCTTCCTCATACTCAAGTAGAAGATACCATCTGTTTGGAATGTGTTCGGGTTCAGGTTGGTGAGAATGAAACAGAACTTTCCATTCCTTTTTTACCTTGGCCCAATCCTCAGATTTGCCATCATAAAGGACAGAAGTTGGGGTGAAGGGAAATAAGGTTCTCAAGGGTTTGGGGAAAGGATAACCAGGGGAAATGTCATCATCTGGTTGATTGAACCAGGGATCATCGGCAGGGATAATAGGTTGAAATTGTGGAGTGGCTATTTGTGTTGGTTGGGGTGAAAGGGGTGTGGGAATGTACACATCATTAGGAGTGCAGACAGGCACATCATCAATCCTAGTTTCTAAACTAGATACTTAGGCATCTACTGCTATTTGAACAGGATCACTAGCAGAGATGGTTACCTTAGAAGTCTTAGTTGATCTAGATTTTCTTGCTGGTTGCCTTCTAGGTTTTGTTGGAACAGGCACAACAGCCTCAGCAACAGCAACAGAGGTCTTTTGCTTCTTCAGAATTGTACTGATAAGAATGTTGTCCTCATCAGCTTCCTCATCTTCATTATGTGAGAAGATAACTTTTCTTTGCTTCTTTGCAGCAGGGGCATCAGAAGGTTCCCTGATAGCAATGCCACCTGCTGGTCTTTTGGGGGCAGGTTTCCTTGTTGCAGTGGTCTTTTGCCTAGTTACTCTTTTTACTCCTAGGACTTCAGTATTGTTTTATTCTATAATCTCTTCTTTATTTTTCATCAACTCCTCAGTCTTCGACATTGCAGCAGCAGCATAGGTACTGAGTTTCATGTTGGCTATATTCATTTTACCAAAGTCTGCAGCCGACATTGGTTTTTCAGTTAATATCCTAGCTTGCTCCTCAGGAGTATTTGCAGCAAGAATCTCACGAATTCCTTGAGCCTTGAAAATCTTGGAAAGAAGATGGCAAAAAGGAAATGTTGAGAGTCTTTTCTTGTTCATCATAGCATCTCTGAATCTTCCGTACATAATTCTTGGAAGATTGATCTTTGTTTTGGTGAGAAGATGGCAGAGACAGAATTTGTACAGAGAGGAAAGGTTGTCTTTGGATCCAACCTTATGAAGAACCACCTTGTTAAGAAGCTGATGAAGGATGCGAACAATGTCCTTCATTTCAACAGTCTTCCAAGTGTGAGTTTTGACTGTGTCTTCTTTCATGAGACAGACTTTAATGGTCTCAGAGTCACCCAAATCCTCTTCCCATGACTCAGTAAAAACTAAACCCTCCTAAGCACAGAAAATTGCATCAACAATAGTCTTCTCCAAGACTATAATCTTCTTTCTTAACACCGTTGAGAAGAAGTCAGCATCAGTCACTTGGACATTTCTCCAGAAATCCCTAATCAGGCTGGGAAAGACAGACTTTCTCCATGAAGAGTCCTCCCCACCCGGCTGTATTAACATATTTGCTTATGTCTAGGTTGTAGACTTGCAGCACTCCAAGGTTGAAATTATGCTCTATTTCCAAGTTGAGCTTGTCCACGTTAAAGGTTGAAGAAGAAGCCATTTTAGGTGATCGGAGAGCTTAGGGTTTGAAAGCAGAGAGAGAGAGATAGCACGAGAGGTTAGAGAAGTGTAAAGTTTTTCTCAGAGGGAAAAATATCACTTATAAAGGAATTTTGAATCTCAAAGGTTAAAAAAAACTTTTGACATGACATATCATTATGACAAAACGGCTTTGGTAACTTGGAACTATAAAAAGGTCTTGATGGGATTGATGGAAGTACTGACTCAGCAAAGAGAATAAAGGATAAATTTGTCTTGAGACAAAATAAATGCTTTTATTAACACATTAAAAAAAATATGCTTAAACATAGGCAGATGTGAACTCGTCTGAAACTATACAATGGACGCGGTAACCAGTATTAGTGGACATGTCATATGGACGTGCAATACAATATGCAATAGATGCACAACTTTTAATAGGTATTAGACGAGCATAGGTAGTGGACACAAAACAAATTTATCTCAAGGCTGGATGCCTAAATTAATCCACACATATCATATTAAGATGCTTCCTAATAAAGATAAATCTGTCCTCTACAAGAGGTTTAGTAAAGATATCTGCCCATTGATGGTCAATATCTACAAATTGAATATCAAACACACCTTTTTGCACATAATCCCTAATAAAATGATGTTTAATCTCTATGTGCTTAGCTCTAGAATGCAAAATTGGATTCTTAGATAGATTTATTGCAGCAGTATTATCACACATAATTGGAATATTACTTACAAACACATCCTCCAATTGATATTTGATCCAGAGAAGTTGTGAGCAGCAACTTGCAGCTGATATATACTCAGCTGCAATAGTTGATAAGGCAATGGTACTTTGTCTTTTGCTTGACCTTGAGATAAGATTAGCTCCAATGAAGTGACATCCTCCACTAGTGCTTTTTCTTTCAATTCTATCTCCAGCATAGTCAGCATCACAGAAACTAACTAATCTGTAATCTTCACTTTTCTTAAAGCACAAACCAAGATTAGTAGTACCTTTTAAATATATAAAAATTCTCTTAACTGCTGATAAGTGAGATTCTCTAGGATCAGATTGAAATCGAGCACATAAAAAAACATTGAACATAATATCAAACCTAGACGCAGTAAGATATAAGAGAGATCCTATCATACCTCTTTATACCTTTTGGTCTACCTTTTTCTCTTTATCATCTTTGTTCAGTATGGAAGTGGGGTGCATAGGAGTATTCATTGGTTTACAATCATTCATCTTAAACTTCTTCATAAGCTCAATTGTATATTTGGTTTGCTGGATGAGCACCTCGTCCATGGTTTGTTTTACTTGAAGTCCAAGGAAGAATTTGAATTCTCTCATCATGCTCATTTCAAACTCTTTCTTCATTACTTTAGAGAATTCTTTACATAGAGACTCATTAGTACCATCAAAAATAATATCAACAACATATATCTGTACAACTATGAAATTAGACTTAATGGATTTTCTAAATAAGGTTGTGTCAACCTTTCCTCTATTGAATCCATTTTCCATAAGAAATGAGCTTAGTCTGTCATACCAAGCTTTAGGAGCTTGCTTAAGACCATACAAAGCTTTCTTAAGCTTATATATGTTCAGGATGGGTTTCACACTCAAAACCCGGAGGTTACATAACATAGACTTCTTCATTAATAAAGCCATTTAAAAAACACTTTTAACATCCATCTGAAAAGGCATAATACTATGATGTGCAGCAAATGAAAGTAGAATTCTAATAGCTTCTAATCTAGCAATAGGTGCAAAAGTTTCAGTATAATCTATACCTTCTTCTTGAGAGAAACCTTGAGCAACAAGTCTTCCTTTGTTTCTTATTACCTTACCATTTTCATCAAGTTTGTTTTTGTAAACCCACTTTGTTCCAATTACTGATTTGTCTTTGGGCATTGGAACCAGAGTCCAAACATCACTTCTTTCAAACTGATTGAGTTCTTCTTGCATGGCTAGAATCCAACCATCGTCTAGCAGAGCCTCGTCTACTGTCTTTGGTTCCAACTCAGAGACTAGTGCAGAATTGTCTTGTTCTCTGAAGGTTGATCTGGTTCTTAGCTTGTCATTGGGGTTTCCAATGATCTGATCTTGTGGATGATAATTCTTGAAGTACCAAGATTTTTGAACTGTACCATGTTGAGAAGTGGAAGTTTCTGGTTGTTGAGTGAGGTCATCTTCTTGATCATCAACTTTTATCTCAAGTGAGTCTCTTGGAATGTTTAGATCAAGATCTGCAAAGGTTTCATCTAGCTCTGATAGTTTTTTATCAGGCTGTTTGTCATCAAACTTGACATGAATACTTTCCTCTACTATCAGAGTCCTAGAATTATAAACTCTAAAGCCTTTAGATGTTTCAGAGTATCCAAGTAGTATTCCATTATTTGTTTTAGCATCAAACTTACCAAGTTTATCTTTGGTGTTCAGTATATATAATTTACAACCAAAAGGGTGAAAATAAGATATGTTGGGTTTTCATCTTTTCCGCATGTAACAACCCGATTTTCTGTTTCTTGTTAATCTGTGCTTAAGTGTGTGATTGCCAATAATTGATTTTAAAGGTTTAGAGATTATTTTAAAAAACTGAAATCAATTTCATAACTTAGTCTATCTTAGGAAGCTCCAGTAAAAATTTCAGCTGAAAATTCACACGAATCCCCGTCTGCGTTTTCTCTATCGGTACAAGTTTACTGATCAAAAAATGAAATTTTTACTCGTGAACGAATCGATTAGGCTTATAATTACAATTGTTAATGTTTCCACTATTTTTAAAAAATATCTTTAAAAAATTTTATTTTATTGATTTTTCGGGTGCGATTTTCATTAGAAATACGATCGATTCGGTATAGATATTTCACCGGAACGAAACAAAAATCAAGGGAAATAACTTGTATCAGATTTTGGAGTGTTGGGTAAGGAAAATCTGATTTTTCGTAAGATGAATAGTAATTTTATGACACAAAATCATAATTATCATAATAAATTATTATATTTCAAAATTTATATTAAAAATACTTTTAAAATTTTTTTTTTTTCGCTCCCTTTTCTGCTGAAACCAGCCCCCTCCCCCTCCTCTATATAAACCCCTCTTCCTCACACTTCTTCATTTTCCTCTCATTCCACAAAGTATTTCTACTACACTCACTTTCATTTTCTCTTGAGAAAACTCAAGTCTTGCTTCCAAGCTCTCAATTTCTACAGCACCTAGGTATAATATGTAGCTATTATACTTCAAGTTCTTGCTATTTTCATCTTCTTGTACATGCATGTTGAGTTGGTTCTTGCAAAGCTTGTTCATTTTTTTTAACTTCTTTTATTTCAATGTTCTACTCATCTTCACCACCATTTTCAACCTTTGCATGTTGGAATGAACCCTCCTATGACCATTTTAATGGGGTTGGCTAAAACCCTAAGGAGGAGAGGTTGTGATTTTACAACATATTTTTCATATGCATGGTAGTTTTACTAGGATTTATGCTTATAGTTTTAACTTGTAATAAAAAAGAAATCATCTTCCTTTACATGCAAAAGATTTCACCACTTCTTGCTCATATTTATTCTCATTTTAATGGTTTGCATGTGGAAAGAAAATCATCCTCCCTAGTGAAATAGACAACTATAAACACAAGAAGGGGGGTTGAATTGTGTTTATCAGAATTTAAACAAAGTTGAAATCTTTTCGCATACAGAATCTAGGTTCAGACAAGGGAAAGATACAGGACAGACAGGTGACCTGTCTGATGAAATTTTAACAGAGACTTTGGAAAACACACCACTTGATAAATGTATAAGAAAAATTAAGCAACTAAAGAGGTTATATGGAAAGAGAGATTGACACAGTTATTTATCCTGGTTCACTCTTCAAAGCAAAGAGCTACGTCCAGTCCTTGGCTGCACCAAGATTTATCCACTATAATTGATCAGGTTACAGACTCCAAATATTGTTTGCACACCTAGCCTCTTCAGGCTCAAGACAAGTATTCTTTTCACACTTAGCCTCTTCAGACTCACTCAGGTTTGTTTGAGAGATTTGGTTTGTAATAAATACAACTTCAGACAGACAGAACTTTGACTAACACTCAGAGTGGTTTAAATGTAAAGCTTAGGAAAGTCTGCATAATAACTTCAAATGATTGAAGAATACAGAATGAAAGAGTGAAGATATTAATGAACAGAGTAATGGCTCTTTAATGCTATGTGTATTCTCTATACTTCATCTTTAATGACTTATGTATTTATAGTCTTCAAGCATTTAGGATCTGTTAGAGACATTCTCTCAGATGTTGGCTTCAAGCAGAACTTCATTAAATGCAATAGAGTCGTTCTGGGCAGCCATTAATGCAATAGGAACGTTGGTTGTACTCTAACATGAAGGATCATGGCTTTATGTATCGTGATACAACCATATCAGAGTTGTGCAGAGAGATTTTTGTTCTTTGCTGAGTACAATTCCCTTTTCGTGTAAGGACCAGAGGTACTGGGGAATAAAGCATGTTGGAAGCATTCTTTAACTGGTCTTTGGTTCTGATAACCGAGGTTGCTTGAGAGAGTAACTTCTGACTTTTCTTGATTCTGGTTCTTGAAATAAGATTTTGATAATTCTTATAGAATTCGTGTTCATAAAATAAGGGCGTCCATCTTGAAAATAACCGCGTCCATCTAGCCATTTAAGATTTTACATTCGGACGGGCTAGTAGATGTTGAGTCACCGGCAAGTGTACCGGGTCGTCGCAAGTAATAAAATAAACACGGTAAGTAATTACCGAGGTCGAACTCAGGGATTGGGCTACCAATTCGACTAATCCACGGGAAATCCGATACGTTTGGTCAAGTTACAGAAGGTGGTTGAGATTGAAGAGAAAATAGGATTGAAATCTAAATTAACAAATCTAATAAAATAATTAACTAAAAATCTGAAATTAAAATGTCCAAGGTCACAAATCCACCTACCCAACATGCATACCCAAGTGATGATGAATTCCTCCCTAAGTTCAATTACAATGTCAACCGGGACCCCCAAATTGTCCTATATCCACTTTCGTGCTCAATAGGACGTATTCGATGATTGGATTAATTACTTACTAGGTCTCATAATCCTAATCTCGAATTCTATTAATTCTTGTTCCCTATAAGGTTGCACTAATCTCCTACTCACTCTCGTGTAATATTCGATTAGTGATCCCAATTCAAGTTCTAAAACGCGAATCGCCTCTCAGCCTCAACACGTTTAACTAGTCAATCACGCAACACATATGATCAACGCAATCAAATCAGAATTGGAAAACATAAATTGAGACAAGGGAGAAAGACATACATCACATCGAATCTACACCGCCATGGGTGGCTTCATTGCTCCCTCAGACGAGGGGATTAGTTCCTCATGCTCATAGACAAACAATCGGACATAATCACCATCGTAAAATAAAAAGAAAAGAGGAGACGCAGCTCCAAAGAGAAAAGAAATCAGGCCTAAACGCTACTCTACAGTGGAAAAAACTAGGATTCGGATCTGGATCCAAAGCTCTCCAAAACTCCCCTCCCAAAACTGATCTGAAACAGCCTATAAATAGGGATTCTGGTTCTCGGCCGCTCGCGGGGCGAACAACCTTTCGCGAGGTGAATCATTAGTTTTGGCGCGCTTTCAATTTGGATTCTCGCGAGGCGAGAGTGTGTTCGCGGGGCGAGTCTTCCAACTTCAATCTGTCACACCCGTGACCTTAATCACGGCTAGGCCGTGATGGTCTCTGTCTTCCAGGGTCTTCAGGCTATCGCGGGGCGAGATTCCTCTCGCGAGGCGAATTTCAGTTTTGGCTCCATCCTGAGTTTGAATGATCGCGGGGCGAGAATATTCTCACGGGGCGAGACAAAATTGATGACGTTGCTGCTTAGCTGATCTTCAGACTCGCGAGGCGAGAATCCACTCGCGGGGCGAGCATCTCCAGAATGGCAATTTCCACTATTTCTTGACTTTCCTTGACTCCCGAAGCTTTACTTCTAACCTGAAACAATAAAAAGACACAAAGAGCGTAATTCTATTCAAAATAGACTAAAACTACTAAAAATGCCTAGAACGAGTAAAAGTCTACTTAGGAACAAAACAAGGTCAACTTTGGGCGAAAACGAGATTGAACTCAAATAATTTGCACAAAAACCACAGTCCATCTAGTTATAAAACTAGATAAGCCAAAGGCTTATCAGTAGACGAGCTCCATATTCCATGTCATTGGATGGAGCTTCTCATTAAGGACTTAGCAAGTCCAAATACTTGTGTGGACGAGCGCTTCTGTCACCTTAGTGGACGAGCACTTCTATCACTTCAGTGGACGAGCACTTCTGTCACTTTAGTGGATGAGCGCTTCTGTCACTTTAGAGCGGATAGATTATTCTTACAGTTTTAATTTGCACACTAGATAGACAGGTTAGCAACCAATATGAAGGTTAATTAAATCATTAACCAATGTTTAGTTCTCATCAAAACTTAGGGGAAATGCACATCAGACATTTTAGAGACTTAACAATCTCCCCCTTTTTGATGATGACAAACATTGAGATGATTTAATGAACCTCAGAAAATATCAACAAATGAAAGTAGCATATATCAGACGGGTTGAAATTTTCTTAAGCGGACAGGTCATGCAGATGCTTGATCAGACATTAAGATTAATTATATAATCCATTTAACTTTGAAATTATCAGAGCAATAAGTTTGACTTGTTTTACTTTGAAATTATTATCAGAGCAATCTTACTTAAGATTTATCTGAGCAATTAAAGCAACTATCAGAACATACTTATGTCCATGTATTATTTAAGATTCATATCATATTCATGCTCCTATATCACATTTCTCATTTCTCCCCATTTTGTCTACATCAAAATGGAATAAACTATGAAAGCATTAAAGAAATAGAGGAGAAATTCATTTTATTCATCATGAACGTTTACAAGTACAAGGCAGTCTAACTACCTAGATTGACTAATTAACAAAAATAAAGCAGCAACCCTTTGCTCTTAGAGTAGCCTAGCTCGCCTTTATTCATCTAGCTGTCTTCTTTAGTCTTCTACTTGTCCTTGAAGCAGATGAAAGTCTTGTAAGGCCACTGTTTGAGAACAAACAGACAGAGAAGAGTGTCGGGGTAAGGCTAAAACTGGGGGTGCCTTAGGTAGAGATAGGGGAGAGATGATGGAAGGGAAGAAAAGTTCATGGAGAGCTTGAAGGGCATAAAAAGGAAGAAAGACTAATTTGAAGATAAGACTGATTCTGACAAAGTGAGTATCAGGTGAAGGAAACACACAGGAAAGTCTCTCGGGCAGAGACAGTCTGATGATTGTTATTTGAATAGGTGGGGGAAGAGGTGTTTGAGCTAAAACAGAGGGAGGGATAGATAATAAAGAGTCAATATGGCAGAAAAAAGAATTATATCCTGTGACTAACATAAAAGAAATACCTAGACCTATATGGTAGCATTACAACATAAGCAGGATAGTGAGTTCCAGCTAATGTTCTAATGAAGATAATAATAGGTGGGTAGAAGAAAAGTTCTCTACAGGGGTTAAGAATATGAGGTGGAGGAGAAGGGATGAAAGAGACATGTGAGATACTTGCAAATAAAAGAGATTGCAGGTCAGACACAAAGAGTCTCGATTATATGTCAGTTTGTTCTTTGGGAGTAGAGTCCCTATGAACAACTATGTACTGACAGTCATCAGGTACAATAGTGAAAGAAGATTTTTGAGTTTGAAAGGAAGAGACGGGTGAAGAAATAGGAGATGCAACAGAAAGAGGTTGAACAAAAAGGGCAGATGGAGAAGAGACAGATGGGCTGATGATACCTTGACGAGAAGGGGAAGGGAATGAAGGATATGTCTGCTCTTCAGATATCTTTAACTTCTTGTGAGAAGGAGACACTTGGTCATCCTTGGGTACAACTGTCTGAGCTCCTCCAGACAGGTCTTCTGCAATGTTAGCTTTTGCAGCTACTGGGTAACCAGATCTTCTCTTTTTGGGAATAATTCCCAAAATGAAAGTCTTCTTTGGTTCTTCCAGGACTTGCTCTGTCTACTCCCCCTGAGCAGATGTTTCCTCTTTGCTAGGCTCGGACTCAACTTGTCAGACCTTGGCAAAGGTCTTCACCAGCTTCCTTTTCTTGCTGGGATGAGTAGGAACATCCACTAATTCCTCAGCTTCACTAGTCTTCCTCTTGGGAGAGGGTCTCCTCAGACTGAACCTCAAGGGCTCAACTGTTTCAGTAGAATCTTCAGATACTGAGAGTTGTAGCTCTGGAATTTAGTCTTGTCTGGCCACCTTTCCAGACGGTTTGAGCAATCTTTCAGAAATGCGAACTTCTTATTCGTCAGTGGAAACCACTGGTTCTTCCTCCTTCTGCTCAACAGCAAGCTTCTTCTTCTTCTTGTCTTCCTCCTCATCAGCAAGAGGGATTCCCTCGATGTCCATCATAGATAGTATCTTCCTGTCTATGGGCAGTGACATGTCCATAAAGTGAACATTACTAGGAACAAACAACTTGTTCCTAAATACCCTTGTCAGCAACATCCCATAAGGGTAGGTCGCATGCTGGTCCTCTTGATCAGAGTCTCAAGGTACATGTAGATAAGGTCATTGATGTCAACCTTGATTTTGTGGATCTAGTGGTACATAGCAAATCTGTCCATCTTGGTCACACTCTCGTGAGCCTTTCCTTGGCATCACGCAATCCAATAGCACTTTGTGCAGGAATCTGCACTTGACCACCATGTTGACAGGCTTAGGGTTCACTAGTATGGGAACACCATATATGGAAATGTTGACAATGTCAAATCCCATTTCATCTTCCCAGTTGGGTGTGAAACCAACTCCGATTCTCGGACATTTTGTGACAAGCTCTAGAGAGCTAATAGGGAAGAGAAGGGTTCTATCCCCCATTTCAGCCTTAAAACTTTTGATTCCGTTGAGTCTGTTGGTGACAACCACATCATTTCTCCAGAACGTTTGAACGAGCTTAGGGTGAACCAGCTCCTTGATGTCGAAGAAAGGAGTCCACCTGGAGTACTCCAACTCTTCAATGACATCCATTCCTAGTTTCTTCATCTGTTGAAGATCAACAATCTTTCCCAGAATGATCTTTTCTATCTCAGTAACCTTGAGATTGTATTTCTCAGTGATTTCTTTTGTAGAGAGACGCTTGGATGATGCCATCTTTTTGAGAGAAAACGACTCTAGGGTTTCGAGAGAGAAGAGGGTTTGAAAGATCAGAAGACAAAGAGATTTTGGAATATTGAAACGTAAAGGTTCAACCTTTCTAATCTATTGTCTTTTATAGTCATAAAGGTAGGAGAGAGAAAAACGATATTTTTAATTCAAAAAAGGCACGATTTATATAGGGGACTGCAACGCCCACTTAAGACATAATGAAAACATATTTTCGAGATATGTAAACCACCGTGCACACGATTAGCTTCATATTAGGGAATGACATTAATTAAATAATAACCATTACTGATGAGTTCTAGCATAGTGACTCAGCAGAGTCAGACAGGTAAGTATAGACAGGTGATAAAGCACTGACAGGTTAACATTCAGACATGTCATTCAACAATGCAATGCATTTTTAGATTATCTCTAATAAATAAAAACCTTTCTTCTGTGAGGGGTTTAGTGAAAATATCAACCCATTGATTTACAGTTTTAGCAAACTTAATATCAAAGATGCCTTTCTGAACATAATCCCTAATAAATGATGTTTGATTTCAATATGCTTAGCCTTAGAATGATGAATTGGATTTTTAGTTAAGCATATAGCACTGGAATTATCACACCATACAGATATGTTATGTTCATAAATAGAGTAATCCTCAAGTTGATGTTTTACCCATAAGAGTTGAGAGCAGCAACTAGCAAAGATAGACGTATTCTCGCTTCAAAGCGAGACAGGAAATGGTTGTCTGCCTCTTGCTTGACCATGAGACTAAACTTGCTCCAATGAAGTGACATCCTCCACTGGTGCTTTTTATTTCTATTCTGTCTCCAGCAAAATCAGCATCACAATATCCCAATAATCTGTATTCTTTTGATCTTAAATACAGCAAACCGAGATTAGTAGTTCCAGGCAAATATCTAAATATTCTTTTAACATTCTTAAGATGAGATTCTCTAGGATCAGATTGGAATCTAGCACACATACAGACACTAAATTAAATATCAGGTCTGCTTGAAGTTAAGTACAGTAGAGATCCAATCATACCTCTGTAGATAGTTTGATCTACCTTTTTACCTTCATCATCTTTGCTTAGTTTTGCATTGGGTTGCATAGGGGTTTTCATGAGTTTTGCATTTTCCATTTTGTATTTCTTGAGTATCTCCTTGGTATATTTTTGTTGATCAATGTAAATTTCATTACTTGTCTGCTTGATTTGTAATCCAAGGAAGAACTTCAATTCTCCCATCATGCTCATCTCAAATTCAGCTTGCATTAGATTTGGAAATTCCTTGCACAGCTTTTTATTAGTGGCTCCAAAAATAATATCACCAACATATATTTGAACTATAATAAAGTCCTTTTTAGAACATTTCTTGAACAGAGTAGTGTCTACTTGTCCTCTAGTAAAACCATTATGTATGAGAAAAGAACTGAGTCTATCATACCATGCTCTAGGTGCTTGTTTCAAACCATATAATGCCTTTTTAAGTTTGAAAACGTGATTTGGTTTATCAGTATCCTCAAAACCAAGGGGTTGTTTAACATATACTTCTTATTCAATTATACCATTTAGAAAAGCACTTTTTACATCCATTTGAAATAGGGTAATTTGGTGTAACGCAGCATATGACATTAAAATGCGTATGGCTTCTATTCTAGCTACAGGTGCAAAGGTTTCGATATAATCAATACCTTCTTATTGGTTATAGCCTTGAGATACTAACATTGCCTTAATTCCGACAACTTTACCATCTTCATCCAATTTGTTTCTGAAGACCCATCTTGTTCCAATAACCGACTTGTTTTTAGGCTTAGAGACAAGAGTCCAGACATCATTTCTGGTGAACTGGTTAAGTTCTTCTTGCATAGCAAGAATCCAGCTTTCATCGTCAAGAGCTTCTTCAATGCTTTTAGGCTCCAAATCTGAAATAAAGGCCACATTGCTTGATTCTCTTAATGTGGATCTGGTTCTTACTCCTTCAGAAGGATTTCCAATAATAAGATCCTTATGGTGATGAGTGTTGAACTTCCAATCCCTTTTGAGATCATCATGAAGATCTTGACTTGTCTGCTAACTCGTCTGTTGACTCGTCTGCTGACTTGTCTGTTCCACTTGTCTGTCAGCCTCAGGCACAGGTTCTGTCTTGGTTAGATCGGGTTGTTGAATTTATGGATTGTTTATATCAAGACCTGCAAGATCATCTTCTAGATCTGATAGTTCTTTATCAGTCTTTAATTCATCATTGAATTTAACATGAACAGATTCTTCAATAATACAAGTTCTCGAATTATAAACTCTAAAAGCCTTAGACATTTCAGAATATCCTACAAAAATAACTTTATCTACCTTAGAATCAAACTTTCCAAGATTATCTCTGGTATTCAGAAAAAAACATTCACATCCAAAAGCATGAAAATAATATATGTTGGGGCTTTTTCCTTTCCACAATTCATAAGGAGTCCTTTTTAGAAAAGGCCTAATAAGTATTCTATTTTGTACACAACAAGCAGTGTTTACAGCTTCTGCCCAGAAGTAATTAGGGACATTATTTTCATTGAGCATAAATCTAGCCATCTCTTGCAGAGATCTGTTTTTCTCTCAACCACTCCATTTTGCTGTGGATTTCTAGGTGCAGAGAAATTGTGAGAGATTCCATTCTCCTCACAGAACTGTCTAAACTACTCATTTTCAAATTCTCCCCCATGATCACTTCTAAGGGTAGAAATACAGAAACCCTGCTCATTTTGTACTATTTTGCAGAATACTGAGAAAGCATTAAAAGACTCATCCTTGTGTGTTAGGAAGAGTACCCATGTGTATCTAGAATAGTCATCAACTATGACAAATCCATATTTTCTTCCAGCCAGGCTGGCAACACTAACTGGTCCAAACAGATTCATGTGTAACAACTGAAGAGGTCTAGAGGTTGATACTTGGTTTTCAGATTTGAAACTTGATTTTATCTGTTTACCTCTCTGACATGCATCACACAAGACATCTTTCTTAAAACTAATATCAGGCAATCCTCTCACAAGATTATTCATTTTTAATTCATAAATTAGTTTCATACTAGCATGTCCTAGTTTCTTATGCCATAACCATCTCTCATCCTCTTTAGACATCAGACAGGTTACACTTTGATCTGAGAGAACAAATAGTTCGATCTTATAAAGATTTTGTTGCCTTTTAGCTGAAAAGAGGGTTTTGCCACAACAGTCTTTAATTATGCATACATCCTTGGTAAAGGAAACATCAAAACCACTATCACATAATTGACTTATGCTAACCAAATTGTGTCTTAATCCTTTAACCATAAGAACATTAGATATAGAGGGAAGAGGGGGTTTACCACCAATAGTACCAATTCCTATAACTTTCCCTTTCTGATTCCCTCCGAAGGCAATGTGTCCTCCTTTCTTAATTTGGAGGTCTAGGAACATAGACCTTTCTCCTGTCATATGACGCGAGCAACCACTGTCCACGTACCAACAGTGGTGTTTTCTTTGTCCTGTTGAGGACATCTGCAACAAAAATTATTTGATCTTTAGGTACCCATATTTTTCTGGGTCCTTTTCTATTAGTTCTAGCAGTCTGTGAAGACTTCCTTCTCTTCTTATGGATACACTTAGACATAACATATCCAGTTTTTCCACAAAAGTTACAGACGGGTGTAGATTTGGTTATAGTTGACATAACAGATACTGTAGAAGCTTTAGTTGATACTTTATGATGTGTCTGATGGACATATCCAATACCTTCTTTGTTAAGAGAGTGACTATGACTGTCAAGTAGCTTAGTCAGATTGTCTCTACCATTAACAAATTTGGCAAGATCAGAAGTGAGCTCTTCCACTTTCTTTTGAAGTTTTTCAACTTCTTCAGATGGTGATATTTCACTTAAGATCTTAGCTTCATTAGACTTTTCAGTCTTCAGCTCACTGTTCTCCTTAGCCAACTTCTCACACTCTTGAGATTTCTGTTTATACTCACTGGTGAGCTTTACATACTCTCTCTTGAGGGATTTGAAAGCCTTAGATAAGCAGTTGGATTCCTCCAGCAACTCCTCATAGGCATCAAGTAATTCCTCATAGTCAGGATGTACCTCATCGTCTGAGTTTGAGTCAGTGTTGGCCATCAGACAGAGATTGGCTTCTCCTATGTTTCTTCATGTGTGACAGCGAAAGTGTCCCATATTTCTTTGGCAGAGTCACAAGCACATACCTTCTCAAACTCCTCAGGACTGAGAGCACAAATGATGTTATATCTAGCTTTGTGGTTTAGCTCCCATTTTGTCTTTTCTGCAGTAGTCCATTGAGCTTTTGGTTTATCAGTGTTATCATCATTCTTGGGAATTAATTGACCATTTGTAATGACATCCCAAAGATCAGAGTTTGTAGATAGAATGAACCGTTGAAATCTATCTTTTCAATAGTTTTAGTTTTCTCCATTGAAGTAAGGAGGTCTAGTTAGGGAAGCTCCTTCAGTCTGGTGACTTCCACTTGAACTAGCTCCAGCAGTCATGTCTATTCTTCAGGACCTTTTACCTCTACACCGTTAGATGCTCAACCCATAGGCTGAGCTCTGATACCAACTGAAATAGACAACTATAAACATGAGAAGGGGGTTGAATTGTGTTTATCAGAATTTAAACAAAGTTGAAATATTTTCGCATACAGAAGCTAGGTTCAGACGAGTGAAAGATACAGGACAGACGGGTGACCTGTCTGAAGAAATTTTAACAAAGACTTTGGAAAACACACCACTTGATAAACATATAAGAAAACTAAAGCAACTAAAGCAACTAAAGAGGTTATAAGGAAAGAGAGATTGACACAGTTATTTATCATGGTTCACTCTTCAAAGCAAAGAGCTACGTCCAGTCCTTGGCAGCACCAAGATTTCTCCACTATAACTGATCAGGTTACAGACTCCAAGTATTGTTTGCACACCTAGCCTCTTCAGGCTCAAGACAAGTATTCTTTGCACACTTAGCCTCTTCAGGCTCACTCAGGTTTGTTTAAGAGATTTGGTTTGTAATAAATACAAACAGAACTTTCACTAACACTCAGAGAGTGGTTTAAATGTAAAGCTTAGGAAAGTTTGTGTAATAACTTCAAATGATTGAAGAATACAGAATGAAAGAGTGAAGATATTAATGCACAGATTAATGACTCTTTAATGCTATGTTTATTCTCTATACTTCATCTTTAATGACTTCTGTATTTATAGTCTTCAAGCATTTAGGATCCATTAGAGACATTCCCTCAGATGTTGGTTTCAAGCAGAACTTCATTAAATGCAATAGAGTCGTTCTGGGCAGCCATTAACGCAATAGGAACGTTTGTTGTACTCTAACATGAAGGATCATGGCTTTATGCATTGTGATACAGCCATATCAGAGTTGAGCAGAGAGATTTTTGTTCTTTGCTGAGTACAATTTCCTTTTCATGTAAGGACCAGAGGTACTAGGGAATAAAGCATGTTGGAAGAATTCTTTAACTGGTCTTTGGTTTTGATAACCGAGGTTGCTTGAGAGAGTAACTTCTGACTTTTCTTGATTCTGGTTCTTGAAATAAGATTCTGATAATTCTTATAGAATTCGCGTTCATAAAATAAGCGCGCCCATCTTGAAAATAACCGCATCCATCTTGAAAATAACTGCGTCAATCTAGCCATTTAAGATTTTACATTCAGACGGGCTAGTAGACGAGCTCCATATGCCATGTCATTGGACGGAGCTTCTCATTAAGGACTTAGCAAGTCCAAAGACTTTTGTGGACGAGCACATCTGTCACCTTAGTGGACGAGCACTTCTATCACTTCAGTGGACGAACGCTTTTGTCACTTTAGTGGACGAGCGCTTCTGTCACTTTAGAGCGGATAGATGATTCTTACAGTTTTAATCTGCACACTAGATAGACAGGTTAGCAACCAATATGAAGGTTAATTAAATCATTAACCAATGTTTAGTTCTCATCAAAACTTAGGGAAATGTGTGACACCCTAAAACCCGGCATCACATGGTTACCCGTTGCGGAAAAGAAACCTATTTAGAACGCTGGTCACTTTCGAAAAAATAACCTTTTATATAGGGTTACTGAAAAAGGGTACTCAATTTTTTTTTGTTAAAAGAAGTTAAGAAAAGGTGATGAACACTCGAAACATGAAGATAAACACCATTCATATAAATATAACCGTCCCACTTGGGATCTTAGGTTTGATTACAAAACAGGCCTTGTTGAACCGACCAACATACACTAAAACAGCTACTAAAGAAACAGGTAAAAAAAGAAACATCAAACTGGGGATAGGGAACTGGGTACAAGACTCAAAAGATGGCCCTAAAGGCCTAGGGACTATCGGGACAACTCCAAAAGCCGACGAACGATCTACCAATGCCTCCTGCATGCAGAGTGACCACAAACGCTACCCCCAGACGAGATATCAGATGTCGGATCGATAACGTCACCCCATCGTCGATAGGGATGTCGTCATCTCCGAGATCCTACAGATGGTACTCTAGCTCCTCCTCCTCCTCCTCCTCCTCGACCTCTATTAGCTCAAGAGGCTCTTCCTCGGGATCCTCCTCCACTGGATCCTCCGCAAGCGGTTCAACTGGATCAAAATGCTCATGAAGGAGACCGATGACTTGTAGCGTATGAAGGTAGTACCATGGAGGTGGAAGCGCCACAGTCCTCGTCTCGACAGTATGAACCCTTCGTACGAGCACTCCGTTAGTATACGTCTCGGTAGTCGTGACTGGTCCTCGATACATCGCGGTCGTCGCACCCTCATGTATAGTCCAGTTCCCTGCCGTCCCAGCATGATCAAACACTTCGCTCCTCGAGCTCGACTGTGCCAAGGGAACGTTCAGATCCATCTAAAAGCACGTGCATACCCGGTACAAGAAGAAAAGAACATAACATACAGATGTGCAAGAGTGAGATACCGTCGTAAGATATATCCCACAACAACCATATAAATGATACATACGTCACATAATCATATAAGCAGTTAAATCATGCATATACATAACATAACAGTGTTATATCAAAGGGTCTCAAACCCGCACAGTCAACCTTTGAAAATATGCATGACACTTCAATGTCAGGCTCTAACTTAATCTCATGAGATATCAACACCGTTTTCCACTGGAGAAGAATTAGAGTTGGTCAATCTCTAGCCCACCGGGCAGTTGCCTCCATACCCTCATGCATTTAAGGTCTCAGGATGAGCAACGTCACATGTGCCTATGAACCGATCACATGGACTGACTCCTAGATACCACCTTGTATCTGATATGTAAGAAAGCACGTCTGCCTGGGGAAATGCACATGAGAAAATATTTTATTCAAAAAGGTTTTCTTTGTGTTCATTCTTTTTCGATGTCGCAGCTCAAAGCTAACGACTTAATCATCATTTCCCCATCACTTGAAAACTCAGAAACATAGGACACACAGTCTGAATGCTCAATCACAACGCCCGAGACCGATGCCGCAGTCAAGGGTTGTGGTCATATAAATCACTTATGCTTTTATTCATGTTTTGAACTTATCATTATAAGGACAATAGCCCACAACAACGAAATCAGAACGCACTGTCCTTAATTTCGAGAATTGGACTCTCAGTCCAGAACATCACGAATAGGACTCATGGCCTCGAATTAACACTGATCCAAGATCACGTGCGTATAACTGAATACTAGAGGCGACGTCTCGCGTACTAGATTCTCTTTCTTAAGTATTTATTTTTCGTTCAGTGTCAAATTCAAAACTGAATCCTCGATAACCTATCCAGGCTATCGGAAAGTTTCTAAAACATTTAGAAGAAAACATTTTCTTTGAAAATCTTTTATAAAGCATCTTTGAAATAATTTTATCTTTGAAAATCCCCAATAGGATATTGCCAAATAATCTTGAAAGTTTTCACTTGAAGGCACATAGTTCGAAAAGGATTTTTCTCTTGTATAACAATAGTTCACCAAAACCATTTCAACATTTAAAACAAGTACTTTAAGTTAATAAGCTTTTGGAAAAGAACATCAATCCTTTCATCTTCAAAGCTTATTAAGGTTTTTAATCCTTAAAACAGTTAAGCACAGACACAAGTCTGGCTTAGCAAACTTTCAATCAATAGCAGTATATATTCTCAGTTCAACGCTAATATCACAGTTGAAAGCAGTTCATCACAGATATGCATTATAACATTTAGAACAAGCACAATTCAACATCAGATAATAGCATAACAGTTCAAGTACATTAGATAACCAAGTAAGCTCAATCAACATATAAATATCCAGTTAAACACATACACACATGCATACAGTTATTGAATATCTTTAGGAAATCCCCTCTTACCTCACGTCAGAGTTAAGAGTTTTGGATTTGAAAAGAAGGTTCACGTACGTCCTTGCTTCTCCGGTGATGGAAGTCTAAGGTTACCAATATAAAATCATGAGTAAAAAAAAAATCACTCGAGAACACTAACCACAAGGTATAGGTTCGGTTCATACAATAAACTAGGATTAGGGGTTTTCGAAGTTTATGCGACTCTTGGATTTATGATCCTTAAGTGCTAGAAGTTCATAAACAAAAATCTTTTAACAAAGTTGAATTAAAAATACCACTAAGTACTTGACTTAGGATTTTGGCCAAGCATAGGTAAATATGCTAGGAATTTCTAAACTTTCCAATCTCTTTAGGTTAGCATCCATACATAGTAAGGAGCTTGAAACCATGATCAATTCGGAAAATGGAAAAATCAAATGTCTTAGACCATGAACTCTTAGGTTCGCCCTTAACAAGTTTGTGAGGTTAGAGATCTTTAAATCATCAAATCTTTTGGACATAGCATCATTTAACATGAAGGAGCTTTAATCCATAATCATCTTGGAAAACAAAATGAAATAACACATCCTAGGTCAAATGTTACATTCGGCCATCATAGGAAAATAAAGCAAGAAAATATTTCAAACTTTCCAATCACTTAGACATAGCATCCTTTAACATAAGGAGCTTTTTAGTCCATGATCACTTTGGAAAACAAAACTCAACATCTTTGTCATAACCATTTAAGGTGTCGGTCTTTTCAAGAAATAGGGGTTAGAAATATTCAAACTTTCCAATCTCTTGGACTTAGCATCCTTCTATATCAAGGAGTCTTAATCCATGATCATTTTGGAAAACAAAACTTAAACACCGTTGCCTTAAAACTCATTGGTTTTGGTCTTTACATAAAAATAGGGTAAAAATATTTAAACTTTCCAATCACTTAGACATAGCATCCTTTAACATAAAGGAGCTTTGGTCCATGATCATCTCGAAAATGAAACTCAAATACAAACTCATACATGTAAAAGTTGAAACAAGATTCACCTAAACCATATACATGGTTTCGGCCTCTGTAGGAAGAAGAGGTTAGGAAACTTTGTTTTACACAACCTTTTAGTATGTGATAGTATGAGTAAATACAAGAATATAGAAAGTGGTTTCAACTCAAAAAGAGTTTTCTACCATTTTTGAGAGGTTTTAGAAGTTAAAAGCACATAAAGGACATATGAAGAAAACTTTGAAACAAAAGATGAAAATTTGAAAAATAACTACATATAAGTATTACCCTTAACAAGATGAACAAATTTTATGAAGAACTCTAAGAGAAAAGCTTGATAAAAATGTAAAGTTTGTAAGAGAGAAGAAGAAGAAATGTAGTAAAGTGTAAATGTGATAAATGGAGGAAAGTGATGAAGTGTGGAAATGAAGAGTGTTTATAGAGAGTGAGAGGAAAGGGTCACGGTTTTGGGAGAGGAAGAAAGTAGAGAAGAAAGAAGGTGGGTTGCTTGTAGAGAGGATAAGGAGTTAAGGTGATGTGATGTGATTGGAGAGAGAAATATGAAAAAGTGAGATTTTTGAAAAAAAAAAGTCATGATTCACCTTTTGAGGTGTGTCATAACCATCTCATCAAGTCACTTCATGTCTCTTCATCCTCTTGATGCTCTGCTCCAATGCGTATCAGATGACTTCCCCGATCGTATTTCCTGACGATTTCGCCCAGGAAATCCCTAAGATTTGGCCCCGAACAAGATTTTTCGAAAAAACTCCAAACCCACATAAAACATCATAAAAACACTAACCGTCTCGTTCACGAATTAAAATTTGGTCTATAGCTCAATAAACTTATACTGGCAGTGAGAACCCAGACCGGTTTTCGTCTGAATTTTCGACCGAAAATTTTACTGTGACTTCATACGGTAAAACAACACAAGAAAATGATTTTATTTTAAATAAAATCATCCTCTGGATTTTATAAAAAAATAAACACATTAAAGCATGTATTTACTAATAAAGAAGCATACGAAAAAACAGGGTGTTACAAAATGCACATCAGACATTTTAGAGACTTAACACCTAGGATCATGGTGTGACCGAAAAAAACCAAGAGGGAGAAAGGGTAAATTTTGCTTAAATCTCACAGTCATGGCTTTAGATCTTTGATTCATGATTTTTTTTTAACTAAATCATTTTTTTTTTGCGACTATGTATACCTTCTTATGATGGTTCTATGGCCAAAAATCTAAAATTTTTAAGTTAGTGAGGCCTATTTTTTTATCACTTGAAAGGTTGCATGGTTAATACACTAAGTTCTTTACATTAGTAGCTTAACAATGGTGCTTGAAAAATTTTAGTGTTCCTAGCCTTGTTGGCTTGTGATAGCCGAAACTCACTTGATGAGTTGATGAGGCTTGTTCAATTTTTTAAAAAGCTAATTGATGCTTAGAACACTATAAAGTTTACATGCATAAAATTAGATTGATGAAAAATAGTATTTTTCCACCATTTCTTGATAAGGTCGAAACCTATGGTTCATGAGGCCAAGATTATAAAATTTTATTTCAAGTTTTAAACTTTTATTTTACCTCCTTGATACTTAAGGATCATAGACCCAAAAGTTTGTAAAAATTTAAAATTTCTAGCATGATTTTCTAAGCATGGCCGAATGCATGCATCAAAATAGGGTGATTTTATAAAAAAAAAATTTACTTATGTTAAACATTTGTTTCTGTATAGATTTGCAATCGTAATGCGAACCGAGTCGTTCCTCTTTAAAAACCACAGTCGAGTTTCATTACCATTTTACTCTGAGGTAAGGGAAGAAAGCCTGAGGGATATTATTTTATGATGACTATGTGTTACCTTTAATTACTTGATGATGTTTGGTTGAATATTTGTGATAATGGTTGATCTTGTTTTGAATTAATGTGCTGAGTTTTATTCAATTTACATGTATTATATGTTTATTTGATTTGTAAAATGCTTAGGATTATGTGAATGTGTTGATGTGATAGTTTAATTGTTTAAGTGTTGCAAGAGATGCCTAACCTTGGGTTAGAGCTCACATTAACAAGTTAAGATAAAAGTCTTAATAAAATTGTAGAGGAAGTTTACAAATAAATAATGTTTTTGAAAAGAAGTTTTGTTTGAAAAAGAGAAGAAAGTTAAGGTTATATTTCTAAATTTTGTAATATTAGAAATTTTATGAAAAATCATAATTTTGATTTGTTGAATTAAAAGAATTTTTTTAAAAGGAAGATTAATTTGATTTTATTGGAAAAGAGAAAATTTTTAAAATCAAGGTGATTTCTGAAAAATGAATTTCAAATAAAAAAATTTACTAAAAACTTTACTCAAAACAATATTCCAATAACTTGGATAAGTTATGGAAATTTGATTTTGTTTTTCACTGAACGAAAAATAAACGTTGAAAAGTGGACCTAGTAACCGAGACGTCGGGCTACTAGTGTAATTAAACACGTTGATCTATAATCCGTGTCGCGTTGTGGTGGACTCTGTGTCCTTATACGTTGTTGTGGACTACATTTCCTACATATGTTATACAAACGTGATAAACACAGTAAAGGTGTAAAGTTGTTTTCTACTACCACAAAGTCTTAGATCGGTACATCGGTTTAAGACTCTCGTGATTGGACACTCAGACTCAAATGTCCTGTGTTTACAAATTTTAAATACATTGAAAAGTTATGGAGGTTGTGAGCCTTTGAGCTTCGACAAGGAAAGAATTATACACAAAGAAAAACCTCGATAAAAAAATGTTTTTCATGCATTTGGCAGACATGCCCAAAGTTGTTTCGTGTGAGTACCTTGAAGGGCAGGGTATATCATGCTACGTTGTATCATTGTTCCTTGACGGACAATGAAATCCATATGCCTTGATTACTATGCCTTGAGTTGGATAGTATGCTATGGATATCCACGCACGTTGCACACTGTGCCAGGAATTTTGGATAGTGTAGTGGACTAACACGTTGTGCCTTTTATGGCAAAGATTTTGGATATGATCAACTCATTTTAAACAAAGTGAAGTTGGGGTCTCCGGAGATTAGGATAGAAGTTGAATTATAGAAGTGTCATGGTTTTCAAAAAGCAATGATTATCTCTTGCTACGTACTGCTTAAAATGATATCTTGTTATTTGTATATGTTTGTGTGTTTTGGGTGCATATAGTTGTCATAATTATCCATATATTGGTATCTTACCCTTGCATTTTCCTTCATGTATATATGTATGTATCCTGTTATGTTGAGACTAGATGGATCAAGCTCTTCCTCTAGTGCACTCCCGAGTGCGGACGATCATGTTTGAGGATGCCGACAACCCTGGGGCTTGGGTGATTCATCCGGGGAATCACATGGCCGAGTACACTGGCCCGGTTTGCACTACAGAAGGAACACGGGAGGGAGGTCCAGAGAGGAGGATTCATACCATGGAGACCATCCAGATATCACTTCCGCCAGCTTGGTTGTATGTACAGCACCTAACAGACTTAGGACAGCTAGTGTTGAATCCACCACCTCTGAATGTGGTGCCAGCTTCACCCATAGAGGAAGATCCAGAGGAATTCATGGATGAGGACCCTCGGTATCATCCTATGAGCAGTGATGATGATGATGATGATGCACCTGGCGAGGGAGCCGGGGTGGAAGTATCCTCTTCTGATACTTCTTCTGGAAATGAGGGAGACTTATGTGGTCTCCCGAATGGGTATCACTAGTTGTCTTGACCAGCTTAGGAAGTCTAGTTTTATTTTGGAGTAGTGATGTTGGATGGATCCTTTCAAGAACATGTTTAAATTGTCTCCTTAACCTCTAGTATGACTTTAGTATTTTGTTTAAGTAACTTGGATGTACACTCAAGGAAATTTCTGTCAATGCACCTTTTACTAAGAAGGTGTTTGTTATCAATGTGAATATTTATGTATGTTTTCTATGAATGTAAGTTGATCTTTTAATTCCATGTCTTAAGTTGAGTTTTATTTAATAATGAATTATTAATTAAATTTTGATATTCCGAAAGAAATCGACATATCTTCTAATGACGTTAATATTTGTAAAAAGGGTTAATTAATGTAATGCCCTGGATGAGGGTGTTACACCACAGTTCATAAGGAGTCTTATTCAGGATAGGTCTAATGTATATTATGTTCTGAATGTAGCAGGTAGTATTAATAGCTTCAGCCCAGAAGTGTCTAGAGACAGAGTTGTCATTGAGCATAATCCTAGCCATCTCTTGAAGAGATCTGTTCTTTCTCTCTACCACACCATTTTGCTGTGGTGTTCTAGGTATTGAGAAGTTGTGAAGGATACCACTTTCTTCAAGAACTTATGAAATAACTCATTTTCAAACTCTCCCCCATGGTCACTTCTGATTGAAGTGATACACATGCCTTTTTCATTCTGTACATGTTTGCAGAATACAAAAAAGACCTTCAAAGACTCATCCTTGTGAGTTAGGAACATAACCCATGTCCATCTAGTGTAATCGTCTACTATGACAAGACCATATTTCTTACCACTGACAGAGGCGACAGTCCTTGTTGGACCAAAAAGATCAAGATGTAGCAACTCTAGTGGTCTATTGGTACTAACAACATTCTTAGATTCAAAAGAACCTTTGAATTATTTTCCCTTTTGACATGCATCACAGAGAGCATCAGTTTTGAACTTAAGGTTTGGTAGTCCTCTCATGAGGTTATGTTTGTTTAGCTTTGAAATTAATTTCAAGCTTGCATGACCTAGCCTTTTGTGCTAAATCCATCGCTCATCTTCAATGGACACTAGACACGAGACACTTTGATTTGAGAGGTCCTCCAAGTCAATCTTATAAAGATTGTTTTTTCCTTTTTGCAGTGAATAAAAGTGATCCATCATCTTTCTTGACAGTACACATGTTCTTATCAAAAGACACTGCATATCCATTGTCACATAATTGACTTATGCTCAGTAGATTATGCTTCAAGCCATTTACTAAAAGTACATTATCAATGGAGGGAAAAGGATGTTTACCAATTTTGCCTATACCAATGATTTTCCCTTTCTGATTTCCTCCGAATGTGACCCAGCCACCATCTTTGGGCTTAAGGTTTTGGAACATAGACCTTTCTCCCGTCATATGTCGTGAGCAGGCACTATCCAAGTACCAAGACATATGTTTTCTTCTTGTTGTTAAGCAAATCTGCAACAGGTATTATCTCATCTTTAGGTACCCAAACTGACTTGGGTCCTTTCTTGTTAGTTGTCACTGGACGAGTATGCTTAGCATGTTCATTGTGTATGCATCTAGATGTAATATGCCCATTTTTTCCACACACTTAGCAAAAGGTGTTGGATGAGCTAGACTTAGCTTTGGTATATTTATTTGGAACTTTTGAAGCTCTATGTTGTTTAAGTGGTTTTGACTTTTTGTGAGATGCGTCTTGCTTCTATTTGTCATAACCAAGACCAGATTTATCATAAGGTGACCTAGAGTACCTTAAAATGAGACTAAGCTTATCTGAGCCACCTACAAGCTTTGATAGAAAATCAGTTAGATATGTTACATCTTGTTTCAATTTTGCAAATTCACAAGAAACATCAGGTTCACACGCCATTTTGTCAGCTAGACTGACATTCACTGATTTTAGTATGTCGTTTTCATTTTTGAGCTTTTGTTTCTCAGTGCAGACCCTATCATATTCTCTAGTCAGTTTAGAAAACTTCTTTTTGAGACTCTTATATTCTCGTGATAGTATAGACGACTCATGCAACAGTTCATCAAAAGCATTTTGAAGAGTGGACGGATCAGAGTCCATTACCTCAGCATCAGTATATTCGCTTATTGATGCAGTGTCTAACATGAGACAGATATTTGCCTCCTCCTCAGCTTCATTTTCTTCATCTGATGAAGACAGATCAAGATCCTCCCATGTAACCATTAAGCCTTTCTTCTTTTTGAAGAATTTCTTCTTATCATTTAGCTCAGGGCAGTCAGCTTTGAAATGATCAAGTTTCTTGCATTCAAAGCACGAAGGTGGACCTTTTTCCTTGGAGTCTGACTTCTCCTTGGAAAACTTTTTGTGGAGTTGCTTCCTTCGGAAACCACCTTTCTTTCTCCACATATGTTGAATCTTCCTGGAGATAAAGGACAATTCATCCTCATCTGATCCTTCATCATTATCAGAAGATTCAGACTCATCTGATGACTCAGCAGCTTTGAGAATTTTTGATGAACTTGCTTTCTTTGCCTTTAGGGCAATAGATATTCCATTTCTGGAATTTTCTTCTTCATTAAGTTCAAGTTCATGAACCTTGAGAGATCCAAGAAGCTCTTCCGGAGAGAGTGTATTCAGGTTTTTGGCTTCCTAAGTAGCAGTTACTTTGGGTCTCCATTGCTTGGATAGACTTCTCTGGATTTTTCTGACATGATCTCTATTTTCATAAACTTTTCCAAGAGATCTGAGACTGTTGGTGATGGTTTGGAAACTTCCAAACATTTGGTCTATTGTTTCATGTTCACTGATCTTGAACGGCTCATACTGATGAACCAGCATGATGATCTTTGATTCCTTAACTTGTGAAGAACCCTCATGAGCTAGGGCAAGAGTATCCCAGATTTCTTTAGCAGTATTGCAGCTGTGAACTTTGTCATGTTCAGATTTGGTTATAGCATACATGAGATAGTGCTTAGCCTTAAAATTTAGATGATGTTGGTTTTTCTGCTCTTGAGTACATTGGGCTCTAGGAACAATGGCTCCAACTTCATGTCTTGGTTCAGTGTAGCCGGTTTCAATCAACTCCCAAATATCTACATTCTGTGCATCTAAGAAGGCCATCATTCTCTTCTTCCAGTAGTCATAATCCGTTCCATCAAATAGAGGAGGTATGTTGATAGCTTGTCCTTCTGCATCCATGGTTGTTGGTCCGTACTCCCTCAGCACTTGTTAGATGCTCAACCCTTTTGAGGCTGAGCTCTGATACCAACTGAAGTTGACACAGGCAAACACAAGAAGGGGGTTGAATTGTGTTTGTTAATAATTTTCGAAAACAACCTTTAAAACAATTTTTGCACTCAAGGAGATTAGAAACAGAAGCAAGCACAAAGAAAAAGATCCTTTTTTAAAAGACTTTAACAAAAGCAATATCAAAACCCCTCGGTTAGTAAGAAACAAATAAAGTTGTAAGAGTTAAGAGATAGAAGAATCACACAAGTTGTTTTTATCCTGGTTCACTCTCTTCCAACCAAGAGCTACGTCCAGTCCCTTCTACTTGAAGGATTTTCTCCACTATTTCCCGAATAGATTACAACCAAGTATTCAACACCTCTCCAGGCTACAAGTATTTCTTTCTTACCAAGCCTCTTCAGGCTCTAACTCTAACAAAGAGATTTAATGTTTGATCTTCTTAACTCACTATGTGTAAGGATATGACAGTTTAAGATCAGATGAATATTTTCACAATATTCAAACTAAGAAATATTGACTCTTTCTCTCTAAAGAAATATGAGTATGAGTGATTGTAGTTTTACAAAAGTTGAGCTCATAAGGTTGTGCAATCAAGAGTTCTTGTTTCAGTATCTCAGGTCTTCTATTTATAGTGGCCTTCTTCTTCACTTGTATTTCTTCAACGATTACTTTGAATAATCCCGTTTAGAGATAGCATTTAATGCATGATATCCATTGTGACTAATAGCTTGATTGTGACAATGTTGAATAGTACTCTTGGTTATCGAGGTAGCATGAAATTGAAGGTTCACCCCTTTGAGTATTGCAGCTTGAGAACTTGTTGTTCCTCCTTTGTGAACAATCCATATTTTTTAGCCATAAAGTTGTCATCGTACAGATCATTTTGCAGTATCTTATTGTACGATTCTGCTTTTTGCATTTCTTGATGGTACTATGTTTCTTTTACAACAAGGTAAAATATTAAAGCAGATAGGACAATAGTGAAGAACAAATATTCTATTGAAATAAATATCAATCATTTGAAATAAATTCAAGAGATTCGGATAGCATTTATTTATTCTAAGATGGAGCTCGTCTACTTTAAGAAACTTCGTCTACTTAGTTATATGTGAGACTAAGTTTATTTTGCTTGTCTGATGACGTGACATATCCTCTTGTCTATCAAGTCATTGGACTTGCCATTCCTCAATGAGTTAAAAATATCTCCGTCTAGTGACGTGACAGTTAGAGCTCGTCTACTAGATTACTTTATTTTTCAGTTCATTTACTTCTACCAATTACTTCCGTCTGCTTACGTGACAAGATGGACGTGCTTATTATCAAGTCTTTGGACTTGCTGTATCTAACAAGTTATTTTGGTATTCGTCTAGAAAACATTTAGAGCCTCGTTCACTTAAGAAAATCAGTCTACTCAATTAAATAAACAAGTAACTTTACCAAAGTATTTGAGCAGCCCGTGTACAAGGGTGGACGCATATTCTTTCAATGAAAACATATTCCATGTTTATTTTACTTATATTAAAGTATTCCTGCATAACCGAAAGCACATGTTAGATCTCAACTAACACTTTGCCAAGCAAATTTAATCCTTTTGCTAGCATCAAAACTTAGAAATTATTAAATCCAAAACCACTTTGGTTCCAACAATATGTCACGTCAGTGGATGAGCAAAATGAAAAAGTGAATAGACTTAGTTTCACATATAACTAAGTAGACATAGTTTTTAAGTAGACGAGCTCATCTTTATGATAAGCCTTCATAAATAATTTTGATCCAGTTCACAATGAATCATATTTATTTCAAATGATTGATATTTATTTCAAGAGAATTTTTGTTCTTCTCATTTGTTTTATATGCTTAATGCTTTGTTTCCTTGTGAGAAAATCATAGTACCATCGAGGAAATACAAAAGACAACACAGTACAATGGGAAATGTAAAACGATTTGTATGATAGCACCTTTATGGATGGAAAAAGATGGAAGTTACATAAAGGAGGAAAAACAGTTTTAAGCTGTAAATGCTCAGAGCAGTGAGCCTCCATTTTGTACTACCCTGATAACGAAGAATACATTTCAGCATGGCCACGATCAAGCTATCAATCACAACGGATATTGTGCATTCAATGCTATCTCTAAACAGGAAATTCAAAATGACCGTTGAAGTTTTTCAAGAGTAGAAGAAGGTCACTATAAATAGAGGGCCACAGGCGATGAAGAACAACTTTTGCCAATCCAATATTTGCGAGAACAAGCTCTCATTTCTTTCATTCTTTCAAAAGCAAAAGTTTGTATTCTTTAGTTTGGATATTGTGAAAATATTCAACAGATCTTAAACTTTCATATCCTCACATATAGTGAGTTAATTAAGAAGATCTTAAGTTAAAATCTCTTTGTTAGAGTTAGAGCTTGAAGAGGCTTGGTAAGAAAGGAATACTTGTAGCCTGGAGAGGTGTTGAATACTTGGTTGTAATCTATTTGAAGAAAAGTGGATAAAACCTTAGTCGAAGGGACTGGACGTAGCTCTTGGTTGGAAGAGAGTGAACCAGGATAAAATCATATGCGTGAATCTTATATCCTTAAACTCTTACAGCTTTATTTGTTTATAGTGACTGTGGGGTTTTGATATTGCTTTTGTTAAGTCTCAAAAGTTCTTTTTCAATGTGTGCATCAGCTTTATATATCCTCGTGTGAGAAAAACAGTTTTAAAAAATTGTTTTAGAAAAATTATTAACAAACACAATTCAACCCCTTCTTGTGTTTGCCTGCGTAAACTTCACATTGGAAATGGATATATTTAGTTTTTCAATGAATAATTACCTTATTTGGATTCCTTAAACAATGCTCTTAAGACAATTGTTAGCTAGAGCCTATTTATCAAGTTTCATAGATATAAATATGAATGTCTATTTATAGTTTGGGTTTTTCTATCCTATGCAAGGTTACCCAGGTTAAGATGTATTTACTACCCACTTTTATAAGGTAAACTCTATCTTATTAATTATGAATTTTTGAAAAAAAAAATCTCTCTCTTATTTATTTATTTATTTATTCTTAACTCTCTCTTCCAATCAATAACATTTATATGCATTAGTAACACTTGACCAGGACGAAAAATTGCACAATGTAACAGTAGTAATCTGCAGCTTCTGGTATGTACGGCGACAGCGACTTTGGTCCAAGGTGAACGACAGACGAGTGCGTATGGGCGAAACTCACGGTCTGAACACGGCGTAGGACGTCTGAACATAGAGTGGGGATGGCGGCTTCTGGTCCGAGCTAGCACGAGCGTGGTGGTCGTGGGGAGGTCTAGACGGAGAGTTGAGGCGGAGGTCCGATGATGATTCAAGATCTGGATGGAGATCTGCTTGGTTGGCGGTGCGCGGTGACAAACGAGGTGTGAAAGGACCAGGGGCGCAATGGTGGAGGACGACAATGAACAATATTCTTGATGGGAAATACCAGCATAATTTCCCTCCTCTGTGAACTCAAAAATAGGCACTAAGCGGAAGCGTAAAAATAAGTGTAATAACACCGGACAATTTTAGCATGGAAAAACCTCCTCAATGTGAGCAAGGAAAAAACCACGGGACCCGTAGGCCGATTAAACTTCCACTATAACAATAATGGGAATACAAAAATACAATAATATTGTATCCTCAATTTGTGGATAACACTCTCGCAAATTGGCTCACTATTTTTCTCTCTGAGAAAACTCTCTCTAAGGATCTCTCTATTTTTCTCTCACTCTCTCTTGTGAGGATTGGTGTGTTTAGTTAGCACCCCTTAAGCTTCTTTATATAGGTTTAAGGGGGCTCTCCAAGTTAGCTCCCATACAATGTGGGACTTGCTTTGGCTGAAATTTCCAACAAATCTCCCCCTTCAGCCAAAAGGAAAATATCCTTGAATTAGTTTGGGGTTGATGCTAAGCCTGCAACTTCTTTACAGACTTCTATCTTCTCTTTCGGTAGAGCTTTTGTCATCATATCCGCCCCGTTATCTTTTGTGTGTATTTTCTCAATCTGCAGCAGTTTACTTTCCAACATATCACGGATCCAGTGATACCTTACGTCGATGTATTTCGACCTTGAATGAAATGTCGAGTTCTTGCTGAGATGGATTGTGCTCTGACTGTCGCAATAGAAAATATAACTTTCCTGATCCTGTCCTAACTCTTGTAGGAACTTCTTCATCCACGAGATCTCTTTGCAACCTTCGGTGATTGTGATGAATTCTGCTTTTGTAGTGCTTAAAGCAATGCACTTTTGTAGTCTTGACTGCCATGAGATAGCTCCCCCTGCAAAAGTAATTAGATATCCTGATGTATACTTTCTTGAATCCACATATCCTGCCATATCTGCATCTGAATACCCAAGAAGCTTTAAATTTCCATTGCCAAAACACAAGTAGCTTTTGGCAGTTCCTCTCAGATATCGTAGTATCCATTTCACTGCATTCCAGTGTTATTTTCCTGGATTTGATAGGAATCTACTCACAACTCCGACAGCATAAGCAATGTCTGGTCTTGTACAGACCATTGCAGACATAAGACTACCCACTGCAGAAGAATAGGGCACCTTTTTCATTTCTTCTTTTTATTCTTCATTCCCTGGACATTGTGTCTTACTCAGTTTGAGATGACCAGGTAATGGAACATGCATAGGTTTGGCATTATGCATGTTGAACTGATGAGCCTCTGGTTGACTGGTTTTATAACTAATAAAAACCTTGGCTTTGTGCTAATTTTATATCATTTTCGCCCAAATTAGACTTGATTGTCTTTAAGCAGCATTTTGATCTGTAAAGTGTTTTTAGGTTAATTTAGCTAATTTAGAGTCGAATAAAGTACTTACTGTTATTTCTTGTTTGCAGGTAATAAAAAGGAATAATTCTGGAGTGTCTCGCCACGCGAAAGGGCATTCGCCTCGCGAACCAGAAGGTGACTGTTCCAGAAATTGCTAACCATTCTGTCTCGCCCCGCGAACACTTGACTCGCCTCGCGAGTAATCCAGCCTTGTAAGACCAGAATCCATCACGGCTTAACCATGTTGAAGGTCACGGGCGTTACAGTTTGGAATTTGAAGAGTTTCGCCTCGCGAATGATAAGCTCGCCTCGCGAGAAGACCAAAAGCTGAAGTCTGTTCGTATTATTCGCCTCGCGAAGATGTTCTCGCCTCGCGAGCAAGCTGATTCCAGAAACTTGTATATAAGTCTGTTGTAGGCCAGAAGTAGGCTAGTTTTTGGCTAGTAGTTAGCTAGCTAGTCAGAGTAGGAGTCAGTAGTTAGTCTTTCATTTTCTCTTTAGTTTATTGTTTGCTTTTGTAATGGAGAACTAGTCTCCTTGGTTAATCTACTGGGATTGGTTTCCATTTACATTTGAGGTTCTGTGATTCCTGTTTTCATTTGCTTTTCTCTTTTCAATGCCAAGCTATACATTTCTGTTTGTTATTTCAGGAGTTTATAGTGTTGTGTTGATTCATTTCGGTGATGTTATGTTTCTATACTTAATCGCGTTTGTTATTTCGCGTGTGTTCGTTCATGTTCGTTTGTTCATGAGGGCTTAACCCCGTTTGTTATTTCGAGAATAGGAACATATATCCGTAGTAGCGATTTCATTGTTAATTGTTGCTACAACCGAAAGGGGATTAGAATCTGCTTAGGGCTTGGAATTATATGAACCAATGATAGTGGGAAACCGAGAACAGTGGGTTAATCGTCTTTATTTTATTTGTTAATCTCTTTGACTGCTTTGTTTTACTGCTTTGTTTTGCTTTGTTTCTTATTTGCATTCACTCCAACCCCCCAAAACTGATTTTCTGTTAATAACAACAACCCAAGAGTCCTTGTGAGACGATATCCGAGTTGTCGCTCCCCTATCTGCATTATTTTGTAAACGCTCGTTCTTTTTGGCGCGTGGCGACAGCGCGTTCAAAAATTGGCGCCGTTGCCGGGGACTCTTGTTGTGTTATCAGCAGAAAATAATTAAAAAAAAAATTCTTTGCTGAATTAGTTTTGGCTGCTTTGTCTGGTTGTAAATTTTATTTTGCTCCATGGATAATTATATGCAAAATTATGTGCCTAATGTTTATTATGAGCAACCATGCATGTATTATCCTGATTTTAGTACACCACCACCATGCACAATTTATCCTAATTTTGTTGGAAGTTATGAGTTTAATAGTGATTATGGCGTGCTTGGAATGAATGATTATCCTAGACAACAGGGTAGAGATCAAGGCAGCCTGGATGAGTTAGATTTTATGATACAACAAATGGCCGAGAACAATCAACGGATGACAGTAAGCCAGCAATATCAGCCTGACCCTACACTAGCCCAGCTCAGTCTGGAAGGAATGATACAACAAATGGCCGAGCATAATCAATGGATGATAGAGGAAAATCAACAGAGGATGGAGGCAAGTAATCTTGAATACCAGAGGGCAGAAGCTGAATCTCAGAAGTTGTCCATTCTAATTGATCAAATTGTCGCCAACTCGGCTACACTGCTAACTCCACATCCCCTTGAACAACATACAGATTCACAAGTGGTTATTCCTGACAATATTTCTGAGGATGATTTTGATAATATTTCTGTTGATGAACTGTGTGTTGAATCTCCAGACAGTCAGACCCTTGCTGATTCATTTTATTGTCCCCTGTCTACTGACTGTACTAACACTAACCTTTGTGTGGTGTGTGCTAAGATTTTTGCAGGTTTAACAGATGATGAAGAACCTTTGGGAGTAGATGATTCAATTAACTCACATGCATGTGTTGAGAGTGATGGGATGGATGAACTAATTGCTGAATTTCCAGACATTCAGACATTTCCTGATTCAGTCTATTGTGATATATGTACTGACTCTACTAACACTAACCTTTGTGTGGTGTGTGCTGAAATTTCTGCATGTATAGCAGGTGATAACTTTGTTAGTGCAGTGAATGAAGAAAATGCAGAAGTTGAAGCAGCACCAGTAACCCCAGCTACTTGTTTACCACCTCCCCCTGTGGAACCACCAGTGATGGAGTTTAAGCCTTTGGATCTTGCACCATGGCCAGTCCAAGGGATTGAACCCCAATTTTATTAGGAGGATTTTGTTGAGAAAGCGGTCATCTTTGACCCAATAAGGAGTGAGAAGTCCGCCGCACTGGAAGGAGTCACCGTAACTATCAAGCATTCACTCCCATATCAAGGCTGCAAGTTATGGAAGCATGGACTGAACTCCCACCCTTTGGCTATCACTTGGGCCTTATGTTACAAGCAATGGGATCCTGGTGGATCACTCCAATGAGTTTTTCTGAACCTTGCTCTTTTTAATTTTCTTTTCCTTGCTTTATTTCTGTTTTGTTTTCAATAAAGCTCCTGAATAATTTGAGAAGCTCAGGAGTTGTGTTGAGTCTTTTGTTGGCAAGTTTATTGGATTTTATTGATTTTGCATAGATGGATTGCATGTTATGTGTTGACTGTTTTCCCCCTAGGATTTGAAATTTTTGAAAATTTGATCCCCATGTGATTGAAAACTGAACTTTGAGATTTTTTTTTTTATGATGGCATGATTTATGATAAGTTTGGGGTGATGGGAAACACACACTAGGGATAGAATCTCTGTCAAGCAATTTGCAAAAATTGTCCAGGTGAGGATTTGAGCCTCCAACATGTTTTAGATTGTGAGAATCACTTTCAAGTTGCACTTTCCTGAATTTGCTTGAATCTCTTTTTGGTTTGCATGATTATGTGTTTGCTTCAAATGATTTAGGCATTTTCTTTGTAAATAGTTACTTAGCCTAAATTAACCAATTCCTAATGCATGTTCCTTAGTTAGCCCCTTTGAGCCTAATTAGCTTATTGTTCTTGATAACCTTATGTTACAAGCCTAAAATCTGAAAAACCATGTTAACCCGATCTTAGGATTAGGAGAGCATGGAATCTTAGAAAGAGAAAAGGTTGCAAGAAACTAAGTTTGGGGTGGCTACAAGGTGATGTGTTGTTTGGGATTGAGAAAAAGAAAAAAATACAATAAAAAGGTTGGAGCCAAAGGCTTGTTAAAAAAATTGTAAAAATGTTAAAAATAGAAGTATTAGAAAAAAAAAGAAAAAAGAAATGGCTGTAGTCACCCAAAGCATAAAGAAAAAAATGAGAAAAGGAACTTGAGTGGAATTCTAATGTTTTGAAGTGTTTCATGCTCTCTTAGTTCCTAGGGTCCTCAGCCTAGTACCTTTGTATATCCTACCCTTCGCCAGGCCCCATTACAACCCATAAAAGACCTTTTGATGTTGCATGCATGTTTTCTGTGGGAATCATTTGGAGATGAAAATCAAATTTATGGGAAGTGTTCTTGAAAAGTGAAATTGAGTGCAATGTTGATAGCCTGACACAAATTGAGCGATTGAGTGAAACACAAATTCCCCTTGTGAGGAAGGCAGTTGTTTGAATTTGGTGATCTCCCTCTTGTGTGTAACTTGGATCCCCTGCTTAGATTAATGATTGTTTGAATGATGAAATTCTCAACTGTTTAGAATAAATGCATGTGGGGGTTGCTTTGTTTGAAAGGGGGGAACATTGAAGAAAATTATTTTGATGAAGTGCTTGAAATCTGTGCGAAAGTTGATTGAATCCTTTGAGCTTGCCAGGTCTTGAGTCTTTTTGATTTTTGAGTTTTAGTTTGCTTGGGGACAAGCAAAGTTTAAGTTTGGGGTATGAACCTTTCAATAACTTTCTGGATATAGTCTTCTTGTGACATCCACAGCATCCTTCTAGAACGATCTCCAGTTATCTTCATTCCAAGAATCTTCTTCACTGCACCCAGATCTTTCATGGCAAAAGACTTGCTCAATGCCTTCTTGAGAGCACTATTTTCGCCTTATCTTTCCCAATAATTAGCATATCATCAACATACAACAGAAGTATGATGGATTCACCATTCTCATAGTTCTTCACAAACACACAATGGTTTGCGGAGGTCTTCTTGAAATTGTGTTGGGTCATGAAGAGATCAAACTTCTTGTACCATTGCCTTGGAGCTTGCTTCAGACCGTAGAGGCTTTTCTTCATACGACACACTAGGTGTTCCTTGCCTGGTTCTATAAAACCTTCTGGTTGCTCCATATATATTTCCTCCTCTAGGTCTCCATGTTGGAATGTTGTTTTTACATCAAGTTGTTCAATCTCCAAGTCTAGTTTTGCAGCTAGACCGAGAATTGCTCTAATAGATGTCATCTTCACCACTGGTGAGAAGATTTCTTCGAAATCTATGCCTTTCTTCTGGCTGTGCCCCTTTACAACAATTCTTGCTTTGTACCTGGGGTTTGGGCTGTTCTCTTCCGTCTTGAACTTGAACACCCATTTGTTTTTCAACGCCTTTCATCCATCTGGTAATCTCACCAGGTCATACATCTGATTCTCTTTCAGGGACTGCATTTCTTCTTCCATGACTTGCAACCATTTCTCCTTATCATTCGTCTCAATTGCTTCTATGAAGCTTTGAGGTTCTCCTTCATCAGTGAGATTGACATATTCATCTGAATAATATCTTCTCGATGGTTGTCTGACTCTTCTGGACCGTCTTACTTGAGATTTTTCTTCTGTCTCATCAGTCTCCATCATCCGATCCTGACTTTGTTCTATCTGGTCAGGTTGTTCTGTCTGATCAGATTGTTCCTCCTGATCATGTTCATCATTCCTTTGAGGATTCTCTCCCCCTGAATTGTTTATCACAACAGGACTTGAATCAGAAATCACTTTGTGCTTTAGCTTCTCGGATTGCTTAATGTCTTGGATCGTTTGATCTTCAAAGAACACCACATCCTTGATTCGAACAATCTTCTTGTGTGCAGGATCCCATAATCTGAAACCAAGTTCATCTCTTGGTGAACCAAGGTATATGCATTCCTTCGTCTTTGCATCTAGCTTTGCTCTTTCATCTTTAGGAATGTGGACAAATGCCCTACACCCAAAGACTCTCAAGTGACCATAAGAGGCTTTCTTTCCAGTCCATAATTCATCTGGAATCTCTCCATTTAAAGGTCTTGAAGGAGACAGATTTATCAGATCAACTGCAGTTTTCACTGCTTCGCCCCAAAATGATTTGGGAGGTTTTGCTTGAGAAAGCATGCTTCTGACTTTCTCTGCGATCGTTCTGTTCATCCTTTCAGCTACTCCATTCATCTGAGGTGTCTTGGGAGGAACTTTCTCATGTCTTATCCCATGAGTTTTGCAATATGTCTCAAACAGACCTATGTATTCTCCGCCATTATCACTTCTCAAGCATTTCAGTTTTCTTTCAGATGCTCGTTCTACATAGGCATGAAACTCTTTGAAAGCTTGAAGAACTTGATCTTTCATCTTCAATGGATACACCCACACCTTCCTAGAGTGATCATCAATGAAGGTAACAAAGTATTGAGCGCCACCAACAGACCTTTCAGACGTTGAGCAAACATCTGAATGAACAAGATCCAGAATCTGCTTTCTTCTTCTTGCATCATCTGATCTTTTAAAAGATACTTTGTGTTGTTTGCCTGCTAGACAGTCTTCACAGGATTCAAGTGGCTGCCCTTTTATGTTTGGGAGATGATCTTTTGCAAGGATCTCCAGACCCTTCTCTCTCTTGTGGCCCAGTTGTCTATGCCACAGTTCTTTGGTTGCGTCTTGAGCAACATTCGTCTCCCCCTTGCATATCTTTCCCTACATAATGTACAGAGGGCCTTCCTTTCTGCTGCGAGCAATAATCATGCTTCCTCGGCTGAGTTTCCATCTGCTGCTACCAAGTTGGTTTATCATCCCGGCTTCATCTAGCTTTCCCACTGAGATAAGGTTTAGACGCATCTCGGGAACATGCCTGACCTCCTTCAGCACAAGCTTATTTCCATTCTCAGTCATCAAAGTTACTTCGCCAATACCGACGATTTTACTTGTGACATGGTTTCCTATCTTCACCGTACCAAAATCTCCTTTTTGGTATGATGAGAAGAATTATTCATGAGGTGTGACGTGGAAGGATGCTCCTGAGTCAATTATCCATATGCAATCATCTGATGCAACATTTAGATAATTTTCTTCTCCAACAAGAAATATATTCTCATCATTTGAGGCCACTGCAGTAGTTGTTCCATCTTCTTTCTTCTTCTTCCGGTCAATCTGGTCAGGGTGGACTGTTCCAGCTTGTTGGTATCTTTTCAAGAATCTACACTCAGGCTTTACGTGTCCTGGTTTGCCACAGTAATAACAATTTAGTCTGGTTCGAGATTTGGACCTACCTTGTGATTTTCCACGACATCCTTTTCCATGATTCTTACTCCTTCCTCTATTTTCAACAACATTGGCTTCAAACTGATTGTTCAAACCTCTTTCCCTCCGTCTTGACTCTTCATTTAGCAAACAGTCTGTAACAAAATTCATGCTAAGCTTTCCGTCTGGAGCAGAGTTGCTGAGAGTGACAACTAGAGTGTCCCAACTCTCAGGTAGAGAACTGAGGAGTAGAAGGGTTTGCAACTCATCATCAACACTCATGCCTGCCTTTGTTAATTGATTAACAATGCCTTTGAAAGTGCTCAGATGTTCGATCATATTTTGACCATTCATGTACTCTAACTTTACCAATCGTCTGACAAGGTGGGCTTTGTTCCTGGGCGTCTTCTTTTGAATCAAGGATTCAAGTTTTGTCCACAACTCATACGCATTGGTATAAGTTGATACATGCTCGAACAAGCTTCGATCAATATATTTCTGGATCATAGCCACTGCTTTCCGATTCTGAAGCTCCCAATCTTTGTCGATCTTCACATCGGCGGATATCCTTGGCATATCCTTCTGGGTAATTGGCAAATACAAATCTTTGCAGTATAGATGATCTTCCATCATCGGATTCCAATAGGACTAGTTATCTGCAGTTAGCTTGAACATGTCTCCATCATGAGTGATAGCTCCCTCCATCTTGAGTTACACAGGCCAATAGCTCCTCCAACCAGGTGGGTTTTGATAAAAATAACACTATACGTGAATAGTGTCGTATAGGTGACTTGTACCGAATGTTGAAAATTACTGTAGTTTGTGAACAGTACGTACCGAGGAAGTTCCTAGGAAAGAGAGGTGGGTCAATAGGTACACTTAAATACCAAGTCTTTCCTAGCCGGAACTTTTCTAGGCATGCACTTTCACACTACCACACTTTATTTCCAGCAACAAAAATAATTCTTTTCTGATGTGGAAGATCAGACAATCTTTGCAGACCACAGAGCATACTAAGAATTTTCTTATAAATCCGGCTCCTAGTATTCCAGAGCTCTGAGAGCTCTGATACCACTGATGGGAAATACCAGCATAATTTTCCTCCTCTGTGAACTCAAAAATAGTCACTAAGCGGAAGCGTAAAAATAAGAGTAATAACACTGGACAATTTTAGCATGGAAAAACCTCCTCAATGTGAGCAAGGAAAAAACCACGGGACCCGTAGGCCGCTTAAACCTCCACTATAACAATAATGGGAATACAAAAATACAAGAATATTGTATCCTCAATTTGTGGATAACACTCACAAATTGGCTCACTATTTTTCTCTCTGAGAAAACTCTCTAAGGATCTCTCTATTTTTCTCTCACTCTCTCTTGTGAGGATTGGTGTGTTTAGTTAGCACCCCTTAAGCTTCTTTATATAGGTTTAAGGGGGCTCTCCAAATTAACTCTCATACAATGTGAGACTTACTTTGGCTGAAATTTCCAACAATTCTGGGTGGAAAGGTATTTTGGGATCGTGAGTGGAGAGTGCTGACTGAAAATGGAGAAAATAAATAAGTGATTTAGGTATATAGGAGAAGGAGGTGTTTGGAATGAGTTTTTATGGAGCATGGATAAGGAAAGCTTGTTAGTGATGAACAGGAAGAAGAAGATGAAAAATAGAGAGAAAAGGTGAGGAAGCTGAACGTGTAGGGAGTGAAGTGTGAGTGGGAGATAGAAGATTCAGAGAGAGATTTTTCATTTTTCAAAAATTCATAATTAATAGGAGAGAGAATTTACCTTATAAAAATGGGTAATACACATTAACTCGTGCAATCTTGTATAAGATAAAAAAACCCTTATAGCTTTTTCCATCGGAAGGTTTCAACAAATTTTTAGCACTTGCTAAAATAAGTGCCTTCTTTAATGCCTCTTTGTCTCGAAGCCTTCACCATCCTAAAATCCTGCTTTGAGTTGATATTCGATTTCTTTGAAATCAAGTTGAAAATATTAATATAAACTTGATAGTGTCTTGTTAGCTAATCTAAAATTAGCTTCTGCTTCTTGGACATTGATTTTAAAATGAAAAATTCATTTGGTTAAAGTAATACTTTAGTCCCTATATATGACACGAATTCTCGATTTGGTCCCTATACATAAAAATTGTTAAAATTGTCACTATACATATAAAAAGTCCCCATTTGGTCCATGCAGTACAAAATTTTAGGGACTGGTTTAATAATTTTTTACTCGTATAGGAACCAAACGGGTAATGTATAGGGACCAAATAGAGACTTTTTGTATGTATATGGACCATTTTAATAATTTTTTATGTATAGGGACCAAATCAAGAATTCATGTCACGTATGGGAACCAAAGTATTACTTTAACCATTTCCTTTTGAATTAAGTTATATCTGAGAGGCAATTTCAAGTGTTAGTGATATCTTGTTAGCTAATGTAAAATTAGCTTCTGCTACTTGGACATTGTTTTTAAAATGAACATTTCCTTTTGAATTAAGTTATATCTGAGACGCGATTTCAAGTGTTAGTGACATCTTGTTATCTAATCTAAAATTATTTTGAAAACATTTTAAAATGAAAAATTCTTTTCGAATTTGTATGTTATTATAGAATTTAAAATCGATGCATCAAAATAATTGAAGCTGGAAATAGTTAAATATCAACTATTTCTTTGAATTAAACCATACATTCGAATTGATATTTGAGTTCTTTGAAGTGATTCTTTTCAAACATCTGTTTATGTTATACCATTTTCAAGCATAAATCTTACATTATATGGAAATAGTTAAATATGAATAATTATATATCCTCCTTGATAAATATTTTAATTATTAAATTAAAAACATTAAATATTTTTTATGTTTCTGAATATTAAAAAATGAAATAATTTGATAATTTTTAGTAATGACCGAATGAATTATTAAGATTTATTAGAATATATGGTTAATTAGTTGGTTAGGAGTTAGTTACACTTGGTTAGCCTAATCAAACTCTATAAATAAGAGACTAATGTACACATTTTAGAATCTTTTTCAATCAATCATAATGTGGTTTCAAGAATATTCTCAAGAGCAATATACATATGCTCTCTACCTCTCCTATCAATTAGATCTTCCCATCTCTTGTTCTGTGATTTGTAACATGGTATCAGAGCGATACTGTGCTTCCGCAGACATGGATGAAGATCTCAGTGACTCAGATTCAGAGGAGGAAGAAGAACCTGATTCCGGTGACGAAGATTCAGGCAACGAGGATGATGATGCTTCGAATACGAAGGAGGCAGTTTCTGGTTTCGATGTCGTCTTCGGTAGCTTCGGGCGAGACTTGGATCCTGGTATGATTCCAATTGAATCAATCGAGCCAGAAAAAGATGAATCTTTAAACAAGATTGGAGAAATTTCGTGCGTTATCGTTGATCCAAACACCACCGATCTTCCATCGAGAATCGAAGTTTGCGAGCGATCGAGGAATCGAAGGAGTTCACACAATGCGTCATCTCCACCTTCGCCAACTACAATCTGGATCTTGAATCGGGTATTGATTCTTCCGCCATCGTCATCGCGGATCTTTTCTCTGAAGTATTTGAGAAAAGGAAGGAGATGAAGGTTGATTTAGCTCATGAACCGATGAATCGCACGGGATTCAACGGCCTTCGACAATGCCGATCTCGGCATCGCCTCCTTCGTCAACCTCTTACTGCGAGCATCCGATCTGTCTTCGATCCTGGGGAATCCTCCTCAACTTTCGCAAGCCAGCTACCTCCGTCGCATTCCGATCCGCCATTTACAACTCCACCACGCGGCGGCTGCGCCGCCGCCACCACCTTGTTCCGAGTTCGTTTCGATCCCGGTGGAACAGTATGAGTTCGTCGAGACGCACTCTCTCTCCTCACGATGGACAAAATCGACAACTCCTCTGCCTCCATCTCCAAGATTCTAGCCAAGACCGTTCACCGCCCGTGCAGGTCGTCGATTTTCGCAAATTCGCCATCATCGACTTCATTTCAGCGTTCGTTGTACGCACGTTCGAGGAAGCCATCACTAATTCCACCTTCGTTGCAAAAGACCCACTCAATTTTCCATGGTTTGTGCTTGAGAAGCTTGTTTCGACGACGACTCCTTCACCAGCGATGGCGCCGCCACTAGGACCGGCTTCTACTTTTCCTTGGGTGCCTTGGAGCGCTGGAATGCAAAGACAACTAGGGATTGCTTGTGTTCTCCTTCCTTTTGGGCCTGAGCCCGTTTTCATTGTTCTCTGTTTGGGATATTGGATGTTTGTTGGGCCTTGATGTGTTTTTCTTTAGTTGGTTTAGTTATCATTTTCTTCTACAAATTGTAGTATTTTTTATTTTTATTTTTTTTTCCCAAGCTTGTATGTTCAAGCTGATTGTGGTGTTACCACTTATCAGCTTGCGGGAGGGTATTAGAATATATGGTTAATTAGTTGGTTAGGAGTTAGTTACACTTGGTTAGCCTAATCAAACTCTATAAATAAGAGACTAATGTACACATTTTAGAATCTTTTTCAATCAATCATAATGTGGTTTCAAGAATATTCTCAAGAGCAATATACATATGCTCTCTACCTCTCCTATCAATTAGATCTTCCCATCTCTTGTTCTGTGATTTGTAACAAGATTTTTAATATATAAATATTTTTATAATATTTAAATATTTTTGGAAAAATAATAAGATGATATAGCAATCATCACCAAATATATATACCATCCAAAAAGTCAACGAAATCCGCAGTAGATACTAAATAGCAAAATTCCATAAATCATAATGAACATGATTTAAATGTCAAAGTTCTATGACATCAAGTTAACGAACCCTGACTTAAATTCGGAGCGAATAAGGACATACATTAATGAATTATTGATAAGCTCAAATTGATTGAAAATGCTTTCTGAAAAGCAAACCACTTACGACTCCGGAAATATATATAGCAAAAAAACCACTTACGTTATAAGACACACAAGAGAAGGAAGAGCAATAGGCAATAGCTGAGAAAGGAAAATGGCGTTTGACCTATGTCCCGATGATGGTGATTACTATATATAGATCAATGCATGCAGTCTATATTATTTTTGTTATAGTTACTATGATTTCGATGTGTGCTAATATATTATTGTTGACTTAAGGCAAGAATTCGTGGCCTGAGCTTGTGGGAGAAAAAGGGGAGATTGCAGCGGCGAAGATAGAAGAAGAGAATCATTATGTTCGTGCACATGTGGTAGTGGAAGGGACTGTCGTGATAAAGGATTACAGGTGCACCAGAGTTTGGGTTTGGGTCAACAACTATGGGTTTGTCACTAGAGTGCCAAAGATAGGCTAATTAACTAGCCACATTATAATTATAATAATATTATATATATGTATGTGATAATAAATGGTCATAAGGTACCATACATAGTGCTTACTTATTAGGTAAGTCATGTCCATCAATAATATGCTATCTGCATGTATTCGCTCCACAAATCACTTAACCTTAAGCATCAAGCTACTCTACTTGAGCGTCTTCTATATAATTTCTGTGTTTTTTATTTTTAATTAATTTCTACTATGGCTTCGGGACTGTTAGAACAATAAAAGGTCCTTATGCGCGCAGACACACTAAACATTGTAGTATTGTACCATTTCGCATAATTTTGTAATTCAGAGACTTGGAACAATTGCATATGTAGCTTCTTGGAACAAATAAATAATGGTGAAGGGAATAGATAATTTGCAGACTTCAATTTTTTATAAGCCAAAGTATATAAAAAAAAAAGAGTACTAGCTAGGAGGTTTCCAGCCCAAGTACAAAGAAACAATACAATGCAATGAAGATGTAATTAACATACTGATTTGAAAAAAAAAAGTCATCAATATGACTATTACATCGAAGTCTTCAAGGAATCCCACAATCAGAGAAGAAAATCAAGCAACACCTTTCAACTCTATTGCAAACAACAAAAAGATTACAACCTGCGCAGCAGTATGAAAAATCAGACCCCAGCAACCAAATTCTTCAACTTCAACTCATTTACCATCAACACCATAAGTTTAACTTTTATGGCATTAAATATTATAAGTTTAAGTTGGAAAAAATTTTATTTTCTTCTTCTTTGGGGCTCTTTAGTAGGCTAGATGATGACTAGATGAAGTCATTGTTAATTGATTGAAACTTAGAGCCGTATTCACGAACTGTGACTGTGAAGACTAAAGATTAATAAAAGTAATCACGGGATTCTCCTTTTTAGATGTGGTCATTGTTGTTTGTTTGCAGCTATACCTAGCTTTGTTCTTTTTGGGTAGGTATATCTGTTTGATTCTATACTAGATGCGGATGCAAAGATAATGAACATCCCAACGTATGTTCACAAATATAGATAGATAGGTACAGAACAAAATTGTCAATTTCCGAATTAATTAATTTCACCGAATGACAATCTAAATTTGTATTCCTGCCTGCATGCTATACAACTGTCATGGAATGGAACTACCACGTGGCACATGAATACCTCTAGGTGGCTGCTATCAGAAAAATGCATGGATGAAGTTTCTGCATAATAATAACTGGTTAACTACTACTGATGAGCCTCCCGCATCCATTCCCGTCAATATTTATGGATATTTATGTGGGTAGTGAATATCTATGGATATCCACGGGTATTTAAGAATCTAAAATAAAATAAAATAAAATAAAATTATACAATATAATATAACAATATACTATATTAACATTATATAATATACTATATATATTTTAAAAAAATTATTATTAAAGGTTTAACCACTAAAAAATATCAAATAAGATAGAAAATAAAATTTATTTCATCTCAAAATGATAGAAATTGTCATAATATATATTATATATTTAATAAAAAATATTTATTATAAATATGCGGGTATCGGGATGGGTAATATGATCCTCGTCCCTATTTAGCAGGTATCCATTTACTACCCATTAAGAATAATTTATACACATAGTCGTGGATGCGGATAATTTTACCATCCCTACTATTGGTTATTGGTACAACTATCTATAGTCGAAAATAGTTGTTATGATCCATTAGAATTCTTAGTTCTAACCATATTTTTTTCAAATTTAAAATTCAGAAATTGAATTCCTAATCATTTATTTAAGTGTTCGAATCCATTGCTACTGGGCCCTACCACATATTAGTGCATGGATGAAGGAAGTTGCTTGCACACAAATTGTGCCTTATAATAAAAGAAGTGACTCAGAAAATAATGATATTTGTCGATCCAATAACAGTTTATTTAAACAAATTATTGATGTTAAAATAACATTAAATTTCAAGTGCCTATACTTCCTATGTAACAAAAACAAAAGTGTCTTGTAACATTAAAATATTTAATTTTTCTTAAGCGAATGTATTAAATATATATATATATATATATATATATATATATATATATATATATATATATATATCTTTATAAAAAGAACCTATCCGAACAATCCCAACTCCGATTTTATAGATTTATCCTTTAATTTTCTGATTGACGATGTAGATTTCTATTTTATTATATAGATTTCTATGGTTTTTTTTTTTTTGGTTGGTCTACCTCTGAGTTTTTCCTTTTCAATTTTTTTTTAACTAATTGTTGGGTATGGTAATGGACATAAGCTGAGAGGGCGCAGGCCTACTAAAATGGACTGGGCCACTCTATTTCCATATTCAATAATCTGTAAAAAAAAATTGATTTTCAACCCACGTTTTTTTTTTTTAATTTAGGGTTTAAGAATTTTTTTTTTTTTGTTAATCAGAATCTTTTTTACACCATTGACAAAAAAATAAAAGATTTTTTTTACATCTCTACCAATTTGTTGGTCCAACAAAAATGAAAACATGAATTTAACTGTTTTTTTTAAGGAAACATGAATTTAACTGTTATTCATGGTTAATCTAAAGGTTTTTCATTTTTATATCATTCATCAATATAAATTGCTGCATCATAAAAAATATTTAACATTTAAAAATTACACACAAAACGATTTGGGATTTTTTAATAGTCTAAAAAAATATTGCAGTGACATTGTATCAAAATTAAAGTAATAAAAATTATTAATTTGGAATAATATTATATATTTTTAGTACATTTACAAACGAGAAAACGCATGATTTTTTTAGTTTAAATATTTATTCAATTATTATCTATTAACTAATTTTTTTATTAAGTATGTAAAATATCATTTAATATGTAACTAATCTCTTGATATATAAATACAGATTTGATATATGTTATCAAAAAAAAAAACAGATTTGATATACAATTTTGACGACAATAACTAATGTCATTAAATTTAGTACTTACTTTGTCCTACTCAAACATCTATTTAATACTAATATAAATATTCTATTTATTTTTATATTAATTAGTTTATTTTTAGAAAATAAAAAATGAAATTAAGTATCTGATATAATAATAAACCATTAAAAATAATTAATGGGCAGATTTGATGAAAAATAATTAATAATTAATATATTTTAAAATACATAAAAAAATAAAAAAAATAGAAAATACTAAAAATTGTAGAAAATGTTTTCTAACTCATTGAAATTGTAAAAAAAAAAATATTATCAGGTTCGGTTCCTGCTGTATTGAAAAGACTTTTTTTGTTGTATTGAAAAGATTTTATTGAAACAGACAAAACTTACTTTAATTATCTCTCTATGCCAAAAAAAAAAAAAATTAACCTCTAATTATGAGCTGGGATACTCTTGTGTGCGTGAGAAAAAAAAAGAGCGTAAAGAAGCATTGAAGTCCAAGATTTCATGTACAGGGCTTGAGTCTGAGGTGGATGCGGCCCAACGTCCAAAACAGAGAATATTCGTGCTTGGATATTGTATTATTATTATTAAATAAAAAAGTCGAAAAACAAAACAAGGAACCCTGTTATTAACATTTCAGATCTGGTATGGAACCTCGTTTCAGGTGGTATTTGTAGTTCTTAGGTTTATGAATCTCATATTTATCTCTTCAACCTTCATATACTGTTACTGTTACACCCCAACAAATCCCAATATCCTTCAGGTAATTCTGCGCTTCCATTACCTTATGCAATTCTTGTTGTGATTGTGACCCACCAAGTTAGATTCTTTCTGATTTTTATACAGTATCTGTAATTAGTAATACCCGTGAGTCATGACCTGACCATCTCAAGTTGGGGGTTTGAGTTAGATATTTTCAAGGGTCTGCTTTTCGTGTTATTTATGTCTTTTTTGAGAATTTGATTAGTTGTGTGAAATTTAGGCTTAGCTGTGATCTTGGTGGAACAATTTTTGTTGGGGAAAAAAGTTGTGATCGTTAGATTTATGAGATAATAATTGTGGAAGGAAGAAGGAAGCAAGATGATGGGTGAGAAATTTTGTGTAAAGGAAGAAGAAAAGGGTATTTTGGAATCTGTATTGGGTGCAGAAGCTGTTGCTTTCTTTATTTCGGCACTTTCCAACGATGTCTTCTCCGGCGTGGTTGCTCCGCCTGGTGTTGACTCGGTTCTCCACCAGAGGTTGAGCCAGCTTGTTGAGGTTTCCAAGTGGAATTATGGTGTGTTTTGGCAGGTTGCAGGCTTGAAATCTGGTGCCTCTGCCTTGATTTGGGGTGATGGGCACTGCCGCGATCCCAAAGGGGGTGTAGCTGGAGGGGACAACTCGAGAGCGGAGGGTGAAAGCAGTGGAGTTGGGAAGGAGGATGAGGAGGAGCTGAGGAAAAAGGTGCTGCAGAAGCTTGATGCCTGCTTTGCTGGTTCTGTGTCAAAAGAGTCTCATTATGCAAGGTTGGATAGGGTCTCAGATTTGCACATGTTTTACTTAACCTCAATGTATTATATATTTGGTTTGGATTCACCATTTGGCCCTGGCAGTTCTTTCAAGTCTGGTAAATCAATTTGGGCATTTGATGTTGCTAGTTGTTTAAACCAGTTTGAGTCTAGATCATTTCTGGGGAAAATGGCTGGTCTTCAAACAGTTGTTTTTATACCTTTAAAAACCGGGGTTGTTGAGCTTGGTTCAGTGGAAATAGTGCCTGAAGAACAGGGTGTTTTGGAAATGGTCAGGACAACATTTGGGGAATCTATTTCTGGACAGGTGAAGGTGTTTCCCAAGATTTTTGGACGCGAATTAAGCCTCGCGGATACAAAATCTCAATCTATAACTATTAGTTTCTCCCCAAAGGTGGAAGATGATTCTGGTTTCACTTCAGACTCTTATGAAGTTCAAGCACTAGGGGCAAACCATGCTTATGGAAATTCTTCCAATGGGAGTATAGGCGACAGTAATGAAGCAAAGTTGTTCCCTCAAATAAATCAAATGATTTCTGGGAATTTTAATGCTCAAGCGAGGGGTTCTTGTCTTGATCTTGGTAATGAAGACTCATCCTCAACTCATCCAGATGAGCGGAAGCCTAGAAAGAGAGGTAGAAAGCCTGCCAATGGCCGAGAGGAACCTCTAAATCATGTTGAAGCAGAGAGACAAAGACGCGAGAAGCTTAACCAGAGGTTTTATGCCTTAAGAGCTGTTGTTCCTAATATATCTAAAATGGACAAGGCATCTCTACTTGGTGATGCCATTACCTACATCACTGATCTCCAGATGAAGATCAAGATGATGGAAACTGAAAAGGACATGATTAACAATAAGGACCAAAAGTTGCCATTACCGGATATTGATTTTCTGGGTGGAGAGGATGATGCAGTTGTAAGAGTGAGCTGCCCCTTGAATATTCACCCGGTTTCTGGAGTTGTTAAAACGTTAAGGGAGCATCAAATTGTGGCTCCTGAGGCCAGTGTTTCAACTGAAGAGGACAGGGTTATTCATACATTCTCCATAAGAACTCAGGGTGGGGAGGCTGCTGCTACACAGTTGAAAGAAAAGCTTGAAGCAGCCCTATCCGAAAATTGACTGTCAGATTATATCTATGTGGAGCAACATCTCAATGCAACTGTAAACTGTGTTAAAAGTAATATATGGTTGTCTTGATGGCTGACAGCTATGTTGCACGGACACGATACGAGTATCGGATACGATACGTATCCGATACGGCGATACGTCGTTTCTTAAAAAATATAGGATACGATACGTTTAGGATACGTATAATATATACATATATATATATATATATATATTGTTATCATATTTTTAATTTTTTATTATTATATTTGCCCATATATATTATTATATGTTATGTATTTATCTCTATCATATAATATACAATTATATACTAATATATTTTTAAGAAATTGTTAAATATTCAGTTCAAAAAAGAAATTATTAAATATTGTATCTTATATTATATATTTATGTGTATACTGTAAAAAGAAATTATTAAATATTATATCTTATATTAATCAGTGTAAAAAAATTGGTGCACAAATACTCATAACATGGCCCAGCCCAATTGAGGGTAGAGACCCAACACACCTAACCCTAATAATTTTTTCCCCATCATCAGCCACCATACTGCTTCTGCTGCTTTTTTCTCTCAACACAGCTTCTTCCTTTTCTTCTAGCCTCGACCCAACACAGGCACAGCTTCTTCTTCTTCTTGCCTCAACCCAACACAGCCTCACAGCTTCTTCTTCTTCTTGCCTCAACCCAACACAGCATGACTTCTTCTTCTAGCCACAGCACGACTTCTTCTTCTTCTAGCCTCGACCCAACACAGGCACAGCTTCTTCTTCTTCTTGCCTCAACCCAACACAGCCTCACAGCAGCTGCCTCAACCTAACACAGCCTCACAGTCGCTTCTTCTTCACCTAACACACAGTCGCTGCTGTTGCACCTACTTTCACACACCGCGCCCCAACACAGACGATGCTTCTGCCGTCACGGCGGTCGACGACGTACCATGGCGTATCGACAAGGTACTCACAACGTATCGAACGCGTGTCAGAATTTCTTTTTATTTTTTTTTAAAATAAAGTCCTCCGATACTTTACCGACGCGTGTCGACGGCGTATCACCGCGTATCGGCGTATCGACACGTATCGAGGACGATTCGTGCAAGAAATTCACGTATCGGTGCTACATAGGCTGACAGTGACACATGATACTGTGTTTAGCATACTTTGTTAACTGTAATCCAAGTTATGTTTTAGGATATGGAGCTAGCTGGGTTCCCTTTGAACTGTCACTGAATGAGTGATCAGTTATTGATTAACTGAATTATGTATTTAGGTAGATAAATAGTTGATGCTTGATATGAGCTGAATTAAATTTATTCTACCACCAAATCTAAATGAAAATAGATGTCATATCATTGGAGCAACTTTTTTTTTTCTTACTTATTTTGCCGTATTGAGCTAGTAAATTTTGTCAATTTGGAGTTTGGACCATATAATTAAGATTTCATCTGCGGAATTTAGTTGCAGATTGATTGCTTCCACTGCCAAATGGAGTGCCTCAACAATAGGAAATAGAGTAGGATTAGGATGGGTCTCTTGGGCCATCGTATATATAGTATTATAGTTTGGTTTGCCATGCTTTCTGCTTCTGTTGTTTTTGAGTTCTGTGTTGGGCCTGGTTGTTTGTCCTTTCTAATAGCTTCGGTATTGTTTGCCTACAAAGAAACCAAACCCAAGTTTTGTAACATCATTAAATGTGCAAGCAGTGGATTTTGTGGAGGGGATAGATGGCCTGTTAGATTATTGAACTTTCAACATTATCATCACACCTTAATCTTAATTAAAAGCTCAAGTTGGTGCCAAGTGTGTAACAAGTTTTAGAGAAGTCTTATTCATATGTTATACACGTAATTCAACTCCAATGCTGAAAAAAGATAAGCAACTGTTGCTTATCTTTAAGCAACCATATGAAACGTCCGATGGAGATGCTCTAACCGAGACTAAGTCTCTCGTTAGCACCTTGTAAGAGCAAAGGATAAAATTTCTCTAAATTGAGAAAATATGTAAAGTGTGAAAGTGATGATGTATTCATCCTTGATTAATTAAACTGAATTGGGACATTAACCCATTTTATCTAATGAATGATTGATACATGCTTATTTTTTCATTTTACACTTTTATTTACTTTATTGGAGCAAATCTAAGAACGAACCTTGCAACCTTGTGCATTTAGAGAAATTAACTCTCCTAGCATAAATAAAATATGAACTCGAGTCAAAGTAAGGAGCACAATCGATTATTATTATTAGTCAAAATTATTTTTTATAAATAATTTCCCTTCTACTTTCAAAACGTCCTTGGCTCACCTCAGATAAAATATTTTTCAAAGGTAAACCTTCAATAAAATTTTAGAAGTGCCTACATGATAAATCGTATATTTTTTGGAGTCATGATATATAATCATGTACATTCTTTTTGAAGATTGTCAAAGATGACACTTAAGTGAAAGAGTACTATGACTAATTTCATTTGCAAAAAACATCTTGTTTGTTCTAAATTCCCTTTTCTTAAAAATGAAATGAATTAGAGGGCTGATGGAGTAAATTAGATTTCTTGGTCACGTCCATTGAAGGAAACAGGAAGAGAAGTGTTAGGAGATGTGAAAAAGAAAAGATGCGTCATGCATGTGACAGGGTCCTTATGACGAAATCAATGTTTCGTTCCATTGATCCGGACTATAGGGAGGAGGATCTCCTCTCTCATTTTAGTCTATCATATATCATATTATGTTCCAATCAATAATATATTAATATGTAAATTAAAATTTTATTTAATATTTAAAAAATGGAGAATGTTAACAGTGTCCTTAAAACATTGTTTAAAGAATCAAAAAAGGAAAATTTGTATGGAGAATTGTGTATTTCACATATTGAAAAGTGTTACGTTGAGTTTTTCAATACAAAAATTATTTTTATGGGTTCCTTAATCAATACTCTTAAAACACTTGTCAACAAGATCCTTAAAAAATAAAATATATGATAAGTTATTATTGATTGGAACATGGTATGGTTAATAAAAATGGGACAGAAGACTCCGTGAATGGTATTCACTTTGCTAATAGAGTTTGCTCTAGTCCATGTATATTTGCTCTTTTTCTTTGCTACTTCTTATGTTTTGAATCAATCAAAATCTTTCTCGCCATTTTGTTTTGAATCCCCCTCTTAGTATGAACAGTTTTGTCGGTATAACCACGCGTCTTTTCTACATTCTGATAACCCATTCAATCCTCACCCATATTTTCCTCTCGGGAATTTCTTTAGTAAAGTTTGACCGGGAAAAAAAAAACTTCTTTATGTGGTTGTCAATGTGTTTTTTTAGTTTTTAAATTCCGATTTTTAATAATTATTTGGTGATAAAATTAAATTAGTTTCGCGGTTATGCATACGAGTTGCACGTCAATAAAAACAGAACGCTTGTGCAGACTGAAACCTTGGACTTGGGGCTTTATCCCTTCTAAAACTATATTTAAGTTGGCTTTCATTTGCATAATGGACAGTTTGAGAAAGAACAACGAATTCGTATGCTCTTCCTAAAAAGTAAAAACAAGGATTTCTTACGTCCTGTTTTGTTTATTTTCAGTTCTCTGTATTTATTTTCTGATATTAAAAATAATTATAATTAAAATAATTATAAAAATATTATTTTATTTTCATTTTATTTTTTGTTTTTAAAGATTTGTAAAAAATATCAAAAACAATTTTTTATTTATTTCCACTATTTCTTATATGAATCTTTAAAAACAAAAATAATGATGAAAATAATATGATACTTTTATAAATATTTTAATTATAATTATCTTTAAAAATAAAAAATAAAAATAAGAAACTAAAAACAAACCAACCCTTACTTCTTTCTCTATTCAAAATGGTGCATGAGATTTTCATCTCCCACGGCTCCTAAATGATAAAAGAAAAAAGATTGATCTTTCTTTTCTGGTTACCTTATCTGCCCCTTCATTTGATACTCCTTTATTTACCACCCTTCCAAACACGACTTGAGAGGTGCATAACATTTCCACACACACAAATATCTAATAATCATATTATTAAATTGATTAGGCTATATAAAATGAATTTACTTATTTAATGGAGTAAATATTGATATTTCTTTTATGCTGAAATTAAATAAATATACTGTATATATAAATATCATGATGTGGGTTTTTAGTTTTACAAATAATAGAATTGTTTATGGTACATATTATCAGAGAGACACCGATGTACAATTAATCAATCATACAGTTCCATTGCATCATTGAGCATCAAACCGAGTTTCTTTCCAAACTGCCATACCAAAACTTAATTACATTTAATAGTCACCATTGAAGCACAGCATCATTTTTCTGCAACCTATTAAATCACCAGAACCTTTTTTAAGCTCAGTCAAACCAGACACTTTGACAAGTGAAGAGATGACAGTCGCAAGATCTCAAAATCTCAAGAAGCAACGCAACATCAGTAACACCAGACACAGACCATACCCCCACCTCACGTGATTTTCACTATGCACCCAGCCACGCCTCACATGTGTTTCACTTTGCACACAAATCCCCCTCTCAAAAATTTCTCTCTGCACAGAGTCAAGAAAATCTGTCTACACAGTCACCCCCACCTCACGTGATTTTCACTCTGCACACCCCCAAATATTTCTCTTCAATCTACACACAGGTACCCCTCTCAAATATTTCTCTCAATAGCATAACCGTTAAAAAAAAAAGTGTGTGGAAAATATATTGCTAGTACCCCTCTAACATAAATGGGATAATATTTGGAATATATATATATATATATATATATGTGTGTGGGGGGTTAAGGTTATGGTGCACCACCCACTGCACCACCCACATATCAAGATCTCCTCCAATCCTTTCTACATCTAGCCATTTGACTTTTCAATTAAAAACTAAGTTAAGTATTTGCAGTTAAATACAATGTATTTTGATATTTTCTGACCGACCCAAAAATTTAAAAACTATTGTAAAGAAAAATTTATTAATCTCCGAAAACGAAAATCAGATCTAATAACACAAAGCTCATCTCACGAAAATAACTTATTGTCTTAAAAGCAAAAACAAGAACTAAAGAACGAAGTTGTCTCCGTCAGCTCCATTGTCTAGGACCTCCGCCATAAGCCCTCTGTGTAAAACGGTTGCTCATCTTGTTACCAACCACGGGATCATAGAGGTGAAGACTAGCTTCATATGAGAAATAGAGCTTAGAAGCTTGAAAGCTTGCTAATGAGAAAAGTTTCTCATAAGGAATCATATTGAAAAGATGATTAATTGTGTACATTGGTATCTTATTTATAGGTTAGGTTAGATTAGGCTAACCATATGTAACTAACTCCTAACCAATTAATCACACCAACTATATATTCTATTACACCCCCCTCAAGCTGATATGTGGTAGTGCCACGATCAGCTTGAACTACAAGCATCAAAAGAAAAAAAAAAATACTACAATTTGTAAAAGAAAATGAGCACTAAACCAACTAAAGAAAACATAGCAAGGCTCAACAAATAATATGCACAATCCAGTAGCCAAAAAATTGACAAGGCCCAAGCCCAACAGTGGCACAATGAGATGCAGATGCAAGTGTTCCATTCTGGGAAGTGATTCCAAACCCTAACTCCCCTGTGTCCCAAGGTAGCCACAGAAGAGATAGGTTGCCGCCAAAGACAATAGCACATACGGTGGTCACGATTTGCCATTATAGTGCCTCTGAAGGAATGTCGACGCCTTTTCTCGGCTCATCGGTGGAGAACCAGGGTGGTGGCGGCGCTAGCGTGGCGATGGTGTGCTCAACCGAGATTGTGGAGGCGGCGCACGACAGAATCGTTGAGTCTGTTCTGCCGGGATTGAAGATGATGAAAGTCGAATGTTGTGGATGTGTTGCGGAGACGGTGCACTCAACCGTCTTCTCCGGCGACGGCACGGTGGAGATGTAAACGGCGGTGAGAATTCCACCGGGATCAAAGACAGAAATGGCAGATCCATAGTCGCAGAGGAGGTTGGCGAAGGAGGCCAGCTTGAACTTGATCAGCTCGAACTCAATCTCGGAACCCTCGCCTTCGATAATCGCTGGAGAACCAAAACAAGCCTGCGCAGGGTGCGGCGCACGGTGGAGAAGCTTTGAATCATTGAGGAGCCGATTGCTACACGCTGCAAATCCTTGTGCAAGAGGTTGGGGATGACGCCGGGAATCTCGAAAAGAACCTCTTCGGTGGCCTCTGGCGGTGCAGAAAGCAAACCATCGATGCAGTTAGGGATTTCCTGACTCAACACTGGATCTTGAACAAGGAAGCAAGTGATTTCCCCAATCTTGATGGTGGAACCTTCGATCTCCGACTTGATTGGCTTCAATGGCTTGATCGGAACAGTGTTGGAGTGGAAACTTCCGAACTCCAAGAATCCAGATTCAAGAACAGAGGTGAGGCTTGCTTCTTCCTCCTCTAAAACTTCCTCCTCCGAATCAGAGTAGCCATAATCTTCGTCACTCTCGTCTGCGGCGGAAGCACGATATCGCTCTGATACCATGTTACCAACAACGGGATCATAGAGGTGAAGACTAGTTTCATATGAGAAATAGAGCTTAGAAGCTTGAAAGCTTGCTAATGAGAAAAGTTTCTCATAAGGAATCATATTGAAAAGGTGATTAATTGTGTACATTGGTGTCTTATTTATAGGCTAGGCTAGATTAGGCTAACCATATGTAACTAACTCATAACCATATGTAACTAACTCCTAACCAATTAACCACACTAACTATATATTATGTTACATCTATCGACGGGGACCTCCACCAGCTTTCGCAGCTCCGTTAGCTCCTCCTTCCAGTGGTTACATTCTTCCTTCCATCTCCGGTGGATAGATGCGTCCCTTAGCTGCTATGGTTGGTCGCGGTTTTCCGGCCGCCAAGTCCCTGTGGAGCTGTGCTCAGCCAACGTCGCCGTCAGTTGTCAGACATCCTCGTTCATATTAAGTTGAATCCCCAAAAACCGAAAACCCTAAATCCCCACATTGTAAACCCCCTACCCTAAATCACAAAAGGCGTATACTGCTAATCTGAATCTAAGACTTTGGAACCCAATTTTGGGACACAAATATTTCGAACACAATTTTGGAACCCTACCCGAAATGATGACCCAAACCCAAATAACACTCAGAGCAATTGAAGTCTAGACCGCCACCGCCACTATTGTACAAGCTGCCGCGATAATAGCTCTGTCGACGCCGCACACGAAGGACAACTATCTCTCTTACAGCAAAACGGTGCCGCCCGTCTTACAGAAAAATGCTCGTGCTATTAACCAGGTATCCATGGCAACGATCGTCAACGATAATGATGGTGGGAGTGTCGCTCACTGTCTTCGTCCCAAACCGGTGGTGCTCGGAGCCAACTCCCGGGTCGTCGGCTCCCGACGGAGTTCGCGCACCATTTCTCTGAGTTGCGCTATTTGGGTTTCGGTCGCATGAATGGGTTCAAAGGGGGAGATGGGGGGAAACATTGGTGGTCGATTAACACTTGCAGAATAATCAGATTTTTTTTTCAAAAAACAATAATTTTATTATGGGCAAAAATTGCAAATACAAAAAGTATATATATAATATAATATATTGTATTTATATAATTGGACTACAGTGTAAATATATGGGTTAAATTTGAAATTTTGACTGGTCCATGCGGTCATTTGATTGGCCCAAAATTTGTCACATGGGTGGTGCAGTAAGTGGTGCAAAATGTGGGTGGTGCACCTTAGCCCAAACCTATATATATATATATATATATTAATACATATTTCTTCACTTTTGAAATTATTTGATGGCTTGGGCTAAGTTTGACTGCCCAAAATTTACACCACCTAATGCACCACACATGTGGCAACTTGTGAGTCAATCAAATAGCCACATGGGTGGATCAAATTTTCAAACTTTCACCATGTATTAAAGTCAAATGTCCAGGTATCAAAATGATTGGTTCAACACTTATCACATGGGTGGTATAATGAGTGGTTTAAATTTTGAACGGTACAGTATAGAATGAACCTTATTTGATACCTTAATACTCGTCCACACTCACATATAAATCTACTGTTATCCATAGTTATGAAAAATAAACTTTCCTATATGACACCACAAAGTTGAACAATTAAATTCGATATAAAGCAATATTAAATTTAATTCTCGTATACTTCTTAGTCTAAGTTCATGATCTTTGAGACAACGATCCTTGGTCAATGATATTTTTATCGTGTAAAAAAGTAATTTATCCAAGAAAAAATAAAAAGAAACTTGATTTGCATGGATTGGACACTTTCTAGGCAGATGTATGTTTGGCGTCTAAGTTACTTTATTTTGATTTCTTCAATCTCGTTTTAGTTGTAGTTTTCAACCTTCAAATTGCATGCGTAGTCAACCCAAACGTTTTCTCTGAAACACACGGGTCAATGGTTCCCGGCACCATATATATGTGTGTGCGCGTTCAGCTGCTTCATTAATCATATATCATAAATCCATATCACAAATTAAACTCTCGTTTTCTGCCAATCTGGTTCCCAAATTCAAGACAACAAAATCAGAAAAGACGACTTGAAAGTACATACAAAGTACTAGGCATTTTGTTTAATTAGCGACATGTCTCTCTCTTACAGTTACAGGAGGATCCTCTTCATAGTTCTGCTAGTCATCTTTGTTTTGGTTGCTTCTCCTCAATCTGGAGCAGCCTGCAGGCCATTACAGGATGTGCTTCTGCTGCAGTTCCTTCCACGAGGCCCTCCAATTGTATCAAGTCCCGACCCAATTCATGGACATCCATAGTAGCCACCAAAAACCGTAGGTAAAAAAGTCAAAAAATCCTAGGTATAGCCCCAAAGACCATTCGTTCTGTGGTCAATAATAACCTATACATACCGTAAAATAATAATAATAATAATAATAACCTATACATGTTAACAGGGAGGTTTCAACGAGCTGCTTTCCTTCCGTGTTCTCTTTTGCTTCATTAGCTCAAATATGCTGGTTTTCGTGGGGATGTTATTTTGTGCTGGTTAGAATAACAGCCATAGATTCTGTGTAAATTTAGGTGCTTTTAATGTTGTTTCTAAGTGTTGGAATGTGTTTGGGATTGAAAGCATTTCCAGCAACAGTTTGTTCTTTCTCTCCTTTTGTTGTATGAATTTGACTCATCAATGAAATTCTTTTGTTTATAATAAATAAATAAATAAATAATAATCTATACCTACAGTTATATCTCTATCACAATAGGCTCTAGGAAAGATTTTCATACCGGTTGATATATTATTAATAGATGTATCAATTATTTATATTCCATTGATATATGTTTTAGTGATGGATCATATTTTATTTTATTTATTTTTTTATTGGGGGGATCATATTTTATTATACATATAATTTTGGCTTTATCAATATAGAACTTATTCCTTAAAAAAAAATTATATAGAACTTATAGTTATATCAACGGTTTATATTCTATTGATATAAGTTTTAATGGCAAATCATGATTTATAATACGTACAGTTTTGCCCCTATCACTATAAATTCTACTATTTTGGTGCCAGTATTTATGATCGCTAGAAGAATAATAAAAAATTATTGTATTTTCTTTTAAGACATTGATCAAATTATAAATTAAATATACAATAAAATAAGAAATATATTTTGCCACCAAAATAAAATAGAACTTCATTCATATATTGAATATTAACATCAAATTACATAATAATTAAACATGTACACGTAATAAGGCACACTCAAATGGACAAGTATATATAAACAACTCATGAGCCTTATCTAACAGGTTAAGCCTTCGGAAGAATTGGTTATTAATAGGTACGTGCATGCATAGATAATTAACTTGTGGTGCATATTAGCTCCACTTTTTGATTGACGTCTCTGTCGTCAGAGAAATTCTTCTATATATTATATCTAGTTCTTGACATTTTTAATTTCCTTTTGGGTTTACTTGCTGGCAATACAGCCACAGCAAAAATGCTTGAGTTCCCATTCAAATATATATAATCAATTTGTACATTGTAAACTCTACTACTCTTTTATACAAATTCAATTGTCATATAATCCAATTAATGGAAGTTTAACATTCCTTAATTTTATTATTATTGAAATAAGACTTTGTGAGTACTTCCATGAATAATAAGTAGAAATGGGAATAGACTAGGTCGTCCGACATGAGGTTTATATAGCCTGACCTGTTCAATAAAAAAAATCAGATCTAAGTTTTACATAAAAACCTCTTTAATTAAATAGGTCGGACAGGAGCATGAAAAAAGCTTTTTAATTATAATATATATATATATATATATATATAATATTTTTATTGAAAATTTAAATATTATTCTAATCCTAATTATCTAAAGAAACCCTTGTTCTGATTTTCACGTTGCTGGGTAAGAAAGAAACCCAACTTCTCCAGTTCTGCGCCGTCACCATCATCCTATCACCTGCGAGTCTGCGTTTTTTCTCTCCTTATCCCTCTCCCTCATCGGTCGCCACCTCTGTTTCTTTCTCTTCTGTAACAACGCCCTTCAGAATTTGTTCGATTCATGTGAAACTCGGAATCAGAACTCGATTTTGATTTCGATTTGTTTGATCCAAGCATTCTTGTTGTGTTTGTTCGATCAGCTGTACTTCGATTTTGATTTCAACCCAAAATCCCAAATTTGAACCCTAAATTCCGAGAACCCCAAATTCCACAACTCAGGTACAAGTCGTTCTTTAATTGCTTCAGATATTTGTGGTTCAAAATGTTTAGGATTTGTGTTCTTGAATCACTAGTTGTCAATTGCTTCAGATATTTGTGGTTCAAAATGTTTAGGATTTGTACTCTTTAATCGATTCTCTTTTTCTTTCTTGTTCCTTGGCTCGCTGTTCCCAACTTGCAATTTACGAAATTGAAATTTCACTTAACGCCTCTTCGATATTTGATAATTAGTTGAATCGATTTCGAATTTTTATCGAGGAATTTCGATTCTGAATTTTCCCAAACAAAAGATAAAATAGATAAACCCTGATTGGTGTTTTGATCTGGGATCAGATGGCGTTGCAAGAAAAGCTAGATAGATTCAAAAAGCAGCAAGAGAAGTGTCATTCAACCCTTTCCAGCATAGCATCAAAGAAGACTCCTCCAACGAAAAAACCATCTGCTCCAATCGCCAATGGAAGAACTCCAGCTCCTGCTGTTAAATTCTCAAACGATACAGAGAGGCTTCAACACATTAACTCTATTCGCAAAGCCCCTGTTGGGGCTCAGATGAAGCGTGTTATTGATCTCCTCTATGAGGTAGTTACCTATCCCAATTATCCAATCTTAAATTGCTAGATAGATTTCAGCATCATGTTACTGATCAGGAAAATTTTATAATAATACTTGGCAAATGATGCATAGATCACTATAGTCTATAGATATACCTGATGGATGTGTGTGTGTGTTGCCATAGATCACTTAGTGTTTGTGATTGATTGTGTTTGCTTACAGACCCGGCAGGCTTTAACACCAGAGCAAATAAATGAAGTATGCTATGTGGACATGAAGGCTAACAAGGATGTTTTTGAAAGTATGAGGAAAAACCCAAAAGTAAAATATGATGGGGAACGCTTCTCTTACAAGGTAACTTTTATTCACGCATATATCTGAATCTTCATGTGAATGTTTTGATAACAACAATGGATTATCACATTTGGCTTTGCGGTCTATAGTCGAAGCATGACATTAGGGACAAAAGTCAGCTGCTTTTCCTGATACGTAAGTTTCCAGAGGGCATTGCTGTTATTGACCTAAAGGATGCTTACCCAACTGTGGTGGAGGACTTGCAGGTAAATGGTTTTTAGTAGTTATTTATATTTTATGAGAATTTCTTACTTTCACTCTTCAGTAATATGGTGGAATCTTGATCATAGATATATGTCTACCTCCCATATTGCCTTGGGCTCATTGAACAACTATTCTTATCTCAAGGGTTTGATTCCTTCCCTATGCATAATGAATTTTTGGGATAAACATGAGTGCCAAAGTCACAAATCACTATACATGTGAAGGAAGCTCAGATGTCATAGGCAATACCAGTGATGGATATAGGATTCAAATATTTAAGGGGACAAAATAAAAATAAATTAGTTTAAAAACTAATTATGTCCACCATCATTTTAGCTCCTTCAAGAGAAGACACAAGTCCAAGTGTATAATGGCACCCTTTAGTTGTGCTTTCAAGCACATCCTAAATAGTTTAATACTTTAATTAGTTTATTATGTCTCTGAAAAGTTATCCTTGAAGGTTTTGGGTTCCTCATTTAATGAAACTCTATTCAAGCAAGCCCATATTGTGGATGAAAATGCTAAGAAGTTGTCTAAAATAATGTTGTCTTGAATTTGCACAAACCTTAACAGAGTGAGTTTTACACTTCTTATATCCACATGAAGTAATGCTTGGTTACTATAAAGAAACCAAACTAGATTCAAAGGTTTTTTATACTTTCCATGCTATAGATTTATGTATCTTATTTTGAAGTTAATCGCATGGCCGAAAGATTAGGTGTTCAAATATTGTGCACATGTTTAATTATGCCAGCTAAGTGTGAGCATAAAATATAAGGATAGAATGCCAAAATTGCTTTATACTAGAATTTACATATGCAGTTTGTTGAAATTTTGGACATGTCAATTAAGAATAGGGCCAAACTACAAAGTTAGGGAAATCAAATCTGGTTTAGACTGAAATTTTCATTACACTAAATCTGCACATTACTGAGTTTTATGAAATAATTTTGCCCCTTTCTACCAACCTTAGGCTGGCCAATCTAGCATTATCAATGGTACTAAGGAAAATGGACTTTTTTAAAATATATTATTCTGTACAAAATCTTGCTGTTTAAGGATGCAGCCTGAATGTGGTTAAAACTTTGCTGATACTTTCTTATATGTGGATTTGGAATTCTTTGTGATAACGGGGGCCAAAAGCTGGCTTTTGAATGTCATTAAAGAGTCCAGTTCAGTACCAAGCATTTAGCAGTGTGGAGGGGTTGTAGAACAAAGTCATCGACATTTCACTTTTTTATTTTTAGGCCGTCTCCTTCACTTGCCTATTTTTGTTGTCTCTATTTCATTTTTGAATTCTTTGCAGCTTTGCTGCTTATTTCCTTAGAATTTCACATGATACTGAGGCATCAATATAAGAGTGAACTGTTTCAGTATGTTTTTATTGAAATATGTAAAGAAGAATAGAACGATAGAACTATTTGATAAATTTGATCCACAACATCTATACTATCTGACTTGTGGTTGTGAGAGGTCATGTTTTTGTAGAGGTGGTGAAGAGTCGAAATTTTGTTAAAAAGTTGGTTTCACATGGAATAAGAACTTATAAAGCTATATCAATTTCTAGGCTCTGAAAGCTGCAGGGCAGATTTGGCTGCTGTCCAACTTTGATTCACAGGAAGACATTGCCTACCCTAATGACCCCCGAGTGCCCATTAAGGTGGATGATGACCTAAAACAGCTTTTTCGGGGGATTGAATTGCCTCGTGATATGCTTGATATAGAGAAGGATCTCCTGAAGAATGGAATGAAGCCTGCTACTAACACTGCAAAGAGGAGGAGTGCAGCACAAATGCAAGGCATTTCTTCCAAGCCCAAGCCTAAGAAGAAGAGTGAAATCAGCAAGAGAACCAAGCTGACTAATGCCCATCTTCCGGAGCTTTTTCAGAACTTAAACAATTCCTAACTTGATGAACTCATAGCATTTGTTGGGTGAAATCACATAGGTCATTTGTTGGCTTAAAATGGATCGTGTATTTAGAAAGTTGTCAAGCCATTCAGATGGATATGTCCTCTTTATTAGTATTAACATACTGCTTCTGATTTTGGATGTATCCAATCAGACAGAGGTAAACAATAAATGAGAGCGGAGGGCACTTAAGGTCACTAAGAAGCTCCTTTATTATGTCCATAAAGTAGGTTCTAAGCTTTACAAAAAAAAATTATTTTCTGCAAAGATTATATATATATATATATATAATTATAATTTCTCATATAACGAAAGTAAGTTTGTTGGCGGAAATTAAGAATATCGTTTGTTTCAGGTTGTCATTTCATTCAAGTTTTGTATGGAGGTTAAGAGGGTGTTTGGGGAATATTACATTTCTATCAAAATGAGACAATATTACATTTTAAATTAACATCTAAAAATTTTATCATAAATATGTTTTGAGATTAACTTAAAATTTTTTTATCAAATTATTTGGTTTTTTTGTTGAAGCAATCAAATTGTTTGTTAAAATTACATTTTTATTGTAATTTTATAAAAAAAATGTCCATAAGCATTTATATAGTAATGTATCCAAACGCCTTAATTTTGTATAAGTGCTTTTGGAAATATGCATCCAAACGCACATGACTTATTGAATTCAAGCTTTTATGACATAAGCTCTTATACAATAAGGCCTTATGCTATAAGTGCTTAGTTAAGTTATTTACCCAAACACACCGTATATCTAGTTATTGACATTTTTAATTTCCTTTTGGGTTTACTTGCTGGCAATACAGCCACAGCAAAAATGCTTGAGTTCCCATTCAAATATATATAATCAATTTGTACATTGTAAACTCTACTACTCTTTTATACAAATTCAATTGTCATATAATCCAATTAATGGAAGTTTAACATTCCTTAATTTTATTATTATTGAAATAAGACTTTGTGAGTACTTCCATGAATAATAAGTAGAAATGGGAATAGACTAGGTCGTCCGACATGAGGTTTATATAGCCTGACATGTTCAATAAAAAAAATCAGATCTAAGTTTTACATAAAAACCTCTTTAATTAAATAGGTCGGACTTGGGCTTATGAAAAAGCTTTTTAATTATAATATATATATATATATATATATATAATATTTTTATTGAAAATTTAAATATTATTCTAATCCTAATTATCTAAAGAAACCCTTGTTCTGATTTTCACGTTGCTGGGTAAGAAAGAAACCCAACTTCTCCAGTTCTGCGCCGTCACCATCATCCTATCACCTGCGAGTCTGCGTTTTTTCTCTCCTTATCCCTCTCCCTCATCGGTCGCCACCTCTGTTTCTTTCTCTTCTGTAACAACGCCCTTCAGAATTTGTTCGATTCATGTGAAACTCGGAATCAGAACTCGATTTTGATTTCGATTTGTTTGATCCAAGCATTCTTGTTGTGTTTGTTCGATCAGCTGTACTTCGATTTTGATTTCAACCCAAAATCCCAAATTTGAACCCTAAATTCCGAGAACCCCAAATTCCACAACTCAGGTACAAGTCGTTCTTTAATTGCTTCAGATATTTGTGGTTCAAAATGTTTAGGATTTATGTTCTTGAATCACTAGTTGTCAATTGCTTCAGATATTTGTGGTTCAAAATGTTTAGGATTTGTACTCTTTAATCACTATTTTTCAATTGCTTCATATATTTGTGGTTCAAATGTTTAGGATTTTTGCTCTTTAATCACTATTTGTTACTTATCTTCAGAACACTTTCAGAATAAGTTAGAAGATTTTTAGAATATATCGTGGAACCAATTAATTATCTAGTAGGAGAAACAATCTTGGCATATTACTATATCTGTGGGCAGCAGGTCTCCTCTATTGCTTACTTCTATCTCTTCCTAGTTGCTGCTACATATCTTTGTATCTGTGTCTGATGGTTATTGTCTTTGTATTTGTCATGGTCTACATATCTCTTGCTGCTAGAGGTTGCGTCTTTCCTCCACAAGAATACGTAGGATAGTTTATTGGTTTAGTCTGTGTGTTTATTACTTTATTTCAAGCAATAAGGTATTTGGAAAAAAAAAATTTTGAAGTGGTAGTGGTAGAATACTCCAAAGGTCTTATTTTCTTTCTCCAGCAAGTCACAAGTATAATTTGAATAGAATGTATCATAAGCATAATTTTAATAGAATGTTAAAGGTTAGAACTTTTGCATTGTGACATGTTTTCTTTCTTGTAGTTGTTAATTATTTTTGAAGTATTTTCCAGTCTAATGACATAAACTGTTTTCTTATTTTAAAGGTGAATGAAGAACATGAAGAGGTTACCTTGAAGATTTGATGTTTTGCCGCTTGATATGTTGTTACTATTTTGCCACTTTGTTCCTTGAAGATCTATTGGTTGTGTTTGGTATTTTATGACCTCAGTCTATTTGTTTTTATTTATTTTTATTTTTTTGAAAGGATTTTTTTTTTTTACTTTAATTTCTCCTTTACAAATATTAGCATGTTCATGGTATGTGCATAGTTTTTTGCACATTGGTATATTAGGTGTTGGCCTATTGGCCTTTTTAGTCATTGACCTATTAAATGGTAGGCTTATTGGCCTATTTTTAGTGGTAGAAGTTTGGCGTATTTAGTGGTAGGCCAGTAGCCTATTTAAAGGCCTTAATGTGAAATAGGCCTTTAAGTAGGATTTCAAGCCAGACCAGGCTTTTAAAAAGTCAGACCAGACCTTAAAAATAGCCTATGTCAGATAACAGGCCAGGCTTATTTAGCTAAAGCCTGGTCTGGCCTAGCCTATTCCCACCCCTAATAATAATAAGGTAAATCAGAAACATGTAAAAGCTTGCATACCCTCACCCGACCTTTAGGGTTCGTTTGGTAATCATGATAGAATAGGGGGCGGATAAGATAAGAGCAGGATAGGAGTAGGATACGATGAGAGCAGGATAAGTTGTTATCCTATCCGATTTTTTATGCTCACCAGATAACCAACTGGATAGCATTATAATTTTAGTATAAATTTTAAAATTTTCATTTTATTCTATAAATGTTTTCATACACTACAAGAAATTTTACTTTTAGTGACGGATAAAAAACTGTCGCTAAATGTTAAAAATCCCTAGGTAAATGTTAACATGGGATTGACCGACCGCCGCTAGGGGTGTCAACTATGAGGGTACAAACAGTTATGGATATTTGTGTTACTATAACATTTATCCACGGACAATATACTTTTACCTAAAGTTTCATTTGTCTGTCATTATAGGTTGCACTTGCATTTTTTTAATGGTGTAGGTAAAGGTCCAATACTTGTAGCTACACCCTCCAACCATAGGAAAAAAGTAAATATTAGAAGAAAAAAATAACCTCTACCTATCGCCTTTGTTAATGAATGTTAAATGAAATATTTTTTATTTTATTATTATGAAATTAAATTTTAGCAAATTTATTTTTTGCGGGATACCTTATCCATAAAATATGATCATACTAAAATTTGTGTTATTAAGACAATTTGTAAATTATTGAAATGTATTTACTAAATTCATTAAACTAAAATTGTTAATATTATTTCCTTTTAAAACCACAATACAGTGAGTTACTTTTAATATGATATACAATGAAAACTAATTACAAAATGAATCATGTACTTAAAATATTACTATCATATCCAAGTTCCTATTTACTATATACTAGAATTTCACAAGTAAAAATGAAATGAAAATTGTATGTATATAAAGTTCAGAATGTGGTTAACAACCACTTCGGAGATCAGGATGTCAATGTATTTCCGATTGGAGCATTCTCACATCTTCATCATCATGTCTTTGTATCCGAGCCTTGTTCCTGAAATTATTAACCAGATAATTTCAATTGAAGGAATTGAATTAAGAAAACATAAACAGTGGAAGGTGACACACACACTTGTCGAAGATTTGTTAGATTTTCAATTGCTGGAGAAAAAGTTCCAGAGAGAGCAACAGGATTGGGGGAAGAGAAGAAAGAAGAACTAACAGGCCTGTAACAAAGTAATCAGATGAACAATTTATCATGGCCCAACTGCAAGCATCCACTGAGTATTTGTCCCAGTTGCTCAACACGCCCTGTGGATCACTCAGACTTGCCCTTATGAGCATCAAAGCCTCCACTGCAATTACAAAAACATAGATTAAAGATTCAATAATCAAGTTGAATGTAAAAATTTGGAAGTTGAATGTAAAAAAACTTCTTCATATGATATGACTCCAGAACATATCTTACATAAAACCAAGAAGAATTATAGCATCACAACTCATAAAGGTTATGTTTGAAAGAAATGATGTACTTAGATTTTTTTTTAAAAAAATTCTACATCTATGGTTCATTTTTCTATTAAGACGTAAACAGGAAAGAAAGAAACAATAGAAACCCAGACCCAAAACTATTGAGTTATGTAAAATTACATGCCCTGTGAGAAACCATGAGGCCAAGAATCACAATGACAGCACCAATAAAAAAAAAACCTGCTCCAATAGCACCAATATTGGACATGAAGCACAAGCACAGGGCACTTCAAGATTCTCTGAATAAATTCAATATAAAATAACACAAGCACATGGCACAGACAATGAAGTACAAGATTCAAAGGACATAGGAAAAAGTAAAAAGCTGGAAAAGTTGTGTTGTTGATACTTGATAGCATACCTTGTGATGGATTGTTGGTCTCGGTTGTAACCTGAAGATATACAAAGTCATCAAAACAAAATGACAAAGTAAACCAGAAACGCCATAACAATTTATGACATTGTATCACTGTATCTTCATGAGTAGATGGTACAACATCAGAAGAAAGCCATGACTTCACAATTGATACTATATGATACAACTTCATGAATAAATTCAATATAAAATAACACCAGAGGAATATATCACAGTATACACACATAATTTAACAAGAAGAAGTCAGATAGGAAGAACAGGTTGCTCAGAAACTTCAGGAGGAAACTACACATAAATTTCCCTATCAAGAGTGTTATGAATCTCATAAATTGAAAATTGATATTAGCATCTTGTTCTTTGCTGGGGTTAGTGCAGTATTCAGATATACTCATCAAATGTTCCGTAAAAAAAAGCCATGCTCTGCTCTGTATTATATTTATATTTGAGAAACCAGATGCAAAAACATATCAAAGGGAATGTTCCTTAATAACAAGTATCCACTATCTACTACCTTTTCTATCTCAAAGTATGCATACAATTCTTAATGGTACCCAATTCGGATGATAACCCCAAAATCTAGGAGAGCAACTTCTATTATAAAGATAGTGAAAATAGAACACACACAAAAAAAAAAGACATCTCAGGCATCATAACTCTAAAAAGTACAGATCACCCTATCATTGATGTGGAACTTAATATTCAAAGTGACCAACCCTGGAATGGAAAAAGAGAAGCAATGTCCTGTCATTGATGCTTTTACTCCTTACCTTACACAATCCTATAGATATAAGAACATCACTTTCAAATGCAGCGAGTTCTTGCTCAACCTTCACTAAACCTTTACTCACAGTCACAACTTGCATTTCTTCAGTCAATGCTTTTAGTTGCACAAGATCATTTGAAATACAATATCTATCATCAAGAAAGTGAAAGGAAAGACTAGTTACAAAAAAAAAACCTCAGCCGCTTCCAAATGAATAAGATCCTTATCAAAATATTGCAATTCTGGCATTTTCTCAGCAAGAAGCTAGTGACACAAGAATACAACTTTGTAAGATATCATCAGCAAGCAAATAAATGATGAACTTTTATTATCTTGATAAGTAATTAATGTTCTGAAGATCAGAAGGAGCATGAACTTTGCAAACAAAAAGGATAAAATACTCCTTGATGCTTCCATAAGTAATAGTAAGAATTATCCAACTATTAATAGAAGATGCAGAAAAAAATCAAAAAATGAAAAATTTTGGGAAAGGGACATAATAAGGTGCAGATGTTGAAATTAGGGATGCATGTTCAACTCAAATTCTTTTCGCTAAGACATTCATATTCACAATTAAACACTTAACCATTAGATACAAAAAAGTTCGATTACCTTCAAAGGTAATTAACGCATGACAATATTGATCATGAACATTCTCAGGGAACAGGGGAACAACATCTACAATCAAAATTAGAATGAAGTTGTCATATCAAATTTGCAAATCTGAATTCTTTCAAGCTGTTATGCCATCTAAATCCTTCTAAGCAACATATAGAATTGAACAAAAGAAGATGAAAATGGAAAAGAGAAATGCCTTAGCTTCAAATCAATTTACGAATTTGAAAATAAAAATTAATCAAATGATTCAAACCTTAATGATGGTGTCGAACAAGATCTGAATGATGGCGTCGAACAAGATCGAACGGACGCTACACTGAAGCGCTAGGGTTTCTGCACTGAGGCTATCTCCGTCACCAAGACCAATCGTGCAAGTTTAATTTACAAGTGTGAGAAGAAAATTGAGTTAAGAAAAAGGAAGGTTGAAGAAGGAGAAACAATGGTGAAACAGTGGAGGGAGGTCGAGAAGGAGGAGAGAGAACAGATAAAATAGATAAATTAGTTAAAAAGAATAAAGGAGAGGAGAAACAGCTACTCACAAACAGCAGTGTAGGTAAAAGTTTTAGCATTTAGTGACACCTGTTCTCAAAACCGTAGGTAAAAACAACCTTTACTGACAGAATTTAAACTATGGGTATAAGTCTCCATCAGTGTATGTTAATTTTCTTGTAGTGATATTTTATTAGATTTTAATTTTTTTATACTTTACATTTTTTAAAATTATACAAAAAAATAAAATTATTTTTATGATAAAATTATATATAATATTTAATTTAATTTTTAGCCTTATGATAAAATTACATATAATATTTTAATTTAACTTTTAAAATTATATAAAAAGACAAAATTATCCTTATGATAGCAAAATTAACCTTGTGACAAAATAAATTATATTTTATTATTTAAAACATCTTATATTTTATTATATATTTTTTTTGTTAATCATGTTATATTTTATTATACTTTAAATCAACCTATCATATCCTGCTGGGTTCTAACCCAGCCCTCTCCTCAGGATAGAATTTTAACTAGATGGACATAATATGATAGGTCACATGATTATTTTATCCTATCCTGCTGGCTCACCAAACAATGATTTCAGACAGGATATGATAGCTTATCCTATCATGTATTTCTTATCCTGACCATCAAACGAGTCCTTACTATACATATGTATTGTTGGCTGCCTAGAATACTACCTTCACATATACATTGACAAAACTTGTATATAACAATAATAACACTTGCTAGTCCAGGTTCCTCTATTGTTCATAGCTCAAATCAGCTTTTAGAAGATTGGAGAATGGCCAAAATACTTGCTAGTCGAGGTTCCTCTAATCACAATATGGCTGCAGTAGTCAATAATTCTTGGACGGTGCCCAGAATGGGTATCCTAAAATGTAACATAGATGCTAGCTTCTCTTCTCAAAATAATTCAACAATGGTTGGTATTTGTATTAGGGATGATAAGGGTATTAGGGATGATAAGAGTGCTTTTGTTATTGCAAAATCAGAGACCATTCCCTTTTGTTTTCCGGTGCGTGAGGGTGAAGCTTTGGGTTTGCATAAAGCTCTTCAATGGGTTGAAGGCATGGCTCTAAGTTCCCGATAAATTATTTTTTAGTTAGATTGTCAGGTGGTGGTTAAGAATATTAATATCCCAAAATTTGATGTTTCTGATTTTGGAGTAATTATTAAGTCCTGTCATGATATCTTTAAGGGGTTTCCAAACTTTGGTGTGAGTTTCATTAGGAGGCAAGCGGATGGTGTAACTCATAGCTTAGTTAGAGCAATGTCTTTCTTAGCCGACCACCAGGTTTTTTATCATGTTCCATTTTATATTGGACATTTGATTATTAATGAAATGCAATGAGTCTTTTGTTTTAAAAAAACAATAATAACACTAAACAGTATTTTGTCAAAAAAAAAAACACTAAACAGTATGAAAACGAATTTCGTACCGTTCCAACCGTGATTTCCTCTCGTGAATTTGATTTCCATTCTCTTATTGTTAACTGAATCTGCGTTAATTGATTGGTTAAATATCAATGGCTAAATTATATTTTTTCCCATATCTTTATTTTAGGTTTTAATTTAGTTCCTTTTTTAATTTTTGTTTCGTGTTGATCCCCTATCTTTATTTAGATTTTAATATGATCATTTATGTTTAAATTATGGTACAAATAGGATCATATTGATATAATTTTTGAAAAATAAGGTATCATATCAAAAAAAAAAGAGGGACTATTTTAGAACAAAAAAGGACCACATTGTTATAACTTTTGTAAAATAAGGGACCGTTTCAGAGCAAAAAATAAAAAAGGGACCACATTGACATAACTTTATAAAATAAGGGATTATTTTGGAACAAAATTGAGGTGAGTGCATCCATGCACCACCTAAGTGTTAAAATCTGTACCATCTAAATTGTCACTTGGACGATTTGACTTTTCAGCAAGTTTCATATGATCAAAGGATCAAAGGTACTTATGTATTTGTAAAATAAGATGCTATATATTCATATTTGTATAAAGACCCTTTTTTTATTAATTAATATTAAAAAATATTATTTGAAATTTTATTATAAAAAATAATTTTTTCTTTGTCAAAAGGAAAAAAAAAATCTAAGTAAATCTTAAGTCCCTAAATTTGTTTCTTGATTATTAGAATAAAAAGATCGATAGGTTTTTTAATGTGTTATATTATTTTATTTCACTTTACATAATTATAGATAGGTAATTAAGGAATATGGAGTTAAAAAAAAAAAAGAACAATTTTTTCTAAAATTATTATTTTTAAAAAAATAAAAATAAATTAATTATATTTTAAAAATATAATTTAAAATAAATATATTTTAAATTTAACAAGAAATATTTATGTGTAAATACGAATAATTGAGGTCCTTATGTGTAAATACCAAGCAAATACACTGTTTAGACACTCTGACCAATACAAAAAATATTGAAAAGTCAAACCGTCTAGTGACAATCTGGGTAGTCCATATTTTGTCACTTGAGTGATACATGACTATACATTTTAATAGATGATACACCTTAGACAATATCTTAAATTGAAACATGAAATAAAGAGAAGGATTCATAAGTATAATTTAGCAAATATCAATTAGTTGGAATTCGTATCACATGTTATCATATTAAATAGCAATATCGCTGATGTTATACCATGCTATTGAGTACAGATGTTTAACTACAAAAAAATGACAAATTAATGAATAACTAATCAAAAGAGAATAATATACATATATGGATGAAAAATTGGAATGCAAATTTATCAAATTTCAAAAGTATATTTTTTTAATAATAGAAGTGTTTTTTTCCTCTTAAATAAAGCATTGATAAACGAGAAAGAATATGGGAATTGGGAGTAAAAAGAACAAATACGACATAAAATGAGAGTGTTTTTAAAATTATAATATAGTTATCAATGTTATTTAAAAATAAATAAGCGATGAGTTAAGATGAGTTTAATTAGCTTATAATTCGAACCTAATTAATCTGATATTCTAATAGGCTCCTTTACTTGGATCTGAATCCGATCTCACTAGTGCAAAATATACTTTTTACATCGGAGTTTTAACATCGGTTTTAAAAAAACCGATTTGAAAAAGGAGGCGGTGGTATTTTTGAAATTAAATTGAAAATTTTTAATATCGGTTTTATATTTAAACGATGTTATAAAGGTTTTAACATCGGTTTTTTTTAAAACCGATGTTGAAAATTGAACCAAAAATAAAAAATTAAAAAATGCATACTTTAACACATCGGTTTTGTGATAACCGATGTGGAAATGTTTATATTTTCAAATCGATTTTTTAAAAATCGATGTGGAAAAACGAATAAAAAAATTAAGGAAATAAATAATATAACTTTTAACATCGGTTGTAAAATAACCGATGTGTAAAACTTTATAACATCGATTTTTTATTAACCGATGTGTATTGTTATCTGTCATTTTTAATTCCCTCTTCCCCCTTTTCATTTTCGCGCTGAGACATTTTCATCTGTCCTTTTCATCTGCATGCCTGGGAACTCACTCTCCCTCCTTTTCGTTTTGATTTCTTTGAATATTTGCGTCAGTTCTTCAACCCTAGCTTACACCAACAATGCGTAGTGAAAGTCCTGACCTCTAACCCTAGCTTATACTGGTTGCTGCGCCTGCAACTTAAGGAGACCCACCACTTCGTTCGTGCTTCCGCGAAGAGGACCGTTACTCACAAACCACCACTCCGGTCTCTTAGCATCTCACAACTCTGGTATGTTCTCTCTGCTGAAAATATTGTCTAGGCTCTGTCATGAGTGTGTTAGTGCCTTGTTGTGACCCCTTTGATGAAGTTTGTGTCTTGAGTCCTTGTTCTGTGTATACTTGTGTTGTTCTGTGTGTGAAGTGTTATAAAGTGGGAATCTATGTCTAATCCACCATAGTGGAAATGGCTCAAAGACTGGATTTTTCCAGTGGTGGTATCACACGTCACGACCGTGACCACCATCACGGCTAGGCCGTGATTAGTTCTGCCTGTGAGGGTCTGGTTCAGATGGCATGTCACGGCTGTGATGGACATCACGGGCTGACCGTGACCAGTTCTGACTTTTTCAGCTCTACTATATCATGGCCGTGATGGCTGTCACGGCTAGGCCGTGATGGGCTCTGTTTGGCTCATTTTCTTCACTTTTCAAGCTTCATCTTCATGCAAGCTACATAATTAGTAAAACCTTAGTTTCCCGTTTGAGATGCAATACTAATGAGCACACGTGTATGTGCTTAATGTACCGTTCATTGTGTTGGATCTTGAATTGTCCAAAGTTGGATAGTTTGGGAAAAAACTTTTTCTTAATTCAGTTAAAATAGTTTTTCATTAATTCTAATGTTATATACTTGATGAAAGTTCGGATTGATACATTTCCTTTCGTTCTCCGGGTGCATACTTTATCGTGGTGGATGTCATCGCGTTCAAGTAGTGTACGTCGGAGACCGAAGGAAATCTTTGCCAAAAATTTTGTCGAGTATGAGCATGAGAGTTAAGGACTAACTGTTAACCGAATGTTGAAAAAGTTTCTTCTCGAATGGGATAGGGCCATACCCTGTCATAAGAAGTGGTTGACGAATATGTTGGACTAAGTACGAAGTTATTGGTTTAGTCATGGATCGCGGTTGGATGAATGCTAGACGGACAAGTGATGAGTATGAGAATGGAGTGGAATATTTTCTACAGTTTGCAAAAACAAATGCTCCTGATAGTGGTAACGGAAGGTTTTATTGTCCTTGTGTTAACTGTTTGAATGAGAGACGACTAGAAGTTGAGGAGATACGTGATCATCTTATTTGTGAGGGGATTTGCAAAAGTTATACAACATGGATATGTCATGGTGAATCGTTAGACAGGCCGAGGGTGTCGGATAGAGAGGAAGTTGATGACGTGGAAATGGACGATGGACTAGAGAACATGATCCGTGATGTTGGGCAAGAGTCTTTTCGGCTCGCACATGTGTATGATACTTTGTGCAGTGATGCGGAAGTGGCTTTGTATCCGGGGTGCACTAATTTCACACGGTTGTCAGCGGTGTTAAGATTGTTCAATGTGAAGGCGAGAAATGGATAGCACAGGGGCCTAACTTTGATGTCATATGCTGGAGTGGGTACGATATCAATAAGTTTTCCTTCTATACAAAGTCCCAAGATGACAAAAGTACAATGCAAAACAGTGGGGTTATGGTCGTCGCTGAGTCCATGCATTTCTCTAGTTCGAAAGATAAAAACCCTGTTATGACATTCGTTTCATACTGTGGAATCATTGAAGAGATATGGGAGGTTGATTACACGAAGTTTAGAGTACCTGTTTTTAAATGTCAGTGGGTCGACAGTAACAATGGTGTGCAAACCGATGAGTTAGGATTCAAATTGGTGGACCTTAATAAGGCAGGTAATAAAGAGGAGCCTTTTATCATGGCATCCCAAGCAAAACAAGTGTTTTATATCTGTGATCCTTCTAACAAAAGGTGGTTAGTGGTTCTCCAAGGAAAAAACATGTATAATGGTAGTGAGGGAAATCACGATTCAACTCTTGATATTTCTGATACTCCTTCTTTCTCAACACGAGTGCCTAATTTCAATGAGGAAAATGAGGTGGATGATGTACACGCTACTCGTAATGATCACCAAGAAGGGTTATGGGAGAACTTTACTAATTGACCACAAGGTAAGTTTAGTTTGAGTTATGTTTAAAGGCATATTATATGTTTACGTTGATATTTATAAGTTATGTTTGCGTACGTTGATCGATATTTATAAGTTATGTTTGATATTTATCCTGACATACTAACAAGTTTTTTTTTGTTTAAACAGGTATACATGGCTGATCGTGAGGATATCCCTCCTTCATGCAGCGGGTCGGAGACCCCGTCTACTAGTAGAAAGGGTAGACGTGCCACACGAATGAGGAATTTGACTGCCAACCGTGGTTCGAATCAAAGGATAAGAATAGACTTTGATAATAACCGCAATCCTATTGGGCCAATGGTAGAGCAGTTTAACAGTTTTGTGGCGAGTCTTGCTAGGAACAGACCTAGTATACTCATTGATATTTGGAAAGATGTACCGGCGGACGTGAAGGATCAGATATGGGAGAGTATTCTGGTATCTATACTTTTACGTCATGTGTTTGTCTGTATCTACTTTATTTTTATCTTAATAATATCATACAGTAATTCTTTGATTCTTTTGGTCTTAATGTAGCTGACCTTTGACATACCGGATACGTACGTTATGAAGAAGCGTTTGCTAAAGTATGCTGGTGAGCGTTGGAGGGGTTTTAAGGCCGACCTAGGCAGATACTATGTATTCAATCCAAAATGTAAAAAGAACCCACTTGAGGTGTACCCGTTTCTTGACCAGGCGACGTGGGATTGCTTTGTCCAGAGCCGACATGATCCCAGCTTTCAGGTTAACTTATTTGATTTGTCTCTAAATTTATGTAATTTCATTAATTTTATTTACTTATGTAATTTAATTGTCTTCTATTTATAACAGGAGAAGATGAAAAAGGGGCAGAAAAACCAAAGCAAGAATGTCTACCCCCATGTCATGTCTCGTGGGGGATATAAAAAGCTTGGTCAGATAATGGTTGAAGAGGAAAAGAAAGCACGTCAGGAAGCAGCATCTCAGGCGGATCCTAATGCTGAAAATCGTCTAGATGTTGTTGATCCACCTCCACCCCCACGCCATCGTAAATGGAAGAGGGCCCGACAAAGAAAAAAGGGACAATATACATCTGAGGAGGCCCGCCAAGTAGCTGAGAAGATTGAAAGTATAGTTTGAATTGTAATTGTCATTTTAAGATTGTACCGAATTGTAATGTGACCTGATATTTTATGTGATAGGATGCATTGGACGAGCAGGTAACCCAAGGAACCTTTGTTCCTAGAGGACGCGAGGATATCTTAGCTGCTGCCATCAGTAAACCAGACCACCCGGGCCGTGTCATTAGTGTTGGATGGGGCGTCGGCATTCGCCAATACCATGGTTCATCTTCACACCAATGCCACAGGGATGTTGATGCAGATAGAGCACGGCTAAAACAGGAGATTGGAGCTGAGCTTCGACAAGAGATGGCCGAGCAGTTTGCCCAGCAGATGGCAATATTGACTTCTATGTCCCAGCAGATGACAGCCGGTGTCCAACCCTCTGTCCAACCCTCTGTCCATGTGAGCACTAAGGGCTCATGTGATCCTCCTCATCAGCCTGAAAATGATGATGATGGTGATGATGATGATGACGACGACCCTGATAGGTGTGAGCTGTATGTTGATGATCATCATCATCGCCGCTTAGTGGCATTGGGGAGGGCACATAATAACTTAGGTAATACCATACACCATCGTTTATTACCGGATGATCAGCCGAGGGTCGTTGTTGAGATTATTCGAGATGTTGATGCTCGAGTCCCTGTGCCTACTAAGGAGGTTCAAACAGTGGGTCAGGCCCCCGGTAACTTCATCCTTTGGCCAAGAAGACTGGTCAGCTTTCTTGTTGCATCTGAGGTATTCAGTTAGTTGTGTTTTTCTATATTCATAGTTGAAATAATTTATTATTGTTTAAAGATAATGCTTTATTTTTATTCGTTATAGGATGTTGGAAATGATATTGTGCCTAAACGGTCGGATCCAGGAAGACCAGAGATGTCTGCTCCTGCCAAGGTATTCATTTGACCATTTAGTTAATTACGAATTAAATAACTTAATTATCCGTGATTTCTAATATATATCTATGTTGTTTAGGGGATCGACAAAGGGGCACCTGGCCATGGTGATGTTTTTAAAGTTAAGGCTATACAGGTTGTCACCATGGAGAATGACGCAGACCTTGGTAAGGTTGGAACATGATGTCAGTACTGGTGATGAACTGTATATCCCAAAGAAGGAACTTATGGAGATGGTACTCAATAAAGAAATGGCTAGTTCTGCACACATATCGTTATGGTGCACGTAAGTACATTTTATTCATAAGTTAAGTAATTAATTTTTACATACTATGATAATTAACATGTTTTTCCAATATATTAGGTATCTGCATCGTATGTTAGTTGATCAGGGTAACCTCGCCCTTTATGGGTTCATTGACCCCATGTTCATTCAGGGTGATGTTCTCCTAGCATCAGAAGACCCGGTCACCACCATACGTGATATACTTGCCCGAGACGATCATCAAATCTACCTTGCGCCTTATCTCAATAAGTAAGTACCGGTTATTTAAGTATAACTATATATGACTTAGTCACTAACTGTTCCACAAATACAGCCAGCGTTGGCAACTGTTGATCTTGTACCCTAGGATGAACGTCGTGGTCTTCTTCTGCTCATTGGGAAATAAGCCGGCGAATTCACTGAAGACGATCATCGTAACGTAAGCATTAAAATACTTTATAATCAGTAATGCATGCAGTTGTTTTAATTATCTGAAATCTATTAGATATACTTTAATTAATGTTTTTGTCATGATAGGTCTATTATTGCAAACCACATGTTGCGTGGTGAAAGGCGTACTCGGTCTATCAGATGGATTATTCCTAACGTAAGATATTTATTAGTTCAAATGCATCAAATGCAGTGGGTATAATTATTGATTTCTATTTAATTGCTCATATTCTAATTGTGTTTCATTTGTACGTAGTCACGTATACAACGTGGATCATGGGAATGTGGCTACTACGTGATGCAGTGGATGTTGGAAATTATCTCCTCCAGGATCACTAAAAGATGGCACGAGGTAAATGTCAATTGACACAATTATAAGTAATAATTATAGATTCGTTATATGTTTTATGTTAGTTTATTACTTAAAAGATATAATCTTTTGTCCAATTAAACTTGCAGATATTCAACAATTCAACTCCATTATCTGATTCCGACATCATCAACATAAAGAGGCGTTGGGCAACTTTCTTTCTTGAAGTGTACCAACTATATATAGTTTGTATATATGTAGTTAGTTTTAAAACTTATCATGTACTAGCTATAGTGTACTTTTGACTGATCATATGTATTTTGATATGAAATCTATAATATATCATGTAGTTTTTTGGTTTCTAATTATCTTTGTTGTCTAAATGTAATTGAATGTACATATGTATTGTTCGTAATAAATTCAGTATATATTAGTTGTGTTTTTGTCGTACAAAAGTGATTGTGTTTAGAATATTTACAGTGTGTTATTCTGGTATTGATCTGCATTACTGAAACAGGGGAAATGAATGACAGAAATGTAAATAACAGAATAAAAAAAAAGAGACTTTACACATCGGTTTTTCCAAAGCCGATGTGAAAATTTCACTTTCCACATCGGTTTTCATAAAAACCGATGTGGAAATTTCACTTTACACATCGGTTCTCATTAAAACCGATGTGGAAAGTGAAATTTTCACATCGGTTTTGGCAAAACCGATGTGGAAAGTGAAATTTCCAATAGGTTACAAATGACAAATTAATTTTCCACATCGGTTAGAGACAAAACCGCTGTTAAAAATATACTATTAACATCGGTTTTAAAACCGATGTGAAAAGTGGCAATAAACCACATCGGTAATTTCAACATCAGTTTGAAAACCGATGTGAAAAGCCAAAAATAATCGATGTGGAATCCCTTTTCTGCACTAGTGTCTAACCATAAATTTTTGTTCTGAGGTATTTTATGAAGAACCTGTTGGAAAAGTCAATTGAAATTTCCAAACATTAATTGAAGTGAGAAATTCCAATACAACGTAAATAGTTGGAATTTAATATTTGACACATGAGGAGACTACATTCATCTTTGGAAGAAGGACATAGAGATTTTCAAAGGTGTTGAAAATGTGAGAAGCCGTTAATTGGTCTTTATCTACTTTTGGAAGAAGCCACATACCCCGCTATATAAAGGGAGTCTTGTGAGGAGTTGAGACATCCCCAAGTGTGGGTGATCATATGAAGAGTAGAAACATCCCCAAGCGTGGGTGATCATTTGTAGTGAGAAGAGTGTTTATCATTCCTTATAACTCTTTGAGTGGGGTACTCGGGTTTGTAGATTGATACACAAAATGGGGTGAGTTATAATCTTGTAATCATATTTGAGAATAATAGAAAAATACAAAGATTAACGTGGTTCGGCATCTCTTGCTTACGTCCACGAAAACGCCTAGGCAAGAGGTGCCGAACCACGTTGAGTCTTTGTGTGTTCTTCTATTATTCTCTTTGTGGTGTGCTTGTGTTTGTGTTCCATCGAAGATCCTTGGGCATATAGGTAATACCGTTGGTGCGTGCGATTTTACACAACAGTGGTATCAGAGCCGATAGTTCGGCTGGGACACTCATTGAAGAGAAGGCGGTAGTCGTTGGATCCATGCATGTGTGGGGTCCCTTGTGTCGAAAGTCTTCTTAGCAATGTTGAAGCTAGGCGTCGTGTTCCGTTGTGGATGATAGAAAACGGCGGTCCAAGTATGATGAAGACGCCAAGCTTTGAGAAGGGAAAGCGACCGTGATAGCTATGTTGAGAAAAAGGTTAAAAAAATTTTATGATGTGGAAGTTTGGAAATTTTAATTGAGGGAGATTTGTTGGAAAAGTCAATTGAAATTCCCAAACATTAATTGAATGAGAAATTACAATACATTGTAAATAGTTGGAATTTGATATTTGACTCATGCGGAGACTACATTCATCTTTGGAAGGAGGAGATAGAGATTTTCAAAGGTGTTGAAAATGTGAGAAGCCATTAATTGGTATTTATCTACTTTTGGAAGAAGCCACATACCTAGCCTCCACTATATAAAGGGATTCTTGTGAGGAGTTGAGGCATCCCCAAGTGTGGGTGATAATTAATGTGAAGAGTAGAAGCATCCCCAAGTGTGGGTGATCATTTGTAGTGAGATGAGTGTTTATCATTTCTTGTAACTCTTTGAGTAGGGTACTCGGGTTTGTAGGATAATACACAAAATGAGGTGGGTTATAATCTTGTAATCATATTTGAGATAGTGAAACACATTGTTGAGACGTTTTCGTGAACGTAGGCAAGAGGTGCCGAACCACTTTGTAGTGTGCTTGTGTCTGTGTTCCATTGAAGATTCTTGGACATGTGGGTAATTTCGTTGGTGTGTACGATTTTACCCAACAGAACCCATGTGCGTGATCTATTGGAGGAACACCCAGTATTTCTCTGCTAGGAGTAGCAATTCTGATGCACTTTGTGTGCGTTGATTTCTTGAAGTTGCTGTGATCAGCTCTTTTTCCAGCCTTTGCAACATTTGCAACAAGCTTTTCCTGACCCTTTTTGGCCTCGGACGGCTACAACAATTTCTACTAAGATTGCTTGTTTTTTGGTTTTCTTGCTCGCATTTGATTAGTGTTGATTGGCAGTCCTTTGTTCATTGGTTTTGCTGGTTTTTATGGTATAGTTTTTGTGTGGTATATTAGGTTTGCTGGTTTAAAGGTTTACAGGCTGACGGATTTGTGGCCATGTTCATGATCTTTGGAACTTGTTTACTTGTTTGGGTACCCTATATATGTTTTAATAATACTTTGGCTTATAAAAAACAAATCACAATGTGACATTTGTTGAATTTTGAAAACCACATACTGACTTGTTTATATTTTTTTATAAGCAAATGTATACGTATGTTATTTTGGGTTAGGGGGAGGGAGAGGGGGTTGACCAAATTGGATTCCTTTTAGAAACTATTTATCAGTTTATGGTTATTCTAAAACTATTTATCAATGGGGGGTCGTTTTGGACACGTGGCATATTTTATTTTTTTTCAATCTGACGGGTCAAAGGCGACACTGCAGATGGCGCCTGCCACTTAACAAAAAAAAAAGACAAAAGGGAGGCATCACTGCAAATGGCGCCTTCCCCTGCAGTGTACCACGTGGCACTACAGGCCCCCCCAGCCCCAACCAAAAATTGGACTCCTGCAATTTTAAAGGAACAACGCTACAATTTTAAAGGAATAACGCTACAAAAAAAATTATACTATAAGTATAGGGAGTAACGATGACATTAATGATAAAGTATCTATTTAAAACAACAATAGGCAATAAAAAAAATCGCATAATAATGAGTAGCAAATAATATCATAGGAGCTATAAAAAAATAATAGCAATAACAATTTACACCAATAAATATTCATCAATTATTACAGTAATTTATCAATTTACCATTATCTCATTATTTATTTTATCACATTTTAGTTGAAATGACAGGCATTTTAGTCTTAGTATATTTGTTTCATATTTTCATTTTGTAGGAATCAATAAAAGAGAGTGGGAAGCATGAAGTATATATGAAGCTTGGAAGAGAAGAATGGAAGGAAAGCATACACTCTCAAGTCATAGTTGGGTAGAGAATACCCCAAGCATGTATTGCTCTGTTTTTTTCTGCCCAGCTATAAACTAGGTAGCTAGGAAGTGGAGAAGAACTTGCCCTCTGTGAGTCTGTGGTGTCACTTTCGTTCACCAATATCAATCCCCGACCCATTTATTCATGTCATGAAACTAAAACACTTATGTTTTTTTTAGATACCATATAGACATGATAGATTGATGTGAGTGTAAATGAGATGAAAATATATCATATTTTGAAATAAAGTAGATACATGATATATAATTATAAGTGAAGGTTTTATTTAGATGTTCATAATAGTTATACAAATAGTATAACTAAAGAACAAATGGAATTCAAAGATTTCTGAATGAACAGTTTCTCTATTGACTGAAAGCAACACTTCAAAAGCTTTTCGGCCAGCTGAGCTGAATGTTCATGATCTTAAACAATTAATGGTCGACAATTATTATTTTCAAAGACAAAATCCTTGCCTCTCTCAATAAGGCTAATTAATTGCAACTTGCTTTCCACAGTCCAACTTTAGACCTTCAAGCATAGAGTACTTGCCAAGTAAGGAATTTGATCATTCCTTCACTGCACTGTTATCCACATCAGTCACCAAGAAACGTGAGCCAAGAAGCAAGAAGTGACAAAATTAAAAGCTATGTACGAGACTTTGAAAATATTCTGCCACTTTCTGGTATTTCTTGCCAAGTTCATTGAACTCTGTCCAAGCTTCCAGTCTTCTACTAAATCACACTGACACACGAACTTACACCTATTCAACAATTTATACTATAAATTTTTAGATATTGCTTAATATCATTGAATATCCATGTCAGCTAACATAAGATATATATTTTTTTTAATCAAAATGTATCAAGGGAGACATAAGGGGCTTTTTGACCAAACTGCAATTTTTTAAATTTTTTTTACTATTGTAATAATTGATGAATATTTATTGGTGTAAATTGTTATTGCTATTATTTTTTTATGCCTCCTGTGATATTATTTGTTACTCATTATTATGAGATTTTTTTAGTGCCTTTTGTTGTTTTAAATAGATACTTTATCATTAATGTCATCGTTACTCCCTATACTTATAGTATAATTTTTTTTTGTAGCGTTGTTTCTTTAAAATAGTAGCATTGTTCCTTTAAAATTGCAGGCGTCCAATTTTTGGTTGGGGTGGGGTGGGGGCCCTGCAGTGCCATGTGGCGCACTGCAGGGGGAGGCGCTATTGCGCCTGGCGCCTTTGAAGGATGGCTTTTTTCATTTTTAGGATGACTTTTTTTCATTTTTAGACAAACCCATCTTCTTAATTTCACTTCGGAGATTTTCTGCAATGCTCTCACCAGAGTTTCATTATGTTAAAATGATAGAAGGAGAATTTCCCTTAAAATTTTAAACTAATAACAAACAAACTGTAAAAACAAAATTCATTTTCTGGCATTTGTATCATCCAAGTATGTGAATTAATTTTGCAAATAAATTGAATAAAAGTATAATTCGATAATTATAAAATGATAGTAGAAAATTATATTTAAACTTAAATGAATTCGAATTAAAAATTCCAAATAAGAACCAGACTTGTGTATTGATAAAATATTGTATCACACTCTGAATTTTGATAAGTAGATGCCCGAGGAAAGTCTGATCCAAATAATTTTTTTTACTACTGTAATAACCGATGAATATTTATTGGTGTAAATTATTATTGCTATTATTTTGTTATGGCTCCTATGATATTATTTACTACTTATTATTACGTAATTTTTTTTAGGATCAAACTTAGGTACAGTACTCTAGGGACTGTCCCTGCTGTTCTTAAGGGAAAACACTAAATTTTTTTGAAACCGTTCCACCGTAAAATTAATTTAAAGGCAATTATGACACATTTTCAATGTAGAACAGCAGCTACCGTACCTAGGGTACTGTAGCTAACTTTTTTCCTTTTTTTATTGCCTCTTATTGTTTTAAATAGATACTTTATCATTAATGTCATCGTTACTCCCTATACTTATAGTATAATTTTTTTTGTAGCGTTGTTCCTTTAAAATTGTAGCGTTGTTCCTTTAAAATTGTAGGAGTCCAATTTTTGGTTGCGGCTGGGGGGCCCTGCAGTGCCACGTGGTACACTGCAGGGGGAGGCGTCACTGTAGGGGAAGACGCCATTTGCAGTGACGCCTCCCTTTTGTCATTTTTTTTTGTTTAGTGGTAGGTGACATCTGCAGTGGCGCCTTTGACCCGTCAGATTGAAAAAAAATAAAATATGTCACGTGTCCAAAACACCCCCCATTGATAAATAGTCTCAGAATAACCCTAAACTGATAAATAGTTTCTAAAAGGAACCTAGTTTAGTCAAAAAGCCATTGGGGGTGGGCGGGGGAAGAGAGCAGGTATGTGAAAGAGAGTACAGTACATGTTTAATTCGGCAGTGTTTTTTTTTTTTCCTCTAAAAGAAATGAAATAAAAATACATACATCACAAATGATGTCTCCACCAAGTTTAATTGAATTATTAATATTTTTTTATAAGCAAAAAATAGTATTAAATGAGTATAACTGTATAAGGGATCTATGATAGTTTTTTTTTATATAAGCTAAAGTATATTAAAACGAGGACAATGGGTGCTCAAACCCATATACAAAGAAAAAATGTCCCTATGTAAAAAAGATACTGTCCCAAACCCGAAACAGAATCCAATATACAAATGTTCTCATGTAAAATCTAAGCCAACCGTAAATACTACCTCCCATCAAAATACCCTTGTGAAATGATAAAAACCTGTTATACATGTACCAATACCTAAATAAACAATCCAAGATGACTATAAAACTATTCACCGTGGCATCAAAAATTCTTCAAATGCATCTTCCTATGTGCTTCTAAAAAATTACCCTAAGTGTGTAAAAAACTCTCACTCGAATTGTACCATTAGCCAACACCCAAACCGCATGACAATATCACTTTTCTAAAAATCAGCAAAATCAATCTATCCCCAACTTTCTTGGAAGGGACTCGCAACAGGCTGCTATAGCCACAACAAATTAAAAGAGATTTGTAGCAACCAACATAAGTGCACAAGACAGCTTCCAATAAGGTGAACTTTAACAGCATCTTCAACATCCAAAATCCACAGCCCTCTAAAACAGTCCAGCTCAATTCCCTATTCAAAGAACAATAATCCAAGACAATGTTCTTGCATATTTTTCTTTTAATCCCATAGCATCCAAAGCCTACCTTCACAAGCAACAAAAAAATGGCTCTAAGTCCATCAAAAAACTAGTTAGTAAAAACTTTTTGAACCTCAGCCTCTCCTTTTGTCACTCAGCTGAACCACCCACTCTCAATTTCTTAACCTCTCTCAATTTTTGTAGCACTCTTTCCTCTAGTATGGGAGCAAAACCAGCACCAAGCCATCCCTTAACTTTCAAACAAAGTCTCTGAAGTATATTTAAGGTGTACAGATCCTCCTTCCAAACTGCTTCAAACAGAATTTCAGCAACCCACAAACCACAACACTGTATGTCAACCATCATAGCCATATAACAAGGAAAGGACTATCAAAATAAGTCCATCACCATAACAATACAAACAGATACCATTCAAAATCATGCAATCAAGATATAAACAAAATAGTACTTTGTCAGCAATGTTTTAAGCACTCCACCGGATTCATGCACCAGTCAGAAAAAATTGGATAGAGCCAGAAGAAGCTGATATAGCTGAAAACCAAGCCCAAGACATAGTCTTAATCAAATCTAACAACCTAATCATATAAACAGAGATGTTTTTAAAAATAACCCCATTTCTCTCTAACCACAAAGACCACAAAACAGTATGCCAAATCAGGAAACCCTTTTTCTTGCATTTCATCCCAGCAAATAAACCACCATGCAAAAGATACAAGTTTAATAGCGATGATGGTAAAGCTATCTCGAACCCAAGCCAAGCATAAACTTTCATCCACACCTGCGAGACTATTCTACAAGTTAAGAAAAGATGTCTTATATCTTCAATATGATCACCACAAAAAACACACAATAGATCTTGTTGGTCTATCAATACCCTCCTCTCGATGAGGTTAAATTTTGTTGCCAACTTATCTAAGATAACCTGCCAAGAGAATGCAAGCACCTTGGTCGACACTTTAGACTTCCAAAAGGCTTTAAAAATCTCATCCTCCCTGGGTTGGCTTTGCACCAACGGGCCGCATTTTGTTTGCAGCCACCTATAAACAGATTTTGTAGAGAAAGACATATTTTCGTCCCACGATCAAACCCAATCATCCTCCTGTCCTCTCTGTAGCACCACTGAATTTAAAGTGTTCTATAGATCCTTCATCAAGGGTGCGTTTGGAAGAGCTTATTTAAGCTCCTTTTGACTTATCTGATGACATAAGCTCTTATGCAGTGTGTTTGGCAGAGCTTATAAAAATAACTTATGCCATCCCATAAGGAGTTTTTGACTTATTTTCATAAGTCACTGGGAGAAGCTTATGGAATTATCAAAAGAGCTTATGTACTAAACACCCTCTCCGTGTTTTTTACTATTCGAATCCTCTCATGCCCATTTCTTTCTTTTTCTTTCTTTAAGCACTTATGGCATAAGCTCTCATGCGATAAGATCTTATGTGATAAGCTCTTAATTAAGTTGTTTACCCAAACGCACCCTAATTCCTGCTCCCAACTATTCCAATTTGACTCCTGCCATTCCCCTAATGTTTGCACCATCTTATATTTATCCTCTGAAATATTACACAATCTAGGAAATGTATCCTTCAAGCTATGATTACCTATCCACACATCCTCCCATAATATTTTGGAATCTCCTCTACCTATCTTTCTTTTTAATCCCAGCCGAAACCAATCTTCTAAATTTCTATAGTTTCCAATTTTATAAATTCCTTTCCATTAGCTGGAGGCGCCACTCTGGCCAGCTTGCCCCCCTCTCTTGTGAAGTGAGACCCATCATCAACCTGACCATACCTAAAAACCACAACCTCTCTCCATAGCCCTTTTTCTTTTTTGATTAAGCGTCATCGCCATTCTGCTAGGAGAGATATATTAAACCAATGTATGATAGTTTACTAATCATGCTTTTGATAAACTATCTTCAAAAAGGGATTCAAGAAAGATCATAATTAAGGATATGAATCTTTGACACTTTGAAGTATTTATTGTTTAGGCTCTACTTGTGCTTTATTTTAGCCTTCTGTCGAATAAAACTTTCTGGCCCATCAAAATAAATAATAATTAAGGATATGAAATAGCGACTACACGGGAGTTGAATTTTTTTTCTAATTAAAAAAATATTCATTCATTCAGATTGGTAAAATATATCAAAAATAACACAAATTCAACATCGCTAAAAACCGAAAAGGATGAATATACGAACAAACTCATAACACCCAGGTTAATAGCATAACACGACAAAATGCCTTCAAATGTGACAAAATCAAAGTGACCGAAATAACCATACCTCCGGATCTGTAACGTTGACTCCCAAGTCTTGATTGAATCTGTAATGGATCGAAGCTGATCTGTCAATCTGAACCAAACGAACACTGCAACAAGACGGGAAACCAAACGACGCCGCAACAAGATGACGAACAAAATACCGCCGCACGCAGACGACGAAAACATGGAAAAACACGAAAGAAAAACCAGATCTATGTGAAAAAATCACTTATTTAGATAAAAATGAAAGAAAAAACGATGTAGAGGGGTTATTCCAGGCCCAAAACCACCCCCTTCCGATGAATGAGGAATAAGAAAAAGAAGAGTAGAAGAAAGGCTGAGAGAGATGAACAGTTCTAGGTTGTTTTAGTTTATTCAGAGTTACTACTCGGGAGTTGATGCGAACAATACTTTTAGAAAAAAAGTATAATTTACCTTCTACTAAAATTAATATTAGCTGTACATCGTTTTTCATTTTAAAAAAAAAAACTCTAGTGTAAAACTCACCTATTTAGGCAAGATGTCCTAATTTATTTTTGATAAATACACATAGAAATGTTAGAAATGGTGTATAAGTAATTATCTATATATATATATATATATATATATATATATATATATATATATATATATATATATATATATATATATATATATATATAAGCCCACCGAGCCAACATAGAGTAGGAATGAATGCTATATATGACTATTGAATAATATCAAATACAATTAAACCTGTTAGCAATAAACAACACACAAACTACTACATATATAATCTAAATGTAATTAATTTCATTTGAATAAATTATCTAATTTTATGGTGATCTTATTTGTAAATTAATATTTGTGTAAAATATCATATGGTCCCTTTCTATTTTCTACCAAAAAAAAATGTTTATATATATATATATATATATATATAGTTATAGTTATAGTTATAGTTATAGTTATACTATGTATATGGAACCGTTTGCATGCAACACGACGTGTGTAATGTGTTATGTGTAATTCAACATCGGTGGTTTTTAACAAGAGAGGGCATGATTCCTGTCAAAAAAAGAAAAAGAAAAAAGAGAGAGCATGATATCGACTATCCCTTGACTTTTTTGTGTCTGCAGTTTGCAAATTAACAATAAACCTACTTTTGGGTTTTTAAATTTAATTAATTAGAAAAGTACTTTTGGACTTATTACTTATTCAAAGAAGAAAAAGGTCTGGTTTTCAACTGGAAAAAGTATATTTATCATTAAATTATATTTATTTCGATGTCGTTACGGCTTGGTCTTTGTTGAAAAATATAGATATATGTGTGTGTTGGAGGGGAGGGGGTGTTATAATGAATGTTTTATTATCTGACGAAATAAATAATGCTGAATTTTAGGAGTTTACTTATCTAACATTTACATAACTCATTTTCATGTTTGGTGCCCAAGGGTGTTATATTTGAATCTTGATTCGTTCAATTTTCAACCTTCAATTCTAAGATCAAACCATATTGCTCAGTCAAGCTAAACGAGTTTTTAAAACCACTAGAGGCTCCGGTCAAGACACAATCCCACTTAATAAAACTAACCGTACTATAAATATGCATGGGCGGGTGTTCCATCACCATCACATCCCCATCTCAAAATCTCATCAATATATCATCAACAATTTTCTAGCACACAAACCCGTCCAAATTACAATAAGGGCTCGCAAGAACAAAAGCTGATCAACAGTGCTTAGAGATTTAAAAATCCAGGAAGAGCATTTTTATATCATTTAATTTAATTACAATAAAGAGAGAATCATAAGCTATAGCTTAGCATGGCTTTGTCTTATAGGAGGGTGTTTTTCACAGTTCTAATGATAATCTTCACCATTCTGGTTGCTTATTCTCAAGTTGGAGCAAGCTGCAGGCCATTGCAAGATGATGAATGGTCAAGGGAATATGATGGGCTTCTGCTGCAGTTCCTTCCACGTGGCCCTTCAAAGCCATCATCTCCCGATCCAATTCATCCTTAAACCATAAATGCTTTGATTTTCTGGCTAGCTAGCTCGCAACGAAACGCATCCACCACAAGTTGTTCATCCCTACCTAGCTAGTTGCAGAAAATACTAAATAGGAGGCTCATGACATTCTTTTTGTAAAAGCGTCACCCAATTGTTCATTTTTCTGCTTTTCTTTTTCATATTGCTCACCCAGGCAACCATTTTTTTTTTTGTTTATCACAAAGATTCTTTTGGGTACGTCTCGCTAAGATTCTTTCATTCACATTTTAATCATGCAATAAAATCTTTAATTAATTAGTTGCCGTGCTGTGGTATTGATTTCAGACACATGTTTATATTTGAAGATTCGACGCTAGCGATGATTGTTTATACTTCCAAGCATATTCTCAATTAGTAGTACTATATATTAGTATGGTAACTACTTTTACGAATGCGGAAGTTCGTAAGAGGAGAAATTAAAATAAACCAAAATCAAGTTAGGTAAAAAATGGAAACATTATTTATTTCAAAAAATAACTCACCAACCAAATGATTCATAAACAATTGACAAAACATGTGGTCTTAAATCACTTCTTTCAAATCCGTCACTTTTCCCTATTAAATTATGAATGCTTTTAAGCACGAAATCAATCTTCAGTACAAAAATTGAGGAAATTCATCAACAAGACTCAACACAATTGATAAATAGTTGGGCTTCATAAACATGATGTTAAGAATTCATCTTCTGTTGTGTGTATGAATTTTTTGTTGTTGTAATAGATAAAATCAACTTTAATGATCTCTATATATTAAAAGGAATTAGTATCCGATCCACTATCAGTCGGAGGATACATTTAATGTAACAAAAAAGAAATTGAGAAAATGGTCATTAAGCAAAGGTTCGTATTAGTTAGCAATTTTGTTAAATCTAAAGGCCACCAAATGTCACCTTTAATGTATATATATTTTTTGACAAAACCTTTAATGTATATATATATTAAAAAGTATCAAAAGTATATATGTTGACTGATACCTAGATTTTGAATCAAATTAAAATTTATAATAAATATTGTGTTCTTTATAAAAATAACACTAGTAGTCTGGCTAGTTGGCAACTTAATTACCGAAATTATATATGACCATAGGATTGATTGTATGGAAGAGGTAGAAGGAAGCGGATAGCGATATCACCATTGTGGTTCTTCATTCAATAATCTGCTAGGCCAGTGCTATATCTCAAGCGGGTGGGAAATTTGAAGGAAAAAATTTCTCAGAAAATGAAAAAGTGACCCAAGGTCGTGCGTACAAAGGAGCTGGTATAGTTCCCGTTTTCTAGATACAGTATGTGGTAAACATTCTTTTACATGCATGCAGAAGGACTTGTATAACGTTGAATTGATTTTTGTCAAAAAAAAAAACGTTGAATTGATGGATATGCGAATTAGGATAAGAGAAAGATGATTTGAATCAGAGGTCTCTATTTTTCAGGTTTTTGACGCTTGACTAAATGTTTACAGGAATAAATATTGAATGGGTCATATAACTAAAAAGTAAAAAACTGAGTTTTTTTTTACCATTGCTATTAACACCTCAATTTTTGTTATTCACATCTTGCAGCAATTTTTTTAAATTTTTTTGTCCCCAAAATACCCTTACACTTCAATACCCTACCTTCCTCATCCAGAACTCAGACCCAACGCCTCCACCACACAAAGTGCGGCGCCTCCACCACACCAAGTCTCAAGAGCTCTTCCTCTTCCCTCTCTTCCTCCAAGGTTCAGTGCCTCCACCATACAAAGTTGAAGCTCTTCAGCTTAGTTTCTTAACCCTAACTTTCTATCCTCCTTTTATCCTTCAAAAATCGTAATCCCAATAAGAGTGGATGGACCTGGTTGAGTTTTCCGGACGCGTCATACACAAATAAGAGATGATTCGCATGCCATCCGGATTGCCATTTTCGGAAATCCTCTGGAATCCCCTTTCGGGAACCATCCGGAATTCCCTTTTTGGACAACATCCGAAATTCCGTTTCCGATAACTCTGCATAATTACAAGCTATCTAACTGGCATAGGACAAAGTTGTTCAATATCTTTAAGTTTTTCTGGCACTTATATTCTTAGTAGTTGGTAGATAATTTGTAACTTGTAAGGTACCTCAATATCTTTAGGTGCCAGGCTGCCAGCCATATCAATATTTTTTGTACGGTTAAGAAAGTCATTTTTCTTTTTGTTCCTGTGTATGTATATGTTGCAAGTCATTTTCCTGTGAATTCCGTTTTCGATAAACATTTCGGAATTCACTTTCCGGAGCACAATGAATAGCTAGAAGATGCATTCAAAAGCCCCTTCAAATTTTAGATTGCCTCGGTTTTTTTACCAACTGGACCTTTCTAATAAACCTCAGGATTGGGTCTGTAATAACTGAATATTTGTACATTTTGTAGTTACTGGTGCTCTTCATATTATATATATACATACTTCTTTGTTGATTAAAAAAAAGAGATATTTAAAATTAACATGTTGATAATTTTTTAGCTTGTTATTATTACCGAATCTTAAAATGCTGCTTGTTATTATTACTAAATTACTGAATTTCTACATCTGGCTTATTATGCAGCATGGTGCGTACTCACTCTGGACGGGGGACCTCCTACTGAACATCGGTGACCGACAGCTTTTGCACGTGCACAACGTGCTGCTGGTAGTCGTGTTTCCGTGGCTCAACAGGAGGATGAGGTCATTGTATAGGATCCCACTCCGGAGGTTTAGGTCCCTGTACAGCACCAACATGAGGATGATGTTCCTTTACGTGTTAGTCTTTCCTTGGAGGCCTCGAGGATATGTCTGTCCTTAGGTCATTCGGTGAGCATGTTGTACACGCGCTATGGAACGGAGTTGTAAGTATCTGCTAAAAGTTATTATTATCATGATTTACATCTAGATTTAGTTTAATATTAAATAAATTGTTACCATTGACATTTCGTACGCTTCTATGGTTGCAGGACCGTCGTGAGCTGAAGGTGTTCACACACGGATGGAAGCTAGCAAAATTCCCGTGCAACAATGATCAAGTTGAGATGTATGTTCATGACTCTGGCTTGGGGCCCCTCTTGCACTGCTCGCATAGCACTGTTGACAAGAGGTTGTTGTCAGCCTTTATCCAGAGGTGGCACAAAGATACATGCACCTTTCACTTACCATGTGGATGACATTTACTTTGGATGACGTCTTGAGCCTATTGCATCTTCCGATCACTGGTGCATTTTTCACACTGCCTCTCATGGACAGAGACGCTGTATGCTTGTATCTGGTTGATCTTTTAGGAATGAGTCAAGCAGAGGCAAAAGAGGAGACATATGCGACTAGAGGTGCACATGTTCGCTAGTTTTAGCTGGCTCCAGAATGTCTATCAGGTTCAGTTGGAGCAAGGGGGAGTGGAAAATGCGGCCAGAGCATATCTATTACATTTGGTGGGTTGCACTATTTTTACTAATAAGAATTCTACATATGTGGATGTTGCATATGATGGAGAATGGAGGAGCTTTTTCTGGTGTAGGGTGTAGGGTGTGGGGGAGGGAAGTGTGTGATAAAAGGAAGGTGAGTCAAGAGGGTATTTTTGGAATTTTTTTTTGACAAAATCAAGTTGCAAGGTGCAACTAGCAAATTGCAAGATGTTAATAGCAATCTTTTTTTTTTATTATTCTCAAACTAACTGAGTTATGTATTTGGCCATTTACAAACAGTGAACTTCTCGCACCCTTGTTATATTGGTTAATGACATTTTTAAATATTAATTAAGAAAGTATGTTGATAAGTTAATGAATTCTAGCATATTATCAACTTTTTTTTTGGCTAAATATATCAACTTTAATATTATTTTGGCCAAAGTGATTACATTATATTTATGGTTTTAATTATAATGCATCGTAAGTCTAAAGATTGTTACCTGTTAATTCATTATAAATTATAACATCATTAAAAATATTTGATTTTTATCATAATTAACTTAAAAGTCAAACATAATATAATTTGTGATTGACTAACAATATAAAAAACTGTATAGTAATATTATATAAAAATAAAACTCATTTTTCAATAAATAATAATTAGTTAACCATTTGAATTTGAGTTGAATTTTAATGTATGTGAGTGTAAAAAAAATTATATCATAAAACGATCACAAATTATTCTACGTATAATTTTTAAAGAAATTATTATAATACTCAAATATTTTAATGATATAATAATTCATGATTGATTGATAATATAAAAAAAAATAATGTTCAAGGACAATGATTAATGAATAAAAAAGTTTTATTGAGAAATAGTATAATTAATATTTTAATAAGTATTATATTTCGTTTATACTTTTTATTGAATTCTTTAGTGACTATTGGAACCATTGTTAGCAAGACTCGTAAAATCTATAAAGAAATTTTTTTCGATCTACTTCGAGGAGTATCCCACCACCAACCTGAGATGGAGACTAAAAGTTTTATTGAGAAATAATATAATTAATATTTTAATAAGTATTATATTTCGTTTCATACTTTTTATTGAATTCTTTAGTGATTATTGGAACCATTGTTAGCAAGAGTCATATAATCTATAAAGAATTTTTTTTTTCGATCTATTTCGAGGAGTATCCCACCACCAACCTGAGACGGGGACTAATCTCCGACGGAAGTTTGTTCGGTATCTTTAAGGGTGGCATCCCTCCCAGCTGAGGTTTTTTCCATACCCAAGGCTCGAACTCGAGATCTTTGTTAAGGGACGGAATGCCTTTAATCACTCACACCAACCTCATTTGATACCAAGATTCTGTATGTCATTAACCAAATGTATAAATAACATTACATATTTTTTTAATTCTCAAAAAAAGGGTTGGGCTATGGTGCACCACCCACATTTTACACCATCCAATATACCACTCATGTGACAAATTTTGGGCCAATCAAATTGCCACATAGGTTGGTCAAAATTTTAAAATTTCTAGTTGTATTATACTGTAATCAAACTATATGAATACAGTATATTGTAGTATAATATATGTGTTCTTTGTATTTGCAAATTTAACTCATATTAAAATAATGTTTTTTATTAAAAAAACTGATTATATTGTAAAATATTATTGACAACGAACATTATTTTAATTCATATTAAAGTATTATTTTGTAATATAATCAGTTTTTTTAATCAAAAAACATTATTTTAATATGTGTTAAATTTACGAATACAAATAGTACATATACTATACTATAATATATTGTATTCATATATTTGACTACAGTAGAAATACAACTAGAAAGTTTGAAATTTTGAGCAAACCCATATGACAATTTGATTGATCCAAAATTTGTCATATATAAATGATGTAATGGGTGATATAAAATATGGATGGTGCACCTTAGCCGAACCCCTAAAAAATGTATAACGGTAGCATTCTTCATATGTGTATTTTTTTTTTTTTTTTTTTTTTGAGAGTACGTATGTGTCTTGACTCTTGAGTAAGATATAGATGAATGTATATGCAAAGCGTATCGTTGGTACCCGCGAATTCCATTTGGCACGGAGGGAGAAAGAAAGAGCAAGGGGAAAGAGTGAGAGCCACAGGAATGTCCCCAAACATGGCGATTTTGCAGGGCCTTCGAAGATTTCCGCTTCCACAGCCACAACCCTCACACTCCTCCATTCCCGCAACACAAACACAATCACCATCACCATCACCAACGAAACTCAATCTCTCCGATTTCCTTGGCATTTTTCAATTCCATGCTGTTTTCTGTTCCGATCTGATACGAATGCTAAGTATTCTGCGGATTTTGATTCAATTTCTCGAAAATGTACATACCTGGTGCTGTTGCCCTGTGATCTCTATTCAGCCAAGCGGAAATGGTAATAATGCTATCACACTTGTTCTTCTTTTGTTACTTTTATCATACAACACAGTTGATTGGACTTTGTACGAATTGATTGAAATTTTCTTCGTGAGAGTAGATAGACTAATAGGTAATAAAAGAAATTTCACAAATCTTTACTACTAATAGAATCGCTTTGTGTCTATTTTTCTCCACTGCATCACCACATGATGAGAGAAGTGAGAAAGTTCAAAAACTTGTGGTTAATTTAGCAGATGCAGAAGTTGTGTGAATTGAAATGTTTAATTGGACCTTCATACTTCAATTTGTATGGGACCTCTATGTTATGTAGTATGTACTAGTATACTACTATTATGCCTCCAAGAACGGGAAGGAAAGTGCATTGGGTCAAAAGCATGCTGGAAACTATGTACACTTCACAATAAACAATCTCTTTTAGCTAATAATGATTAGTTGCTTACATATGTATGTATGTATAATAGTTTGAATATCCTGTACAAATCTGGAAATTCTTTAATACTTTCCACGTCAAGTGCTGTAGAATTCCAAAATCATGCTTTTTATGTTCAGAATTTAAGTATATAATGAGTTTTATTTATTTATTTTGGAGGGGGGTTTGTGAATGGGAAATGAGGACTGGGGTTTTTGAATGGGATTTCTGCCATCAATGACAGCAGCAGGGCATTCAGGTGATAGCCAGATATGGGGTGCCATGATTATACTCACAATCTCACTCTTTCTGAATATCAAATTTCAATTTGTTTTAGGACAAGTGCTATGCTAGTTACTCTGATAGCGAGCTTCCTATGAAGTCTAATTTGTAGGAAGTATCCTTATTCTATTGAAATACTTGTGAATTAACAAATAGAAATCAAAGGGTTATAACTTATAAAAGTAAATAAAAATTTAAAGTAAATAAATTAACCTCCATAAATGATCACATCCACATTTCCTCGCTTTGCTTTTAATTTTCCATTGACTCTTATCTCACCACCTTTTCTGTTAATTTTGTGTTTACCACTTTTTATTTATGAAAATAAAAGCTCTGCTGAAATTTTACTCAAACTTCAATTGTGTCCTTGCACATCAAAGGCCTATACCATAAACTAGAAATTAGAAGCTATTTCTTATATTCCATATACTCGGAATGAAGCAGATGATTTTTTTCCTGGTTGGATATCTCATGGTCCCTACAGAAGATAATTCGAGCACTTCCTTGTGTGCCCTGCCCATATATTTATACCTTTATATATTGAATTTATTGTTAAATATTGATGACACACTGAAGGTAATTTATGTTGACAGAAATAGATTGTTCTTTGCTATTTGTATTGATGCAATTAATTGATTAATCATCTTTTTCTTTTTCTTTTTTATAAAAAAAAACAATGATTTATTAATAACTTAATATTGTTCTTGGTTCCATATATTTTCCTTGCCAAGAAATAGCAGCATGAATATTTACTTTTTAAATTCGTTATATTCTAAAAACTTTCGAAATGCTTGTGGTCGCAAATGTTACAGGGCATTCTGGAAAACATTGTTGTCGGTTCTCATGTTTGGGTTGGAGATCCAGAATTAGTTTGGATTGATGGACAAGTACTGAATATTAATGGAGAGGAAGCTGAAATTCAAGCTAGCAATGGGAAGAAGGTAAATTGGGATATTTTCCAGGTCATAGCTTTTCACTCTTACGTTTCTAGTGATCTCTAGTTTCATTTTTTTTTTGTCATTCCCTTGTGATGGCCTAGTTTTCAAGGATTCTTGAAATTTCAACTTCCTTTTTCATTTTGTGTGTTTGGCATGATTTTTTTTTTTTAAAAAAGAAACATGTATGTTTGCAATGAATTTTTCAGGAGGATCTTGTCCTTAAAATATATTGTGAAGGGTAGACTGGAAACTTTAATATCCATAAAACAAGGCCTGTGAACATCATCAGGACTTGCACTGCATTCATTGTCCTTGATTATAAAAGAAAAATGTAAGTTCCATCATAAGATTTTTTGTTCTTATGGATTATGGGGATGCTAGAAATTAATTTGCACTTCCTAAGAAAGATGGAGAAATGGCTGATCACTTTTTTTCCTTCTCTAGAAGGGATGTCTTAAAGGGTGCAATAAAGAAAGGGAAGCTCAAGTAATAGCTCTGTTTTTATTTTAGTTATCAATGATTGGAGAGATAAAACATAGATAGGCTGTCTCATAATTGAATTATTCAAATTATTCAACATTTCATTCTCTATTAGAACCTTTTATTGACTTGAGCAATGAAATACATATCCAAGGACTCCAAAACCATTTTATGTTTATGCAGCACAGACATTATGTCAGTCCTCACTCCTTAAAAACTGTAAGTGTTGAAAAAGTAAATTAAGAAGTGGTCTGAACACATTAATTTGAGACACCCATTTCTGACGAGATACACTATTTCTGATAAGACTAAGAATGCAATTGATTTTACTTCACTTGAGCAGCATTGCTGCACAACTTGTGGTCATGTAATCTGAATTATTTACGTTTTATTTTATTTCCATGTTCTTTAGGTTGTTTCCCGTTTGTCGAAGTTACATCCCAAGGACACAGAGGCTCCTACTGATGGAGTTGATGACATGACCAAGCTTGCATATTTGCATGAGCCAGGGGTGCTGCATAATTTGGAAATTAGATACAAGATCAATGAAATATATGTAAGTTTAGCCCCACATTCAATTTGAAATCAGTAAATGTTCATCTTTGTGGAAGATAATAACTTGCAACTTCAACACGGGAACCTCTTTTATAATAATTTGATATCATGGCAGACTTACACTGGAAATATTCTTATTGCCATCAATCCCTTCCAAAGTCTTTCACACCTGTATGATGCTAATGTGATGAAATGCTATAAGGGAGCAACAATTGGAGATTTAAGCCCACATGTTTTTGCTATTGCTGAAGCAGCATACAGGTGAGGTTTACGCTGCTTTTACTATCAAATTTTCTTTCTTAAACGGTATTCATATCACCCACTGTTTTCTTAAATTAGGGCAATGATTACTGAGGAGAAAAGCAACTCTATTCTGGTTAGTGGTGAGAGTGGTGCTGGTAAGACAGAAACCACCAAAATGCTTATGCGTTACCTGGCATTTTTGGGTGGTCGAGGTGCATCTGAAGGACGGTCTGTTCAACAGCAAGTTCTAGAAGTAAGAAGGTTATCTAACTCTGGATTATGGTAGCTTTTGCTTCTACATGTTTGGTTGTGGCTTATACTCAGACACTTTTTAAAGCTGCTTGCTCTTGCTCTTGGCCAAAGTAAGAAAAACATAGAGATGCCAGTAAAACGTAGTCTCTTTTTACTGTCTAAGACATGTAAAGAACAATAATGAAGGCCAAATATATTTCTGACGTTAATGAGCGAAAACTGAAAAGAATGGATTCAAATGTGAAGATATTTAGCCTTAATTAGAATTATAGGACTACAATGGGGGCAAAATAGTCCTGAAATAGTTACAAAAAAGTAAGAGTCTAACTTTAATACATTGTCGGTACAAAGTGTTTTACATTGTCAATAGATCATACATCACCACATGTGTGACTTTTAACTTTTAAGCTAGAGGAATGATTTTTGTGCATCAAAATGGTGTCCCCTTTATTTTTTGGGTGTATTTTTGAGAAACGTGTATACAAAGAAGATAAAAAGTAAGTGAGAGATAGAGATAAACATATACGGTGTCACATATGGTGTCCAAAATTTGTTCAAATATCATAACTCTTTAAGTTAATTGGTATAAGAGTCAGATATTTTTTATGATTTGACAATTCTGATGTATGTGGTCAATGTAAGAAACTTTTATGCTGATAATGTATTCTAATTAAATCCAAAAAATAACCCTAACGTAAGTGTATAATCAAAACTAATCAAATGCACTAATTAATTACAGTTAAACTCAATATTAAAACGTATTGTAACAGGAGGTTTGTTTTTCCCCTTTTAGATAATTCTGATTTTGATTCCTCCTCTTTTGATATGGTAATTAGTTTTCCTTTCATGGTTTATAGCATGTGATTGCTAAACTCATCATCCCCCTAAGTTTTTAAATTGTAATTATGCAGTCAAACCCAGTTCTTGAAGCATTTGGCAACGCAAAAACAGTTAGAAATGACAATTCCAGGTAAGAAATTTCGGCTTATGCTCTATGATGCGTGCCTTTTGACATGTTACGTCATGCATGTGATAAGTATATTCCTTCCATACAGTATTTTTTTAGCACTCTACATACATTTCTATGTATGTGATTTCTAGAATATCCAATTATCCTTTAATTTCATATTAGTATCTTGTGTCTGTAAAGATTTTTGAATACTTCAAATAATTTTTTATTCATCCTTTTGACTTTACCATTATGTACATAATTACATATACCATGCTTTAGAGTTCTTCACCAATTTTATTGGGGAAAAATTTAGTTCATGAAAATGAAAGAGGACGATATTTTTTGTGAAATATCTTCATCAGGATCTGTTTCTTCTATTCATGCTACTTATATTCAACGTCAGTATAAAGTACCTGGCATCATAAAGTTTCATCATTTGTGAAAGTGATTTCAAATTTCAATAGCAAGTAGCAGTTTTGTACCTACTTCTTTTGCATTATTTTCCTGCAGCCGTTTCGGAAAATTTGTTGAGATTCAACGTCAGTATAAAGTACCTGGCATCATAAAGTTTCATCATTTGTCAAAGTGATTTCAAATTTCAATAACAAGTAGCAGTTTTGTACCTACTTCTTTTGCATTATTTTCCTGCAGCCGTTTCGGAAAATTTGTTGAGATTCAATTTGATAAGTATGGACGAATATCTGGTGCAGCCATTAGAACTTATCTTCTAGAGAAATCTCGTGTTTGCCAAATCTCAGATCCTGAGCGTAACTATCACTGTTTTTACCTTCTCTGTGCTTCTCCTCCTGAGGTAGGAATGTAAAAGATTGATGTTCTGTTCACTATTCTTCATGTCTCGTATAAATTTCTTGGTGGCATTCTGAATTGTTAGCTGCTTTTGTTAGGAAAAGGAGAAATATAAGTTGGGAGATCCTAGATCATTTCACTACCTAAATCAATCCAGTTGTTATGAATTAACCGGTGTTAATGCTGCTCAAGAGTATCTTAGCACCAAGAGAGCCATGGATATTGTGGGAATCAGTCAAGAAGAGCAGGTATGACCATGACCTTTGTTAGTGATTTTAATAATTCTTTCAGTTGCCTCTGATAATAAAATTGTTTAGTAAAATTAGTAATAAATCTCCTTCCTCCTTCCTCTCAGGATGCAATTTTCAGAGTTGTAGCTGCTATTCTTCATCTTGGAAACATTAAGTTTGCAAAATCAGAAGAAACTGATTCATCAGTTTTAGAAGATGAAGAATCCAAGTTCCATCTCCAAATAACAGCAGAACTTCTCATGTGTGGCTGAATTTTTGCTGTTATCATTGTGCAATATCTTTCTTTATACTAAATATGATTTATCTATTGAATTTATTCTTATTTCAGGTGTGATCCTAATGCTTTGGAAGATGCACTTTGTAAGCGCGTGATGATTACCCCAGAAGAAATTATCAGGAGAAGTCTTGATCCTATTGGTGCAACAGTTAGCAGGGATGGTTTAGCCAAGACACTATACTCTCGTTTATTTGACTGGTAATATGGTTTTGTCATGTGTAAATATGAAATTGATAAAAAAAGGGATGTCTAATGTTTGATTATCACAGTTAGTTTTTTAAGGTCTAAATGATTTCTTATTTCACTAAAAAACGAGTAAGGGAAAACATCAATTACAATTACATTTCTTTTTTGTTATGTCCAGGTTAGTCTATAAAATTAATGTCTCCATTGGGCAGGATCCTAGCACAAAATTTCTCATTGGCGTTCTTGACATATATGGCTTTGAAAGCTTTGATACTAATAGGTGAGAATAGATCGTATTACTAAGTTACTAACTGTAATCTTTCTGTTGTATGTTTGCATGCTCTATTTCAGGTACAAACAGACAATAACACACAGTCCCATACAATTGAATTCATTAGAATAAACAAAAAATATCTTATAATATCGGTATTGTATCCAAGAATATCTTAGCATATCGTAGAAGATTTCTTAGTATTTATTTCTTATTTATTATTTCATGGTTTGTTTTCCTCTTTAAATAGGAGTAGGGTTCTACTATTATTATAAATATGGGTATTTGGTTAGTGTGTTGTATCATATTTTGATCCCTTCAATAATATTATTAGAGCATGCTAGTCGTTTCCCCTCTTCTCTTTACCTCCAAACACTATTCTTTATTTCCTAACACTAAACCTGAATTTTTCAACAACATTCATTCTTGTCAACATATATGTACACTTATATATTTGCACAGTTTCTATTGCTCCTAAGCTTCTTTGCTTCATTAAGCTTAGGTGGCTTGAGCTCCTATTCCTCTTACCATTCTCCCACAATACCATTAATATTTTTAGTTGGAAAAGACAAGATTGCAGAACATGGTCTCTGTTTCCTTTTGGTACCTTAGTGAATTAGATCGACCCAAGCTGATTTTTAATTACCTCTATGCAGTTTTGAGCAGTTTTGTATAAATTTCACAAATGAAAAGCTGCAGCAACACTTCAACCAGGTATGAGGTTAGTTTTTCATATATTTGACAACTTCAACCATGATTTGTATCTTAACATGTAAGCTGACATAAATGATGTCCTGCAGCATGTGTTTAAGATGGAGCAAGAGGAATACACAAAAGAAGGGATTGACTGGAGCTACTTAGAATTTGTAGATAATCAAGATGTACTGGATCTTATTGAAAAGGTTTCTACATACTTTTAGTTTGGGCTTAGCATCACCTAATGGAACTTATAAAAGCATAGGTTATAGCATTCCTGACCCACATTTCCGGTGCAAGGACCATTGCTAAATTTAATACAATGGCTTGCTGCTATATTTGAGCATAGTTAGATTTTATTCAGTTAGTTGGAGCAAATCTCATCTGGTATTCCATGTGTGCTTGCAAGTTGCATACTTGGGTAATGGGTATGTAACTATGTGGTCATAGAAGTTTTTTGGTACCATGTCAAGAACCAAATATCCTTTAAGCTTATACTGTTACGTTTAGGCCCAATAAATGTTTTATATCTCTAATAAAGTGTGATGCAATGATGGATATTTAGAGAGATTAAGGGCCTTTTCTAGATCTTTGTATAGCATCTTATAGATTTTATTGTGTATTATGTTATTTCATGATCATTGCTCATCCTCATTTTATGTATAGAAAAATAATAAAAACTGTTGGTGTAAGTTACAACTTATAAAATCTTACGAAGTTTGGTAAGAAGTAAAAACCTTTTTATTGATATACAACAAATACTTGATTGTAACCATGAGTTTATGCACAATACTTTTGTTCAACCAGATTTTTCTGGTAGATTATGCTGTCTGGAGACCTGTTTGTTTGCTAGACACTTGCCATTAATAGAAACAGATACAGAGAGTGAAGAAAAGAAAGAGAGAATCGAGAAGGAGAGAAAATCTTGATTTTGTATTATGTGATGAAAACCGTGCTTACAAACAGAGAGAGAGAGACTATTTATAATAGCTTGGTATCTACTAACTGACTCTAACTGAATTCTAACTAACTCTAACAATCTACTGACTGATCTATTCATACTCACTAACATACCCCCTTATAATCATGGGGGTGTGTTTACATAGGTGAACCTATCAACAATGCCAAGGTTCCTTCTTAATTCTTCAAATCTGTTCTGTGTTAGAGGCTTTGTCAGTAAATCAGCAACTTGGTCTATTCCAGGTATGTGACAGATAGCTAGAGTCTTGTCTAGCACCTTTTCTCTTACAAAGAAAAGATCTAGCTCCATGTGCTTGGTCCTGGAGTGAAGTACAGGGTTATGGGAAAGAGAAACTGTACTTAAGTTATCACAATAGAGCACTAGACTTAGTGTAGGCACTCGTAGCTCTTTGAGGAGTGATTGCAACCAAATCACTTCAGCTGTGGTTGCAGCTAAGCTTCTCTACTCTGCTTCTGTGCTTGACCGAGCCACAAGAGTTTGCTTTCTAGACCACCACGACACTAGGTTTGGTCCAAGGTACACGCATGACCCTGAAACTGAGCGCCTATCATCAGTGTCAGCTGCCCAGTCAGCATCACTGAACGCCTGCAGGTTGAGGGGGCTGTGTTTGAAGGCTGTGTTTGAAGACTGGTTTGAGTAGCAGACCATAGGTGAGAGTGCCTTGCAGGTATCTTAAGATACGTTTGACAGCTTTCCAGTGTTCCTCTAAGGGTTGGGAAAGGAATTGGCACACATTCCTAACACTGTAGCAGATTCTGGCCTTGTAATGGTTGCATATTGAAGTGCACCCACTATTGATCTGTATAGGGATGGATCTGGAAGGTAATTTGCACCATACTTGGTCAGTTTGCAACTGCTGGTCATGGGAGTTGGAAGGGGCTTAGCCTCAACCATGTGTGCTCTATGTAGAAGGTCTTTTATATACTTAGTCTGAGACAACAAGAGACCCCCAGTAGGTAACCTTTTAACCTCAACACCCAGAAAGTAATCCAATTCCCCTAGCTGTTTGAGTGCAAATTTAGCACTGAGTTTGGTAATAAGCTGTGTAATTCGGCTAGATGAGGAACCAGTGACAATGATGTCATCAACATAGATTAAAATATATGTGCAGTGACCATCTCGAGAATGGATGAATAGGGAGGGGTCACACCTGCTGGATTTGAAACCGAACCCCAAGAGAGCTTTAGCAAGTCTCTCAAACCAGGCCCTAGGTGCCTGTTTAAGACCATAGATGGCCTTGTTCAGCTTGCAAACTTGGCTAGGATTAGAGCTTGTAAACCCTGCTGGTTGCTCCATGTATACTTCTTCAGTGAGCAGTCCATTGAGAAACGCGTTATTCACATCAAGTTGCTGAATTTCCCAGCCACGAGTGACTGCTAAAGTGAGTATCACCCTTACTGTTACTGGTTTGACAATCGGTGAGAAGGTTTGTGTAGTCAAAACCATGTTTTTGGTGAAACCCTTTTGCTACCAACCTAGCCTTATATTTGTTAATTGACCCATCCGGATTCTCCTTGATACGGAACACCCATTTGCATCCAATGGCCTGTCTATGTGGTGGTAAATCTACTAGGGTCCAAGTGTTATTATGCACCAAAGCATCATGTTCCAGAATCATGGCTTCTTTCCAATGGGGTAAGGTCAAGGCCTCCTTAGGTGAATGGGGTTCAACTTGTGTAAGTAGGACAGTGGACATTTTAGCCTTTGATCTTGTAACCATATTATGAGTGTTTGAGGGCTGTATAGAGAGTGGAGATGGACTATGAGAAGTGTTGGACAGACTAGGAGAGGGAGTTGGAGAGGTGGGATATTGTGGCGTGAGTCTTGAGTGCAAAGAAGGTAATGAGGAGTGGCTAGATGTAGGAGAGTTAGGAGACCCATTGTTTGGAGATAATGGAGAGAGAGTAGGTGAGGGAGCAGGGACACTTTCAGGTGGAGGGCTAGGTACAGCTAGACCGGGTGCAGGTGAGCTGGGAGTGAAGGAAAAGGGAATAACCGTGAGAGGTATGAGACAGACTGACTCAACAGTGGTGTCAGGACCGGAGGTTGGGCTTGAGGGAATGTGAAAAGGAAATTTGTATTCATTGAATTGCACATCTTTTGAAATGTACATCCGGCCCTCTTTAGAGAGACACCTATAACCTTTGTGAGAAGGAGAATAACCCAAGAAGGTGCACTCACTAGATCTGAACTGCAGTTTGTTTTTGTTGTATGGTCTTAAACATGGATAGCATGCACATCCAAAGACCCTTAGGAAGGAATAATCAGGGTCTTTGTTGTATAGAACAGCAAAGGGAGTTTTATTTGAAAGAGTTGGGGTAGGCAACCTATTGATGAAATATGTGGCAGTAGAGAAAGCATAATCCCAGAATTTCATTGGAAGTGAGGCTTGAGAAAGAAGAGCAAGCCTTGTTTCAACAATGTGTCTGTGCTTTCTCTCAACACTCCCATTTTGATGGTGAGTGTGAGGACAAATGACCCTGTGAACAATGCCTAATTCAGTAAGGAACTTGGCAAAGGGGCGAAATTCCCCACCCCAGTCTGTTTGGACAGACTTAATCACAATTTGAAACTGAGTTTTGACAAACTCTAAGAACTGTTTAAAGATGCTTAATGTTTCTGATTTTTGTTTTAAGAGAAACAACCAAGTAAACTTGGAATGAGCATCAACAATGGACAAATAATACGAGTGTCCAGTGGTTGAATGAACTGGTGATGGTCCCCAAAGATCAAGGAAAAGCAATTCAAATGGTTTCTTATACATAGAAATAGAGGGATTAGAGGGCAGTCTGTGTGATTTACCAAAACAACAGGCAGTGCAGAAATCAAGAACTGTTTTATTCATATATGGTAGGTTACAATGCTGTAGAACAGTTTTCAGGGCAGCATCATTGGCATGCCCTAACCTACAATGCCAAATGTAATAGGAATTAGGCACATTAGTATGAGTGATGCTACTGCTATTGCTAGAGACAGAGTTACAAGAAACTTCTTTATTTACATATGAACCTAAGGGATTACAACTCAAAGGACTAGATCTAGATACACTGAGACATTGTGGTGACAGTGAGGAGGCCTTGGATGCTACTGTAAGACTTGGAAAGACATATAGACCTTGAGGATTGACTTGGCCAGCAAGGAGAACTTGGAGGTAAATGGTGAGGGCAAGTCTATTTTGGACTTTTCATCTGCCTTCGATCTTACTATAGCCAATACGTGTTTTAGGAAACGTGAGGAGTATTATCACGTACAAAAGTGGGGTGACAAGCTCTCAAATAGATTTCTTTCTTATTAGGAGATCGGATAGAAAGATTTGCTTGGACTGTAAAGTCATACCTGGAGAGAGCTTGACTACCCAACATAGAGTCTTGGTCATGGATGTAAGAGTTAAAAGGAGTGTGAAGAGAAGAGGCCACGAAAAGGTTTCAAGGATCAAGTGGTGGCAACTGAAGGGTGAAAAACAAAGGATCTTCCAACAGAAGGTTTTGGAGGGAGGGTTTTGGGAGGCAAACGGAAGTGCAAATGATATGTGGGACAAGATGGCCAAGGGGATTAGGAAGGTAGCTATAGAGACGCTTGGTGAATCAAGAGGATCCGGACCTAAGGGTAAAGAATCCTGGTGGTGGGATGAAAGTGTGCAAGCTAAGGTTCGGGTTAAAAGGGAATGTTTTAAAGCTTGGTCTTTATGTAGAAATGCTGAAAATTGGGAAAATTATAAGGTGGCCAAAAAAGAGACCAAGAAGGCAGTGAGCGAAGCTAGAACTAAAGCTTTTGACGGGTTGTACCAATCCTTAGGCACCAAAGATGGTGAGAAATCTATTTATAGGCTTGCTAAAAATAGGGAAAGAAAGACAAGAGACTTGGACCAAGTGAAGTGTATTAAGGATGAAGAAAGTAAAGTTTTGGTTAAGGAACAAGATATTAAAGATAGATGGAAGAATTATTTCCACAAGTTATTTAATGAAGGATTTGAAGTTTTATCATGCTCACAGGTGCTTGACATCAGATAGGAGGACCAAAATTACACTTTTTGTCGTAGAATCCAAGAGCATGAGGTAAAAGAAGCTTTGAGAAGGATGGATAATGGCAAGGCAGTTGGACCGGGCAATATACCTGTGGAGGTATGGAAGAGTCTAGGAAATAGAGGCATTAGTTGACTCACGAAGTTTTTTAACGAGATTATGAGGTCAAAGAAAATGCCGGACGAATGGAGGAGAAGCACTTTAGTTCCGATTTACAAGAACAAGGGAGATATACAGAATTGCGCAAATTATAGGGGGATTAAGCTTATGAGTCATACTATGAAGCTATGGGAAAGGGTGCTTGAACGGAGACTAAGAAAAGAAACCAAAATCACCGACAACCAATTTGGTTTTATGCCTGGGAGGTCGACCATGGAAGCAATTTACTTGCTACGACGAGTGATGGAACAATATCGAAGGGATCAAAAAGATTTACACATGGCCTTCATTGATTTGGAGAAAGCGTATGATAGGGTGCCAAGAGAGGTTTTGTGGAAAGCCCTAGAAAAGAAAGGTGTTCGGATTGCCTATATTCGAGCTATCAAGGATATGTATGAGGGGGCCACGACTAGTGTGAGAACGCAGTGGAGCCACGTAAGATTTCCCAATAACCATAGGTCCGCACTGGGGGTCGACTTTAAGCCCCTATCTTTTTACCTTGGTCTTGGATGTACTTACGGAGCACATTCAAGAGCCAGCACCACGATGCATGCTTTTCGCAGACGATATAGTCCTAGTTGGAGAGTCGAGAGATGATATAAATGGAAGGTTGGAGACTTGGAGACAAGCTTTAGAAGCACATGACTTCCGCTTGAGTAGAAGCAAGACGGAGTATATGGAATGTAAGTTTAGCAAAAGGCGAAACACCTCTAGCTTAGAGGTGAAAGTTGGAGACCACAACATACCACAAGTCACACGGTTTAAATATCTTGGCTCTATTATACAAAATGGCGGAGAAATTGAGGGAGATGTAAAGCATCAGATTCAATCAGGGTGGTCGAAATGGAGGAAGGCTTCCGGTTTTTTGTGTGATAAAAAGGTACCTCTTAAGCTAAAGGGAAAATTTTACCGTACAGCTGTTAGACCGGCGATGTTGTATGGGACGGAGTGTTGGGCGGTAAAAAATCAACACGAGAGTAAAATCAATGTAGCAGAGATGAGAATGTTGCACTGGATGAGCGGAAAAACTAGACGTGATAGGATTAGGAATGATAGCATTAGAGAGAGAGTTGGGGTAGCACCTATTGTAGAAAAGATGGTTGAATCTCGACTTAGGTGGTTTGGGCATGTATGGAGGAGGAGACCTTTAGATTATGTAGTAAGGAGAGTGGATCAAGTGGAGGGCAATCCAATAGCTAGAGGCAGAGGTAGGCCAAGAAAAACTATAGGAGAAACTATTAAGAAAGATTCGGAGGCCAATGATTTAACTGTTAACATGATTCATGATAGAACATTATGGCGCCGTATGATCCATGTAGCCGACCCCACCTAGTGGGATAAGGCTTGGTTGTTGTTGTTGTTGTCAATGTGATTGTGGTATCAAAAGGTGAAATGAAACAAGCAGAACCAATTGAATTAATTGACAGGCCAAGTCCATTACCCATGAAAACTTGATCTAGGCCGCTAGTGTTAGAATGTTGCCGAAGATTAATCATATCAGAGGTAACATGATGTGTTGCACCACTATCAACATACCACATGTTAGAATCTGATCCGGATCCAGAGGCAACCATAGTCATAAGACTTTGACCAGAAGCCACCATAGCCATAGGGCCACCAAACTGAGAGGCCTGAGAAGGCTGCGAGTTATGTCAAGGTAGTGGCAACAGAGGTGGCAGATTGGCCGAGTTGGAAGCTTGCGGATGGAACTGTTGCTGGTTCGGTTGATGAGGATACTGAACAAAATTTGAGTTGAGACCGAGGAGGTGGTGCATAATACCGAGAAGAGTTCTGTGACTGAGGAGGTGGTGCATAGTACTGTGACTGGGACTGATAAGGTGGATTCCCTTGAGTTGTGTATTGCTGATCAAATCGATAGTAGCAATTATCTGCAGTGTGATTAGTGCGATGGCAAATTTGGCACTCAACTCCTCCACGATTATAGTATCTTCCTCCTCGACCTCTGCCACGGTGGCCATAGCGGCCACCACGGCCACCACGATAGCCATTACTAGATGATGGAAAAGTGGAATTAGGATTAGAATACTTATTATTATGTTGGAATGTATTGGAGGAGGATTGAGGCTGAGAATTGATCACCTGATGTGGCAAATTGTTGGAATTGTGAGGTGATAGAGTAGCGGTATGAGCCACATTGACAGAGAAGGTGTCAATCGAAGTCTTAGCCTTCAACCGTTCCAGACGAGATTCATGAGAGAGCAAAAGTGCTTCAATCTCGGCAACCGAGTATTGACCTAGATGCGATTCAATCGTAGGGAACAGGAGATGATAATCTTCTAGAAGTCCTTCAAGGATTGCATCAATGTGCTCTTGAAGAGTGATAGGGCTCTCGATTGAAGCCAAACAGTCAACAATTGCTTTGATCCTCAACAAATATTCATTGATCTTGCGATTGGTTTTTGTGATGTGTCGCAACTCAGATCTCAGCTGCGCACTACGAGCTTTCATCAACGCATTGAAATGATTATGAATCTCGTCCTAGAGTTCCCAAGCGTGAGCGCAGCCAATCACTCGTGCATGCATCGAATCAGAAAGAGTGCTCAGCATCCATATGAATAGGTGTTGATCCTGTGCCTCCCAAGCCGAGCACTTGGGATTGACACGATCGGAAACACGATCCTCATCAGAGAGATACCGCGGTGGAATTCTAGGGCACGCACAGAAGCGTTCAAGGCGATTTGCTCGAATTACAGCTTCGACGACTTGTTTCCAATGAAGAAAATTGTTATCAGTGAGTTTCACTGTAACAATCGAGGCGAAGTTAGGTAGAGAAGATTGCGACGGCGCCGGTGGCGGTGGGGGCGGTGGATCAGTTGCAGTTGCGGAAGCCATGACCTAGAACTTTGAAGCTCTAGATACTATAATAGAAACAGATATAGAGAATGAAGAAAAGAAAGAGAGAATCGAGAAGGAGAGAAAATCTTGATTTTGTATTATGTGATGAAAACCGTGCTTACAAACAGAGAGACTATTTATAATAGCTTGGTATCTACTAACTGACTCTAACCGAATTCTAACTAACTCTAACAATCTACTAACTGATCTATTCATACTCACTAACAGTCATTAACAGTTGTTGAGCCTGCATTACCAAAATTTGCCTCTCTGAATGCAAGTTTGTTTACATAAATCTTGTAAGGATTGCTTAATGTGTTAGAGAAACTAAATGAGATTTTATCTAGTACTGATTACCAGTTGAGGCATGTGGCTGCTTCTGGACTCAGATTCATGCCTACAGTTCATGGTGTGTAGTGGTGCTTGTCTTGTTTTACAATTTATGCATGATTCAGTCCCAACGTCCCATATATCCTCCTATACACAGGACTTTTTTCTGGAATATTTGTTTTTGGAATTTGCTTAGATTGTATCCTCTAAATCTGCTTTTGGAATTTTATAACACTGATATCTAAAGGAGCCCTATTTTTGCAGAAACCGGGTGGAATCATTGCTCTGCTCGATGAAGCTTGGTATGAAGAAATTTCTTTATTCTCCTAATTTTAATATACTTTGTATGCAATTTTGTTTTGAAAAAGAGATGGCATAATAGAGAAATGGGAGGAGTATCGTGCTTGCAACAAGAATAACTTTATGTGACACAGAGCTCACTAAGTGCTAGATTAAGGTTCATAACTCTTAGAATTTGGGCTTTAGGTCTAACTCAACACCACAAAACCGGCTTGTAAGGTCATGACTGCCCAAGCCTTATAAAGGCTACCTAAGCCATACCCTCTCACCCCCAGTACTGAATATCTGGAGCGTGGACAAATGCGGGTGGAATAACAGAGATCTTGTCCGAATAACAAAAGTAGGATAGACTTTGATATCATCTTAGAATTTGGGCTTTAGGCCCAACTCAACCCCACAAAACTGGCTTGTAGGGTGAGGACTGCCCAAGCCTTATAAAGGCTACTTAGGCCGTATTTCTAGTCGATGTGGGACTCTCAACAAAAACCACCGAAGAAAAACAACGTTTTCTATTGTTTATTTCATGACGAAGAAAATGTATATTTAAGGATGTTGGCCACAGTGAGTATTGGCCAACCAATTCCCTTTTAGAATCAGAAATCGAAAACAGAATCATCAAGGAAAGAAATAAAACAAAAAGGAAATAGAATTACAAAATAAGGAAACATAATATTTAGTAATCAAACCCAATAAATGCAACATTGAATCACATTAATCACATGGAGATTCCCATGTGACTAACAACCCTCCCCCTTAAACCGGTTAGTAGATGTTGATCATTCCTAGCTTGTTGCTCAATTCTTCAAACTTGATTCTTGATGAGGCCTTGGTTAACACACAACCAGATGAGACTAGGGATGGCAACAAGGCAGGGATTACGGACCCGCCTCCCCACTTGCCGTTCTCGATCCCCATCATGGGGAGTTTTTCTCTCCCATTCCCACTCCCTACCTACACGGGGACCCCGAATATTTGATAAATAGAGGAAATCATGTTGGGGGAGGGGTTGTGAATTGTATTTTGGGTTTTCGACTGTGAGCTTGTGGCTAGGGGGTCTTCTCCTTGCTGGGAGTAGTTGCTCTTATATTTCTGTCTTCACTCTCCATTTTCTATATTTCCCTTTCAGTTTTACTCAACAAAACATTCTTCCTTCCAGTTGTGTGTTTAGTTTTGTTTCTGTATTTCAGATAGGAATTGTTCCTATCATCATCCTATATTCCTATTGTATTCATTGTTGATATCTTATCAAAACTGTTTATAGGCAGTGTGTAAGCGTGTTGCTCCAATTTTGAATAAATCATACCTTGTAATGACACAATCTTTGTGCAGTATGTTTCCGAAGTCAACTCATGAAACATTTTCACAAAAGCTGTATCAGACATTCAAAGATCACAAACGCTTCATCAAGCCAAAATTAGCACGCTCAGACTTCACTGTTGTTCATTATGCAGGGGAGGTGAGTTTGATTCCTCATCATTGCTATGTAGGTTACTATTTTTTCACTGTTGGTAAAAGTTGTTATTTGCACTTCTTTGCAGGTCCAGTATCAGTCTGAGCAGTTTTTAGACAAAAACAAAGACTATGTTGTTCCCGAACATCAAGACATGCTAAGTACTTCCAAATGTTCATTTGTATCAGGCCTTTTCCCTCCACTTTCTGAGGAGACAGCCAAGTCTGCTAAGTTTTCTTCTATTGGTTCTCGTTTTAAGGTATCTAAAATATTCTTTGCCTTCTAAGAAGGAAATATGTTATCTGATAAGCCTTACTACAATTGAAAGGTGAATGCTGTTGTACTAATTTGTGCAGCTACAATTACAACAATTGATGGATGCGCTCAATCTGACAGAACCCCACTATATTAGATGTGTGAAGCCAAATAATCTATTAAAACCTGGCATATTTGAGAATATGAGTGTCATCCAACAATTACGTTCTGGTGTAAGTAGATTTTGGAATTAAGTTTAATGGTATTTGCTTTAAGGGTAGGCTATTGGCACTTCCATTACCTGCTCACATTCTCTATTAACTACTTTTAATGTAATTGTAGTTTTTTAAATTTCTCAGTTGAATAATGGTTTATTCAGTCAAACCTTAATTATATTCCTATTTTTATATTCATATTTAATAGAGGACAATTAGGAAATCGCAATTAAAAGTTGTTAGTGAAGAATGTAAATAGGTAATTAGAAATGCTAATAAATCCTACCCTTGCGTTAAACTTGCATTTGTAGATTTTTACATCCGTTTTTGATATTGTAGGGTGTTCTTGAAGCAGTAAGAATTAAATGTGCTGGATTTCCCACTCATAGGACCTTTCATGAATTTTTAAGTCGATTAGGGATTCTTGCTCCAGAGGTTCTTCGAGGGACGTAAGTGTAACATAATGCCAATTTTTTCCATGTTTTTTTTACTCAACAGTCTTGATGCCATTGTTTTTTACTTACTTGGTTTACCATATTGAATTATCTTCATTTATGCAGCTTCGATGAAAAGGATTCATGTAAAATGATTTTGGAGAAGATTGGCCAGACTGGTTATCAGGTAGAATTTGTCATCCTTTAATATTAAAATTACTGCCATTTAGAATCTTCTGTTGTTGTATATTTGTATTCTCCTAGAATTTCTTCTAGTTGTTCGTTTGATTTTGGCCATGAAATGAAAATGTGTTAACTGGTTCTTGACTTATGATGAAGGATGCATAATTCTGACTCACATGTTAACCAAAATTCTTTATTGCAAGATGCTCTTCTACATTCAACTGAAATTTTTGTGATTTTGCTAATTTTGCAGATAGGGGAAACACAAATGTTCCTAAGAGCTGGTCAGATGGCTGAGTTGGATGCTCAGAGAGCACGCCTGCTTAGCAATTCTGCAACGGTTATCCAGAAGCAGATTAAAACTCATTTTTGTCGGAAAACATATGTTGCATTGTGGAAGTCCTCTGTCTTTGTGCAATCCATTTGTAGAGGTCAGCCGTTTCTATTTTATGTATTTTATGAAGGACGAAAAGCTTGTTATTAACTCTGGCTTGGATACTTAGAAGCTGAGTAGTTCCATGGGGAGGAAATCATGAAGCCTTTTAGTTTGCAATCTGCCTTAGTTTTATTAAAATTAGAGGTCTTTTTCCTTTCATAGTTTTCAAAATAAGTGAAAATTCATCATCAAATGCCAAAAGAGAATAACAGTGCATTGTCTTAAAGTTAGTTTGCAATCTGCCTTAGTTTTATTAAAATTAGAAGTCTTTTTCCTTTCATAGTTTTCAAAATAAGTGAAAATTCATCATCAAAATGCCAAAAGAGAATAACAGTGCATTGTCTTAAAGTCTAACCCCGAAAAGTGGGGAAGAAAATAATATTATCGTTTGTGATATTTGTAGTGAAACTTCTAAAAGACACTCGTAATTATTTTTGAGGTGGAGAATAAAAATAAAAATAGACATCCATTGATATGATTTTTAGACATCCATTGATATGATTTTTCTTTTTTGAAAAATAATCTTATTCAATCTCTAGACAATGCTTCTTGTTGCAGAAAAAGAACTATTTCTTTCCAGCCCAAAAATATGGAATTTACCATCCATTCATGGCACTATCGCATGATCCCATGTTGATTTCTCCTTCAATCTCTTCAAATTTAAAAACAGCCTGAAACATAGTATAATTTGAACAGAACAATCAAAATATGGTTTGAAGATCATTGCCGTACCAATGTCCCTTTTGGTGCTCCTGATAACTATTAGTCAATAAAATGGGTGCGTCCTGAAGACTTTATATTTATAAAGAGTTTGGTCCTGATGACATTTTTTGGTGTAGCATCGCTTTCTCTCTACAACTTCAATGGAATTAAGAAAGATTTAAGAAGTCCTACGTAGAGAACTCTACAAGCATTCATTTAATTAATTTATTTTGTTAAATACTTTATTGTTGTGACTTTTAGGAGAATTGGCTCGGAAATCATTTTATCACATGAAGAGGGACGCGGCTGCAGTCAGAATTCAAACATATATGCTTGGAAACCTAGCCAGAAAAAAATACACTGATATAAAGATTTCTGTCATCATCTTGCAGACAGGTTTTCGGGCTATGGCTGCTCGTGATAAATTGAGATATAGAAGGCAAACTAGTGCATCAACTCGTATTCAGGTTGGAGCTGTCCTAACAATGTTATATATGTTTTTTAAAAATACTTTTTCTGTTGCCTGAAATTTTAGGAATGAACAAAACATGCAGTCCTATTGGCGCCGACATAGAGCTCTCTTTGAGTATCAAAACCTTAAAATGTCAATCATTTCACAAGGCATCAATCATTCCATGGATAATCACGAACAGAAGGTTGTATGTATTAACATTTTTACTCTTGTTTAATTCCCATATGTTTGCATCTTTTGTATTCATTTTCTTTGTAGCTATTAGTAGCAACTAGTAAGCTTTATGAGTAGAGGAATGTGGAACTGTTAGAAATATAATTCAAAAATATTCCGGATACTTCTGGTGACAGCGTAAAGCTTTCAGGAGGACTACTTTTTCATTAAGTAAAGAACATTATGAGGAGTGTCTTTGTTGGTAGAAAAGGACCTGGGGAACACTCTTTCAGCATAATTCTCTTGAAGTCCTTGCTAATGACATAACAAATTGAACTGGTTTGCTATCATGGAATGCCAGGTTTTGGAGAAATCAGTGGAAAATGAAAGTCCTTCCGTTGAAGAATCTTCAAATCCTTTCCAAGAAGAATCCTCAAATCCTTCCCAAAACGAAACCTCAATTCCTTTCCATGAAGAATCCTCAAATCCTTTCCGAGATTTTGATAGCATTGAAGCTATAGGGGTTTCCTCTATTCCTTTCCAAGATACTGAAAAGATTGAGGATCTTACTGCAGAAATAAAAAACTTGAAGGTAGTATATCTATTACCTTCTTCAGCTTTTGAAGATAAAAAGAATCTTTAGTTGTATACCTCCGTATTCATTATTCTTCTCATTTTCTGACTAGATATTTGAAAACTAGATAAATCATATTAGACTTCCAGTTTAGTATGGTAGTTTTTTTGTTTGAATCACATGAAAATTTACTGTATCAACTACCAAGAGATGTAAGGAGCAAAAATATTATTTTTGTCATAGAACTCTTCTATTTATTGTTGAGGCAGGATGAAATTGATAATTAGTTAGTTTGATGTTTAAGGCAAAGAAAGTTCTTAGTTTAAGATGAAATGGATGCAAACAATCTATGAGTGCAGATAGCAATAATGACTGAGAACTGATACACTATACAATTCGTCTACATGTTCGTAATATATTTTCACATAACGTGTGATATAAGACCATATATCTATAAAGTTGAAAAGAACCCATCACAGAGCACTGACTCAAGGATAGTGTAGATCAAAGCATCATTTCAAGAATCAAATAAATCAGTGCTTTTATGTGATAGAATCCCTATGTACATAACAGGGTTTGGCATATTGCTATACTATTCAAACTTATTAAGTTTTATCTGACTATTGCATTGCGCAGATCATGTTGCAGGAAGAAAAACAAAGAGCTGATGAAAATGAAAGGAAATATGTAGAAGCTGAAGGATCAAGCGCAGAGTTACGCAAAAAATTAGCTGAAACTGAAAAAAGAGTATACCAGCTTCAAGACTCATTGAACAGGTAGTATTAGTATTATTCCCTTGTGGATTCATCTAATCCTGCAATTTTGATTTTCCAATACCAAGATCCATCAATGATGGTTTAATCATAGCATGATGATACCAAGAGAAAATGGATAGCATGGTGGAAGGAGTGAGGCAACCCCAGAATAATTGAGTTTTTTTTACCTCTATGCAGTCTTGCTTAAGTGATATATTATCTTTCCACTGGAAATAGAACTTGCATAAACAATTATAGAACCAAATGAATTTGCTGAAAGGATCAAACTCAGACTTTTAAGAGTGATAAACACTTTAAGAATTAGCAGACACACACACTATTAAGACTTGGTTGTTTTAAGTTTAACATATCTCTAAGTCCTATGCTTTTCTGAAACTATTTTTAACTTAACCAGTAAATTCGCTCATGACTTGTTAGTGACCTGAAGAATATTAGGATTAGGGTTTTGAAAGAATATTTTTCAAAGTTGGTATGCCAAAGATGTCAAGTTTGGACAGTTGACAAATTTAAGGGGGAAAAAAGCGAAGCTGTGGACGAAGACCAACTTAGGCTTCATTCCCTTTTAGCCTTTTAGGCATCAGCCCTAGAATTGAATGCATCACACAATCAAGAAGAAACTATTTTTCTTAATTAAAATAAAAATAATGATTCACTGAAGTTATTGGCCTAGTTAAGGTTCCCAAAAGTATCTTCAGTAAGAGCATGGGGCTAGCCAGATAGAAATGTATTTTCATTCCTCTATCAAACTAAAGTGTATTATTTCAAGAACTTCGTTAATGTATCTTACGTAGCTCTGGAGTTGACCTTTTGGAATAAGATTTAGAGTCAGCCTACCATTATGAGGAAGTGAGATGATTTTACCTTTAAAAGATCTGCTGCCATAACTAAAATCTTTCCCTGGAATTCATAGAAATAAGTAATTTTACATTTTCAAAGTGTTGGGAAGAGAACGTTCAATCAATCTACTATATTATATTATTATATGAGTAAAAGTCAGTCATGTCCAAAAGCATATTTGGAACAAAAAAAAAAAAAGAAGGCGGCCAAGATTTCCCACATAATGAAAACTGTACTTTTCTGGGACATGATGGACATCATAGTTTAATATAACCTGAGGGGAAACATTTTGAAAGTGGCCTAAACTATGGTGACGATCTCTGAAACTGTTTACATTGTCTGCCTTCTGTGGGCATTAATACAATTTGAATTATGACTTTTAAAACTGAATACTATTTGATTAATGCTAGATCTGAATTAGTGTGTATCAGGATGATATCTTCCATGTCAAGTCAAGTTGCCGAGCTGAAGATGATCTTAAGTACTTCATCAAGATTGAGCTCAACTTTTCGACCTATTGCTAGAGTTGATGTTGCTTCCAGTAACTCTGATACTTCATCCACAGACTCTGATTTCACATTTCCAGCTCCTCTTTCGAATCCAGAAGCTTTTTCTTCTACCAAGCCAAGCTCTTTTCAATTAATTGTTCAGGATATCTCTGCAGTGGAAGGGTCAGGTCAGTCCAACTTTCTTCACAGATGACAATGTCCTAGTTATCTTCCCATTGAACTTGCTTACTGAAAATCAATTTGGTCGTTAGAGGAATGAAGCCACTAATATATAAAGATCCCGTCGTGTTATTTTTGATAAGAATAGAAGTACTTTTTTTTAAGACTCTGGGGACCTTTTTTTAATAATAAAATAATAATTATTAGAATAGAAGAGTAATGTACAAAGGAAGAGGATAAGGCATCCCCACAAACAAAACAAAAAGAAACAACTAAAACCTGTGACATAGCCATGCGACAAAACATGTCAATTCCTCAGCATGTCTAACAAAGAAACACCATTAGAAGTGTGTTTGGGAAAGCTGGAAAAGAAAGATTATGCTGATAATCGATTTTTGTATATTATTGTGATAATCGATTATAATCAGAATCTGTTTTTGTTTGGGTCTATTTGCTGAAAAGCGATTTTAAAATAATTTATTTCGTTTGGGTGGTGAAAAAAAATTCACTTTTATATAGCAAATTACGGAAAATGGTATAAATATATTTGTATAATTTAATAATATTTATTTAGTAGTTAGTTTTGTAGGGATAAACAGGGAAGAGAGTTTTGAGAATGAAAAATAATCAAATCACAACGATCTTAAGCTAAAACAAATCATATGACATAAAACAACTTTTTTCTCCAAAAAAAAGTCTTTTAATAAATTTAAGCAAGGTATCAAACATGTTAGATTATTTTGAAAACAGTTTTTTTTAGGGATAAAACAACTGAAATAGAAAAAATCCAGCTTTCCGCTCTAAAATCTAAATAGCTCATGGGCCAAACACCAAAGGTATGTCAAAAGGGTACCCCTATATCAGACAAAGTCTTAGTCTAGGGTCGAAAAGGAGTCATTTAAAATTCACTTGTTTCTTTCCAACCATATACACCAAAGAATAGGAAAAGTAAGCATTGCCACAGCATTTTTGCTTCTTTAAGCGATCCAAAACCTCTAAAAATTAGTAAGGAAAAATTGATGCAAATCGATAGGGCAAACCCAACACTCTACAAAGATCCCACACAACCTATTCTAAAGGAAACCTGCTAGTGAGAAATGCAAAAAATGATGAGGCTCGGTTACCAAATATGAACCAAACATTATTTTAGAATTTGGGCTTTGAGCCTAACTCAACCCCACAAAATCAGCTTGTAAGGTGAGGACTGCCCAAACTTTATAAGTACTACTTAGGCCATATTTCTATGCGAAGTGGGACTAAACACACCCTCACAACCAGCACAATGAAGGTGCTGGAGGCTTAATGAAGGCAACTCAAAGGTGACGCAATCAAGGTTGTCAGACTCGCGAGTCTAGGTAGACTCGTGGAGTGTACGTAAACTCGACTCTTAGACTTGTAAGAGTCTACCTAATATAAAAAAACATATAAATGACATATATACTTAACATAAAACAGTAACATCTTAATCCAAATTCAGCCAACATCATAATCATAAAATAGTATTTATTATTATTATTATTATTATTATTATTATTATGTAATAGGACGCCTTTTATGGCTTTATCTAAAAAAAACTACCATGCAATAGGACCTATAGGCTATAGAGTTTACCATCCCCAGTCCAACCTATTTGCAGATGTTTTTGTTTTTAATTTTGACTAGATGGGCCTTTAGGGCCCAGTCCTCCTCTTCTTTCTTCCCTAACCTAGAGATAGATACAGAAGAGTAACCCTAAGTCTCCAACAATGATAGAAACAGCGCACACCAGGAGAGGCAACCCTTCACACGGCTGCCTTAGCGCAGGTGAGGGACGACGGGCTCACGACAGGCTTGCAGGAAGCAGGGACACGGTGGCTCGCCACAAATTCGCAGGGAGGGTTTTCTCTTTGGTTATTTTTTGAAGATGCTCGATACTGAGAGTGAAGGGGAGAACGAAATGTACAGAGTGGAGGAGACTTTTAAGTGAAACACTGCGTTTTGGGCATAAAAGGAACAGAAAGGGAAAAAATTCAGACTCGCCCACTCGTATCGCGAGTCAGCCCGAGTAAGCACGAGTTTGACCGAGTCAAACCGATTCTACCCCAAAAACGATTCTGACTCCGAGTTCACCCGTTTTGGCTATGTAGAATCGTAGACTCGTCTACGAGTTAACTCGCGATTTTGACAACCATGGCTGTAATTAAGGCGGCTTTCCAACACATCCCCTTATGTCCAGGTCTATGTACCTGGAGCGTGGACAACGCGGGCAGCCCAACAACGGGTCTAGAATAGGCTCTGATATCGTCAGAGAATTTAGAATTTGGGCTTTGGGCCTAACTTAACCTCACAAAACCGACTTGTAAGGTGAGGACTGCCCAAGCTTTATAAGAACTACTTAGGTCAAATCTCTAGGTGATGTGGGAAGCTGCAATGAAGACGGCTCAAAGTTGCCGCGATTAAGACGACCAGGTACGGACCACAATTAAGACGACTTTCCAACACATGAACATATTATGAGACAAAGGAGTAAGCGTTCTGTGCTTCTAGAGCATGTCGATAGTGTTAATCCTGTTAATCACGACAAACCAAACAAAAGCGTTATCCTTTGAGGGAGCTTTGGGCTTCCAGATGGGTTTTTACCTATCTATCTGTATTATGAGAGTGAATCAAGAACTGGGAATAAGATTTACCTGTGAGAATGCCCTTGAGGAATGAAGGGCCCAAGTTCTTGAATCCAGAGCGGATGAAAGATGAATAGAGTCAATTAAAAAGACAGAAGGGACTCCAACTCATTAACCTCTCTATCATGCAAGTTTTAGAAAAAATGAAGGTTCAAATAAAAGTTAACTTGAGAATAGAATTGACCAACAGTGGCATTATGCAAAGACGATAAATGAAAAAGCCGTGGAAAAGACTCAGAAAGAGGAACAATACCAACTCAAATATCTTTCCAAAATTCAATACGAGAGCCATCACCCAACTATAAAGACAACAGAGGATTAAAACATGGTAAAAGCATGAGTGACACTTCTCACAGAATTGGTATCTACTTCTTCAGAGGCAAACTGTACTTTCTTCCAATGACTTGATGTTATAAAGAAGACGGTTTTACAATAAATTTTCCAACGAACCCGGAGTCTCCCCCGTGCATTTATGATGGTGATAATAATAACAATTAACATTAAAAACATGGTGTATATTTTGATTTACTTGTTTTTTTTTTTTTTTGGTTTAATATTTTTTTTTTTTTTGTTATTTACAAATAGACGAAAATAAGATGAGTCTTACATTATCATTTTTTCTTATGGTTGCATTTTCAGGATCTGAAAGTGAAAAGGAGGGTTCATTTGATGATTTCTTCTAGTAAAACTTGTATTCCTTCGATCTGGCTTAAATTTTCTTCTATGTATCCAGGGAAACAAGTAGGAAAGACAGAAAAAGGGGGAGGGGAAACGATGGTTGCATTTGTTAGGCACGTTCTCTCCTGTCACATACCATAGGTACAAATTTGTAGATACGCAGTTCATCTCACGATCTTGTAAATCAGCCAGGTAGAGAAGCAGAAGAGTCAACCAACGATGAGCTTGTTATTAGTGTTACACCTTGTTGACATTTCTGAGTTCGTTCTCATTTGATGTCAAATGACAGATAGAGTGACAATTTTGTATATAACATCTGTGCAGGTTTTTTTCCACTGTTAATTGTTTTATGCTTTTCTATATTACCAAGTTGTAATGTAATATGCTTGGCGCTTCATCTCATTTCCGATATCATTTAAGTTTCGACAGAACTTTGTCCAGTAAATTGCATATTGCATACGTAAATTGCACTGCCCATGGCTTCATGAGGGGTAAATTTTATCAAGCTTTCCTATGTACTCTCTCTAACACATTATATCGTCTGAAACTTGAAATTTGCACGAATTTTTAATTTTTTCTGATAGGCCTGGCATGCACTTTAGAAGCATGGCAATTATGCGCTGTTTTAGTTTTTAGATGAAAAAAAGAAGCATTGGACCCAACAACGGCTGGTTGCAGTTGAAGTGACGTGTGTCTCCAGACAAATTTTACCTGAAAGATTAAAGGTTTGAATCTTGAAGCCGTCATTTTGGGGGGATTTTATCTAATCACCACCCCCAACCCCGAAGGTTAGTTTTACATATTTTATTTTTTCATTCGGGGGATCGGTATAAGATTACATTACATACATAAAGAAAAGAAAAGATTAAATTAAATGCACCCATCAATGGTTGAACATCACCTTTCAGTCGATTATAAAAAAACCAGAATGTTTTTATATGTCGTGATATTAACATGGTGGGTACACAAGACTGGATGTTGATTATCAATAAGCCGGTATCAATTTTTTTGGTACATAAGCTGGAATCAATTTGCATATAAGTCTGGATGTTTATCAATGTTTATTATCAATATGCTAGCATTATTGAAACTTTTGTTTTCGCTATTTCTTTTGTTTATTTTTTTTATACAAAGGGGAAGAGGCAAAAAAGAAATTAAGTAACGAGGCGAGGGAATGAAACCCTCTACAGTCCTCCTAAAAAATGGACCTAAGACCTCGAGGAATAGAATGTAGGAAGGTGCAGGAAAAAGAACTCCCATGTCCCACATTTGCTAGGAAATCAGCTCCTCTGTTTGCTTCCTTTGCTATTTCTTTTACAGAGTTTTTATAGTTTTTTTTTATAAAATCTTAAAAATAAGAACTTAAATAAAATTAATGTAACATTTTTATAAGTATAAGTGAAATAAATCGATTATAAACAAAAATAACATACAAACTAAACTTACGAAAAATAAATTGCCCAAAAAGGGCTCTGCCAGGGTTTTCCTTCAATTGCATATGTGTTATGTTATGTCGTTGTGCAGCTTCCTTATTGCTTTACCCTAATACTCTTATCTCTCAATTGTTGTATGCTATCTTGCCATCGGTGATTATAGTGTCGAAATTGTTTGGTGGACTCGTTATCGTTTTTGGTTTCCTTTAGCCCGTGTCGTTTTGAGTGTTGCTTATATATTGTTGCATGTTGGCCTGCTCTTATGCTCGGCTCATTCATGTCAATCACAAGACTAGGTTGCAAAATTTCAGTGATGATCGATCCATGCATGGTCATAACTTGCTATGTAGCCATTGGGATGGGCATCGTGTATCCAGTGGATCGCATCTCTGCACGTCAATCTTTGTTTGGCTAATCCCAAGGGGAAGCTCCCATGACTACGCATCTGGATTAACCTCGACCAGGTTAAACCAACTTCCTACTATTTCTAATTTACGTAGAGAGAAAGAGGAATCTGCTAATTGCAAACCATCCTCTATGATCCTGATCCTATGAGTAGCACTGGTGGCCTGTTCCCCATTACCATCAAAACGATGTGCAATACCTGTTAGATTAATCCCACAATTTCTAAAACGCCGGAAATACTACCTAACTAGTTGAAGGAAAAAAAAAAACAAAAACGATAAGCTCCTTCTCAAGTGAGTCACTTAAGTGTAAAATGAAAAAAAAATGAAAATGCATTCATTTCTTAACCGGATAGTTTAAGTAAGGACAGACAAGACAACACAAAAATCTAAATTCCCGTCATTCACCAAATCATGAAATAATTTTTTATAGAGTACCGCTATTTGTTACGAACGGCTCCCACGGGAAGTGGTGACGAATGACGTGTCAAAATAAAAGTCGTTCTAATTAAATTATTTGATCAAAATGTTTTTCTCCCTCTCTGAAACGTTCCAAAAGACCCCATCTCAGTATCTTGCTTTCTAAAAACCTCATGGAACTTCAGAATCATCAACACCAACAACAAAATCTCTTTTCATCATGGAACTTCATATCTTCACAGTCACAACCACCACTACAAGTCCTCATCTGAAAACGCCGCCACCACCGCTACCACAACCAACCCAACAACAGCATCTCCACCACCACCGGCGGTGATGGTCTTGCGGACTGGTGTTGAGGGAACAGAAATCTCGAACTATCTCAGGTGAAGCTTCTATGGCGGTGTGCGACCGGACGACCTGAACCGAGAGACGGCACGATACCGTGGTCTTGGGAGTGGTGTGACGAGGTGAATGGCGGAGCACGACCATTGAACGGAGCGATGCTTGAGGTTGAGGAAAAGGGTGGATCGGTGTTTGGGATGGAAACAGCTAAACAAGAAAATTGAGATGAAGAAGAGAGGGAGAAGATTAAAGAATGGAGAGTAAATGAGTATAGTAGCTGTCAGTCCAATGGAGGAAAACAAAGGAGTTCCAATGAAAAAGAGAACAGGGAAGATTGCATCTTTCGTACTTTTTGACGAATTTCTGTTCGTACTAAGTAGCATTGTTCTTTTTTATATTGTGGACAAACTATCTAAAAGACAAAATCATCATTCACCATTTAATAATCATTCTCTCTCTATTATATAATAATAATATTATAATAATGATAATAATATATAACAATATATATTATAAAAGGAATTACAGTAAATTTAATATTTTTAATAAGAAAAAAATATATTTATTAAAAGTATTAAAGGTACTTTAACTCTCATATAAAGAGAAGAAACCAATGTAAATTTGATTCTGATATTAAATAAGATCATAGTAACTATTTTACACAAGTTATTCCTAATAAAAAAGTATCAGCCGAGTATTGCGAAAAAAGGCCCCGATCCACCATCTAAAATTCCAAACTGAACACCAATAAGGACTTCACTGTTTTTCAATAAATTTAATATTATTTTATTTATATTGTGCATTGATCACCAAATAATATATATATATATATATATATATATATATATATATATATATATATATATAATGAGTTATCATGTGATTCAAGAATTTGTATTGTATTATCATCCTGTTGTACTTCAATGCATATTAAGCATGCCCTAAGGAGCATTATAAAAAAAAAGGCTTTGACATCATCGATGTAGCCTAATTAAGTTTTTGTTTAAAAAAGGGAAAATGTTTCCTTATGTGTTTGACATCATATCATTTTGATTTAAATGAAATTGTTAGTTTGTTTTCTTTTTTCATTTTGTTTACAATGCTTTTGCACACTTTGTGTGACTGATATTTTGCTCGCATATTAAGGCCAATTATCTTGAAATATTTTTTTGGAGCTTGAATTCCTTATATGGCTTATCTCCTTAATGTAAAAGGATAGAGATCACTTGTCCCATTTTGGTATATCGCTCATTCTCCTCATCGATAACATAATGTCACATCACATATTCTATATTTTTAATATTACATAAAATCTTAATTTACGTGACAACATGTTATTGGTAAGGACATGTAATGGTACACCAAAATAGAATAAATGATCTCTATCCAATGCAAAGACCCTTCAACAAATTAATTACTTGCTTATCACTAGAGCCACCTTTATGGTTCCTTATTGTTATGCTTTATTTATTTATTTATTTATTTAGGTAAAGCCCTTATTGCTATTGTTATCTTCATATCATTATGTTGTCACGGGTGTAGGTTGTGAGGGCAGCATCAAAATAACAAGTCCAATTTACCTTCTCAAAAATTCATCTTATAGAATAATTAATGTTTTCGGCTCATCATTTAAGAATATCATTCCTCATTTCAGGAGTATGTGTGCATGTGATCAATGTAAATGTATAGAAAATAAGATAGATTTAATTGTAATCATATAGTACAAATTGTGCATGTAATATATATATGTTTTGTAAATTGATATGAGGTGACAAGGTATATATATTTTGAGAAATTATATTTGAACATCAAATTTGGGGTATCATACGGTGCCCCTTTGATGTTTTGACCTATTTTTGGGATACATGTATAATTAAAGAAGATAAAAAAATAAGTAAGAGATAAAAATAAACGTATACGATGTCTGAATGTGAATGTTCAAATATCACAAATAATATGTTTTTAATTGTACATGTGAATAGACTTTCTGATATTCTTTATAAGTCAAATTCTTTTAGAAGTCACTTGAGTGTAATAGTATCAGCATTACCTGCCACCTGCCAGAGCTTTCCAGGATCAGGCAAAAGGGAATACTGCTTTCATACAGTTTGTCCATTTTATTTGCTAAGCAATATCCAAATACAGTATAGCTGCAGGCAGTGGCAGATGATGAAGTACACCTGCTGAGATCTTCACTTTTCTGTCTCTGAGAAACATGAAGTTAAGCTTCAATATGAAGCTATCCTTGCATCAGTTTCTCTCTCTGGCTCAACTTTGAAGTGTCTCAAAAGTTCTATTGTGTGAGATCCATATACTTCTTGCTCACTTTACTCTCTGAGAACAAAGTCAAATATTTTTATAATAATATGTAAATGGTTCTCTTTTCTTCTCTGTACAGGTAACAGGTACATAAGGAAAGCTCCATGGAAGGAAACTATCTGAACAGAAACACTCATAGAGGGGATAGCTTTGGGTTTGAGGAGCATACATGGGGAACTTCATGGCCAGCAAGAAACTATGCTTGTAGCTTTTGTAAGAGAGAGTTTAGGTCTGCTCAAGCATTGGGTGGACATATGAATGTTCATAGGAGGGATAGAGCAAGATTAAGATCATCCTTATCTTCATGGGTTTCTGAATGCCCTAAACCTGACCCTAGCACTAAGCCTAATAACCCAAATCTTCTTCCACCCTCCTCCTCATCATCAATATCTCCTTTATCTGATGAGGTTTTCAATTGCACACATCGCTTCCCACTTTATAGTCCTTGTTTAACTTTATCTTCTTCTCCCTCTCCAGCTTCTACCAGTGGAGATAAGAAACAAAAACTCACTTCTTCTTCACAGCAGCTTTCTGATCTTTTGAGTCCTCAAAGCAGGGAAATTAAGATGAGTAAGAACACAGCAAGGACTGCTTTTGATGTTGAAGAATTGAAGGGTTGTGAAGAGGAGAATGAGCACAAGATTTACAAGAATAGTGAGCATAACATTACGTTGGAGTTGGGAATAGGGTTGCTCAAACAGGAGGAGAAGTTGGATTTGGAACTTCGACTTGGGCATTTCTAGCTAGCTATCTAGCTTGGTGCAATAATAATAAAAACTATATGATGAGCTAGCATTGCAAGTTTGCAACTTCAAATCTGCTTAACATCTAGCTTGCACAAGTAATTTCTTAATCCATTCAAGCTACTTTAATTAGGTTTATATATCTTCTGCATTTCAAGGATTTTATCATTTTGTGAGCTCTTGTAATTTAATTTGTCACGTTAAAGTTGGATATATAGTTCTATATATATATCTTGTATGATTTTATTCCAGCAATTGGATGGTTGATCCAAGGTGCGCAGAGCTTGGTGTCATGGTTAAGAGATAGAAATTAAAAGCTGTGATGAATCTTCAATGTGTCAATTTTTTCATAATGTTGTATAGGTCTCATGAATTGGCAGTCAAATTTTGCTCTTGGTCCTCACTCTTCACCTTCAACATTTGACAGCCAATTAATGAGTAGAGTTCTTGTTTAGTTTGACTGAATATGAATATTGAATATGATTTCCTATAAACTAAAATTTCATTAGCTAGACTCACTAGACAGATGAGCATGTGTGACTCAGATAAAGTTGTTCTTCATAATTTCCGTGCATTTTACTTGGTATACCCGTAGTTATTATGTTTCTTGAGGGTTAGTTTCAGTCATGCTCTTTCTTGGAAATACACTACCACGTTAAATTAGAGATCAATGAGAGGAAAATACACTGTTTTGCGTTAATGGAGTAGCGGGGACGCCTCTTTTTGGATGCGTTTTTAAAGATAAATAAAAGATAGGTTAGGTTGCTGCTTGTGGTCAGTGTAGTAGGGTGGTTAATTTCATAGGCTTTGTTTGGACTTTTATTGTCTTTGTATGGTCCCTGAAATTGTGAAGTAGTATCAACTTAGTTCCTAAAATTATCGAAATTTCAAATTAGTTCCTGAAATTGTAAACTGTAATCAACTTAGTTCCTTCGTTGAAAATCGTATGGACTATGTTGATTTTAAGTGTGTAGCTTCGGGGACTTAATTGATATTAAGTGAGTAAAATGAAGAACCAAATTGATACTAACTTATTATTCAGGAACGTTTTTACAATTTTAATAATTTCAAGGACCAAGTTGACACTACTTCATAATTTCGGAGACCAATTTGGATATCTACTCATATTTGGGTTGCGATATCCATATCCCTCTTAATAATATTTATTATTATAAAAATAGTGGAAAATATTTTTTTATTATAAGATTTTTATTCCTCTTACAAAATTATTTTACTAATCTCTTAATATTAAATAAAAAATTAATCGATACATTAAAAATCTTGAAAATGTTAACAAATATTCAATATTTTATTTATTCGATAAATAGAAGGATTATTAAGATACATAATTATTTTTATCATATAAGATCTCAATGAGAGATTGATTGTGTTTACATATCAATAAACAAATCGGATATAATAAATTAACAGAATTTTTTCGTTTAGAAGCTAAATATATGTACAATCAATACTTGAACAAATTTAGACTAATGTCCCTTATATATGTAAGATATTGCAGTAAACAATCAACGACTGTATTTTCCTTAGACACCAAAGTCATTGCTGCTTTAAAATTAAAATTGACATGTTTGTATGCAGTACATGTAACACTTAGAAGTTGTGGTATGTATGGTGGATATGTATGCGTATTAAACATTTCATGATCACTTTTAAATACTCCTAATTGTATTTTATAATTGTTTATTTTATATTTTTCGAATTTTTATATCTATATAAATGAAAACGCGCCACAATAGTTAGATATAAATGTTAACATTTTATTATATTTATATGATTCATATTAATTTTTAAAATATTATTTATTTCTTTTAATTTAAGATTGAGTTTAATTTGTATAAACTGTCAGTGTAAAGATTTTTACACTGACAATCAATCAGAAATCAAGGAATTTATTATTTTAAGGTGGTTAGGGTAAGAATCAAACATTTATAATGGTATATCAATTTCTGATTGTTTGACAATATAAAAAAACTTTACACTATTAATATATATTAATTAAATCTTTTAAGATTTATCTGTTTACATTAATCTTATACTAATTTTATATCTTGTATATATATCATAGCTGTGACTTCCTATAAATTTTAAAATTTGACATATACCATGCGTAATTTCTAGTTGGTAATAATTTTCGAACATCAGAAGGTTGTCACCGTATACAAATTTTAAAATTTGATATAAATATATAGTGTTGATGTTGAATTTTATTGTACATATAACATAACTGTTTCCTGGTATATTAATGCCCCTTGCATTTGGTATGCCATGATAGAAGACCAAAAAAAATATATACGAACAAGAAACAATGATATATACGATTACGTCAGCATAATATAAATAGGAGGAGAATGACAAGGAAGAGGCAAAAATGATGTCAGGATGAGGGACATTCAACATGTTATGAATATGATGTCTTTTTCAGATGGAACTGTTAAAGAGAACAAAGAGAATAGAGAAAGCAAAGACGAGAGAGATGAATGCTTTGCTAGTTGCTACATAGTGTGTATAGTGCAACTTTATAGATAGATAGATGAAAGCTCAACTGGTTTTCCTTGTCCAATTTATTCAAAATGGCAGTTTAAGTGTGTCTGGTGGAGAGCCTTGTGTTTCCCAACATTAGATCTCTTGCATGTTCCCTATGTGATGTGGCTCAATACCATGATGACCTTTCCGTAAATAGAAACTCGTAGTGTTTGACAGTACCAACCAAAACAAGAAATGCTTCTTTCTTTCTCTCTCTCTTGATTGGTATGTGAAATTCAGTATCCAAAATCAATGGCACAAAAATACGGTTGATGCGGTCGCGTTTCGATTTTGGAGGCTTCTAAAATCAAAATGTTGCGGCCCCAGTTACGATCACAGACCTTCATTTAAACAAAAATGTTTTTTGGACGCAGATTTCTAACACCAAAATAGGAGACACCGTATGTCGCATGTGTCTCTAGATATCAGGTCCGGTATCTTTTACATAGGATAATAGAAAAATACGGTATCCGACACCTCCTGTATGTCCAAACATCACGGTTTTTTGACTAAAATGGGTTTCTTTTAGAAACTATTTATTAGTTTAGGGTTATTTTGAAACTATTTACCAATGGGGGTCCTTTTGGACACGTGGCATATAGATATTTTTTTTTTACTTTAACGGGTCAAAGGCACCAGTCAGATTGGCACCTTCCAGGGTCAAAGGCGCCAGTCAGATTGGTGCCTTCAAAGGCGGTAGTCAGACTGGCGCTTTCCATTATTAAACAAAAAAAAACAAGAAGACAATTAATATATAGCAATAACAAGAGGCATAAAAAAATAATAGCAATAACAATTTACACCAATAAATATTCATCAATTATTACAATAGTAAAAAAAAAATTACCTTGTAAGAATTAAAAGAAAGTTACTTGCAATTTAGAAGGAACACTGCTAAAAAAATATACTATAAGTATAGGGAGTAATGATGATATTAATGATAAAGTATCTATTTAAAACAACAAGAGGCAATAGAAAAATTCCCCAATAACAAGTAGCAAATAATATCACAAGAGGCATAAAAAAATAATAGCAATAACAATTTATACCAATAAATATTCATTAATTATTACAGCAGCAAAAAAAATTTTTACCTTGTAAGAATTAAAAAAAAGTTACCTGCAATTTAGAAGGAACACTGCTACAAAAAAATTTATACTATAAGTATAGGGAGTAACGATGACATTAATGATAAAATATCTATTTAAAATAACAATAGGCAATTCAAAAATCCCCTGATAACAAGTAACAAATAATATCACAAGAGGCATAAAAAAATAATAGCATTAATATCATTGTTACTCCCTATACTTATAGTATATATTTTTTTGCAGCAGTGTTCCATTAAATTAAATTGCAGGTAACTTTCTTTTAATTTTTACAAGGTAAAATTTTTTTTACTACTGTAATAATTGATAAATATTCATTGGTTTAAATTGTTATTGCTATTATTTTTTTATGCCTCTTGTTATTGCTATTAATTGTCTTTTTTTAATAATGGTAGGCGCTAGTCTGACTGGCACAAGACACCAGTCAGACTGGCCCCTTTGACCCGTCAGAGTGAAAAAAAAAATATATATACCACTTGTCTAAAAGGACCCCATTGATAAATAGTTTCATAATAATGATAAACTGATAAATAGTTTCTAAAAAACCCATTTTAGTCAAAAAAAAAAAAAAAAAAAAGTGAAACATAGCTGTTTTTTAAAACCTACCCAAAATATTAAATTAATTTCATGTCACTGTAATTGCAATGGGATGAAACTTGAGAGCACCCTTAGCTTTGAAGAATTGGAGAAGGGTGTACATAGTGCAATGATGTCATTAGAGAACGAATGAGGAACGAAGGTGGGGGGAGATGGACATGTATGTGTACAACAAATGCTGCTAAAGTGCAGTTCTAGTGAAAGAAGAAAGAATGGGATAAAGTAACCTAGTCGGCGCACGTCACTATCCTCTACCATTCATTCCTCCTCATTTACTTTTCCTTCACCCAAAACTACCTTTGCCATCAATGACTACTCCCCACTCTCCCCAAATCAAGAAACAAAACAACTAGCTTTTTTTTATTATTCATATGATAGTCAGGTAGTTTGGGGGTGTTAATACAAAGGAATTGAAGGTTATGAGGTGCAAGATTCGAATTTCATTCGTACTAACATAACAAACTAATAATTAATATTTGTCTAACAAAAAAACAACAACTAGCTTTTAAACAATGAATTGTATTTCCTCACTAACACATACCCCATATATGTTGTATTTTTCTCTCACTCCAATAATCCAATTTACACCTTAAATTTTCTAAATATAAATAACTCTCCAGGAAGCAATATAAAATCAATTAGTAAAAATTATGTAAATATGCGGTGACAAGATGATATATTTGTTACTGTGAATAAGTAGCATTGTTTGTTCCATTTAGCAGCTATTAATAACACTCATTCTTTCTTTCTTTTTTTTGGGTGAACTAATAACACTCATTCTTCCAACATTAGTTCTCTATATATATCCGGTCCAGATTTTTAACTTCGGCCTCATGGCGTTCTGGGCTTCTTCACCAAAAAGGAAATAAGTCCAAGTCCATTTTGGCTAACGCAACTTGGAAGCACCTCATACCAGAGAAGTTTGTGGAGGAAATCTACCTAAGCGGGTATTTAAATTATTTTATTTTGTGTTAAAAACAACTTTGTTGAAAGTCTCACACCGTCTGTCTCAAATCCTGGAGTGCGATTTATATACCTATTGGGCAACTTCACTTAAAGCCAACCAATTTTATGTTAGAATCTAATACGGTATCGGAGTCAAAGCTTATCTTCATGTGAATCACCTGTTGTGGCAATCTTCATGTGTATCGTATGTTCTAGTAGACATCTGTGGAGGGGGGGTTGTGGCAATCTTCCTTATGTATGCATGTTCTAGTAGGCGTCCGTGGATGAGGGCACTAGTGCAGGAAGTACTTTTTACGACTGTTAAAAGTGTTTTTTAATGTCTCAAAAAAGTCAGACGTTAATACAATAGACATTAAATGTGTGACTTTTAACATCTGTTTGTGACAGATGTAAAAGTTTACATTTAACGTCTGTTTGTGACAGATGTAAAAGTTTACATTCAACGTCTATCTTTTATTATACTGACGTTAAATGTAACACCTTTAACGTCAGTTCTTTTATTTAACTGAAGTTAAAAGTGTTATTTTTAACGTCTGTTGTTGTAAACAACAGACGATAAAAAAGTGTTTTTTTTTTAAATTCCTGTTACAATATCCCTTCCCCCAGCTAGCTCCCTGCATTCACTAACTCCAGAATACAGAATTTACACACACACTCATCACTAACTAGTCCATATACATTAACTCATGCATTTTCATCATATATATATATATATATATAACTATTACTAGCTAATTAACACAATTCTTAATTAAAACAATTAGAACTATAACTATCTTAATTAACACAATTCAGGTCACAATATATGAAAAATACATAACATAATAATACATATAATTCTATACAACTAACACTATCAGCCGGCGTAGCCACCACCAACCCCTGGCCAGTGCATGAGGGATGTCAGTCCTCTGTGATGCCTGTTTGGACAAAGAATTAATAAATTAGTTGGGTATAACATGGATAAATAAAAATAAAGCTAAATAAACATGGATAAATAAAAATAAATCTAAACTAACATGGATAAATAAAACACTTGCCCTAAAAGAACAAAACTCACACTATGGTCAAGTTTAATTTAGCTAGATCAATATCCCTTCGTGATGATCATCATGAGTGGCATGTACATCGTCCACCTCATTTTCCTCAATGATAGTAGGCATGTTTGTTGAGAAAGAAGGAGTCTCAGGAATATCAAGAGTTGAATCTTGATTTTTATCACTACCATTATGCATTCTTTTTCCTTGGAGAACCACATACAACCTTTTGTTAGAAGGATCAGTGATGTAAAACACTTGCTTTGCTTGGGAATCCATGATGAAAGGCTCGTCTGTAGGACCTAACTTGTCAAGGTCTACCAATGTAAATCCCCATTCGTCGGTTTGTACACCACCTTTACTATCAACCCACTTACATTTAAAAACCGGCACCGTAAGCTTAGTGTAATCCAGCACCCAAATCTTTTCAATGACTCCAAAGTAAGGTATCAGTGCAATAACGGGGTTTGTATCTTTTGAACTAGAGAAGTGCATGGATTCAGCCACGATCATAACCCCACTATTTTGCATGGTACTCTTATCATCTTGCTCCTTTGTATAAAAGGAAAAGTTATTGATGTCATATCTGCTCCAACATATGACATTAAAGCTAGGCCCACGTGCTAGCCATTTTAATGAATCAGAAGCAGTACTACCATCCTTCAGAATTTCTTCTTTAAACCATTTTAAGAAAGTCTTGTTATGCTTGTTCAACATCCACTTTTCGTTCATTCGAGGGCTTTCTTCCTTGACTTTTCTTTTGTGATCATAAAAGTAAGATTAATAAAATCGATGTTATTCAATATATACAAATGTGCTTGAAGCATTTCCTCCCGACCCTTGCTCTTAATCATTACACCATGTACCTTACCTTGACATTTTCTCTCATCATGACGAGGCTTAGGAACCCCTAAAGGATCCGTGTTAGGAAGGTAGTCTGAACATAACTCAATAGCTTCTTCTGCAACGTAACAATAGATGCTTCGGAACGGTGTGGATTCTTCACATACCCTTTCAAGATCTTCATGTATCGCTCAACCGGGTACATCCACCTCAAAAAACGGGGCCACATAATATAATCTCCCTCACTAAATGACCAATTAAGTGAACCATGATGTCAAAAAATGAAGGAGGAAAATACATCTCCATTTGGCAGAGGATTATAACACCCTCAACTTCCAACTCATCCAACTTATGAGGGTCAACGACTTTGCTACATATAGCATTGAAGAATGAGCACAACCTAGTTATGACATGTCTAATATTTAGGAGCAATACCACGAATAGCCACGGGCAGTAGTTGTTGCATCAAGACGTGACAATCATGAGACTTTAAGCCAACTAATTTGAGATCACTTGAGACAAGCCTCTTGACATTTGAAGAGTAACCATGTGGAACTTTGATACCCTGAAGATACTCACAAAAACTTTGTCTCTCTTTTTTGACAAAGTATGACTTGCTGGAGGCAAATATGTCCACTTACCATCCTTAACAATTGGAGCTAAATGCTCTCGCATACCCATCGCAACGAGATCGAAACGAGCACTCACGCCGTTCTTTGTCTTGCTCTGAATGTTGAGAAGCGTTCCGATTAAACTATCACACACATTTTTATCCACATGCATCACACCAATACAATGTCTGACATCAAGCTTGCACCAGTATGAAAGATCAAAGAATATCGACCTCTTCTTCCATATGTTTTCTCACTAGCCTTAGCCTTCTTTTTGACATTGCCGAAGATAACATTGATGTGCTTCACCCATCGATAAACTTGTTCTCCATTTAAGGCCGTCAAAGCATTTTCACTCTCTTGGCATCCGTTAAAAGCTTTTTTCATCTTACGATATGGGTGATCATGTCTAAGAAATCTTTGATGCCCAAGGTAAACTGTCTTCCTTCCATGATGCAACTGAGTAAATCATGTTCCTTCTTCACATATAGGACATGCTTTATGCCCCTTAACACTATACCCGGACAAGTTCCCGTATGCTGGAAAGTCATTGGTGGTGCAAAATAACATGGCACACAGCTTGAAAGTATCATGAGAATACCCATCAACTAGATCAACACCTTCCACCCACAGCTTTTTCAAGTCTTCAATCAAGGGACTTAGATAAACATCTAAGTCATTTCCCGATTGCTTTGGGCCCGAAATCATCATAGATAATATCACGTATTTGCGCTTCATGCACAACCAAGGAGGTAGGTTATAAATTATCATGAGAACAGGCCATGAACTATGAATACTACTTAAGTTACCATATGGATTCATTCCATCCGTAGCAAGTCCAAGCCTAAGGTTTCTTGGCTCATTGACGAAATTCGGAAACAAAGTATCAATCTTCTTCCATTGCACAGAATCAGCCGGATGGCGAATCTGTCCATCACGTTTCCTTTCATCATCATGCCATCTAAGGTTCTTTGCGTCTTTTACATTAGCAAACAATCGCTTGAACCTTGGAATTATTGGAAGATACCACAACACCTTCGCGGGAGGACCTTTTTTTTTTCACATCACAACTAGAATCATCAACATCATCACCATCATCACCATCCTTCACTTTGTAGCATGATAACCCACACTTGGGGCAATCATGCATCTATTCATAATCATCCGTGTACAATATGCAATCATTGGGACATGCGTGTATCTTCTTATACTCCATACCCGTCGGACACAACACCTTCTTCGCCTCATAGTTACGGTCAGGCAATGCGTTGCACTCTGGAAGCAAGTCTTTCAACAATTCAAGCAATTCGGTAAAGCTTTTATCGCTCCAAACATTTCTCGCCTTCACACAAACCAATTTTAACACCGCCGACAACCGTGTATGAGTAGTACACCCCGGATACAAAGGCTTATCTGCATCACTGCACAATCTTTCATACACATGTGCTCGTTGAAAATATTCTTATCCAATATCATGGATCACGTCATCTACTCGATCATCCTCCATATCTACGTCAACGTCCTCACATTGGGAGACATTTGGCTTATTATTTAACAACACATCACCATGCCATATCCATCTTGTATAATTCAAGCAAATCCCAAAACAAATAAGATGAGTACGTATATCCTTGACCTCACATTTCCTTGTATTCAAACATTTGACACAAGGACAACATAACATTCCTTTACTATTAGGATCATTTCTTTGAGTAAATTTTATAAACTCTTCCACTCCCTTCAGATACTAAACACTTGTGCGTTTACAAACCATCCAACTACGATCCATAACTAGATAGGTTCTGTAGATATACACACATATATCCAATATAAGCACAATAGGGGAGATTGGAAAAGTGAACTATATTTGAAAACCTAACAACCATATATATTCACCACTACACTCTATCTCTCTTTGAAAACCTAACAACCTTATATATACACGACTATCTAAATCAACGTTTCATATGCAAAGCAGACATGAAACCTTGATCGATTATGGAAAACTAATCTTTAGGTCATTGATCATGGAAAATATAAAAAATAAAAATAAAGAGAACAATATACAATGTCATAAAATATTCACATACCTAAAATAAAATACCTATGATACGAGAACAAGGGAGAAAGTGCATTAACTCTCCACTTCCATCGCATGCACCCTCTCATGCCCAAATCTTCTATTTAAGCTCCCTTAACCCCTCCTACTTCTCATTCAAATCCAAACTCACATTCTCAATTCTCAAACCTCACAAAACCAAAACCAACACTTCTCTCTCTATCCAATTTCCAAAATTACTTGCTTCATTCAAACCAGTTTCAAACTTTTTCACACATTGACCAACCCCAAAACTCACAAAAACATAAAAAAAAAAAACTCATTCTAGTGTATCAAAATGGAGAACTTGTTTCGCCTAGTTGATCATGAAGACTTGTTCTAGTAAGACTTGTTCTCATATGAGTTAATGCACTTTCCTCCAAGTAAAATTTCTATATGACAGAAAGTAACCAAATAGAAACCAAAATGACAGAATGCAAAACTGAAGTTTAGGGCATTACCGCGTTCACGGTGAGGAGAATGAGAGAGTTAGGGCTCAGTGGTGGTGCTACCAGGGGTGGTGGTGCGACGTCTCGGTGGTGGCGGAGAGGAGCTCGCAGTGGTGGCTAAGAGTGAGAGGGACAGAGAGAGTTAGGATGCGAAATGTTTAGAAAGAGTGTGTGTGTGTGTGTGAGAGAGAGAGAGAGAGAGAGAGAGAGAGAGAGATAGGGCAGAGAAGTTGTACCTCGCGGCGGTGGTGGAGAGGACCTCTCGATGGTTGTGGTGGAGAGGAGCTCGCGGTGGAGAGAATGGAGTTAGGGCAGAGAACAGAGGCAGAGAGTGAAAGTGGGAATAAGGGAATGCGAGCAGGTACATAACTTACTAAAATAATTAAAATCACCTTTAACTGTTTTTAAAACAACAGATGTAAAAGTGTATATTTTACGTTTATTTTAAAATAACAGATGTTAAAAGTGATCTATTTGCCACCGCTAGAGGTGTCAATTAGGCTGACCCGGCCAATTCGGGCAAGCCCATGATGGGCCATCATGTGTTCAGGCCGGACGGACCGGGCCAATTTAATTACGGGTTCGTAATTTGCTGGTCCAGCCCAACCCACCACGGGCTGGCCCATGTGCCTGTAAGTCCTTTAATAAAAATATATTAAAAAAGTTAATAAAACCTTATTAGATTAACGTTGTTTGATAATAGTAAATTCATTATAGATTTAAAATACTGGCGAAGGTATCGTTGTATCCCTTGTGTCTTTGAGTTGTTGAAGCTTGAAGGCCGCTCCTTTCTTTGTTGAAGGAATTGCAAATTAGAAATTGTTAGTTAATTATGTACCCAAAAGGAAAAAGAAATGGTTAATTAGTTAATTTAAACAAGGACAAAAGATGAGAGAACTCGTGCAACCTGAAAGTTGATCCTTGAATGTAATTCTCACTTGTCAAATGTCGTAATGCTAGCCTAAAAAAAAGAATGTCGTAACACTGTAATAGATAATAACCAAATAATTAATTACAAGTAGACGTAATAGTTATCTATATCTGATTAATTACATAATTGCTATATCACTGAGCAAACAGTAACGTCCTTGTATTAGTTATATTTATGATAGTTTTCGGCAATTTTTTGATTTTTTTTTTATCTATAATAGTTATATCACAGGGCAAACAATAACGACCCTGGGCAAACAATAGTTAACTATTTCATTAAAAAAAATGTTTAACTATTACGTCTTATAATTTATAACCCAATATATATTATTGTCCCTCTTTTATTTTTATCTATATCACTGGGAAAACACTAGTTGAGAACTCATAAAATAAGCTCCATGATTAGCACTTCAAGAACTTATTTTAATATTTTTTATTTTTTAAATTTAATTTAAATAATGTTCGGGCCAGCGGGTTGGCCCGGCTCACTGCGGGCCAACCCATATCGGGCCAATGAATTTTCGGGTCGGCTGGCTTGGGCCAAAATTTTTCCGGGCTGTATTTTCACCAACCCAGCCCATGATTTATGTCGGGCTAATCGGGCCGGACCCATTTTGACAGCTCTAGTCACCGCCTCCTTTTTAACATTTGTTTTCCAAATAACCGACGTTAAAAGTAATTTCTGCACGTTTATACAACTGCGCATTTATTACTTTATTTGACTGTCAATTTTCCATGCGTCTTGTAACTCTATCCTCTTAATGAACAATTAATTTTTTATCAAATTACCACACTTTGTAACTCCATCCCCTGCTCCTTATAAATAGCTTCCTTCCTTTCATGACCAAAATATATGACTCTTTCTTTTTAGAATGTATTTCTGCAAAGGCTTCATCCCTTTTATTTTTGCTGCTTCACAATATGGCTCTGCCATGGAGATTAACTTCATCACTCTTTCTTCCTGTTCCTAGACTCAAAGGTTTTTGTCTTAATGGTCAAACAACTTCTGAGGTTGTGTAAATTACATAACATGAGTGATAAGGTTGTGTAAATCACATAATGTGAGTTGCTCACCTTATCATCCTTCAGGAGAATCGACTGTTAGAGTTCCAAAACCTCAGCTTTGGCAGCAAATGACTGTTCCAGGACCATTGCTGAAACAGATCGAGTGCACCCTTGCTCACCCGCTCTGGAAAACTCAGCCGCTCGAATTCTCTCTTGCTCACCCGTGAAGGGAACGAAGCCTTAACAAATGTTTAGGATTTTATAGGATTTTAAACCCTTTCAATGTAACTTTATAGGATTTTAAATTTTTGAATGTATCTTGTAACTTGTATTATTGATTCACTTCATGAATGAGATCCGGTTTAGGTTATTGATTCAACTTAGCAGTTTTACTTCGCACATATATTTTAGTTTTCAATGAAATACAAAACAGAAACACAAAAGCAAAATCAGAATAGATCGAATAGAAACAACAAAACACAAAAGCAAGTGAAACTGAAACTTTGAAGAAGGTAATGCGTGAGGGTATACTAACTAAAAAAATTAGTAAAATCACCCTTAACGTCTGTTTATGAAACAACGGACGTAAAATATTCACTTTTAACGTTTGTTGTATGTAAAACTGATGTCAAAGATTATTTAAATGAACCTCATATTTATAGGTTATATCGTACAATTCGAACCCGAAATTAAAAAACCCCACCCTACTGGCAATGACGTCATTTTTAACGTCCACGTTTTGCATAAACACTGAAGCTTTATCCTAATCGCTTATTCCATATTTTCAAGTAGTGGGGGTGTTGAGTTATGTCTTTTTTTTTTTTTTTTAATATTTTTTTTGGAATCATATCTCAAGATATCAAGAGACAAATCATATCTCAAAGAGATATTAAGAGATAAACCAAATCTCTAAAAGATATTAAGGTTGGAATCTAACAAATAATTAAAAGTTTTTTTTTTTTTGATAAGCCAAAATGAATTAGTATGGAATACAAGAAGTACTCAACTCATTACATACAACAAAAGACCAAAGTAGGAAGATAATGTATGATTTACATACTTAAACAATGAATCAGTATGAACACTATACTGATCAAACCAAAAACTAAGGCCCCAGAGTCAACCAGCAACACAAGATCAACCATCCAAGTATACATAGTTACAGGTAATGATATAAAAAACCCGAAAAAGAATATTAATTGCCCCATCTCAAATAGTTAAAAGTTATTTGAATTATTTTGAAAAATGATTATTTTATTGAAAATAAACTAATCCAAACATTCGGTTGATAGTAAATTCATAAAAATTTAAAATGTGAGACCTCTTTCTTGACATTTTCCGTTATATTTTTGTCTTTTTGGACTCTTGCATGTTTTCTCCTCAACATAAAAAAATGTGAAAGATATTTACATATTGTTTACACTAAAGAAAGTAAATAAATAAATAAACGTACATGGTTGATTAATTCAATGGATCATAGAAGCCAGTCGGCCTATTATTTTGACTGCTGACCATCACCATATATATATGCATGTTCTAGATCTTCTTCTCCCCCTTTCATTGTCTCCCTGCCACCGTTTAAAGAACTCACATTGTTTTACGTCTTAAAAAATTGGTAAGCCTGTGCGTGAAACTTCATTTACTTGTCATTGCCAAAGAAAAGACACAGAAAAGTAAGTTTACAATAGCTGTAGAATTTGTTTGGGAAGAGGGGTAACCTCAATACCCCATTATATTCTCACACTCAAAGAATGTAGGAAAACCTGGTAAGAAAAAAAAAAAATACTTTTGAATGGTTGTAAGGCCTGTCCTGGGACATTCTAGGGGTCGACTCGGTTTGTTCTCGGGTTCGATTCTTGGTGGTGTTAAAATACTGTTTGGCAGCATTATGATATACTGGGTTTAGAAAGAAAAAAAAATATATATATATATAGTCCCATAAAGGAAAAAAAAATTATTTAAAGAGCTTAATTACCCATCCCAATTCCAATTATTTTTTTTATAAGCATCCCAATTCCTAACTAACATGCTTTCTTACTACAAACGCCAAGCAATGCAAGCAAAAAACTGTGGACAAACATGTAGATGAAAATGCAACCAAGGTTGGATAAATACTATCTTTCATTTTCTTGTCATTTTCCTTGTCTTATAACCCATCTCTTCCTCTTATAACTTTCTTGCTGACTAAGTCAGAAAACTAATATCTAATTGCACCCCATTACATTATATTAACTTACCATAAGTTTGTGTATACTCAGTCTCACTATACCACTAGCCTACAATGCACTGTTGCTTTACAAGTACCAAATGGCGAGGAAGTTGAGGAAGCATGCTTGATTCTTAATCATGCCACTAATCACGCATCTACGTACCAATTGTGAAATGAAAGTCAGAATATACCTCAACTCAAGCAAATTGACGTGAGTAATATTCTAAATACCTACAATTAATTAATTAACAAAATATTCCTGCATAAAGAATTTCGAAGGTCAATTCAACTTCTTGTTGTGTTCCTATTCTAATAACTAATAACTTATAACATGGAAGTAGCTGCAAGTTACAGTTGTGTTAAATTGTTTTCTTACTATTTGTTATTAAAATCTTTGATTTGAACTAATGGTGATGTTTGTAAATAATTTGCAGGCCAACATAGAAATCCTGTCGCTTTTGCTCGGAAAGAAAGGAGCTTTGTCTTTTTGTATTGGTAGAGGAAATAAAGAATTTGACTCGTCAACAACAAAGAAAAGAGTTTGTAAAAAAAAAAAAAAAACAAAGAAAAGAGAATTGAACACATTGACCTCTCTCGAATTAATTTGTTAGGATTGCGATAATTCTTTCGGTGATACCCATAATTGAATTTAAATATTCCTAGAGTCTCTTTGATTTGCCAAATCCACAAACGTATAACTGATAGCTTATAGCGGACAAAAAAATAGCCTAATTTGATAATCGTTTTTAAAATTAGCGTATAACATTTTTTCTAGACGCTACTTAAAGTAGCGTTTGAGCTTATAGCGTATATCTTATCATTTTTTTCTTCCATTTTTATCCCTATTATCTTAATTAAATTCCTCACTTATTCTTATTCTTAACTAATAAAACAAAACACTAATCATTTAACATAGTATATAAATAAATATTAATTTCACTATTTAGATTTATATTTAAGATAAAAAATAGAAAATATATTTTTATATAAAAAAATAAAATTTATATAAAAATCATATCAGTATATAATTTTTTTATTATTCCATTTTATTTATTAAAAAATTCAAACTTAATTAAAATTAAAATAAAAAATTAGTATTTCAGTTTTAAAATGATAAATAATTTAAAATAATTTAAAGTGTTGAAAGTGATGATTATTTTGAAAATAAATAGTATATATATATATATATATATATATATATATATATATATAATTTATATAAAAAAACATACAAATATATCATTTTATGTCATTTTACATTTATCAGCTAGTTCAACCGCTAGTTTTATCAAACGCTTCAAATCCAATCCGCTAGCTAATCCGTTATCCGCTAACTTATCCGTTATCTACTATCCGCTAATTTTTCCCAAACACTTCCAATTAAATCAAATACTTAATTACTGGGTACGAGAAAAAATAAATTCAAATACCTACTCTATCATTTATTCATCATAACTAGAGGGAGGCCGTGGGAGGGAGGGAGGGCCTATTACCATATTCAGTATTTCAATTGGGGGGTTTTGCGATACTCTTAAAATGAATTTTGATACCACAAGTGATTCGATAATATATATATATATATATATATATATATATATATATATATATATATATATATATATATATGATTAAATAAGTTAGATGAATAGCCTTGATTTTTTTTTAGGTTAGTTGGGTCTTGGGGGAACTCACCAGAATCAGGACAGGCCTCAGGACTCAACGAGCATTTATAAAAATACTTACAAATAAGTGATAAATAATTTTTATTGTATAGAATAAATAGTTATCAATTCAGTTTGATAAATAATTAATAATTAATGTATCTTACATTCTTACTCACTCTTGGAGTAGAGTAGTGCAACATTTGAAGTGAATCCCTGTCAAAAGAAAATTAAAGAGCATTTTGTACGATCTAGACCACGTACACAAAGGTAAAAAAACATTTTATTTAAAAAGTGATCATACATATATATACATCAGATAGATAACATGAAAATCAATATTATGTTCCGAGTGGAACTGAACTGAGATCTTTTAATTAAGATCTGGAGTTTGAACTTTGTAGATAAAAAAAACATGATTGGGAGGGGAGACCGCACTGAAGGTGGTTAGTCACCTGTTTTTTGTAAGGATTAGTTATCAACGAAGCCGATAAATTTTCATACCTATAATATGATAAAAAAAAAATCCCTACTAGAAAACTTGAATTTTCAGACGGAATTTTCGGACGGAAATGTTTCCGTATAAAATTTTATGAACATTTCGGACGGATTTGAGACGAATGTAATTTTCAATGAGATTCCTCTCAAATCCGTCTCTACTTTGTCTCAAACTTTCGTGCCAATAACACACCAAAATATTTCCCACAGATTTCGCACGGATCGATTTCATATTTTTTTTTATCTTGGGTCTTTTCAATCATCCGTCTGAAATCTGTCCGAAATTTTGAGACAGATTTCACATGGATTTGTTATTTTTTATATTTTTCTTGATTTATCTTACATCCGTATGAAATCTGTCCGAAATTTTTTTATATTTTTCTTGATTTATCTTACATCCGTCTGAAATCTGTCCGAAAATTCGAGACAGATTTCACACGGATTTATTATTTTTTATATTTTTCTTGATTTATCTTACATCCGTCTGAAATCTGTCCGAAAATTTCAAACAGATTTCACACGGATTTGTTATATTTTTTTATATTTTTTCTTGATTTATCTTACATCCGTCTGAAATCTGTCTGAAAATTTGAGACAGATTTCACACGGATTTGTTATTTTTTATGTTTTTCTTGATTTATCTTACATTCGTCTGAAATCTGTCCGAAAATTTAAGACAGATTTCACACGGATTTTTTATTTTTTATATTTTTCTTGGAAAAGATTAAATAATTTATCTTACATCCGTGGATTTTCTTAGTTGATCAATTCAACTATCAATTTTTAATTTATTTCAAAATTTGAAAATATATATGTGTCATTCATGGTTTTTAAATCTAATGATTCATATTATTATTTTTTTTTCTAAAATCAATTTCAACCACTTATTTTACCTATTACTAATTGAAACAAAAGGAAAATGAGTTATTACTCCTTATATCTCCCTCACTCACGATAGAACCCCCCACACACTCCTTCATTTTTTTTTCTCTTCTTCCTCCTCAAAACCAAAAGCTTCCTCCTCCTCCTTTCGGCTATGTTTGGATTGGTGGCAGGGAGTGGAATTGAAGGGAATTGAATGGAATGGAATGGCATATTGTTCCATTGTTTGGATTGCTTAAAAAAGTATGGAATGGAATGAAACCTAATGGAACTCATTCCATCGCTTATTCATATTTTTGTTCCCCTCCAATTTGGGAGGAATTTGATAGAATGAAAGTTAGATGCTTCATAAACTTAGTAAATTACAAATTTACCCTAAGATTCTTCAATTGATGCTTCTTATTTTGGAATGTACAGAAAGTTCATTTTGTTGAAAGGGTTCCCAGTAATTGAAACGGCCCTTCTTTTTCTCAAAAGCACTCAATGGTCTTTATCACTCACTACAAGAATTTTCGCTGTTTTGCAAGGCTTATGACCCTGGGAAATCCATAAAATCCGTGGGAAAATACACATTTCCCAGGGATGACCAACGGATTTAGATCCCTCGGTTTTCAGCTGGTCGGAAACGTTTCCTATGGGTTCGTCCTGGGAAATACCCCGCGGTTACAGCCTTGGGAAATTTCCCAGGGATCTATCCCTGGGAAATATTTCCCACGGATATATCCCTGGGAAATATTTCCCAGGGTTAGAACCCTAGATCCCTGGTTAATTTCCCAAGGCTGTAACCCTGGGAAATATATGTTTTGTTTAAATTATAAAACCTTATATACATTAATTTATGCTAAAGTGGATAAATAAATAATTATTATTTTTATATGAATGCATCAACAAAGAAATTAACATCATAATTCAAGCAAACAATTTGTTCAACACAAAATGTTATTCAAGTCATATTTGTTCAACGAAAAAATTATTTCAAACCATAATAAACATGATAAGTAAAATAAACTAAGAATCCCCATTATAAGGCTCCTCAACAAAATGGTCAAGAGAGTCGTCGTCCTCCTGAGCACGCTGGGTCGCCTCGACTAGGCCGCTGCCGCCGTGTGGGGGCTGCTGCCGCTGCTGAATCGCCGTACTGTCTCCATCGCTTGTCGTGATCGTATCCATCATCAGACGATGCTCCTCATCCCTCTGCCACTCCCTCTCTTGGGAAGCGACCAACATCTGCCTCAACTGAGCAATCTCCACAGACTCCTGAGGGTAACGTCTGCATGTGGTGGACGCTCCAACCCTAAGCTCTAACTTGCGCGAGGCCCCTTTCCGATAGTTGCCGGCAAGGTCTCCAGCACCGTACAAACGACCCTTATACTTGCCACCGACGACTTCTGCCCAAACATTCAGAGCAAGCTGCTCGTCCTCCTGTGGGTTAGCTGTGGTGGATGGTGAAGAGGCTGATGATTGAGACCTATGTTGACTCATCCTCTCATGAAACTCCTCCTGTTACAATACATCAGACTATCAAAATTTGAACAATATGTTACAAGATAAATTATGCAGAAAAATGGACAGAGTTTCCCCTAAAACTACAACATCCCAATGTTTACAAACAAAACACCGCAATTTAAATCCATAAATCATCATCAAAAGCTCAATAGGATGCACACAAATTATCATGTCCAAACTAGTTATAACATTTCCAATGTCAGGCAGTATCAACAGGTCCAAATATAAAGTGACTCTACAGACTCAGTAATCAAAACATGAATAGTATGTTACACGATTAATTATGCAGAAAATTGGACAAAGTTTCCCCTAAACCTCAAACTTTAAAAATTGAACACCACAATTTAAAACTGCAAGTCATCAAAAGCTTAATAAGATTCACACAAAGCAATATATTCAACTCCCTAAAAGCCAATGCTCAAAAGCCAATGCTAAAACTAGTCATAACATTTGAGGCTCTCTGCCTCTCAAGTCCAGTAAAGTATGAGTGTTACAATATCTATTAAAGTCAATAGCTTCTTCAAAAATCAAAAGGGCATATTACCTGAGTGCGCTTGGAGCGCTCATCTATGTACTCGCCGGTAGCCTTCCTAGTATGGGTGCGTTTGTGAACCTCATGAATATGTACTCCTCGATTATACCGGCGAGCCTATAACACAAGCATAGATGATTAAGATAACAAGTAATGAACTATGATGTTGGAATAAATACATTTAATGCATAAAGAATGACAGTATGAGCATACCATACGATCTGCCCACTGCGACGGGAAATGCTTCCTCCTCGTGTGCAGGCTCCCACCCTTTTCTGATGCTCTATTTTTCTTTGCCTGAGCAGAAATTTTTTTAAATTGATCAGAAGCCCAATAACGACGCAACTCCTCCCAAATACCATCTCCAATCCAGGATCGCTGTATGCCACTCTCACGAGCCTCCCTAAGCATATCAGAAAGGCGTTCGGAGGCTTTATGGTGAAAGATCCTCTGGATCTCTGACTCATCTTCGTTCCTCCATGCCGCTCGACCTGTTTTTAAGATAAATAACAATTGTTATACTAATAGTTTCGGAAATAATAAAAACCACATTAAGTAAATTGAAATTTGCTACTTACTCTAAACGCATCAAACATACTAATCCGCTCATTGTCAGTGAGTTTTCCCCATGATGTAAATGCCCTATGATACCTTTGCTGGATAACAAACGCGATGGCACTCGCTGCTCTCTTACAAGGAAGGAACCTTAACTGTAAAGACGCATGAACCAATCAAACACATGGTAATAAATTATGATACAATGCATGAATCAACCAAACACATAGAAATTTAATTAATTCTTACCCGTTACCACTAGGCCTAATAATAGGTCGACCATCGGGCATGAGCTCAACTACCTCTGCTGCATCTAGCTCCTCTAGCTCCACTGGCTCCACCGGCTCCTCTGGCTGCTCATGCACATCTGCAACTGAAGGTGAGCGTGAATAGCCTGGACTATATTGTTGCTCCTCATCCACACATGCTGAAGGAGATGCTCTATAGTGTGCATGTGTCGTGACCCCCGGGGTGGGAATCATATCGAAATGAGGCGATGTAGGTGCAACACATGGAGTCAGTGAAGGTGCTTGCTGTGGTGGGCGCGATGTAGGTACATGTGGGTGTGGTGCTGACGATGCAGAGGTAAGCGTTGAAGGCATACGTGAGTATCCATCTATAGACTCACGAATCACTAAATTTGTGGAAGGTTTGTTCCGACGACGACGGGGATTTGGACGGGGGCCAGTATCAACCATAATACCCTTACCCTTATTGATGGGTGGAGGTGGGTCACGTCCTGCAGACATGTCTACAGAGCAATTTAATGTTAAAACAAAAGTTATTAGATATAGCAATAATATAAGTTATCTAAGTCATAAAGTCAACAAATATAACTAACTAATAATCCAAAGAAGAAACTGGTTACCACAAATAGCTTATTTGCCATCAAAGGTCCCTATATTAACATAGTAACCATATGCATTAAAATTAAAACAAGTTCACGAGTATAGGGTAAAAAGAAAATTTGCAGATAGGTTCATACTAAACCAAAGTTCATCCGAACTTCCAAATCTTACCCTAGACGCATCAACACCCCGTTTAAAAGCAATAGTTTTCAGGATCATATATACAATAGAATATAGATGTCATATACAAGCAAACAGCATACAACCATACCAGTCTTAGAACAATATATTGAAATCACTTAGTTAATAACAAACAATAAAATAGAGGTGTAGAAATCTCACAGTTCTTCGTGGAATGATTCTTGAGAGAAAAGATAACTTCAGACTTCTTTATCCACTACTTGAAATCCGGATTAAAGATGATTCATCCTGTGGTTTTCAGATATTCTAATCAGTAACAATGACAAATAACTCAAAGGAATGTCCCAAAAAGAAATAACTCAAACAAACATTTTGAATCAAAAACCTGCTATTGTTTATTAAAGTTTTCGTTTTGTCAATTTCAGTTTCTATACTTTGATGGGACATTGTATATCTGCATGAAATACTTATGTGAGTTTTCAAGTTAAATAATCCTCATCAAGGTCCTGCCTTCTATACTTTGATCAATTTCAAAAAACCTGCTATCTAAAGTTTTCAAGTTTTATTTGATTCCAGTTAACTATTGCTTATTATTATGCCTCAACTGACTATACTAACTGAACCAAAAATCAAGTTTGCTATGTAGATTCCCACTCTCAGTCAGAACACAGTTACAAGAACAGATTGCACACAACACACACTCATGGGTATTCGAGAGACCCAAACTACTCTCATGTTCTAACAGAAACCCTTGATAAAAGAACCCTCAATCATGCAAAGGCCTAAATACCCCCATTAACTTATTTACCACTCATCAGATCACACAATGCACACAAACAAAACACCATTCAATAATGATCAAAACTGAAAAGAATCCCAACCTCCCATAGCAAAAAGCATGCAATTATCCAAACCTTACAGCATGCATTATCCACACCTTATTATATATATATATATATATATATATATATATATTTTTTTTATATTATATATATATATATTAACACACCAAAATCTCATAATCAAAATGAAACTAGCCATGATGAAATTCATACATAAGAGTTACATCAATGACATTACATAAACAAAGGTCCCTTCTTAAAAAAAAAAAAACAAAGGTATCACAAATTTGGTTACAGCCACAAAACAACAACAACAACAAAAAACACACAACAACGTTAAGAAACTGAGTGATGGGCACAGAGTCATACTCATAATACTCAACTTTCAAGCTTGCAAAAGAGCTTAACCATATGATAATAAAATAAGGTTTCAAGACAGTAATTATTAAGATAATCCAAACAATTAGCTTGGCATGGAATAATCTAATAACCCAAACAGAAATAAAAGTATCACCACATCAGGCATAATTAAAGGGTGTGAACATACCATGTTGTCATAACCTTAAATTAATTTGGCATAATCAACCTCAGCATTCTTTCCCTTCCCAACTTCACTCACTTTCCCTCTATTCTCGATATGAGCCTTGTAAGCTAGAAAACCACAGAGCATAATGGAAGGATACTGTTAAAACAGTGAAGAAAACTAGCATAAGGGACTAGCTTACCGAACGAAGGATGGAGGCGCGACCAAAGGACTGAGTCGTGACCGGAGGAAGGCGGCACGGCCGGACCGGAAAGGGACTGGGAGACGCGAATGTGGGTGGGGGCAGCGTTTAGCAAGGGCGCGAAGGAAGGAGTGAATGCGGAAGGAGACTTTGAGAGTGGGTTAACACCACTTTCCCACGGCTTAAGCCGTGAACGGAGGAAGGCAGCACGGCCGGACCGGAAAGGGGCTGGGAGGCACGAAGGTGGGTGGGGGCGCCGTTTACCTAGGGCGCGAATTGAAGGAAGGACCAGAGTGCATGCGGAAGGAGACTGTGTGGGTTAACACCAGAATTGTCGCTCCTTTTTACGACGGCAAAGGCCGTGGGAAATGCCGTGTAACCACTTTCCCACGGCTTAAGCCGTGGGAATTGCCGCTCCTCTTTACGACGGCAAAGGCCGTGGGAAATGCCGTGTAATTTATGACGGCAAAGGCCGTGGGAAATGCCGTGTAATCTTCACACGGCTCATTCCGTGGGAAAATAAATCCTTTTCCCAGGGTTCTACCCGTGGGAAACAACAAAATCTGGTAGCTGCGGCCTAACCCGTGGGAAAACAAGCGGGAATGTTTGGCGCTTCTTTTCCCAGGGCTCAGACAGTGGGAAAACTAGCGAGAGTTTTCCCAAGGCTTCAACCGTGGGAAATATTATAATTTCCCAGGGATTTATTTCCTTGGGTAAAAATCCCTGGGAAATAGCTTAATTTCTTGTAGTGACTGTTGTTGTGCGTCTCTGCACCTTTCTCTGCACCTCAAGTCTAACACTTCACTATTGTTGTATTGCTTGTTTCTGGCATAATCACGAGTGGATTTATATGACATGTCATGGGTTTCATCTCAAAAGACATGATAGATAACATGGTAATGTTTTTTGTACCAAAAATATAAAACATTTTTTTAAATAAGGGTAATATAGGAATAAAAAATTATAACTCATTCCATTCCGTCCACTTTTCAAACTTTCATTATAAAATATCCAAACAAGGGAATATAATTTTTGTTCCATTCCGTTCCGCTCCATTCCGTTCCATCATGTTCCGTTCCATTCCATTCCATCTCATTCCACCAATCCAAACATAGCCTTCATGACATCTTCATCAACCACCTTCCTTCCTTCTTCCCAGCCGTGCGACCGCCACACGACATGGAGCAGATGACCGCGACTCGTCGCCGCCCTCCTGGTGCACACCACCACGGTTGCGCCGTTCTCCGCCATGGTAAGGTGGTTTGACTGCCATCCATGGTGGTTTCTCACTTTTCTTTGTTAGCTTAAGCTTTTTCCTTCATCCTTTATGCCTACCTTCAAGTTTTGAGTTCATGGGTGTTACAGGAATACTGTCACCGCCGCCCCCAGCCGCGTTACCACCGTCCGCCGCTTGACAGAGAATCACAACACCTTCAAGTCTTCTTCTTTCCTTGTGGGTGAGTGGCCTCCTCTCCTTACTTGTCAATTTTCAGAAAAAAACCCAAATTGATTTTGGAACCCTAACTCTCAAAATCAGATTTTAGAGAAAATGGTGTAGGAGGCGCGGCAACCCAAGGGTTGTCTAGGCGTGAGGAACTACTTTGCTTCCATTCTTTTCATGTCCTTTGCATCAAGATCAGGTGAGGGATGTGTGTTTATCTATGATAAATATATACTGTGTAGGCTGTGATATCATCCTTTTATTTCATGGACTTGAGATTCTTGAATTTATATAATAGTTGTATATAAATATATTGGCTATTTGTTGTATATGAATTTAGCAAGAAATCTTGTCTTCCGCTATTGGACGAGCTGCTGTGAGGAGGGTCACTATATGTTTGCTATCAAATTTTCTGTGCACTCTTGCTGGCCACATTTATTTCAATTATGAGAACAGAGGGCCTTGTTATCACTATATTGTGTCATTATCAAGCTTTTATAGTGTATAACTGTAATAAAGAAACAAAGTAGAACATTTTTGGCGGTCTTGGTATAGTAAAATATTTGGTGCTCTGGAACTTCCTTTCTTTTAAACATATTCTATCATGGTTAATTTACTCTGCTTATAATTTCATTGTTTTAGAAAAAGTTTTATTAATATTATTTTGTATGACTTCTATATATATTACAAATAATACATGATATGAGTTAAAGGCTTTGTGATTCATTTGCATTGTGTGAAATGTTGAATATTTTTGCTGGATGTCTCTTTATGACCGTGTAGAAGAATTAGAGGCGGTGTGATTTGAATTTTTGAAGCAAGGTATGTGTCTCCTATACTAGACAGAGGGCAATAATATGCTGGACATGTTTTAGTTTATTTGTTAAATTGATTAATGATGCTAAAGAATTGGATAAAAACAAAATATATATCTATATTTTAATATAGCACAGCTTGTTGAATGGCTCTACTATTGTCTTCTTTTCTATATGAAACGTCAGTGTGTGTGTGTATATGATAATAGTTGAAATTGTTACATCAATGCTAGCTCTACTATTGCATATGATATGTCTAATATATGATATGATAATGTGATAATTGTTTTCTGGTTTATCATTAGGTGTAAAGATTATATTGAAAGTAATAATGATTATGAGTATGTAAGTGTGCAGGTAGTGAGTAATTGTTATATATGATATTGGAATATTATATGATGCATTTATTGTGATGGATCCAAAGCTTAGAAATGCGTAATGTGAGATAATGATGAACTCTTTATAAACTATTTGATATATTGTACTTATGGTACTTGGTTTGATGTTTGAACATTGAGAAAGACTTGGTGTATCCGACCGGTCAGTGGACTCGACCGGTATAGAAATGTGACCGTCGGAGCATGGGGCCTCTAGTGAAAAAACCCTGAAGTGTGGAGGGATGTTGAGTAGTGACCAAGGTCACTTGCCGGTCAGCAGGGTTACCGGGGTATAAATGTCACCATTGGAGCGGGAGACTCCAGTGAACAACTTCAAGAGGATACACAAGCATCTTGCTCAATGGAAATATGAGACTATGGCGATTTGATATCACTACAGTTTAACTTTCCTCTTGATAAGGATTATGTGATATGATTATGAATGCGTATAAATGTATTTATTGCTTTGTTTTTATTGTTTGTGTTTATCCCTCACTGAGTTCTAGGACTCATCCCCGCCCTTTTTGGTTTAGCTTCAGGTACCTTTTGCAATGATCCATCTCAGGAAGCCCATGTACTCGAGCAGTGCGGGCAGCTGGTGTTGATTCTGCTTTCTATTGTTGTTGTCATATGAGAAATCTTTGCTACTTTGGAGTTTTAGAAATCTTTTGGTTTTAGATTTAAAACTAATGTTGTTGTTGTTGATTCAAGGGCACCTTTGACTTGCTTTTGTATAATAGCTCACTCTGATACGTACGTTGTATATTATATATCTTGTGAGGATGTGACTTTAGTGTGTTTGAAAGGCCTTGGGAATGAGATGGTGGAGTCTCATTCTGGCCGGTCAGGGATGCCTGAGTTGGGTCCTGACACTTGTATTTCAAGATACTTTGTGTTTTTGTTTATTTGAAGCTTGATACTTGTCTAAAGTGGTACCTTAATAATAATTATTTTTTATTATAATATATTAGATTCCAAGTCCAGGTACCTAATTTGGTATGCATAATTATTTAAGTTTGGCCCTTTTTTTATTAATAAACATGATTTGTTTATCAAAAAATATTATTTAAATATGATTATCTAATCCGTGGGAAATCTGTCGAAAATAATATCATAACATTCGTCTGAAATCCGTCTAGAATTTGCATGAATAGCAATATTGAATCCGTCTGAAATTCGTCCGAAATTAAGCCAATACAACCAAAATTCAGATTTTTGTATTTGTCTGAAAGCTGTCCGAAATCTGTCTGGAACTAATTTCGGACGGAATTTCGGACAGAATTTTTAATTTGCAACTGGGCTTTTTCGGACGGGGGATGTTCTGTCTGAAATCCGTCCGAAATTAGTTGTCCGTCCAAAATCCGTGGGAAAAGTGTCCAAATTCCGTCTAAAATCTGTCCGTGAATCCGTCTGAAAATAACAATTTTATAGTAGTGAATGATAACATGAAATGTTTATTTACGTAATATGTAATTCCAAATTCAAACTACCGAATAACTACAGAATATAATTCAAACTACATAATAACTACTGCCCTTGTTATATTGTTATAATTAAAACCAAGCAGGTACTACCAATATGGTGTGACACGGTTGGTAGACACTACAAGAAATTAAGCTATTTTCCAAGGCTTTTTACCCGGGGAAATAAATCCCTGGAAAATTTTTTCATTTCCCGCGGTTGAGCCCCTTGCAAACCTCTTGCTAGATTTCCCACGGGTTAGGCCATGGGTAATAGAGGCGCCAAACATTCACACTGGATTTCCCACGGACTGGGTTGCAGCTACCAAGGTTCGTTGTTTCCCATGGACTAGGCCTAGGGAAAAATTTTCATGTTCCCACGGATTGGGTCGTGTGAAAATTACACGGCCTTTCCCACGACTCCAACCGTCTCAAACAGACACACCGTTTCCCACAGACATAGTCGTGGGAAAGTGGTATTAAACCACTCACTTCAGATTTTCTTCCCCACTCTGTGCATGATAAGCCTCTGGCTTATCTAGTTTTATAACTAGATCGACTGTGGTTTTTGTGCAAATTATTCGAGTTCAATCTCGTTTTCGCCCAAATTTGGCTTTGTTTTGTTCCTAAGTAGACTTCGACTCGTTCTAGGCAATTTTAGTAGTTTTCAGTCTATTTTGAATAGAATTACGCTTTTTGGTTTCTTTTTATTGTTTCAGGTTAGAAGTGAAGCTCCGAGAGTCAAGGAAAGTCAAGAAACAGTGGAAATTTCCATTCTGAAGATACTCGCCTCGCGAAAGTATTCTCGCCTCGTGACCCTGAAGACCAGCTGAGCAGCAACCGTCATCAATTCTGTCTCGCCTCGCGAGTAACCAGCTCGCCTCGCGAACCTGAAGCCCTGACTGTGCCAGAGAAGTCATCCTTTCTGGTTCGCCTCGCCAATCACAGTTCGCCTCGCGATCATTCAAACTCAGGATGGAGCCAAAACTGAAATTCGCCCCGCGAGAGGATGTTCGCCTCGCGAAAATCCAAATTGGATGCGCGCCAATTTTAATATTCGCCTCGCGAGCGAGCGCAGAATCAGAACTCTATATATTGCTATTTCAGATCAGAAGAGGGGGATCCGAATCCTAGTTTTAGCCACTGTTTTAGATCAGTTTTGTTACGAGTTCTTGTTACTCTGGAGCTGCGTCTCCCTTTTTATTTTCTTAAGTTTACTATGGTGATTATGTCGGATTGTACGATTGTTGTCGTTACGGACATGAGGAACTAATCCCCTTGTCTAAGGGATCAATGAAGCCACCTATGGCGGTATAGTGTTCATGTGATGTATATCTCTCTCTCCTTTAATTCAATTCTTGTTTTCCAATTCTGATGTCATTGTGTTGATCATATGCTTGCGTGATTAACTAGTTAAACGTGTTGAGGCTGATCGGCGATTCGTGTTTTAGAACTTGAATTGGGATCATCGATCGAATATTGTACGAGAGTGAATAGGAGATCGGTGCAACCATATAGGGAACAAGATTTAATAGAATTCGAGGATTAGGGTTATGAGACCTGTAAGTGATTAACTCAAATCGTTGAATACGTCCTATTGAGCACGACAATGAATTTAGGAGAAATTGGGGGTCCCGGTTGACATTAAAATTGAACCTAGGGAGAGGATCATCATCATTTGGATACTATGCATGATTGGGTAGGTGGATTTGAGACCTCAGATGCTTTTAATTCCAGATTTCAATACCATATTCTTAATTGATTTGTTAACTAGATTGCGATCCTATTTTCTCTCCAATCTCAACCACTTTCTGTACTTGACCAAATGCATCGAGCTTCTCACGAATTAGTTGAATTGGTAGCCCAGTCCTTGTGTTCGACCTTGGTAAATTCTTACCGTGTTTTTATTGCTTGCGACGACCCGGTACACTTGCCGGTGACTCAACAAGTTTTTGGCGCCGTTGCCAGGGATTGGCACAACCAAATTTCCTAATTTTTAGGGAATTTGATTGATTGGTAAAGTTGATTTTATTTTTTATTTTTCTGTTCTTTATTTATTATTTCTCTCTACTTCTTTGATTCCACTTGGTCTTGCCGTGTTTTTGTATGCGAGGTACCCTTTCACAAGAGGACCTGCTATTTGATTCGGAGATCACCAAGACCGAGAAGCGCTTAAGGAAGGAAGTCAGAGAAAGAAAAAGGCTTGAAGCGAGTGATCTTGAGAGAATGGAAGAAGAAAATCGTCCCCCTCCTCCTCCTCCTCCTCCTCGTTACAAGCCTCTCTTCGAGTACAATCTACCCAACTTGGGTGATTGTGATTCTTCCATCGTGAGAGGCAACCTCAATACAGACTCCTTCAGAGTGGAAGGATGTGTCACAGCCTATATCCGTGAGAATCAGTTTGATGTGAGTGGCAGACAAGACCCTCACAGGCACATCACCCACTTCCTTGAAGCTTGTGACTTGCAGAAGACAAGAGGTGTTTCTCAGGATGAGTTCCGCTTACGGCTATTCCCTCTCTCTCTTAGGTATGTCGCTCGCGATTGGTTTGACAGCTTGGATAGGAACAGTATCAGAACTTGGGAGCAAATGGCACAAAAGTTCCTGACCAAGTATTTTCCCCCTCAGAAAGCGGCACAAGCAAGAGTAGCCGTTACATCTTTCAGATAGACAAAGGATGAAACTTTTAATGAAGCTTGGGAGAGGTACAATGTGCTTTTGAGAAGATGTCCTTCAGCTTTCTTTGACCCGGTCTCCAAAGTTCAACATTTCTTTAACGGGTTAAGGGGACGCTATCAGATGAATTGTGATGCCGCAGCTGGCGGTTCCTTTTCCTTTTTATCAGTTGAGGATGGATGGGCATTATTAGAGAATATGTCGTACAATGATTACAACCGTGCTAGGGAAACCTCAAGTGGAGTCAGTTCTGCAACAATGGAAGCCATTCTAGAGCAAGTTAAATCGTTGAAGATGCAAGTTGCAGCTTTGTCAGAGAACAAGAAGGTTAATGTGATACACGAGGGAATGCCTCCGGGTTGTGATAATTGTAATGGAAATCATGACACTCAGAGCTATCCGTTCAACTTCTCTCGAGAACATGTGGACTCATGCCACAATTTCTATGACAGCGTGCCCTAGAACAACTATCAGAGGAACAGTCAAAATCAGAATAAGGGCTATATGAGGAGAGACCATCCGGGTTTCGCTTGGAGTGATGCTAATGGTGGTCTAGCCGGTCAACAACATCCTCAACAGAATTGGCAACAACCTCAACAGGGTCTGAGGCCGAACATTGGAATTCAAAGAATAGCAATACTCAAAGAGCTCTTCCGGGGCCGAATCAGTTGAAAATAACAGATTGTTGAAGGCAACCTTGGGAGATGGGTTTTGAGAAGATGACTGCGGCAATTGAAAAGATGGTAATCAACACAGGCGCAATCATTGATAAGTTGGCAACTCACACGGGGTCAACAATTCGAGAATCTAGAGATGCAGATAGCTCAGCTCGCTAAGCAACTGAATGAGCGTCCCCCAGGCACTTTCCCAGGTGATACCGAGAACAACCCTAAGAACCATTGCAATGCCATAACAACTAGAAGCGGTAGGGTGTTGGGATCTAACAGGAGTGCAACCAGTTTAGAGGAAGACAAGGCCCCGGAACAACCACATGTTGAGGAAGAGCAACCTGAGAAAGAAGAGTTGGCAAGTGACAAGGCACCAGAGCAAGGGGGAAGGCTGAAGCTTGTGGATGAAGAGTTCCGAAATAAGAAGTGGGTTGAACCCCAAGACCTCCCGCCCTATATGAAGGTACCGTATCCTGAAAGATTGAAGAAGCCTCAACAGGATAAGCAGTTCAACAAATTCCTTGATGTCTTCCGCAAACTTCAGATTAACATTCCATTTGCGGAAGCCTTGGAACAGATGCCATCATATGCCCGATTTATGAAGGAGATTCTCACCAAGAAGCGGAGAATAGTGGATGATGAAACGATTTCTTTGACCGAGGAGTGTAGTGCCATTCTTCAAAGAAAACTACCTCCAAAGTTGAAGGATCCCGGTTCTTTTTCGATACCATGCACCATTGGGGGGATGACTCTAGGGAAGGCATTATGTGATCTAGGGGCAAGCATCAACTTGATGCCCCTCTCTATGATGAAGAGGTTGGGGATCAAAGAAGTCAAGGACACACGGATGTCACTCTAACTCGCCGATCGTTCTATAAAATATCCTTATGGAGTGCTCGAAGACTTGTTAGTGAAGGTGGACAAGCTCATATTTCTGGCGGACTTTGTAGTGCTGGATATGGATGAAGACGCCGAGATCCCTCTCATATTGGGTAGGCCCTTCTTGGCCATTGGGGGTGCCTTGATAGATGTGCGACAAGGGAAGCTCACTCTAAGGGTGCAAGATGATGAGGTAGTCTTCAATGTCTTTGAAGCAATGAAGCACCCTGTTGAGAGGTCGGATGTGTATCGAGTGGATGTAGTGGAATCAATTGTCAAGGCAAAGGCAACTAGAGAAGCCCATGGTTCTTCACTAGCACAAGTGTTGGTAAAATCCCATAATTATGATAGAGAGGAAAAAGACCCTTTGGGGGATGAGGTCTATCTTGAGTGGTTGAAAGACATGGAAGCCTTACCAAGTTCCCTAAGGGATGAATGTGCAAGGGAAGAGCGCAACAACAAGGGCATGGAAAAAGAGGATAAGGCACCGAAGTTGAAAGGTTGCACAACCATGGTGGTCAATGAAAACAACCAGTTGATCCCAAAAGGGACCATTACGGATTGGAGAGTATGTGCCGATTATAGAGGGCTTTTGGATTTAAATGAGTTGTCCGGGATCCGCAAGCAAGCGAACCACAAAAAGCGGACTAAGGAAAGGCAGGACAAACACATCTTGCCTAAGGAGCTTGAGCCCGGGCAAGCGGTACTTCTTGACAACTCAAGGTTGAAACTCTTTCCGGGAAAGCTAAGATCGAGGTGGTCGGGACCATTCAAGGTCCTCCAAGTTTGTCCTCACGGAACAGTAGAGTTAGAAGGGGCCTCTGGTAACTTCAAGGTGAATGGGCAAATGATAAGGCATGACCATGGGGAATCAATCCCAAATTACAAGCAGTTTCTTCCTCCGGATTAACCCTTAGGGGTGACTTGAGTCAGGCTCGGGACGTTAAACAAGCGCTACTTGGGAGGCAACCCAAGCTAGGTATCCTTTATTTTTAGTTTCTGTCATTTTCGTTGATAAAAAAAAAAGCTTGATTCGCCACGCGAATCCACAGTGGCCACGCGAGACAGAAGCCCTGAATCTCAGAGGCTTGCTCACGTTTCTGTCTCGCGAGGTATACTTTCGCCTCGCGATTCTGGGCATCATCATCTGTTGGAATTCCAGATTCGCCTCATGAGATACTACTCGCCTCGCTATTCTGGAAAGTGTGAAAACAATTTTTCCAGATTCGCCTCGCGAGTTATCTCTCGCCTCGCGAATCTGCAATTAAGGTTTAATCTGCAGGAGTTCTTCCAGGATGCTATGCAACAGAAGGGAGCCCGTGAGACCAATTGGATGAGGATGCAACCATAGAAACTTGATCAGGGAGCACCCTCTCCTTTCCTCACTCTTGTTTTTGTTTTTGTTTTTGTTTTGTTTTTGTTTGTCACTCTTGAATAATTTGAGAAGATCAAGAGTTTGTGTATGAATGTGTGTCGGCAAGCTTGTTGGATTTTAATTAAATTGAGCATAGATTGATTGCATGAATTATTTTGACCATTGATGATTTCCCCCTAGGTTCTGAAATTAGAAAAGTTGATCCCCATGTGAAAAATTGAAAATTGAACTTTGAGAATTTTATTGTGATTACTTGATTTATGATAAGTTTGGGGTGAGGGGGTGCAAACACTAGGAATTGTATCTCGGTCAAACAATTTGCAAAATGTCCAGGTGAGGATTTGAGCCTCCAACTTTGTTTTTGATTGTGTGAATCACTATTAAGTTGCACTTTCCCGAATTTGCTTGAATCTCTTCATGGTTTGCATGTTTATATGTTGCATCAAATGATTTAGGCAATTTTCTTTGAATAACTACTTGGCCTAAAAAGAACCATCCCTAATGCATGTTCCCTAGTTAACCACATTGAGCCTAATTAGCCTATTGTTTCTTGATGAACCTATATTATAAGCCAAGATCTGAAAAACCATGTTAACCCAATCTTAGGATTAGGAGAGCATGGAAGCGTAGCAAGAGAAGGGTTGTGAGGAACTAAGTTTGGGGTGGCTACAAGGTGATGTGTCATATTGGGGTGAGAAAAAGAAAAATAAAGGTTGAAAAAAAAAATTGCCAAAAGAAAAGGGGCAAAGCAAAAAAAATAGCAAGGAAAAGGCCGTAGTCACCCGAGGCAAAAAGAAAAATGGAAAAAGGAATTTGAGTGGAAGATGTGTCAAATGCTCATGCTCTCTTAGTTCCTAGGGACTTAAGCCTAGTATCCTTGAATATCCTACCCTCAGCCAGGCCCCATTACAACCTTTATAAGACCTTCTGATGTTGCATACAAGTTTTCGTGGGAACTATTTTTGAGATGAAAATCAAATTCATGGGAAGTGCTCTTGATATGTGAAATTGAGTGAAAAGTTGATAGACTAGACGAATTTGAGCGAATGAGTGAAATTTTACATACCCTTGTGAGGAAGGCAATTGTTTGAAATTGGTGATCTTCCTTTTGTGTGTAACTCTGATCCTCAACTTAAATGCTTGCATGAATGATAAGTTCTCAATTGTTTAAATTAAATGAATGTGGGGATTACACTGATGCAAAGGGGGAAATCATTGGAGAAAATTGTTTTGATTGCATGAAATTTGTGCGAAATCGATTAAATCCCTTAAGCTTGCCAAAGTCTTGAGTCCTTTTTGAGTTTTAGCTTGCTTGGGGACAAGCAAGGTTTAAGTTTGGGGTGTTTTGATAAGCCTCTGGCTTATCTAGTTTTATAACTAGATAGACTGTGGTTTTTGTGCAAATTATTCGAGTTCAATCTCGTTTTCTCCCAAATTTGACTTTGTTTTGTTCCTAAGTAGACTTTGACTCGTTCTAGGCAATTTTAGTAGTTTTCAGTCTATTTTGAATAGAATTACGCTTTTTGGTTTCTTTTTATTGTTTCAGGTTAGAAGTGAAGCTCCGAGAGTCAAGGAAAGTCAAGAAACAGTGGAAATTTCCATTCTGAAGATACTCGCCTCGTGAAAGTATTCTCGCCTCGTGACCCTGAAGACCAGCTGAGCAGCAACAGTCATCAATTCTGTCTCGCCTCGCGAGTAACCAGCTCGCCTCGCGAACCTGAAGCCCTGACTGTGCCAGAGAAGTCATCCTTTCTGGTTCGCCTCGCCAATCACAGTTCGCCTCGCGATCATTCAAACTCAGGATGGAGCCAAAACTGAAATTCGCCCCGCGAGAGGATGTTCGCCTCGCGAAAATCCAAATTGGATGCACGCCAATTTTAATATTCGCCTCGCGAGAGGTTGTTCGCCTCGCGAGCGAGCGCAGAATCAGAACTCTATATATTGCTGTTTCAGATCAGAAGAGGGGGATCCGAATCCTAGTTTTAGCCACTGTTTTAGATCAGTTTTGTTACGAGTTCTTGTTACTCTGGAGCTGCGTCTCCCTTTTTGTTTTCTTAAGTTTGCTATGGTGATTATGTCGGATTGTACGTTTGTCATCATTACGGACATGAGGAACTAATCCCCTTGTCTAAGGGATCAATGAATCCACCCATGGCGGTATAGTGTTCATGTGATGTATATCTCTCTCTCCTTTAATTCAATTCTTGTTTTCCAATTCTTATGTCATTGTGTTGATCATATGCTTGCGTGATTAACTAGTTAAACGTGTTGAGGCTGATCGGCGATTCGCGTTTTAGAACTTGAATTGGGATCATCGATCGAATATTGTACGAGAGTGAATAGGAGATCGGTGCAACCATATAGGGAACAATATTTAATAGAATTCGAGGATTAGGGTTATGAGACCTGTAAGTGATTAACTCAAATCGTTGAATACGTCCTATTGAGCACGACAGTGAATTTAGGAGAAATTGGGGGTCCCGGTTGACATTAAAATTGAACCTAGGGAGAGGATCATCATCATTTGGATACTATGCATGATTGGGTAGGTGGATTTGAGACCTTAGATGCTTTTAATTCCAGATTTCAATACCATATTCTTAATTGATTTGTTAACTAGATTGCGATCCTATTTTCTCTCCAATCTCAAACACTTTCTGTACTTGACCAAACGCATCGAGCTTCTCACGAATTAGTTGAATTGGTAGCCCAATCCTTGTGTTCGACCTCGGTAAATTCTTACCGTGTTTTTATTGCTTGCGACGACCCGGTACACTTGCCGGTGACTCAACAGTGCACGACGTCCTTCACACCCACAACACCGCCCCCACCCTCTTCGCACCTCCCAGTCCCATTTCGGTCCGGTCGCACTGTCATCCTGCTGCCACGCCGCCCTCCTCCGTCTGGTAAGCACATCTCCTTGACCACTTCAGGTTTCTCTCCTTCCTTCTGTTATTACTAAGATCATCTCCTTCGACACTTAAAAGATTGGATTTCTTGTGGTTATTCAGGCTAGTGCAGCTTCAAAGAGGACCTCTTACTATCTTGTTCAGGTCAGTTATCTTCATAAACCCCTAATCTATTGATGAACCATGTTTGGTTCACTTGAAATTAATTTTAGTACTTGTTACTCTCTGTCTATTTCGAAATCCATGAACTCTTGCTCTTGAAATAACTTGTTATCTCAAGGTCAGTTTCATAAAGTCACTAAGATTGAGCTCCGGGAGTTGAAGCTTTAGTCTTGTGGAGTAAGTGTTTTACCACTGGTTGAAAATTGTTTCGTGTTCTATTGCAATTCTTGGTGGTATATGCTTCTCGTGATTTGATAGACCAGTTTTAATTATCTTATTGTATTTTGGTTTTGGGGTGGGATTCACAATTGTAAAGAATAGATTGTTCCCACAACTGTAGTTGTTAAATGGGTTTGATTACTATCTGAATTTTTGATTGATTTCGAGTTAGGATGTTTGTCTTTTATAGATTTTTTTGGCTGGATGGTATGAGTTGGATTTAAAGGAAGAATACAGTATACCATATGCTTCTCACTTTAAGGCTAAAACTCTTTCTTTTTTGTTTTCTTCTTCAGTTTTACTAGTATAATTCTCAAAGCTCAAAATCTCAAGTGCGTTTTTCCTCCGATCTGCTATTGGGGTTTCGTTATACTTCAATATGTGTTTCGTTGTGGGGCATGTGGAGTTTTTTTGCTAACTTGCACTTTTATTTTGTACAAGGGAAAAAATGGAGTTTGATAAGTGTTATATAGTGTTGAAAGCTTGAACTTTTGGTTCATATCTACTATTAGTCAGTTTCAGTTTTCACTATTTGAATGATTCAATATGAATATGCTAGCTATGAATGATACAACTGTATTACACCCATTTGTCTTTGTATACTTGTTTAGAATAGTTAATTATTATATGAATTGTTTGTGAATTTGATTTGTCACTTATACATTTTATCTATGTTGCTAAAGTGAAAGGATTTGAGCAATTGCTTTATCTCATGAACTTGAATTTCAAATGGAAAGCATAAAATTGTTTAGTAGGGTTAATTTTTATTTTATATAATATTTGAGCAAAACCTTAACTTTCCGTTTGAGGTACAATATTATTGAGCGCATATACTCTTTGAAGGTATCGTTCAATATATTGAACCTTGAATCGTTCAATAGGGCCGTACCAATTTAATATAGGGAGTGGTTTTGGATTGTGAAGCATTTGGTGGATATATCTAAGTGGACATGTTGAAATTAAATGTTAAAATTTATCTGGATTTTTTATGAATATGCGGAAGATGGATTGTTATCTTTTTAATCGTAGTTGGGTGTATGATAGGTTATATCCGAAAAGAAGGGGTTTGAAACGAACTTTCGTAGATGTGGTTGAAGAGTTTGTTTCCCAAGCAAAGCGACAAAAGTGTTTCATCGATGATGGAAACCGAATTAGATGTCCGTGTGCTAAATGTCGATGTCGAAAGATTAAGAGCGAAGACCTTGTGAAGACTAACTTGTATATGAATGGGTTCCAGGAAAATTACTGGATTTGGACTCTCCATGGTGAAGAAGTGCCACATGTTGATTTAGGGTTTGACGAGAATTGCACGGGTGCCTCAAGCAATCGTGCAGATATGGAATGTGGGGAATAATTTTTGTCAATGCAGGAGATGATGTGTGATGCCCTTGGAGTAAATGAGGCGCATGATTACAATAACACCGAAGATCTTCCGAATGAGGAAGCAGAAAGATTTTATAATCTTTTAACTTAGACAACAAAAAAGCCTTTGTTTGAAGAGGCCTCGGACTCAAAATTATCGGTGTGTGAGGCTTTTAGCTTGGAAGTCCAATTGGAATATTCCTGAAAAGTGTTTGGGTTTTTTTTGAAGATGTTTCAGGACGTGACACCTATAAAAGGAGTTGTACCAAAGAATTATTATGGTGCAAAGAGGTTAGTGTCGAAGTTGGGATTGGAAGTCAAGAGGACTGATTGTTGCATTAATGGGTACAGTTGTATTACGACAATGAATTCGGCATAAATGATGGCACTTTGGTCAAATGAAAATTTGGTCAAGCATCGAGGTATCGCCCTCCCAAGTCTGGGACAAGTAAGAACAAACCAATTCCCGTAAAGGCGATGTTCTATTTGCCGATAGTCGTTCCAAAGCTATAGAGAATGTTCGCATCAATGCAAACTGCAGGAAAAATGACATGGCACTTTGAGAACAAAATAACTTCAGGCATCTTACGGCATCCGTCCGATGACGAAGCATGGAAGCACTTTGACCGGGTACATGATTTTGCTGCGGATCCACGCAATGTACAACTTGGTTTAAGCTCCGATGGTTTTACCCAGTATATCCAAGTGTCGTCTTCGCCATATTCTTGTTGCCCCGTAATTGCTACTCCATACAATCTTCCTCCTAATATGTGCATGTCGAAACCTTATATGTTTTTAACATGTCTCATACCGGGACCATCCAGTCCGAAGGCAGGTGTCGCGATCGTCCCGTCCGGGAGCTGCGAAAGGAAGGTAAAAATAGAGGAATCACTACCAATATTTATTTGGGAAAAACATTGGAAAAACTATTTATTTTAAGAAAAACTAGTCTAAAAAAGGATAAAGATTTCAGTCCGGGAGTCGGTTACGAGTAGGGAAGGTGTTAGCACCCTACATCGCCCGTTTAAAAATGGTACCTCAAGTTAATTGTGCAAAATAATTTTAATAACCTTTGAAAATATTTACTTTACCCCGCTTTTAAAATAATAAAAATATAAACACAACAAAAGGGAAAATTAAATTTTGGCTTGACAGAATGATTGATTCTGCTCCTACGTATTCCTGGGTGCGATGGGAAACTCAAAGCCACGTAGTTCTTATAAAAAAAATTTGGTTGGTTGATATTATTTTTTTTGGAAAAGATTTGATCTTTTTGGTTTTTTTTTGTTAAAAAAAAGGATTTATTTTAAAATAAATTCACTCTTGCACAGAGTCCAAGATAGCAGTGCTATACGATAAACCCTTACAATTCATACGACACTTGAGGATGAATATCCATATATCAATGTCGTAGATTGTTGCGTGAATTCAAAAGATATTTTTTATAAAATTAAATTGGGTAAAATTGGTTAAAAGTGTAAATTGAAAAACATTTATTATTTTTTGCAAAAAGGGAATTCATTCTTGCACAGGGTTAAAGATAGCAAAGCTATACGATGAACCCTTACAATTCATACGACACTTGAGGATAAAAAAATCCATACATCAACGCTGTAGATTGTTGCATTAACTCAAAAGATTATTTTTACTAAAAGAATTTCCTTTTAAAAAAGGGTTTCATTGGGGGAAGGATTTTCATTATGAACCAAAGAGTCAAAAAATCTTTAAAAATGATTTATTATTTTAATTTCTTTTGAAAAGGGAGTTTGGAATTAAAAAAAAAAGATTTTTTCATTTGAGGAACAAAGAAGCACCAAACTCCTCTTTTTTAAGAAAGAAATGATTTTTTCCATTTTTTTATTATATATTTTTTTGAAAAGGATTTTATGAAAAACAACTAAAAAAATAAAACTTTAAGAGACCTTTTCATTTTTAAATTTTGTTTTTTTAAAAAAATAAAAAATAAAATGAAAAACACAAAAAAAAGGGAGGGAGACCTAGTAGTTAGCCCAATGCTTGTATTTCTGATGGGCCTCACTACATCATTGGCCTGGTTAGAAACACTTAAACAAATAAAAGGAGAAATTGGACCTAACAGACCGAGCCCAAAGCATCACTTAAAAAAAAAAAACAAATTTCTCTTTTGATGATTTTTTTGTTTGACCCAAATTCTAAAAAAAAAAAACAACACAATAAAATAATATAAAAAACTGGGCCTCCAACTACAACCAAGCCCAACCAATTAAAATCTCATAACCTAAATAATGATAACATAAAAGTACAAAGTCAAAACAAAAAGAAGATTAAAGGAGGCTATCAGAGTCTTGGAGACTCCATTGTTACCACTGCTGCAGAGATGGACCAAGGAGCACGCATGGAAGAGGGTGGCACGACAGCGGCAGAGGTGGACGTCCGGCACGTGATGGCTTGTGCAGTTCAGATCGGACAGAGACGTGGCTTGGATGCAGCTTGGTGGAGCTGTAGCGGCGTTCAGAGGAGGAGCTTGGGTTGAGGTTGAGCTGCAGTGGCGAGCGGCTCGGACGGCATGGTGGTGACGAACGGATCTGGGTGGCTCGCGCGATTCTGGGGCAGCGCTACTGTGGAAACGGCTCGGGATTCTGGTAACGACATGCGGCAGAGAACATCATTTGGGGCGGTGGCCAAGAAGCAGATCTGGTCGGGCTGTTACAGTGAGGAACGAGGATCGTACGGCGGCGGTGGCGGCGGACCCAGGTGGAGCCTGGGATAGTTCTTCTTCCTCAGAGCTATGACCCATATTCCTTCTTCTCGGTTGTTGTTCCTTTTTTGTGTTTTTTTTTGTTGGTTGTTTTTGAAAGGTGAAACAAAAAATGGGGAAGAACCGAGCAAAGAACTCTTAAGTGTATTTTTTATTGATTTTTTTTGATAAGATCCAGAATCCCCCCTCCTGAGAAGTGTAACATGTGTATATATAGGAACAAAAGAGGGTAAAGCCAAAAATTGATATTGGCCCGCTGAGGGGTAAGGACGAAAACTGCAGAAGGAGGGTGGTGCCATGGTGGTGCTCCCACTACTCTGTATAGTTGATACAGGTGCAGGGGTTGTTCCTTTTGTTTTGGAATAAAGCACAAGAAAACAAAAGGAAGAAGAAAAAACAACAGCTGGTTTATACTTCAAATGGAAGAAGACAAAGCAAGGATGGAAAAAAAGGGCAAAGAATTAAAAATTATTTTTATATTTTTTAAAATAAAAATTGGAAGTCTTTTTTTTTTGACTTGGATCATGGGCTCAACAAGCCACTTGCAACCAGATATGAAAATGGGCCACACTAATCCTATAAAGGGCCAAGAACAAAAACACATTTTTCCTTTTGCAAAGTCTTTATTTTCCTTTTGCAAAGTTTTTATTTTTATTTATCATTTTTTTGTTTATTATTTTTTCAAAACATTAATTACAAAAACATCCGGACAAAATTAGGTGTTCACAGTTGCCCCTCTTTACTTGTTTCTTATTAGATAGTAGGTGCAACCGTAGTTAACCTGTTATCGTTATAAGAAACGGGTAAAGACATGAACTCCAATTTTGGCCGGGGTTCATTGACAAGCAAAAATGATGCATAATTAAAAGAGCTTACAGGGTGAATTTACCCGTTAGAAGCTCAAACTAAAAGATAAAGGGCTTATGGAGTATGGTACCCGCTGAAGCTTGACAAAAGATAGAAAGCTTGCGGAGTCAATTATCCGCTGAAGCGTGACAGAAAAGGTTCAAAGCTTATGGAGTCGGTTGTCCGCTTAAGCCTGAAAGAAAAGATAAAAAGATTGCGAAGTCGATTATCCGTTGAAGCTTGAAATCAAAAGGTTAAAAGCTTGCGGAGTTGGTTATCCACTGAAGCTTGAAAGGAAAGGTAAAAAGCTTGTGGAGTCGGTTATCCACTGAAACTTGACAGAAAAGGTAAAAAGCTTGTGGAGTCGGTTATCCACTGAAGCTTGACAGAAAATAAAAAGCATGCGGAGTCGGTTATCCGCTGAAGCTTGAAAAGAAATGTTGAAAGCTTACGGAGTCGGTTGTCCAAGAAAGCTTGAAAGGAAAGGTAAAAAGCTTCCGGAGTAGGGTATCCGATGAAGCTTGCAAACAAAAAGGTTAAAAGCTTGTGGAGTCGGTTATCCACTGAAGCTTGACAGAAAATAAAAATAAAAAGCATGCGGAGTCGGGTATCCGCTGAAGCGTGACAGAAAAGGTTAAAAGCATACGGAGTCGGTTATCTGCTGAAGCTTGAAAGGAAAGGTAAAAAGCTTGCAGAGTAGGTTATTCGCTGAACTTGGAAACAAAAAGGTTAAAAGCTTGTGGAGTCGGTTATCCGCTGAAGCTTGACAGAAAAGGTAAAAAGCTTGTGGAGTCGGTTATCCACTGAAGCTTGACAGAAAATAAAAAGCACGCGGAGTCGGTTATCCGCTGAAGCTTGAAAAGAAATGTTAAAAGCTTACGGATTCGGTTGTCCGCTGAAGCTTGAAAGGAAAGGTAAAAAAGCTTACGGAGTAGGGTATCAGCTGAAGCTTGCAAACAAAAAAGTTAAAAGCTTGCGGAGTCGGTCATCCGCTGAAGCTTGACAGAAAAGGTAAAAAGCTTGTGGAGTCAGTTATCCACTGAAGCTTGATAGAAAATAAAAAGCACACGGAGTCGGTTATCCGCTAAAGCTTGAAAAGAAATGTTAAAATCTGACGGAGTCGGTTGTCCGTTGAAGCTTGAAAGGAAAGGTAAAAAAGCTTGCGGAGTAGGGTATCAGCTGAAGCTTGCAAACAAAAAGGTTAAAAGATTGCGGAGTCGGGCAATACCTGAAGCTTGACAAAATAAAAATAAAAAGCATGCGGAGTCGGGTATCCGCTGAAGCGTGACAGGAAAGGTTAAAAGCTTACGGAGTCGGTTATTCGCTGAAGGTTGAAAAGAAAGGTAAAAAACTTGCAGAGTCGGTTATCCACTAAAGCTTGAAAGGAAAGTTAAAACTTATGATGTATATGAATTTACGGGGCTATGTGCTCACAAAAGATAAACAGTTGTAATGCAATGAGATAATGCATGATACCAGAAATGTCCTATATGCTTGATGAAAACCTCAGATGATTTCAATGCAACACAAGGAAAGCCTGTAATACATTACTATATTTTTCATCGTTTAGATGGTTTTTATTATCACCCTCGACCCCTTAAAGTGTTGATCACAGGCAAGCTCTGAGATGAACTAAAACAAGTCCTGTCTTTGTGGAGATAAAGGGTCGAGCACTTTTGCATGGGTATGCTTCCTTTGCGATGATTGTCCCAATGCCTCCTGTCAGTAGACCACGGTACCCTTTGTTGGGAGACCATTTTGTCCTTTACGGCCTTTTGATACTTTCAAAGAAATTCTAAATGCTTTTGAAGACATCAATACATGTTTCACATTTCAGTATATACTTATCATGATGAATGCACACACAGAATTGACAAAAGTTAAGGCAAAGGGATAAGGGTAAAAAGAATTGAGAGTCAATGTCATTATATTTGGACTGAAAATGTATACAAAGAAGATATTACAATGGAGTATGGAATTTCAAAAAGGTTGTGGAGTGGAATCACATCTCCTCAAGTGACATCTCTTTCCATGACTAGTGTTAGTATCCCTCAAACTATCTCGACTGCTTACTAATCAACATCTGAGAATGTTATTTGCCCCAGTCTTCATGCATCTTGCCCACTAATTGCCTCAGTTCATCAGTCTGGACGACACTTCCATTGTTATGTTTTTATTTTATTTTTTTTGAACCCTAACTTTTTCCTAGACCGCCTTTTCAGGTTTTTCAGTCTAGCGGGTTGCTCTAACTTTTACCTAGATTGTCTTTTCATATTTTCAGCCTAGTGAGGTTTTCTTTTTTTCATTTTTCACTTTTTTTTCTTCTTCTTCTTGGGAAGTGCGTTCAAGCATAATACTTTTTGACTGCATCTGAGTTTACAGGGAGTGGAAGATCTTCCCCATCCATCCTGGTGAGGATTAAAGCTCCCCCCAAGAAGGCCTTTTTCACAACGTAAGGTACTTCGTAGTTTGAAGTCCACTTCCCTCGGCGATCCTTTTGGATTGGTAGAATCTTTTTAAGCACCAGGTCACCCTCCCGAAACTTTTGTGGTCGTACTTTCTTCTCATAAGCTCTCATCAACCTTCTCTGGTACAATTGACCGTGACACAATGCCCCTAATCTCTTCTCTTCAATGAGGTTCAATTGGTCTAGTCAATCCTGGACCCGCTCAGCTTCTTCCAATTCTGCTTCTCTCGGTACTCTTAATGAGGGGATCTCTAATTCAATCGGGAGCACTGCCTCCATCCCATAAACTAAAGAATATGGCGTTGCCCCTATCGAGGTGCGAATAGAGGTACAATAGCCGGGTAAAGCAAAAGGTAACATCTCGTGCCAATCCTTATACATCACCACCATCTTTTGGACAATCTTCTTGATATTTTTATTAGCGGCCTCAACTGCTCCGTTCATCTTTGGGCGGTACGGGGAGGAATTGTGATGCTTTATCTTGAAGTTTTCACACATCTCCCTCATCATCTTATTGTTCAAGTTGGTCGCATTATCAGTGATAATCTCACTCGGCAACCCATAACGACAAATTAATTCTCTTTTTACAAATTTGATCATGACATTCCTGGTCACATTGGCATATGATGCAGCCTCAACCCACTTTGTGAAATAATCAATGGCAACAAGAATGAAGCGATGTCCATTTGAGGCTTTTGGTTCGATTGGACCGATCACATCCATTCCCCACATTGAGAATGGCCAGGGTGCCGACAAGACACTCAAGGGAGCTGGCGGCGCATGAACCTTATTAGTATATATTTGACACTTATGGCACCTCTTCGCTTAATAAAAGCAATATGGCTCCATTGTCAACCAGTATTGGTCAGCCCTCAAGATTTTTCTTGCCATTGCATGCCGGCTTGCGTGTGTTCCAAAAGATCCTTCATGGACCTCCTCAATTATTCGTTTAGCTTCTTTTGCGTCAACACATCTCAACAACACCATGTCATGGTTTCTTTTGTAGAGAATATCTTCATCTAAATAGAAACCCATTGCAAGTCTTGTTAGGGTTCTTTTATCATTTTCTGAAATGCCCCGAGGATATTCCCTTCTTTGGATGAAGCATTTGATGTCATGGTGCGACATTTTTTTATCAGGCTCTTCCTCTATCACTTGACAATATGCAGGATGATCACGACTTTCCATTTTGATGAGTGGTAAGTTCCTCTCGTCACTTACTTTGAACATCGAGGACAAGGTAGACAGTGCGTCAACTAATTGGTTATCTTCTCGGGGAATATGGTGAAATGTGACTTCATCAAACTGCTCAATCAAACCTTTGATGTAATCATGGTATGGGATTAACTTGGCATCTTGGGTTTCCCATTCCCCTTTTAGATGGTGGATGACTAATGCAGAGTCCCCATATACCTCCAGTATCCTTGCCTTTGATTCTATCGCTGCCAGGATCCCGAGCGCACAAGATTCATATTCGGCTTTATTGTTTGTACAATCAAAGCAAAGCCTTGCAGTGACAGGGAAATAATCATTTTTTGGTGAGATTAGTATTGCCACGATTCCATGCCCCAATGCATTATAAGCTCCATCAAATAACAAATTCCACTTTTCTTTTTCTGGAGATTGTACGTGATCAAACAAAGCCATTATATCTTCATATGGGAAATTGCATTGCATCGATCCATAATCTTCTACTGGCTGATTGGCTAGATAGTTTGCGAGAGCGCTACCTTTTACTGCTTTTTGGGTGACATAGACAATGTCGTATTCTGATAGCAGGACTTGCCAGCCAGCAATTCTTCCAATCAGAGCAGGCTTATCAAAGATATACTTGATTGGATCCATTTTGGACACCAACCAGGTAGTGTAATACAACATGTAATGCCTCAAACGACGAGCCGCCCAAGCCAAAGCACAGCAAGTGCGTTCCAGCAGTGAGTAGTTGGCTTCACAACTGGTGAACTTCTTACTTAGATAATAGATGGCAGTTTATTTTCTTCCTGACTCATCGTGTTGCCCCAGTACACAACCCATTGACTCATCTAGCACAGTCAAATACATGATGAGAGGTCTTCCCGAAACTGGGGGAACCAAGATTGGAGGCTCCTGTAGGTATTGTTTGATCTTCTCAAAGGCTTTTTGACAATCTTCATTCCATGTTTCTGCCTGATTTTTGCGTAACAATTTAAAGATTGGTTCACATGTCGCGGTCAGTTGGGAGATGAACCGAGCAATGTAGTTCAATCTTCCTAAAAACCCACGAACTTCTTTCTCTGTTTGAGGTGCTGGCATATCGATGATTGCTCTAACTTTTTCAGGATCAATCCTCTTTGACTAACAATGAACCCCAGCAGCTTGCCTGATTTCACTCCAAAAGTGCATTTGACTGGATTCAGTCGGAGCCTAAACTTTCTTAACCTCTCAAAAAGTTTCCGCAGATTATCAACATGGTCATCTTCGGATCTGGACTTGGCGATCTTATCATCTCTTTATGCATCATGTCATGGAACAAAGCCACCATAGCCCACTGATATGTTGTCCCAGCATTTTTCAGGCCAAATGGCATAACTTTGTAGCAAAAGGTTCCCCATAAAGTGACAAATGTAGTTTTCTCCATATCTTCTGGTGCCATCTTGATCTGATTATATCCTGAGAATCCATCCATGAAAGAGAATAATGCATGTTGGGCAGTATTATCTACAAGAACATCAATATGAGGCAGAGGAAAATCATCTTTTGGGCTAGCTCTGTTCATATCTCGATAGTCGACACACATTCGAACCTTTCCATCTTTCTTGGGGACAAGAATGATGTTAGCAACCCATTGAGGGTACTTTACCACTTCTAGGAAACCCGCATCCAGTTGCTTCTTTACCTCCTCCTTGATCTTTAAAGACATTTCCGCTTTCATCCTTCGTAGCTTCTGCTTTACTGGAGGACACTCCGGCTTTAATGGCAGTTTGTGTTCTACTACGCTAGGGTCTAACCCTGGCATGTCTTGGTACTACCATGTGAAAACATCTTTATAATTCATCAACAACTTGATCATCCTACTTCGCTCCTTTTCTTTCAGGGAAAGGCCAATCTTGACCTCATTTTTATCATCTTCGGTTCCCAAATTGATTAGTTCACTCGGCTCTTCATGGGGTTTAATTTCCCTGGCTTCTTGTTCTACCAACCTCAATAGTTCAGGAGGAACTTCCCCGTCATCATCAACAACCTCATCAACTTGATCAATAAGATAGTCAAAATTGTATTCTGAGTTATTAACACTGTCATTTTCAAGAGAGTCACTTTTAGATCTGCATTTTGGTAGTTATCAGGGAAAGATGAATGAATAAATATTAAATATGGGAAACTGCATTTATTGGTGAGGAACGATGAATAAAAGCGAAGTAAAAACAAGAAAAAACTAGAAAAAAAAGGGATAAGAACATAAAGATATTGAATGCATGCATTTATTGATAAGTCATACTGAAACGGAAACAAGTAAGCCCATTACAACAAAAATCCTAAAGCCTTGGGCAGAGCTAAAGGATAAGCATTACATAATTACTTTAAAAAAAACGCTATGGTCCTGGGGAACTCAATGACCTCCCAATTGTTGAGCTCTGTATCCGGAGGGCATGGATACACCAGATTGACACCATGATCAGCGAGATAATCATCTTCAACAGTTGTTGCTTGGTCCAGGAATGCAAACCCTACACTTCGGAATCTCTGTCGAATGTCACAGATGGGAACCCTTTTCAGCCTCGTATTCACGATTTTCCAGCCGAGCCAACCTCTTTCTTTTATTCTCTTCTATAACCCTCATCTTGTTGGCCTTGGTGGGTTTATATCCCAACCCAAACCTGTCCTTGTTCTCGTTGAGCATGAGGATGTCGGTGACACCTTGGCTATTCTTCCCCAAACCGCTTCCAGGTCGGTATCCTCCTTCGAGCATAAACTTAGCCATCATAATGGACACTTTAAATGATTGAGGTTTTAAGAGTAGAACATCATCCCCAACATAAGTGGCATTAGCAATTTCAAGCAATTGGAAAACGGTCTCGAGAGCTTCTTCGGCAGATTCAATGTAAGGGGTTGTTGATGGCTTACTCACTAACATATCCTCCTCTCCAGAAACAATTATCAACTTACTATCGACAATGAACTTCACTTTCTGGTGCAATGTGGAAGGTACAGCTCCAAACGAATGGATCCACGGTCGTCCTAGGAGACAACTGTAAGTTGGTGTGATGTCCATTACTTGGAAGAGTATTTCAAAGGTGCAAAGGTCAATCTGAATGGGCAATTCAATTTCTCCCATGACTTCCCTTCGGGTGCCATCGAAAGCTCTTACAATCATTGTGCTTGGCTTCATATGAGTTCCATCGAAAGGTAACTTTACTAGTGTTGACTTTGGCAATACATTCAAAGAAGAACCATTATCAATGAGAACCCTAACCATGACATGATCTCGACACTTCACAGAGATGTGTCCCTAACCATTATCAGTAACGATGTTACCCACGATGTTATCGAGCTTGTCAACTGTGATGTCATGAGAGACATGAGCTTGATTCAACACCTTCATCAGTACTCTCCTATGTGGCTCAGAATTCAACAACAAAGACAAAAGAGATATCCGAGCTGAAGTTCGATTCAATTGATCCACAACCCTGTATTCGCTTTGCTTGATGAACTTCAAGAATTCACCGACTTCTTCATCAGATACCTTCTATTTATTATCACCCCATTTTGTATCCTTTTCATCCAGAGTTCCTTCCACCTTCTCTTTCCCCTTGCGATCTTTTTCTTCCTTTTCTGTTCCCTCCCTTTGCAATACCTATGGGGTATAAATGCGACCACTCCTAGTCATTCCACCAATTCCCGAAATGTTGGTAACCACAGTGGTCCCGTTGGAAGGACTTTGTTGAACCTGCCTATCATATTTCCATGGTACCGCTTTGGTGTCCTTGTAAGGGAAAGGACCTGGGACTCGGATGACAACTGGTGTTGGCCCACTCAAAATCGGCATAGGTTCCTTCTCAGTATAGTGTATCACCACAGGCTTTGGAGCGACTTGCTCAGGAACCGGTTGATGATTAATCACAACAGTAAAAGGAGTTATCTTAACTGGAGTTAGGGAAATTGTAGATTCAGCAACCATCTCATTCGATTCACAACCAATTAGGATAATCTTCATATCTATTAACTGTTGCACAACCTGTCGAAATTCTGCACAGTCTTCGATTGAATGCCCCATATTCCCGTCGAAGTCACACCTTATCTCTTCATCGAGGGTCTTCTCTTCAACAATTAAGGTTTGCACCAATCTATGTTTTTGCATCTCTTTTAAAATAACCCTCATGGGAGTTCTGACATTAGCCACTTGGCTCTTAAGAGTAGGTTCCCTGAAGCTATCTATGGCATTGATTCCCGAACCCCCATGATCTGGCATAGGACCTTGTGCCCCATTCGGAGCATCTTTCTGAAAGCTCAACCACTTAGCATCATTAAGATCTTGTACCTTAAATTTGAAAGTCCTGCAGTTCTCAGTGGAATGACCTATTGCCCCCACATGATACTCACATTTAGAATTTGGGTCAAACCACTTCGGATAAGGAGGGCCCAATGGTTTCATTGGGATAGGAGTCAACACAGATTTGCTTATAAGCTGATGCGGTAGCTTAGGGTAGGTCATGGGTATCGGGTCGAAATATACTGGCTTTCTTTCCGAGTTGTACGGTGGTCTTGTTTGGCTGGTGTTTGGGTTTGGACTTAGGGGTTGAACAATTTGAGGTGGCATGGTAGGGTGTGTTTGAGGCTGAGAAGGGTATGGTGGCCGGTAAGGAGCCATCTGTTGAGGATTTGGAAATTGTGAGGTGGCAGCGATGTATGGCTGGTTGGCTTGGTGATATGGGGCATATTGGGCTTGGAAGGCGGGTGTTTGGTTTGGTTTCTTTTGTTCAAAGGTTACTGCGTGTGCTTCTCCTTCTTTCTTTTTCACAAACGGGGCTTTCTTTGGGCCGTTCGCTACTAAAGACTCGGTGATCTTGCCATTCCTCTGTCCACTTTCAATTCTCTCACCGATGATGACCATATCAGAAAAGTTTGATGACACACTCCCAATCATTCTATCATAAAAGGGCGACTGGAGTGTATCAATGAACATCGCCACAATTTCTTTCTCAGCTAATGGAGGCTCTACCTGAGCTGCCAATTCCCTCCATCGTTGTGCATACTCTTTGAAAGTCTCGGTGTCTTTTTTTGACATATTTTGGAGTTGCATCCTATCAGGAGCCATGTCAATATTGTACTTGTATTGCTTCAGGAATGCATCTGCTAGATCTTTGAAGGATCGGATGTGGGCCCGTTCGAGATGCGTGTACCAATTTGAAGCTACCCCGGTTAAACTGTCCTGGAAGAAGTGAATCAAGAGCTTATCATCTTGAGCATATGATGCCATCTTCCTTACATACATGGTCAAATGGTTTTTGGGACAAGTGGTTCCCCGATATTTGTCGAAATCGGGCACTTTAAATTTCGGCGGAATTACAACATTTGGTACCAGATAAAGTTCTGAAGCATCCCGCAAACCATAACTATTTACTCCTTCAATGGCCCGTTGTCTTTCCTCTAGCACTTCCAACTTTTCCTTAGATTGGGAATTCCCTACTGACTGATTCACTGGAGTTTCACCGTACATATTCTGAGGGAAGGAGTATGGCATGTAGGAGGATCCAAAGTTTGGCATCATTTGAGTCCCCTGGGGCCCATAATTTAGGATGCATTGTGGGGTTTTTGGATTGGCAGAAAGCGTCACCGTCGAGGTGTTACCATCTTTAGGGTTGACAGTTTGTGTTTGTGGCATTTCGACAACATCGGTGGGGGTTTGTGTCTGAGTGATATGTTCAGAGTTTTGAATACCATCTTGTGGGCTGGGGGCCGTTGGTGGCACAAATCCACGAGGCAAACCGTATGGGGGATTGTTCAGGTCAAATGAAAGATGAGTTTGGTTGGTTGGATAAATAGTGAGGGACATCATGGCCCCTGGTTGGTTGAAGCCTTGAATAGGAATCTGAGAAAAACCGGACGGGATGAGAGGTGTGGCTGGATGTCCTTCGTTCGAGGCTGGAGGGTTCTCCTCTGTGTTCTTTTCCTTCTGCATTGCTTGTAGGATCTCCATCATCTTAGCCATCTGATCCTTAATTTGACTGACTTCATCCCTGATCTCTTGGACTTCTTCTAGTTCATCCGCCATGGCTCTTGTCTGTGACCGAGTGCGATAAGGGTGTCTTGGAGCAATTGTTCAGAAAATCCACACTGTTTTAATCAAAACAAAAGTGAGAACAAAATGTTTGAAAATGCAAAAAGCTTTTATAAAAATCACCTTTGGAGTTTATTATTATTTTTGAGTTAACACCTTATAACAGACAAGAGATGGTCCCTCCACCCCACACAGAGCATTGTGCTCATAAGATGAAATGGAGTTGACAACAAATCTAGGGGATAAACAACTCTCCACAATAGATGTTGCCTCAAGCACACTAGCAATTTTGAATTGAGACATCTCGTCCTACACTTTGCACAAAAGGAAGAATCCTATAAGGCAAAGATGTAGTTGACAACATAGTAAAGGAAGACCATGCTCCACGATAGGTGTCGTCACAAGTAAGGTGCAAGAGTTGGAGTGCAAAGAAATCATAGAGGCAAGAACAGATTTCATTAAAAACTCCTCAAAGCAATACATAAAATCATGGAGGCAAGGACAAATTTCATTAAAATCTCCTCAAAGCAATACATAGATTGGGATTACATTGGTCGCGCTGTCGCGCACGCGCCAAAAAGCGAGCGGTTTACAAAAATATGTAGATAGGGAGCGACAACTCGAGTATCGTCTCACAAGGACTCTTGGGTTGCTATTATCAGAAAAGTCAGATTTTGGGGGGTTTTGGATTTGAATTTAAACAAAGAAAACAAAGCAGAAAATAATGCAAACTAAGAATTATCAAATAGCTAAGAAACGATTAACCTACTATTTTCGGTTTCCCACTATCATTGGTTCATATAAATCCAAGCCCTAAGCGGATTCTACCATCTTTTCGATTGTAACATCAGTTAACAAGCGAAACCAATGCTACGAGATATATGTTCCTATTCCCGAATTAAGCAAACGGGGTGAAGCACTCATGAACTAAGCGAACATGATTGAACACACGCGAATTAAGCAAACGCGATTAAGTATAGGAACACACAATTATCGAAATAAATCAACACCTATTCTATACGATTCTGAATTAAGCAAACAGAACATATAAAACAAGTATTGAAAGAGAATAGCATAAAGTTCAGAATTTACAAAACCTCAAGTGACGGCGGAACCCGATTACAATAGATTAATCAAGGGAGACTAGCTCTCCATTACAAACATAAACCTAACCTAATTTCGCACTATGAAAAGAAAAGAAGAAGAGAAGAGAAGATGATCAGTTCTGCCCTAAAACAGATATAAATACAGATTCTAGGTTGCGGTCGCTCGCGAGGCTAAACATGTTTCGCGAGGCGAATATTATGAACAGTCGCTTTCTCGCGAGGTGAAACATGATTCGCGAGGCTAGCCAGAGAGGGTGACTGTTGCTGCTCGTGCTGGTCTTCGGGCTCGCGAGGCGAGCATCCTCTCGCGAGGCGAATCCTCCAGAATTGCATTTTTTTCCCTGTTTCTTTATTCCCTTAACTTCTAAGTTAACCTGAAAACAATGAAACAGCCATAAGTGTTTTATTTGACTCAAAACTGGCTAAATTAACCTAAAACTACTTAAACGACTCAAAACGTTGCTTGAGGACAATCGAGTCTAATTTGGGTGAAAACGGGATATAAATAGCACAAAACCATGGTCATACTAGTCATAAAACTAGATGAGTCAGAGGCTTATCAACATCATAATTCTCGACATTGTTACAACATTTCCATCCTAAAGTCAATAGCTTAGGTCTCTTTCTTTTTAGTCCTCGATCAAACCCTCCACACATTTGCATGAAATCATCCAACTCGGTCGGGAGACGAAGCATAGGGTCCGCACGAATTTGTTTTTCTGCCTTTTCAAAGCGTTGGACAAATTCAGAATACAATGGCTTAGCTCCAAATTCATGCTCATATATCTTTTTTTCCATATGTCAATATCTATTCCTCGCTCTTGCGCCTCTTCTCTCCACCACTTCACGGCATTCATTGCTTGAACCACTTGATCATGATAGTGTTTTGCTGATGTCCACCCTAAATCGCGCTGCTTCTTGATTTCGACTAGTAGGATATTCAACTCTTGGACCTTTTGTACCAATTCATCAGCCATCCTATCCTGTGCACAAATTTGCTTTTGTAAGTTGCCATTGACTCCCCTTTGTCGATTAACTTCCACTTCCAATGACTTTCTCACATCTCCTTGCTGAACGACGTCTTCTTCTAACTGACGCTTTTCTTTTCTTAGTTGATGCCTCTCTGTTGTCAAGGACAATACTTTACTTTCAAGATTCTGGATCCTAGTCATGACGCTCGGCGGGACCTTGTTTGTATTCTTCTGGACTCTTGAGGTTGTTGAGATATCTGCACACAAATCTTTTAAGTGTTCATTTTCCTTTGTTAACTTCTCACATCGCTTCTGACCATTGACTATTTTCAACTCGGCATTTTGCTTTTGTTGTTCCATTTCCTTCATTTGTGCTTCCAGGACTTTCAGTTGTTATGCCATTTGAGTTACCGAAGGGGAGTAATCTTCAGCTTTCGTGCTTTCTACAGGAACGTTGACGGGACCTTTCCTTGATTTTCTCCATGCTTCATATTCTAAGACAATGATTAGGATTGGTCGGCCCAATTGTGATCTCCCCGCCATCCTCACATTTTTCCATGCATTTCTAACTTCTTTTGCCAACAACTTGGTATTCTCACCATCCTCGTATCGGAAACAGCATCCACCGAGTTGTTCTTCTCATGGCACGGTTTGCGTCCAACAAAGTTGTCGTAAGGCTATGGCGGGTGTGTAGGATATGTACCCTCGTGGGCCCATCAAAGGAACATTTGGATAGTCACCACAACTAGAAATGACGTCTTGCCCCTGCTGACTTTCGTACCATGGGCATACCCACTTAAAAGAGTCTCTTTCCACTTTGTCAAACTCGCTCTTCCATTCCTCTTCATTAAGCTGTCTTGTAGGGATGTTATGGAAGCCTCTTGGTGGATCTGAATGGTGGTTGATATGGCCTTTTGCATACATGTGAGTCATGACCCATACATAGAGCAATTGTGCACAACATCGGAGCTTCCCCTTTGGATGCCGCTGGCAAAATTCTAGAGTCAAAAGCATTTAAGCCAATATTGCCGGTACGGGGTTTTCCCTTCTTTCAACTGTGAAGAACACGTCCATTGCTGCTTGATCTATCATGTCTAGCGCTGATGGAAATAGAACCAACTCATATACTGCTAGTGCCAATACCCTCTCAAAGATTTCCCAGTCTTGCCGATCCATTAGTTTCCTCAAGTGATTTTCAAGAAAATTTTGAATCAACCCTCACGAGTTTGAGTGCCCGGTCAAGTTCACTTCAATTTCAGGAAGCCCTAATAACCCTGTTATGCTTGCAGTGGTCAAGTATTTCCCCAGGTGAAAGTACACAACGGGATTTTTCTGCATTGGCAACCTTAACAGGCAAGCATATTCTTCAATGGTGGGTGTAATGTCCATGTTTGGCAACTCGAAACATCTGAGACGTGGGTTCCAATACTGACTTAGAGCACTCAAAGTAGTAGCTTCAACCGGTATGAAAATTAGGTCCAAGATCCCTCCATACTTCTTGACGAAGCTTTTTCGATGTTCTTGAGGCAAAGATTGGCTCAACTCTTTCAGATTCTCTAAGGAGTTCAAAATCACCCTGGAGCTCTTGGTGGCGGGAGCATTGCTAGTGTGTCTGACTTTTTCCATCTCTTGTTATCAAAGGTGTTGTCTCTCACCAAATTATCTGTGCAAGGAAAATTTTATTTTATTAATAACATTTGGAAAGCAAATTTACTTATGCATGAGAGTGTACCGAAATGTATGAATGAATGACATATTGACGATGCATGACCTGAAATACTACATGCACGAGCATACAATGAATAAGAATGAGTGTAATAGAATGCATGAATGAATCGCATGTTAAGGTGCAAGCAGAAAATCTTATGATGCATGAGATATAAATGTGATTATTCATGCTGCAGAAAAGCCGGAATGCGCTCCCTTTTGCCCTACATAGGTCATATCCTAAAATTTGAACTTCTGAGGTCAAGACCCTAGTTTGGTAGGCAGCTAATGGCATTTTATATGCATGACTTTCGGGACAGATCTAGACCTCTAAACATATGGTCCCCGGATTAGCCTCATCTAAAAGATAAGGATCCGAATCCATGAACCTCACCACATGGACAAATAAGTCACAATATGGTAGTCCATGTACCAGTAGCAATCCGAGCGAGAGAATCAGTGACTATCAGGGACGCAAAAGCATCATAATAACATCATTGAAGCCCCTTCTAATCTTATGGCATTCCAAGACTCGGGTATAGAGCCCAAAAGTGTGTGAATATGTGATGGTGATGTGTGTGCTGGGAGCAAGCAAACTTGCACAAAACCTAAAAGAAATTATCCCCAAACCTACACAAGATCGGGCAACATTTAAAAAAGTTTTCTACCCTATGGTGGCAAGAATATACAAAGACATTTATAAGAACAGATAAAACTATTTACGAAATAAATAAAACAAAGAAGGGTAAAACTAATATTTTCAAAGCTATTAAAAAATGCACAACCAACTATGTTAGGCCTGACTCTCTACAAAGTCCCCAGCGGAGTCGCCAGCTGTCGCGACCGTCCTTTTCGGGAGCCGCGAAAGGTAGGTAAAAACAAAGGAGTCGCCACCAATATTTATTTGGGAAAACCATTGGAAAAACCATTTATTTTAAGGAAAACTAGTCTAAAAAAGGATAGAGATTTGAGTCCGGGAGTCGGTTACGAGTAAGGAAGGTGTTAGTACCCTACATCGCCTGTTTAAAAACGGTACCTCAAATTAATTGTGCAAAATAATTTTAATAACCTTTAAAAATATTTACTTTACCTCGCTTTTAAAATAATAAAAATATAAACACAACAAAAGGGAAAATTAAATTTTGACTTGACAGAATGATTGATTCTGCTCCTACGTATTCCCGAGTGAGATGGGAAACTCAAAGCCACGTATTTCTTATAAAAAAAAATTTGGTTGGTTGATTTTAGTTTTTTTTGGAAAAGATTTGATCTTTTTGATTTTTTTGTTAAAAAAAGGATTTTGTTTTAAAATAAATTCACTCTTGCACAGAGTACAAGATAGCAGTGCTATACGATAAACCCTTACAATTCATACGACACTTAAGGATGAATATCCATACATCAACGTCGTAGATTGTTGCGTGAATTCAAAAGATATTTTTTATAAAATTAAATTGGGTAAAATTGGTTAAAAGTGTAAATTGAAAAACATTTATTATTTTTTGCAAAAAAGGAATTCACTCTTGCACAGGGTTAAAGATAGCAAAGCTATACGATGAACCCTTATAATTCATATGACACTTGAGGATAAAAAAATCCATACATCGACGTCATAGATTGTTGCGTGAACTCAAAAGATTATTTTTAGGATAATAATTTCCTTTTAAAAAAGGGTTTCATTTGGGAAAGATTTTCATTATGAAACAAAGAATCAAAAAATCTTTTAAAAGGATTTATTAATTTTTTTTTTGAAAAGGGAGTTTGGAATTTAAAAAAAATATTTTTTCAATTGAGGAACAAAGAAGCACCAAACTCCTCTTTTTTAAGGAAGAAATGATTTTTTCCATTTTTTATTATATATTTTTTTGAAAAGGATTTTATGAAAAACAACTAAAAAAATAAAATTTTAAGAGACTTTTTCATTTTTAAATTTTGTTTTTTTTTAAAAAACACAAAAAAAAATGGGAGGGAGACCTAGTAGTTAGCCCAATGCTTGTATTTCTGATGGGCTTCACTACATCCTTGGCTTGGTTAGAAACACTTAAACAAATAAAAGGATAAATTGGACCTAACAGACTGAGCCCAAAGCATCAATTAAAAAAAAACAAATTTATCTTTTGATGATTTTTTTGTTTGACCCAAATTCTAAAAAAAAAACAGCACAATAAAATAAAAATAAAAAACTGGGCCACCAACTACAACCAAGCCCAACCTATTAAAATCTCATAACCTAAATAATGATAACATAAAAGTACAAAGTCAAAACAAAAAGAAGATTAAATGAGGCTATCAGAGTCTTGGAGACTCCATTGTTACCACTGCTGTAGAGATGGACCAAGGAGCACGCGTGGAAGAGGGTGGCGCGACAGCGGCGGAGGTGGACGTCCGGCACGTGGTGGCTTGTGCAGTGCAGATCGTACAGAGACGCGGCTTGGATGCAGCTTGGTGGAGCTGTAGCGGCATTCAGAGACGGAGTTTGGGTCGAGGTCGAGCAGCAGCGGCAAGCGGCTCGGACGACGCGGTGGTGACGAGCAGATCTGGGTGGCTCGTGCGGTTCTGGGGCAGAGCTACTGTGGTGACGACTCGCGATTCTGGTAATGACACGCGACGGAGAACATTGTTTGGGGCGGTGGCCAAGAAGCAGATTTGGTCGGGATGTTACAGTGAGGAACGAGGATCGTACGTCGGCGGCGGTGGACCGAGGTGGAGCCCAGGACAGTTCTTCTTCCTCAGAGCTATGACCCGTATTCCTTCTTCTCTGTTGTTGTTCCTTTTTTGTGTTTTTTTTTGTTGGTTGTTTTTGAAAGGTGAAACAGAAAATGGGGAAGAACCGAGCAAAGAACTCTTAAGTGTATTTTTGATTGATTTTTTTTATAAGATCCAGAATCCCCCATCCTGAGAAGTATAACATGTGTATATATAGGAACCAAAGAGGGTAAAGCCAAAAATTGATATTGGCCTGCTGAGGGGTAAGGACGAAAACTGCAGAGGGAGGGTGATGCCATGGTGGTGCTCCCACTACTCTGTATAGCTGATACAGGTGCAGGGGTTGTGCCTCTTGTTTTGGAATAAAGCACAAGAAAACAAAAGAAAGAAAAAAAAAACAAAAGCTGGTTTATACTTCAAATGGAAGAAGACAAAGCAATGATGGAAAAAAAAGGACAAAGAATTAAAAATTATTTTTATATTTTTTTAAATAAAAATCAGAAGTCTTTTTTTTTACTTGGATCATGGGCTCAACAAGCCACTTGCAACCAGATATGAAAATGGGTCACACTAATCCTATAATGGGCCAAGAACAAAAACACATTTTTCCTTTTGCAAAGTTTTTATTTTTATTTATCATTTTTTTGTTTATGATTTTTTCAAAACATTAATTAAAAAAACATCCGAACAAAATTAGGTGTTCACAACTGGTATTGATGTTTATTTACAGTCTTTGATTGATGATTTAAAGAGGTTGTGGAGCGGTGTGTTGACGTACGATATCGCAAGGAAGGAAAATTTTATAATGAAGGCAGCTTTGATGTGGACCATTAATGACTTCCCTGCTTATGGTATGTTGTCTGGTTGGGGGAGTCATGGTAAATTGGCATGTCCACATTGCATGGAGTAAACAAAGGCCTTTACCTTGAAACACGGGGGGAAAAGTTATTGGTTTGACTCGCATCGTATGTTCTTGGAAATGGATAATTCATTTAGATGGAATAATAATGTCTTCAAAAAGGGGGAAGTTGAAAAAGATGCACCGCCACCTAGGTTCACACCGGAAGAGATTTGGAGTAGAGTAAGAGAACTACCAAAAGTCACTGACAATGGTCGTGTGTCCAAATTACAAGGATACGGGGAGGGCCATAAATGGACAAAAAGAAGTATTTTTTGGGACCTCCCGTATTGGAAAGGTAACTTGTTGAGACACAATCTTGATGTTATGCACATAGAGAAGAACTTTTTTGATAACATATTAAACATTGTCATGAATGTGAGCGGGAAAACCAAGGACAATGAGAAGGCAAGAATGGACTTAACTTTGTACTGTAGGCGATCAGAATTGGAACTGAAGTCGCAGGCTAATGGGAAGATGTTAAAACTGAAAGCTAGTTACACTTTAACTGTCAATGAAGCAAAGATCGTTTATCACTGGATAACAGAACTTTGGATGTCGGACGGTTTTTCTTCCAACTTAGTGTAACACTCCGATTTTCACTGTTTCAAAATAATCGAAATGCGAACGATTATTTGTATTTATTTATATGAGTATTAGAAAATTATTTTAAATCAACGGAGTTCATCACTCAATCCTACTTGAATGTAGGAAGCTACGATTAAAATTTAGGTTGAAACGACGGCCGAATCCCGGTCCGCTATTTTCACTGACAGTATATTTATACTGCTCAAAAGACCTAATTTTAATTCGTGAACGAAAGACTTAAGGTTTTTATTTTATTTCCTACAACTATGTATTTTCAGAATTATTTCATAAAAAAATAAAATAATTTACGTTTTTCGGGCGTAATACGTAATCGGGTGAGCGGCAGAATGGATTTTGGAGTTTCCAAGAGCAGATGAAGAGTTTATCTTAGGATTTTAAGATGATTTATGGGGATGAATCATACTTTTAAGTTTATAAGGTTCTAACAGGGTTAAAGTGTCAATTTTTGAATTTTACGCTTAAGTCCCTGAACTTTCTGTTAATTATACTTTGGTCCCTAAGTTAGTTTCTAAGTTTTTTTAAGTGAATTGGGCCAGAACCCTTGATCCCAATCTCTTATTGGACCTTGGCTATGAAGCCCAAATTTCTTGTCCATGAATTGATTCCATAAAAGCCCATTTGAAACCCTACAAGTTTCCTATGTCATGCTTAAGCTTAAATCTTTTGGTGGGCCCCACAAAAATGAATCCAAGCCCAAATTTATTAGGCCTATGCGCAAGCCCATGAGGGAGAAGAGGCTGCCCTCATCATTTTTGGATGAGCCAAGATTGTTCTAGAATGCTCTACATTTTTCTACATTATTCTACAAGATTCTACTACATTCTATTATCTTCTCAAATCTTCTCAAACATTCTAGCTTTTTCTTAAAATATCTCATGAAGAAAAATCATCCAAGAATAGTCAAGATAAGACCACATTTAATGTGGCAAATGGTCATCATTACAATTTATTGACAATTTGCAAAATAGTCCTTATACTTTTGGAATCTTTGCAAAATGGTCCCTATGAATTATTTGCACTTTAATCCTTTGAAAAGCCACCTCCTTTCTCCTAAATCCTTCAAAAGTGGCGCAGCCCACACTCTTATAAATATGCCTTCACTTCATTATTTGACATTTTCACACTTTGCACAAAAACTACTCAAAAGTTCCAAGTTCATAAGCCTTTTAGCATCATTTTGTGAAGCAAGTCTTTGGATCTTCACTTGTTTTTGATCTGCAAGAGGTGAATCCTATTCTTCTTCCTTAATCATATCTATGTTCTTCAATAAATTTCTTGATCCAAAGTCTATTTCATATATGTTCATCACTTTTAAGTTTCTAGATCTAGAACTTTGAAAATTCATAACTAATTCTAGAAAAATCCTTTTGACATGAAACCAATTGCTATGATCTTAAAATCATCTCTATTTTCATCATCTAGAAGCATATGATCATGAGAAATTTCTTTCCTTGATTTCTTGACTGGGCCGAATCTAAGACAAAATGATGTCCATAGGTTTTGTTTCATTTTCATGTCTTGATTCATGATTCAATCTTCTAGTACCTTGATAGTTCTTGTATGTAAGTACATAGAAGATAAAAAATCAAACTATAACCTATTTGTTTCATCAAGGCCGAACCCTAGGTGGATGAGATTTGATGAGTTTTGTTCAAAGTTTTCATTAATGACCTTAGTAATCAGGCTATTAGTAGGTATGCTTAATAAATCCAAGTTGGTTTATCAAACTAAAAATCCTATCCCCATGAACATGTTAAGGTCGAATCTAAGTATATGAGAGTTAGGAAGTTTTGAGTTTAAAATTTAGTTGTTTAGCCACTAATCTATGATCTTGGTTGATTAAGGACTATTAATCTATGACTTAACCATGATTATAAATTTTAAGGATTTTGAACCCTAAAAGTCAGCCCTTGGCCGAAACCCTAACCCTAAAGGTTAGAGGATTTTGTTTCAAATTTTAGTCTTGTAATAAGTAATCTATGTTAGTTAAGACTCTAGTAACTAGGATCCAAAAGATGGCATTAAGAAGATAATCCTAAACCTATTTTCTAAGTCTTGGCCGAACCTAGCCCTAAAGTGTCATAGATGGTTGTTAGTTGATTAATTATAGTTATGTTGTTTGGATGAAGGTGGTTGTGTTAACTCGTGGCGGGATAACGAGGATCGTCGTGTACGTGTTTCCGGTGATAACTCAGGTGGGAGAAAGAATCATCCTATCATCGGAATTGATAAGTAGTATATTCTATAATAATTGTGTAGGGCGACCTAAACCTTACTAGTAGTCGAGTAATCGACAAGACCAAAATCCCATTGGAAACCTTTTCTATAAAGCCAATGATGATTCGGGAATTGTAGGTTTATCGACATTAAGTTGATCATGATTTTAAGTATTTAAGGATGTTTGATTTTATGTTATCAAATTTACTGTGATACGCTGGTTGAGGTATTCCATCTGCATGTGACGTATTATTTCGGTGTTTAAATATTCTGTTGATTAATGTGTTATGCATGATCTGCCTGGGTTTAATACTCTGCTTAGATGATTTTAAGGAAAGATATATATTGCTCGAAGGTATTTTGTTTGGGTGAGCGTTTTGAATATGAATTAGAGGTGCCTCGCTATTATTTTATAGAAGTGATGTGATATAGAGTGTAAGTGGAGGTTATGAGGAAAAGCTTGAGGTATTAGGTTGTTATTGATAAAAGTCAGTGAGAATTATGTGTTGCATTGTTGTTCATAACCGTGTATTTGAGATACACGAGGTCCGAAGTTCTCGTGGACCATTCCAAATTAGAAGTTAAGTTGTGCAACTATAGTGTCATTGATATGCATGAGCACCCTTGACAGAGTGAGAGAGAGAATCAGGGTGTGCACCGATGGTACTGTGCAACTATAGTGTCATTGCTTTGCATGAGCATTCTTACCATGGATGAGAATGTGCACCGGCGTTGGGAACGTGTCACTTGGACGACTGACAGACATTCCTAACGAGGGATGTGTGTCAGGATTAGTAGTGGCCACGTCAGCATAAAGGTTTAGTTTCATGAGTTGGAGGGTAGAGGATGATGTTATAAAGTATGGAAGATTGTAGATTGTGAGTGATGCGGGTTTATGACTATTATTGTATTATATGCTATGAATCTTATCCACTTATGATGATAGAACTGTTTCTTATCTCCCTATTTCTGTATTTTTGTGTATGTCTACTTTGTTACGTTAGAAGACCATATGGACGACTACGTTATTGAGGAGATGGATGGAACCCCATATGAGACGGAGATTGTTGAAGAGTTGAACGACGTTCCGTATGAAGTTGACGCTGAAGAACAACCTACTAATCCTAATAATGTAGCGTAGTAAGTTTAGAGCCAGTGAGTCACATAAGATGTTTTGTTTTCCGTAGTTATAAGCAAGTTGTATAAATAAGTACCTGTGTGGGATCCTACTGAGATGATACCCTAAACAGTGTTGTGTAAAATAAGGATACTTATGTGTGTATTTATGTAATATAGTTTTGGTATGTTTTATATTTGTAGAAGTTATATGATTATTATTTAAGTTTTAATTTTTTACGTATTTTCAACGATAAGCGCGCGATTAAATAAATAAATATTAAGGTTTTAATTTAATAATACAATGGGGCACAATGGGGTGTCTCACTTAGCAAGATGTACCGATGTTAACAAAGGAAGGATGCATGGGATGAAAAGTTATGGTTGTCATGTATTCATGGAATGTTTACTTCCTATCGCTTTTAGTTCATGGCCAGTGCATGTCTTGAATCCGCTTACTGAATTGAGTCAATTCTTCAAGGATTTGTGCTCTGTAACATTGAGGGAGAATGACCTGATTAGGATGGAGCAAAATATTCCCATCATTCTATGCAAGTTGGATAAAATATTCCCCCTGGTTTCTTTGATTCTATGGAGCATCTCCCAGTATATCTCGCGTATGAAGCAAGGCTTGGTGCACCGGTTCAATATAGGTGGATGTATCCATTTGAAAGGTAATATAACCATCCTAGAATTTTAATTAGACTTTTTTCCATTCGAAGTGAAAGGATATGACTATAAACTTGTTGTTGTTTTATAGATTCATGGGTGATTCAAAACGATCGGTGAAAAATAAGGCTAGAAGGATCAATCTATGCATCTTACTTATACCGCAAGACAACCCATTTTTGTTCCCATTATTTCAAGAACTTCATGTTGTCACCGACATATAGTAGGAATGAAATGGAAAGTGAAAGTGAAAGACATCCGTTAACCTTGTCAGTCTTTTGCCAGCCTGGTCATGCTATCGGGAAGGGGACCTCACACTGGTTATCGGACAAAGAGAGGAAGTCGGCTCATGTTCATGTGTTGATCAATTGTACCAAAGTTAAACCATACCTTGAGTATGCATTTCATATCATTTTCTTTCAATTACCTAATAGTATATATTTTTCTGCCAATAATATTGTCCAACTTTACAACGCCTTCTTGATATCTGAAAATAGCGAACAAGAACAGTCCGCTCGTATACATGCTAAATTTCCAATCTGGTTTAAGCAACAAGTTAGTATCGTAAAAATCTTTGAATTATCCATTGTATGTAAAATCTAGACATGATTTTTTAGAATTGCCAGCCTGGTCATGCTACCGGGAAGGGGACCTCACACTGGTTATCGGACAAAGAGAGGAAGTCGGCTCATGTTCATGTGTTGATCAATTGTACCAAAGTTAAACCATACCTTGAGTATGCATTTCATATCTGATGCATGATTTTTAGAATTAAAGGCAAGTGCACCTCGTCGCAATCAAGTAATACGGTGGTGAGACCGGTTATCGTATCCACAGGGATTGGTTGCCAATTACCAATTTACAAGCTTAACAACTATTTAGACTAAAATAAAGTATGAGAGATTAAAACAGAAAATAAAGAAGCAAAACAATATTTTTGGTCTTTTGGGAATTATATCGAGCACTTGGAAGGCAAACAGAGATGTGGCTAAGATTGTTAAGGTTAGACTACACTAATCCTCCCTTAATTGCAATGAAATGGTTATCAACACAAGTCCTACTTCAATTATGACAATCAAGCCTTTTCTAAAATACTCAAGCCTAATGTCTTAGGTGCATTGAGCCTAAAACCCCAAATCAAACCCTAATGTCTTAGGTGGATTAATCTGTGATTTTGCATTAAGTCAAGACTTATCAGATTGCAAGCATTCAACACCTATGTCTAGATTCTTGAACTACTTGGCATATGATTCATGAGCATGCCTTAACACCAACCTTTCAGTCATCTATCAAAGCAACACATCATTCCTATGGGTAGCTAATCCAAGGAAAGCATTAAGCACGGAATCACATACTGATAAAGAAATAGAGACTTGCATTAAAACACCAAATCAAATACAACAAGTTCAGAAAAGTTACATCTAACCCCAACAATGGGGATTTAACTACTCATGATAAAAGGAAATACAAAAGAGAATGAGAAAAGGGATGGAGAATACTCATAGACAAGCTTCCTCCATTCCTCAGAGCAAGGAAATCTCCCCTTCTAGGGCTGGAACCCTATCTCAGCCGCAGCCTCCAAGTCCCCAAGTGCTCTCTCCACCAAAAGCTCTTTTTTTAGGTTAGAAGTCGGTCCCCTTTTCTGTTCATCACAGCCCTATTTATAGATCAGTATCGCGTCACGGCCGTGACGGCCATCACGGCCAGGCCGTGATGGTTTCTGACTTGGGCGAATTTGCACAAAATGGTCACTCGCGAGGCGAGCCCTTTGTTCGCGACGCGAATCCTAGGTCACGGTCGTGATTCATATCACGGGCAGGCCGTGATAGTCTCTGACTTTTGCCTTCTGCTTTGATTGATCACGGCCGTGACGTGATGGGCTCTGTTTGGCTCATAATCTTCACTTTTCAAGCTCTTTTTCATCCAAGCTCCACCAAGGCTGATTTCTGGGCATTTTTCCATTAAATCCTGCAAAACAACACACAGAAACCACCTCATCCGTTCCAAAGAAAAAAACTATACAAAATCAACACTAAATTGGCCTAACTATATGCAAATGCATGCAGAAATGTACATGGAAAATGAGGTGAAATCACACTCATCAATATCATTTTCTTTCAATTACCTAATAGTATATATTTTTCTGCTAATAATATTGTCCAACTTTACAACGCCTTCTTGATATCTGAAAATAGCGAACAAGAACAGTCCGCTCGTATACATGCTAAATTTCCAATCTGGTTTAAGCAACAAGTTAGTATCGTAAAAATCTTTGAATTATCCATTGTATGTAAAATCTAGACATGATTTTTTAGAATTGACATATGTGGGTTTTTTCTGCTAATATCCATTATATATTTTTCTGCTAATAATATTGTCCAACTTTACAACGCCTTCTTGATATCTGAAAATAGCGAACAAGAACAGTCCGCTCGTATACATGCTAAATTTCCAATCTGGTTTAAGCAACAAGTTATTATCGTAAAAATCTTTGAATTATCCATTGTATGTAAAATCTAGACATGATTTTTTAGAATTGACGTATGTGGGTTTATCGTGAGGAACCAACTCCCATCAACGAACACTTAAGGAACTTAGCCGATGGTCCTAATACAGAAGTCAAAGAATGGCACACTTACTTCGTGACCAGGTACAAATTTCATACCCAATCATGGACGGAGGGCAAAAAAACCATAAATAGTGGGGTCCACGTAAAGAGCCTCACAAAAGGAATTGAAGATGATTCATGCATTTTATCATAATTTATTACCATGTGTTTGATTGGTTCATGCGTCTTTACTGTTAAGGTGACTTCCTTGTAAGAGAGCAGCGAGTGTCATCGCGTTTGTTATCCAGTAAAGGTATCATAGGACAATTACATCGTGGGGAAAACTCACTGACAATGAGCGGATTAGTATGTTTGAAGCTTTTAGAGTAAGTAGCAAATTTCAATTTACTTAATGTGGTTTTTATTATTTCCGAAAATATTAGTATAACAATTATTATTTATCTTAATGTAGGGTCAGGCCGCATGGATGAACGAAGATGAGTCAGAGATCAAGAGGATCTTTCACCATAAAGCCTCTGAATGCCTTTCTGATATGCTTAGGGAGGCTCGTGAGAGTGGCATACAGCGATCCTAGATTGGAGATGGTATTTGGGAGGAGTTGCATCGTTACTGGGCTTAATTCTGATCAATTTAAAAATATCTAACCAGGCAAAGAAAAATAGAGCACAAAAAATGGTGGGAGCCTGCACACGGGAGGTAGCATTTCCCAGTCGCAGTTGGCAGACTGTTCATATTGTCATTCTTTATGCATTAAATGTATTTATTCCAACCTCATAGTTCATTAATTGTTATCTTAATCATCTATGCTTGTGTTATAGGCTCGCCGGTATAATCGAGGGGTGCAAATTCACGAGGTCCACAAACGCACCCATACTAGGTAGGATACTGGCGAGTACATAGATGAGCACTCGAAGCGCACTCAGGTAATATGCCCTTTTTTATTTTTGAATAAGCTATTGACTTTAATAGATAATGTAAAACCCATACTTTGTTGGACTTGAGAGGCAGAGAGCCCCAAATGTTTTGACTAGTTTGAGCATTGGCTTTCAGGGAGTTTAATAAGAAAGCCAGATTGTTTTCACATATTCTTTACTGAAGTGGGTATCTTTTTCAACTTTCAAATTCTAAATTTAGTGTTGTTAATCAATTTCATTGAACAAAGACAAATGATGTCAGTATGTTTTTCAACTTTTGTTCATGCATATGGGCAATTTAATTTTGAGAGAGATCTAGTGTTAAGAAGTTGTGTAACATCATAGCTAGCTTTACACTGTAAATAGGTTCAAGGAGCAAGAAAGTAACGGTTGTTGCTTTGGCTCTCAAGCAAAAATGCTATGGTTTCTTGGTCACCGGTTTGAATATATTGCTGTGTGTGAATCTTATTGAGATTTTGATGACTTGCGGATTTAAATTGTGGTTCGGTTTGTAAATTTTGGGATGTTATAGTTTTAGGGGAAACTCTATCCAATTTTCTACATAATTAATCGTGTAACATATTATTCATGTTTTGATTACTGAGTATGTAGAGTCGCTTTATATTTGGACCTATTGATACTGCCTGGCATTGGAAATGTTATAACTAGTTTGGACATGATAATTTGTGTGAATCCTATTGAGCACTTGATGATGATTTATGGATTTAAATTGCGGTGTTCTGTTTGTAAACTTTGGGATGTTGTAGTTTTAGGGGAAACTCTGTCCAATTTTCTGCATAATTCACTACAAAAAAAGGTCAAATAGCGACCGAACATAGCGACCGAATTTTTCAGTTGAAAATGGCGACCGATTTTGCGACGGAATTTAGCATCTTTTAGATAGTCTGTAATAATGTATCCAGCGACTGAATTAGCGACCGAAATTATAGGTAGCAACCATATCGGTCGCTAGTTCGGTCACTAAAGTATTGATTTTAGAAGTCAAACTTTGTTGACTATATATTGACCGATCCTGCTACCGATATTATCCTAATGGTCATAATGTAATATTTTTTGCGACCGATATTGGTTCGGTCGCTAACGTGCTCATGAAATAATAAAATTGGGAGCTTTTAGCGACCGAATCCTATTCGGTCGCTAAATTAATTTTTGAAAATTCCAAATGCAACCAACAACGACCGATTTTGGCGACCGAATAATTCGGTCTCAAATAGTAAAATCCCTAAATCAGCTAACTTTCCCCTCTTTCTTCCTCACATATGTGTTTCTCTTCCTCTCACTCCCTAAAACCACCATTTCCTCCCCTCTACGGCCACCATAGTTCCTCCCTTCTACGGCCACCATTCGCACCACCACCACTGCAAGCCCCTCCTTTTGCCGTCCCTTTTACGGCCCCCTCCGTCCCTCCTTGTCTCCCTCTTTCTGTTGTCCCTCCCTCACCACAACCACCCTTTTACGGCCACCGTTCGCGGCTTCGCCGCCACCACTGTAAGACCAAGGTATGCTTCCATCCCTCTCTCTCGATTCGTCTCTATCTTCCTCTTTCACTTATATTTTTTTTTCTTCATTCCACATTCCAGGGTTGTTTGGTTACAGCTCCACCATCGAACAGTCGCCGCCGCCACCACCATCAGGGTACACCCTTTCTCCTTACTCGTCTGTTTAGTGCTTTCATCTTTCACTCTGTTTGTTTTATTAGGCACACTTTCAATTAGATGAAATTACCAAACCTTACATAACATATAACTAGCAATAGCAGGCCACTTGTTTCACTATTTAGGTACATATCTATTAGAGGGGACACTGCAATTGCATGTGCTTGGGGGGGGGGGGGGTATTTAGATGGTTTAACAAGCTTCCAAGAGAAATTGATATAATGTAAGAGAAACAATAGAGTCCAAAAGTCAAAGTCTTTCTGCTGCTAATCAATAGGAGAAAATTAATTCTTTACATGGCTATCTACCTCATCTAACACCTCTATCTTCCATGAATTTCATTTCAACTAGTCTTCAATGTCATTTTCAAACTCAAATGGTTTATCAAGTAATTCAAGTTGGTAATACATTATGAAGAAGGAGAACGAACCAAATAAGATAAATTTGCTTTGGAGAATGAAATTGTTGTTTGGTTCCAATTGATTTTTCTCATAGTGAGGAATTAGGATGTCTCCACTTTATAAATATCACTTCCTTTCGGTTTCTCAACTTATGCAACTTCTATTTGTGGCTGGAGATGGGAAAGGGTATCAAGGAGAATGTCCACATTCATTTTATTGTGGATATCGTGGCAATATTAGCTTCTCTTTCACTAAAATAGGACACCAACATTGTGGCTTATTGACCATACAAAATTGTGATGATCATTTAGCCAAGCATAAAGAGATCCAACTAGAAAATAATGGGAAATGGTTTGAAGTCTTATAAGTTTCTCGGTTTCCACTTGTTCCTATGTGTCCTTACTACCCACGTTGTAGTTTGTTGTGATTTATTTGCAGCTAGTTAAATGATCAGTGCTTTGAAAAATTAATCTTGTGCTTGCTTCTGGAATGTTGAATTGTTGGTGGGAAACAATTTTATTCAATATATATTTACCATAAACTTGTGAATTGAAATTAATCATATATTTTTGAACAGGCTGTTGAATTTAATCACTTACAGCACTCCTTGATCTTTGTCACTATTTCCATTCTTTGTTGGGAGCTGAGGTAAGTTAACTACATCTTTATTATTCCTTGATTTGTGTGGTATCTGTAATGTGTAATGTCAAGTTATGTTGTCTGTTAGTTGAGAGCAGAGATCGATAAGATTTGTGTGCTGATAATTTATCATTTATGCATGTGTTTGCCATTATGTGTTGTTTGTTAGTGGAGAGCGGAGCTCAATAGGATGTGATCTTGTCCGAAAGGCAGGATGTTGGTTGTGTGCTGATAATTTAGAAGTTATGCATGTGTTTGGCAATTATGTGTTACTTGAATTGATTTGTTGATTGTTAGTGAAGACCTAAGCTCAATAGGATTCTGGTTGTGTGCTGGTAGATTAGAAATGATGCATGTGGTTGCAATTGAATATGTTGTTTGTTAGTGGAGAGCCGAGCTAAATAGGATGCTGGTTGTGTGCTGGTTGATTAAAATTGATGCATGTGGTTGTAAACTTTATATGTTGTTTGTTAGTGGAGAGCTGAGCTCAATAGGATGGATGTGTCAATTCTATGACTTGATTGCCATTTTTATGTCCTTATTAACGTTTTTGTCGCTAAAATTGTGCTTTGTATATAGAGTTAAATTTGTATCTTCTTTTATGGTTAATGAGTTAGAATAGCCTTAGTGGAGAGCAGAGCTCAATAGGATGTGATCCTGTCAAAAAGGCGGGATGTTTGTTGTGTGTTGCTAATTTAGAAGTTATGCACGTGTTTGACAATTATGTGTTACTTGTTAGTGGAGAGCGGAGCTCAATATGATGTTTGCTACTATATTTTATCTAAGTTTGTGTTGAAATATGCTTCAATATATATTTGTTGAAGTATGATGCAATCCTTATAAGTCAGTGGTTTTATTTTCTGCTAGAGTTAATTATTAAGTTACGAAAGCCTTAGTTTCCTATTTGAGATTCAATATTAATGAGCATGCGTACCTTCTCAGGGCACGTATGCTCATTGTATTGAATATTGAATTGTCCAAGTGGGACAGTTTGGGAAAAAAAAACCTTTTCACACTCGTACAATAGTCATTTCAATGTTCAAATGCCTCATATACTTGTTGAAATCTCGGTCTGATGCATTTCCTTTTGTTCTCCTGGTGCATACTTGATCGCGGTGATTCTCAACGTGCTCGAGTTGTGTACTTGGAGACCGATGGGAAATGCTGCCAAAATTTTGTCAAGTATAAGGTATTTGAATATGGGAATAACTATTATTAGCCGAGTGTGGTAAAGGTTTCTTCTCGAATGAGATAGGTTCATACCTTGTCATAAGAACGAGATTGATGGAGTTATTGGAATGCACCGTAATATATAAGTGTTATTGTAGGATTGGTCAGGCTATTTAATTGCCAGCAATGGATATTCCGGAGAATCGGAAATGGATGTATCGTAGGTTGGATCGGAATAAACGTCTTAGGGAAGAGTATAGAGTTGGAGTGGGTGAGTTTATAGAGTTTCTTGTTAGCCAGGAGAGAATTATACGGCTGGGCGGTGATCATTTGAGGTGTCCTTGCAAAAGATGCAAGTGTCAATCTTTCAAAATCGTGGATGGAGTTGTAGCCGATCTTTATGAGAAGGGCTTCATGCCTGATTAATATTGGTGGAGTAACCATGGTGAGACGTTGCCTGATTTAAACCCGATTGTGTTTGAAGGTTCGTACTATGGAAGTGGTGACCGAAGGGAAGAATTGAATCCATACGAGCAAATAATAATGGATCATGTTGGACCATCGGTTGGTGTTGTACTAGAAGAAGATGGGGGAGAAGATGGTGGAATGGGTTCCCAATACATAGAGGAGAATCCGAATCCCGAAGCTCAAAGATTCTATGATATGCTGAGTGCTGCATGATCTCCATTGTGGGAAGGATGTCGAGAGTACACGGAGTTGTCGATGTGCATGGAATGGTTGAGTATCAAATCTGACTACAATATGCAAGAAGGTTGTTTTAATCGCCTCACCAGGTCAGTGTCCAAGGCATTGCCAGAAGACAATTGGATGCCTACTAGTTTTTATCATGCTAAGAAGTCTGTGGAAAATTTGGGTCTGGGGTGTTTGAAAATTGATTGTTGCCCGAATGGATGTATGTTGTACTATAAGGATGATTCAGCGGAAAGCAGAACATGTTGTCGATTTTGTGGTGCGGATCGATTTTAGTGACGGAGATTCTACTTAGGTAATTTATTTATGTCATAATTCATTGTGTAAATGTCATTCTACTTAGGTAATTTATTTTTTATTATTTACACTGTTGTGTAATCATCTTTTCATTTTTTACACAGATGGCAGATTCCTCTAGAGGTAGGGGTCGTCGTGGAGGTCGTGGCAAAGGTCGTGCTGCGAGAGTCCCTTCGCCGGCCGACCCACAGCCTTCAGATCGAGACCACCCTACCAGCACCTCTGTGGAAGGGACACCTCAGGGTGATGGAGTTGCACCCCTTACCCATCCTCATGTGGTCGCGACACAGGCTGCACCCTCATCATCCACACCTATGACGATTGTGCCGCCTGCTGTCGCTCCTCCAGTTCCGCCGCCAGCTACTGATGCTGCTACTACAGAGGACGATCAGATAGCAGACGTCGGTGGTATGGACGCTAAGGATGATTGGATTCCTCCACCTCCACCTCATCATGACTGATTTTTTTTTCATATTTTTGACTTTAAACGATTCTTGTACGACTCTTTGGATTATTTTTGTTTATATATATTCATTATTTCTTATGATTGTATATTTCATTAGTAATTTGGTGTGTTTTATTAGTATTTTTGCTAAACTTTAAAGAAAAACAGAAAAAATTTATTATTTTAAAAAAATTTAATAAAAACCAATTTAGCGACCGAATTAGAAACCAATAATTCGGTCGCTAAACTTTAGTTACCATTAACAGATTGTGGTCTAGCGACCGAAAATCCATCGCTAATATATGTTAACAGTAACCAACATTGGCGACCGAACTAGCAACCGATTATCGATCGCTAAAAATGGTTACCCAAACAATGCGACCAATCGTGTAGCGACCGTTTTTTATTATTTAGCGACCGAATTATTATTTCGGTCTCTAAAAGCTTAACGACCAGGTTATCAGCCACTATCATTAATCGGTCGCTAATTTGGTCGCTACATTAAATAGCGATCGAATTAGAAAGTTTAGCGACCGAATATGCCAGTCGCTAAACAATTGTTTTTTTTTTTTTGTAGTGATTTATCCTGTAACATATTGTTCGAATTTTTATTACCGAGGTGGAGGAATCCAATCATCCTCAGCGTCCGTACCACCGACGTCTGCTATCTGATCATCCTCTGCGCAGAGCAGCATCGATGAATCGGGCAGCCCCGGAGGAGCGGCAGCAGGTGGCACAACCGTCAGAGCATCACCCTGAGCAACTGGAGTCTGGATCCTCATCTTCTCCAACACCAGCCAGTGTCTGGCCCTGTTCGATGCTCGTCTGCATCAGCTGCTGGTGTGCCTGACTCAACTGTGCAATCTGGTTCGCCATCTGCAGCTCTCTCTCGCTCTTCTCCCGAAGCTCCGCGTTCAGCTGCGTGATGGTGTCCTGCATTTGGTTGAACTGCTCCTGAGGGACGGTATCGGTGTAGGAAGGAGCAGGCGTGCCGGATTATGAAGTGATAAACTCGCCTCCCAGGTGTCCGAGGCCATACACGTGCCCCTTCTTGTTCCTGCCCCCGATGACCTCCAAATAATTAAATGGCAGTATCGTCGACGGAGATAGGAGAGTTGGGCCCATCACCAGTCAAGGCCTCATTTTGTGACTGTGAGGCACGTGATATGGCATCGTCCTTCTTCTCGTTGAAGCCCACCTACAAAGTATAGTTGAAGAGATTTAGTTAAAATTATAATCAATATTAACAAATCATTTATAATAAATTATAAGTAAACACTAAATTGTTTTTTTGCTTACAGGATAGTTACGGGCCTTGTCGTTGACCCATGTCCCCGACTTCAACTTCTTTGTCCTCTCCACCAACTCCATAGCAGTGGGGGCCCGCTGTTTTTGTGCTTTCTGCACAGAAAAATATAATCTTAAATTCATAAGAATAATTAAAAATGAAAACTAATTAAATAGTATAATAAGTCAAAAGTTTAAAGTATTACTAGCTCGTCGTAGTGGGCGGCGGTTGATTTAGACTCGTCGGTCCAAGCACATGCGCCACCATCAGAAGCTCGATTACGCCGAGCTGTGGCCTGGATCTCCTGGAACTTCTCATTAACCCAGTACTGGTCCAGCTGCCTCCTGATCTCAGGATCCACCCACTTCCCCTTATTCTTACCCTTCCTCAGCTTGTTCGTCAGATTCTTCATGACCAGTGAGCCTTTATGCTCAAATATGTCCCTGACGAGACCCTCTAAGGCTACATCCCACCTATACTCTTTCTACAACTTACAATTGTTAGGAAATTCGTGTGTGTATATATATATAATGTAAATTTAATTTAAATAACATAATAAATTGTTACCTTAAACTCTTGAAACAACTGGTCCCTATGGCCCCCTGGGATGGCCTTCCATGTAGGCCATGGACCATCAAACTTGCGTCGCAGGATATTTGATATCGAAATAGAAGGGCCCTTCGCGGGCAGAAAGCTGCAGCAAAATTAGAGCATTAATAAATGTTATAAATAAATTTAAAAAACAAGTATATAGAAATTAACGATACTTTATATATATTAAAAAATTAAATTAGCTTACTCATTATCCCCCCTAGGGATAAGAAGAATCCTCCTGTCGGATGGACCACGACTCTCCCGTCTCGATGATGATGATGGTCCTGTCATAGGTGTGGATGATGAGGGTGCAGCCTGTGTCTCGACCACATGAGGCTGGGTAGGGGGTGCAACTCCATCACCCTGAGGTGTCCCGTCCACAGAGGTGTTGGTAGGGTGGTCTCGATCTGAAGGCTGTGGGTCGGCCGGCGAAGGGACTCTCGCAGCACGACCTCTGCCACGACCTCCACGATGACCCCTACCTCTAGAGGAAGCTGCCATCTGTGTAAAAAAATGAAAATATGATTACACAACAGTGTAAATAATACAAAAATAAATTACCTAAGTAGAATGACATTTACACAATGAATTATGACATAAATAAATTACCTAAGTAGAATCTCCGTCACTAAATTCACCCTCACTCTCATCAGTCTCACTTGATCGAATGTGCATTCGCTAGATGCGTCCAACTCGGATTGATCCATTAACTCTCTTTCAACTTCTTCCCCATTTCCGGAAATGTCCGTCAGAGAATTAACAATAATGTCCGGCGTAATTTGCAACGGTATGTGGGGTCTTGAAAACTCATCATCTTGGTACGGAGCATCTTTTTCAGGATGGTTGATTACATTATCAGTAATTATACTGCGATCCTTTATATTAATAACACCCAACCAGCCTTGATGTCCTTCGGGATATGGCGAGTAATAAATCTGATCTGCCTGTTGTGAAAAAATGAATGGGTTGTACGCCTTATTATACCTCAAGACAGCCTAACTTGAACAATACCATATTTTTTATCGATTTTTGTCCCTACGTCAAGAGTAGGATCAAACCAATCACACTTGAAGATAACTAACTTCTTCACGGGGAAATCGGTATAATCGATTTCAAGGATGTCAGTTAGAACCCCATAGAAATCATCCTCTACATTGCCATCAGTGGCTCGCACACAAACACCATAGTTACACGACTGCATTCCTTCATTCCATGTTTTTGTGTTAAATTTATATCCATTTACAATGTAAGTATTCCATGATGTAACCCATCTGTTAGGCCCCCATGCCAAATTTGTCAACAATGGATTTTGAACATTGTTTTCTGGATCTAGTACCTAAAAAATCAAATATTATATTATTCTTATACATGCTATATATTTAAGGAGATAAAATGTATTGCAACAAATGAAGATGCTTAACCTACATATTTACTGAACCACGTAGCAAAGTGAGAAGTAATTTCTCGGTCAGCCTGATCGTTTGGAATGTCGAGTTGGAGATCCCTTAGAAAATTGCCGTACATCCTACATATGGGAGATTAACAGCAGGACGATTAATAATCATAAATGTCAATTGAACTTATAAAAGACATTGTATAAATTTACTCTAAATATGGCGCCACCTCTTCACAATTTTGAAGGATATACAGATAAGCAGCATTAATGTCACACTGCTCCAAGAAATATCTTTTTGATTTGCCACTAAATTTGCCTGGATAATTGAATATTGATGTAGGAGGACTAGTTGAACTTCCTTCGTCCGAATCAATGTTTCTAGGCATCCTTGTCCTTCTCGTGTTAACTTTGTCCGGATAGTAATAAGAGGCAAAAGTGGAAGTCTCCTCTACTAAGTATGCTTCACAAATGGAACCCTCCACTCGTGCCTTGTTCTTGACTTTGTGTTTAAGGGAGTGCAGGAAACTATTAAAGAGGGATACATACAAATAATTACTAGTTTTAGGGAAAGCTAAACTACGATTTCGTGTTCATGAATTTCATATGTATGAAGTAAAATAATTGATGTTGTTTACCTCTCAAATGGATACATCCAACGGTATTGGACTGGGCCACCAACTCTTGCTTCGTAAGGTAGATGAACTGGCAGCTGTTCCATGGAATCAAAGAAACTCGGCGGGAAGATTTGCTCCATCTTACATAACAAAACGGGTATATTGACCTCCATATCCTTTAATTGATTCATATTTAGTGTTGTCGATGTAAGCTCCCTGAAAAAGTGGCTAAGCTCAACAAGTGGGTTCCAAGTTTGCTTCGGTAATGCGTCGAACGCAATTGGAAGCAACCGTTGCATGAACACGTGGCAATCATGACTCTTCATTCCATGTAACTTTGCTTCCTTAATGTCAACACATCTACCCAGATTGGAAGCATACCCATCTGGTAACTTTAGTTCTTTAACCCACTTACAGACGGCCACTTTCTGTGTTTTGCTTAGTGTATAACTTGTCTTCGGTTTGATAAGTCTGCCACGACCACCGTCCTGCAACTCAAGCTCCTTCCGATTACAAATTTCATCCATATCCAATCGGGCTTTATTTGTATCCTTTGTCCTCCCCTTGATGTCCATCACAGTGTCAAACACATTCAAAAACACATTTCTCTCAGTATGCATGACATCAATGTTGTGACGGAGTAGCTGCATCCTCCAATACGGCAACCTCCAAAGTATACTTTGTTTTGTCCAATTATGGTTGGCGCCATAATCAGGAATATGTTCTCCTTTAGATTCATGGACGAGCGGTAAGTACTGTACTCTCCGCCATACATTAGGACCAGTCAAACGTGGTGGAGGCGGTGTTGTCTCCGCCCAACGCTTCTTGAATGCATTCTTGTTCCGCCTATAAGGATGATCTTATGGAAGGAATTGACGATGACAATCAAAATATGAGATCTTTCAACTGTTTTTAAGCATGAATGCCTTCGATCGCTCCATACATATTGGGCATCCAAGCTTCCCCGCGGTCATCCAACCCAACATCATCCCATAGGCGGGAAAGTCGTTGATCGTCAACATCAAAGCTGCTTTCATGATGAAATTCTACCTCAAAGATACGTCATATGTCAACACACCGTCATTCCACAGCATCGTCAACTCATCTATCAGCGGCTGCAAGTACACATCAATCTTACCTTTTGGATTAGACGAACCCAGAATTATGACTGTTAGGAACATAAACTCCCGCTTCATGCACATCCCCGGGGGAAGATTGTACGGAGTCAGGATAACCGGCCAACAAGAGTATGCTTTTCCAGACTGCCCAAAAGAATTAAATCCATCAGTAGATAACCCCAATCAAACGTTCTGAGGGTCCTGTGAAGATGCCATATGAACCCTATCAAAATGCTTCCAAGCTTCTCCATCAAATGGATGACACAAGACATCTTGCTCCCTCTCATGCTCACTATGCCACCTCATGTGAGCTGCAGTGGTCATCGAAGAGTACAATCTTGTAAGTCTTGGCACGAGCAGAAAGTACCACATCTTTTTTAGCGACCTCTTCTTCTCAATGCCCATCCTAGTGGTTGTCTTATACAGATCCACACCACAAAATCGACAACATGTTATGCTTTCAGCTGAATCGTCCTTATAGTACAACATACATCATTCGGGCAACAATCAATTTTTAAACACCCCAGACCCAAATTTTCCACAGACTTCTTAGCATGATAAAAACTAGTAGGCATCCGATTGTCTTCTGGCAACGCCTTGGACACTGACCTGGTGAGGCGATTAAAACATCCTTCTTGGATATTGTAGTCAGATTTGATACTCAACCATTCCATGCACATCAATAACTCCGTGTACTCCCGACATCCTTCCCACAATGGAGATCGTGCAGCACTCAGCATATCATAGAATCTTTGAGCTTCGGGATTCGGATTCTCCTCTATGTATTGGGAACCCATTCCACCATCTTCTCCCCCATCTTCTTCTAGTACAACACCAACCGATGGTCCAGCATGATCCATTATCATCTGCTCGTATGGATTCAATTCTTCCCTCCGGTCACCACTTCCATAGTACGAACCTTCAAACACAATCGGGTTTAAATCAGGCAACGTCTCACCATGGTTACTCCACCAATAGTAATCAGGCATGAAGCCCTTCTCATAAAGATCGGCTACAACTCCATCCACGCTTTTGAAAGATTGACACTTGCATATTTTGCAAGGACACCTCAAATGATCACCGCCCATCGATATAAATCTCTCCTGGCTAACAACAAACTCTATAAACTCACCCACTCCAACTATATACTCTTCCCTAAGACGTTTATTCCGATCCAACCTACGATACATCCATTTCTGATTCTCCGGGATATCCATTGCTGGCAATTAAATAGCCTGACCAATCCTACAATAACACTTATATATTACGGTGCATTCCAATAACTCCATCAATCTCGTTCTTATGACAAGGTATGAACCTATCCCATTCGAGAAGAAACCTTTACCACACTCGGCTAATAATAGTTATTACCATATTCAAATACCTTATACTTGACAAAATTTTGGCAGCATTTCCCATCGGTCTCCAAGTACACGACTCGAGCACGGTAAGAATCACCGCGATCAAGTATGCTCCAGGAGAACAAAAGGAAATGCATTAGACCGAGATTTCAACAAGTATATAAGGCATTTGAACATTGAAATGACTATTGTACGAGTGTGAAAAGGGTTTTTTCCCAAACTGTCCCACTTGGACAATTCAAGATTCAATACAATGAGCATGCGTGCCCTGAGAAGGTACGCATGCTCATTAATATTTAATCTCAAATAGGAAACTAAGGCTTTTGTAACTTAATAATTAACTCTAGCAGAAAATAAAACCACTGACTTATAAGGATTGCAGCATACTTCAACAAATATATATTGAAGCATATTTCAATACAAACTTAGATAAAATATAGTAGCAAACATCCTATTGAGCTCCGCTCTCCACTAACAAGTAACACATAATTGTCAAACACATGCATAACTTCTAAATTAGCAACACACAACAAGCATCCCGCCTTTTTGACAGGATCACATCCTTTTGAGCTCTGCTCTCCACTAAGGCTATTCTAACTCATTAACCATAACAGAAGATACAAATTTAACTCCATATACAAAGCACAATTTTAGCGTCAAAAACGTTAATAAGGACATAAAAATGGCAATCAAGGCATAGAATTGACACATTCATCCTATTGAGCTCTGCTCTCCACTAACAAACAACATATAAAGTTTACAACCACATGCATCAATTTTAATCTACCAGCACACAACCAGCATCCTATTGAGCTCAGCTATCCACTAACAAACAACATATTCAATTGCAACCACATGCATCATTTCTAATCTACCAGCACACAACCAGAATCCTATTGAGCTCAGCTCTTCACTAACAATCAACAAATCAATTCAAAGTCTTCAAGAACCACTAGCAACAAAGAAAAAGATAGAGTATTTGACCTACCTCAGCTCCAAGCAAATAGTGAAAACGGGTGACGACTAGAGCGGTTGTCAATCGACAAAGAAAACTGTAAGAAAAAATAATAACATCATCAAAGGCTCTTGTGATAAAAGTATACACTTGGAAATCATTAACCTACTTGCACACTTGCCACTCATGAAAGTATAAACAAAACATTTTCATTACATATCAGTACCATAGCTTGTTTAATCCGGGCATTGTTTTAGTGGTAAAGCAATAAAAACTTAGATAAAATATTGTAGCAAACATCCTATTGAGCTCCGTTCTCCACTAACAAGTAACACATAATTGCCAAACGCATGCATAACTTCTAAATTATCAGCACACAACCAGCATCCTGCCTTTCGGACAGGATCACATCCTATTGAGCTCCGCTCTCCACTAACAAACAACACATAATGGCAAACACATGCATAAATGATAAATTATCAGCACACAAATCCTATCGAGCTCTGCTCTCAACTAACAGACAACACAACTTGACATTACACATTACAGATACCACACAAATCAAGTCATAATAAAGGTGTAGTTAACTCACCTCAGCTCCCAACAAAGAATGGAAATAGTGACAAAGATCAAGGAGTGCTGCAAGTGATTAAATTCAACAGCCTGTTCAAAAATATATGATTAATTTCAATTCACAAGTTTATGGTAAATATATATTGAATAAAATTGTTTCCCACCAACAGTTCAACATACCAGAAGCAAGCACAAGATTAATTTTTCAAAGCACTAATCATTTAACTAGATGCAAATAAATCACAACAAACTACAACGTGGGTAGTAAGGACACATAGGAACATGTGGAAACCGAGAAACTTATAAGACTTCAAACCATTTCCCATTATTTTCTAGTTGGATCTCTTTATGCTTGGCTAAATGATCATCACAATTTTGTATGGTCAATAAGCCACAATGTTGGTGTCCTGTTTTAGTGAAAGGAAAGCTAATATTGCCACGATATCCACAATAAAATGAATGTGGACATTCTCCTTGATACCATTTCCCATCTCCAGCCACAAATAGAAGTTGCATAAGTTGAGAAACCGAAAGGAAGTGATATTTATAAAGTGGAGACATCCTAATTCCTCACTATGAGAAAAATCAATTGGAACCAAACAACAATTTCATTCTCCAAAGCAAATTTATCTTATTTGGTTCTTTCTCCTTCTTCATAATGTAACACCAACTTGAATTACTTGATAAACCATTTGAGTTTGAAAATGACATTGAAGACTAGTTGAAATGAAATTCATGGAAGATAGAGGTGTTAGATGAGGTAGATAGCCATGTAAAGAATTAATTTTCTCCTATTGACTAGCAGCAGAAAGACTTTGACTTTTGGACTATATTCTTTCTCTTACATTATATCAATTTCTCTTGGAAGCTTGTTAAACCATCTAAATACCCCCCCAAGCACATGCAATTGCAGTGTCCCCTCTAACAGATATGTACCTAAATAGTGAAACAAGTGGCCTGTTATTGCTAGTTATATGTTATGTAAGGTTTGGTAATTTCTTCTAATTGAAAGCGTGTCGAATAAAACAAACAGAGTGAAAGATGAAAGCATTAAACATACAAGTAAGGAGAAGGGGTGTACCCTGATGGTGGTGGCGGTGGCGGCTGCGGTTCGGTGGTGGAGCTTTAACAAAATAACCCTGGAATGCGGAATGAAGAAAAAAAAAATATAAGTGAAAGAAGGGAGACAGACGAATCGAGAGAGAGGGATAGAAGCATACCTTGGTCTTACAGTGGTGGCGGCGAAGCCGCGAACGGTGGCCGTAAAAGGGTGGTTGTGGTGAGGGAGGGACAACAGAGAGAGGAAGACAATGAGGGAGGGAGGGGACCGTAAAAGGGACGGCAAAAGGAGGGGCTTGTAGTGGTGGTGGTGGTGGTGCGAATGATGGCCGTAGAAGGGAGGAACTACGGTGTCCGGAGAGGAGCTGGAGGAGGTGGTGGCCGGAGCTGCGTGTGAGAGAGAATAGAAGAAAAGGGAGAAATGGGGGAAGAGAGGAAGGAAATCGGGATTTAGGGATTTTAGTTTTAACGACCAAATTATTCGGTCACTAAATGGGTTAATTTGAAATTTGAATTCATAAATTTAGCTACCGATTTAAAATTCGGTTGGTAACACGCTCTATTTTAATTTTTTACGCGCCGTTTAGTGACCGATTTAATATCGATCGCAAATATAAATAAAATTTAACCGTTGTATTTAACTCGGTCGCCATTTCGGTCACTAAAAAGTCTTAAATTTTTCTCTTTTACTTTCCTATATTTTGCGACCGAAATACACTACAAAAAAAAGGTTATTTAGCGACCGAAAATAGCGACCGAATTTGCTGGTTGCTGCGGTCGCAAAATAAAGGAAAGTAAAAGTCATAAATTTATGACTTTTTAGCGACCGAAATGGCGACTGAGTTAAATGCAACGGTTAAAAAATTAAACCGTAAAAAATTAAAATAGAGCATTTTAGCGACCGATTTAGCGACCGAATAATTCGGTCACTAAAATTATGAATTTAAATTTCAAATTAACTATTTTAGCGACCGATTTAGCGACCGAATAATTCGGTCGCTAAAACTAAAATCCCTAAATCGCGATTTCCTTCCTCTCTTCCCCTATTTCTCTCTTTTCCTCTTTTCCTCTCTTCCTCTCTTCACACGCAGCGCCGCAGAAGCTCCTCTCCGGCCACCACCTCCTCCACACGGTAAGCATACATATCTCTCTCCCTCTCCTTCTCTCTCTCTCACTCGCGTCTCTCTCTCCCTTTCCTTCTCTCACTCGCGTCTCTCTCTCCCTCTCCTTCTCTCTGTCACTCGCGTCTCTCTCTCCCTCTTCTTCTCTCCTTCTCTGTCTCACTCGCATATCATACAAACGAATTTCTGGGTAGAGAGAACAGAAAACGAAAATACAAGGGGAAAATGAGAGTTTCGAGTTTGGGTCTTTTCTTTGAGAATACACTGCTGTTACTACTTTGGTTTTGTTGTTCTTTGGTTCATTCTGAGTTTTTGTTCTCAGTTCTGGGATAAGAATATCACAGAGGGTGGTGTCGAAGGGAAGATGTTCTGCTGATTAAGAAAAGATTTAGCACTTGTTGTCAGTATTGGTAAATCACAGCAACGTTTCTATTTTATTGTTTTCATATGTATTGAACTTGTTTGTATTGATAAGGGTTACCATATATTGGCCTTCATCCTGTTTGATTGATTGTCTAAAAAATGTTAGTTTGATTACACTGCTTGTTGATGGCTGGAGAAATATACATGATTTGAATAAACTCTCGTCGATATTGGTTTCATATTTCTCATTCTTTGTTACTGTGTTGAGTAATAGCAAGTCTCATTGATGAAAGGCATAATATTTTTTAAAGATGGATAATAGCTATTTACTTTACTTAATTGGTGTTGGGAAAAATAATGATATGTTGTTTTGATAATAAAAAAAAACTGAATGTGAAGTTTAACACTTGTTAAGGTTCATAATATGTTTTAAGTCGGCATAGATGAGTTTGCATTGATATGTGTTGTTTGAATGTGAATAATTTTCTATTTTCTAAGAATTTTTGGTGACTTAATATGTCATCATGTTCTCGTATAGCTGGAATCATTCTTTTGTTTAATCATCACCATGGTTCTATAAGTGCAACAAGTGCATCGTTTTTTTTTTCTTTGCTAATTAAGAAGTGCATAAAGATGAAAGAAAGATGGTAATGAGGAAGGTGGGGAAGTGTTACGATGGTTTCGATCTTTTCTAATTTTTTTCCCAATAAATAAGAACATAAAAACTGATTGCTTCCTTTTTTTTTTTTCTTTCTTGGGTAAAGTAAATATTTGACTAATTTGTTTATCAATTTGAATGTTTAGTTGGATGTGTTGATTATTTATCAATCTCAAACTTGCAGGGCTTAACAAACGTATTACTACAGAAAGGCTAAGGGAAGAATTTTCAGCCAGCAGATGGAGGCTTAGAAAAAGTTGGTGATGGATCATATCCTTCACAATCTTTGAGTTAGCTCTAAGAAGCCTCTCCTGGTTGGTGCTTACTTTTCTTTATTCAGTGACTTCCTTGGTGTTCCCTAGCAAATTTAGCAACCATGTTTATAAATAAATAACAACTCATAAAATTTCAGAGATGAATTCTAGAGAAATGTAAATTGCAAAATTAAAAACCAACACACACACATACTACATGCTTTAATCAATTGCTCAATGTGTTATTGAATTTTATTTGTTGTATGAGATGTAAATTGGTTTTGAACTCCAGCATGTTGATTTTAGATTTTTGTATGATAAAAATGGTTGAACTCTTGTTAATGGGTATAAGCATGCAAGTATCTTTGAACTTTTGGTTATATGTGGTTTCAAGATATGTAACAATTGAATAATATTGGTTGAGTTTGAGTTTGCATTGAAATATCATATAGTGTGATTGCTATGTGTGAAATGCAGAAATTAAAATGAATTGGATTTAGTTGGGTATCTAATGGTGTTGTTGTTTCTCCAGTTTTTGAAGCGTATGATCACGGTTTGTTATGTTTGTCAAGATAATATTTGTGCTTTAGGGAACATCATTTTTTGGAATCATATCATGTATATTATTTTCTTATTCACAGGGTATGATGTATTTCTGGGTAATTTTTGTGGTTTGGTTTCTAGCGAACATGTCAACAAGAACATTTCTTCACGTGAGTAAGTCCACAAAGCATATCTCTTTGCTGCTGTTATCCCTAATAAGCTTTTAGGCACTAAATTGCCAATAGCTGGGCGGTGGATTGGTTTTAGATATTAGGTGCTGAGGAATTCTTTTTGGTCGACGAATAGTTAGTATATCAACCATTATTGTCTTCTCCGACTTTGGTTGAATCTCTACCTTATCCCTCTTGTATTTTGTTCTTTTGTTTATGAGTTTAGAGTACTCATTATACTCTTTCAATACACTTTAGCTTATAAAAAAAATTATATTTGGTTTGTTATATGTTTTTTAAAGAAATCGGTCACTAAATTGGTCCCTAGAACAAGTTTTGGGGATACATTTAGTGACTGATTTTTTTTTTTAATTTGGTGGCCAATTTAGCGACCGAATTAGCGACCGAATTTTCGGTCGCTAAAATTGGTCACATAACTGGTTTTAGGAGACCAATTTAGCGACCGATTTTTATAAATTAGCAACCGAATTATTCAGTCGCTAATAGCGACCGATTACAAATTCGGTCGCTAAATGATTTAGCGACCAGGGTTTTAGCAACCGTCATTATTCGGTCGCTAATTCGGTCGTTAACCTATTTAGCAACCGAATTTTGATGAATAGCGACCGATTTCTTCGGTCGCTAAACACCCTTTTTGTGTAGTGATAAAGACCAACAACTCTGCTACGCTCTATTTCAGTCGCTATTTCGGTCACAATATCAACTATAATCAGTGTTTGATTTAGATCCTACAATCGGTCACCATTTCGATCGCAAACAGCAACCAACAAATTCGGTCACTATTTTCGATCGCTAAATAAACTTTTTTTGTAGTGAGGATCGTCGGATGATGGATACGATGTGACAGATGATGGAGACAGCGCAGCAGTTGCAGCCGCAGCAGCCCCCACAGCAGCAACAACGACAGCGACGCCAGGCTAGTCAGACCACCCAGCGTGCCCAGGAGGACGACGACTCTCTTGACCATTTTGTTAAGGATCCTTATATATAATGAGGATTCTTAGACTTTTGTATGAATTTATATGTTTCTTTTACTTATGATGTTAATTATGGTTTGAATTACTTTTTTTGTTGAACAAATATGACTTGAATAACATTTTTTGTAGAACAAATTGTTTGAATTATTTAATTGGCTTGAATTATGATGTTAATTTCTTTGTTGATGCATTCATATAAAAAAAATAATTATTTATTTATCTAGTCTAATAATAATTAATTGACTTATTAAGCTATAAATTAAAGTTTTATAATTAAAAAAATACGTAGGTTTCCTAGGGTTAAAACCCTGTGAAATCTTTCCCAGGGATTATTCTGTGGGAAAAGTTTCCCAGGGGTTAGTCCGTGGGAAATTTCCCAAGGGCGTGGCCACGGGGTATTTCCCAGGGCTTACCCGTGGGAAACGTTTTTGACTAGCTGAAAATCGAGGAATCTGAATCCGTGGGTCATCCCTGGGAAATGTGCATTTTCCCAGGGATTTTCTGGATTTCCCATGGCTTTTGGCCTTGGGAAACAGCGAAAATTCTTGTAGTGAGATAATCGGATCCCTTAAGCACGTGGTCGGAGGTTCGATTCCTAACTCATATGTACGGAAGAGCATTTGTTGAGAGAGATCAACCCCTTAAATGGATCTCAGTGACTCGAGGGATTAGTCTCTGGCTCCCGACCAGAGATACCCGGATTAAAAAAAAAAATCAAACAAGTGTTGATACCTAATCAATTCGAGATGTAGGCCAAAAACAATAGGCAGGGTATTATAATTAAGAGGATATTAACTAGCTTAGGATTTTTTCCCCTTGATTAATGATGTTGATTGTGATGACATAATGATATACGATGTGCTGCCACTAATGCCGAGTATATGAACGTAAGGACAAGTACAAGTTATTACAGATGGCATGCTCTTTTCCAGGAAGGTTCCTGCGTGTTTCCACGCAAATACGACTATGGTGTTTGTACTTTGTAGCTCTACCATATATATTTGGCATTGTAATTTCGAATCTGTTTCATCATAGGTTCATAGATATCAAATTAGTAAACCAAGTGTCATCTCAATGAGCAGGTTGCTGTGTCATACCTAGCTAGCAAAACTCTATGTGGCATCATTTTTTAATTGGCCCCTGAAGAGGCAAAAGAGGAAAAACAGAATTTAACATCTGATTGCTTGATACAAACAGATTGGATATGTAAAGTAGAAGTTACCGAGTTTGTTTAATTTTTCCAGCTTGCTGAATGGCCTTTGCATGTCATCCTTTCGGAGTATGTCGGGGCTGTAACTCTTACTTTGATGGATACATTTGTTTTGTTCAAAAAGATAGGGTCAATTATGATGTCACATGAAGTCGAACGCGGTATCAACTGTTAAACAAACTAGTACTGTTTGCTTGTGATAAAAGCTTAAAAACCTAGTAATGTTGTAATACTTTTTTAATATAAAATTTCACAACAATTTTTTTTTTTTATAGGAATATGTTAGTAATTAATGTTTTATGTTAGTATGAGAGTTGAGCTCATGATCTTCTTATCACTCCAAACCCTATACCCTTTTAACGAGTCTTTTAATATCACGTAAGAAAAAGGAACGTTACAGAAAGAAAAGAAATGGAAGATAGATCGACCTTATTTGATATCATCTAATGGATTGAAAGAGATTTTCCTTCCTTTGATTTTATATGAAAAATAATAAAAATGCATACAAATAAATGGAGATATTTTTATCGAACCTATATAAATCTTTTTCCTTCCCTCGATTTCGTTTCAACAGGGAGTGGATCGATGGAAAAATCATAGGACCCGTGAAAATTCCATCCATTCAAATCCTTTTCTCTTTCCTATCTTATAATGCATATCCAGAACAAACATACCGTATATATAAGTAGCCACAATTCTTATAAAATATACAAATTAAAACATCAAAGAAATCATTTTTACAAATATAAAGACAATTTTAAGTTTTCAGCTAATAGTTTATGTTTTGGAAGAGTTAATCATTTATAAATGAAGGCATTATTGACCAAGCAGTCAGAAGTGATATCCTTACTGATAGTTTCAGCTATTGATATATGAATTGAAGCTAGAGATGAAATAAACAATAACTGGGTTCGAAGATCCCTAATCATAGCCCACTCCACCTGCCTCAAGCCCCCAGGCAATACCCCAAAAATAATGCATGCATAAAGTAATTTACATGAGGAAGTGGCCAAATATTTTGGTGAATAACTTTTTGTTATATTATATATATTAAGAGTTAGCTAGACATTATTATATAATAAGAAAATAATTAATCCAATTCGCACAATCTTGGCTTATCTAATTTGGCCTCCTCCACCTTTGTGGAGAATTTAATTTGTCTATATGACATGACATCGATGTACATGTAGAAAGAAGTGCTACAGTGGTAATTAATTAAACGTGGTCTTCAGAAAACCTAGCTAGATGAAAAGCACAATAACCCAAATTGGAGACAAATCAATCATGAATAAAGAATAATCAAGATTAAAAATAAACAAATAAACAAATCATTATCTGCTATACAGATGAATCCATAGCCGGCTAACAGAATACTTCTCAAAGCAAACTTCTAAGACTTTTCCACTTTACACCACATTCACTTGACTATGTTTAGGTAATGCCTATGTCATTCTCGATGAATCAACATCTTATCTCTTTTTTAATTATAGGTATGCATCTATATGCTGGTACTATTGCTATGCTTGGTTGGGGTTTGAAGTAGTATTAGTAGCTGGAAAGAAACTTAAATATGAGTCATTTCTTGGTTTGTGACCATTTGTTCTATTTTAATTCATCAAAATTAAATTACTTTTAAATAATTGATTTATCTTATATTGTCGAACTCATTAGATTTTATTCCTGGCCTTGAATAATTTCTAGAGTGCTTTTTCATTGATTGACATTTTTGTCATTGCAATAATTAACTTAATGTAATTTCTATTTTGATTTGCTACGTGTTGTGGTTGATTTATATACGAGTTAGAGTACCCCTTATATTCACGTGTTGTTATTTACTTCCTCATTTCTAATAATAAAAAAATGCTTATGTCCTTAATTTGTCGGTACCTCAAACCTTCTCCACCTTCTCCCTTTCTATAATACCCTCCCCTCTCAGGCCCTATTTCTCATATAGATCCCAACAATCAATTATCTTATTGTTTACCATGGAATTGAGCTACCCAGAAGAGTACTCCTCCAAGAGTTCCAGTGAAGAAACTGATCAGATCAATGATGACATGGGAACTGGCAGATCCTATGAGTGTGTGTATTGCAAGAGAGGCTTCACCAGTGCACAAGCTTTGGGTGGACACATGAACATACACAGGAAAGATAGAGCCAACAAGGCCAAACCCAATTTCCCTCCTTCGAGTTCAAGTAAAGTGATCGATGAAAACTATGCAGATCTTGGATTCTATCCACCAATTCCAACACATCTTGTTGCAGGAGGGAATAATAATAATAATTATTATTATTCCACTGCTCCTGATAATCATGAGGTAGATACTAATAACAACTATCATCAATTTTATTTTCCTGCACACGCATGTGGTAGCATACCTTCTTCCCATGTAGAAAACCAAAGGGATCGTAGGCACTTGTTTGGACAGGATTGGAAGCAGAGGGGTTTGAGCTTGTACACTAATCCTTTATGTGTACATGAAAATAAAGACAAGATTGAAGACAACGGTGAAGAGGATGGTCTTGATTTGGAGCTTAGACTTGGTCATCATCCATAGCAAGAGTACATATATTTCTATTCTACTTATCAAGTATATGTTTATAATTGTATTGTATAAAAGCATGTCTGGCTTTTGGGCCAATAATATTCTTATGGCATGCAATTGTATAGAGAGATAGCTTGCAAGTTGGAATCGGAAGCCGTAGGAAAAGAGGTTTAGATTGAGGGCTTCTTCATGGAAGAAATTAATAAGTCGTGGTTTACTGCACGTACGATTCTGATGAGGAAGGTACTCGATATATACGTTTATATATCCTAAAATTATCTAGCCCTAAATCCTACTATATATATTTCTAGGGTTTTACCAGAAAGATCTTTATTATGTGTATGTTATTTCATTTACTACTCCTTTTTGTTTTGTTTTTGTGTGCATCTTCCTGCTTATTGAAATGAAAATTAGGTTAACTTTGCTATATATATATGATGAAGTACTCTTTGCTGTTTAATAAATTAATAAAAACCTTTCTGAGCATATATATAATTCCCCATACATAACCGTGTCCATGAAGTATGAAGTTTCTATCGTTTCTGGTCCATCTTCTTGGCATTGTTTGAACCTTGAAGTATATGTTACGCCAACGGATTGTTACAAAATCAAAGAGAAATGATAAAAATTCACCGAAAGAAAAGACAAATGATAAGGAGACAGTGACTAAAAATAGTTTAGACTATAGAAGTGCAATATAGAGGAGCATTATGTAAAAGAATCTATGTAGTCAGAAGGAGGTACTTATATATAGCTCTGTGAAACAATGATTCTTTAAATGTAATATGTGACTATATCTTTTGAATAAATATGGTTTCAGCCGGTTGGATACATATGAACTAGATGTTTATGTTTAGTTTACGTGGTATCCAAAAGAAAATGATTTATCTTGATTACCAGTTCAGCTCGTAGCATCTTGCACTCGTGGGAGTTTACAATATAAGTGGAAGTGATGATATTTGTCTATTGTGTACAAGTATAAGTCAGTTGCAATAATATATCCACAAATACATTAACAATTTGTGTTTGATCTTTTCCTTGCGGGTGGTGTGATTAGTTTAAGCTTTTGAAATGCAAGCTCCTCTTGGATTGTTGTTTTTTTCTAGATTGATATGCTTTCCAGTCTTTTTTTGTTTTAATAGATCCGTGTTGGATCTTAAGTTAGTTATTCACCCTTGTTGATAATTATTTACTCTTGGTTTTTTCTTTCCTACTTATGGGTTCGATACTCATTGTACTCGTATCTATATATTATTTTGCTTATCACAAAAAAAGTATAACATTAAAGTTTTATCTCTCTTCACAAATAACAAAGTGATTATGTGTTAATATTCAATTTTGATAGCACAACTCTCAATAATAAGTGTCAATTGTTATGACTGAAGCTCGATCATGAGATGAATCCAACCCAAATTAAAACTAGTCCATTATAGGTGGTAGAGTCTCATGACTTAAGTATGAACTTTTTTTTTATTTACTCAATATGAAACTCATAACACTATCTATTAGAATATAGCTGACTAAATGGACGCTAGTAGTCTTTCTTAATTTGATCAATCTTTTGTCATGCATCAAGAGATAATTAGATGACCAGTAAGAGAGGGATTTATATGATTTCTTTTATGATACATCTCCACATTATTTTTTTCATAGATTTATGATTTGAACTCTCTAGATTGATTTTTGGGTGAGTATTTGCCTGCTTCAGTTTGAAAGAGAGCTATATTACCCTGAAAGCTAATACCAATGATAATGAGGTAGTGCTGCATAGTATAAAGAATTCTTCTATCACCTAATCCGTTTTCCTTTTCAGCTCAACTCTTAATGTGGTTTACGCAGGATTTTGACAGAAAAAAAATGTTTTAGAAAATAAGTAACAATACTTGATGCAGCTACGTACATGAGCCAGATCATGTACGTATGGAAATGATATGCCTGTGTCCCGTACATATACGTTAAACAACTTATATATATGTATGTTCATCAACTGAACTTTCAAAGACTATGAAGAATGAAGATGAAAAAAAAGAAGAAGAAATTAGTTGAAAGAGAAGAAAAGAAAAGAAAAGGGAATAAATATATTGCATATCTTCGAAAATTTGAGCAGGCCATGGACGGAGCTTCTGCTTGACTTGGACTTCAACGTATCTCTATATCTTATGACTTATTGCTTGTTTTTAAACATATGACGCGCGCCCGGTTTGGTCATGCTCATGCATAAGCGTCGTTTCTAATATCAGTCATGCCTTCATTCCCCTCAATTCTCAGCCTATCGTAATCTTTTTACTTCTTTTCATTAATGATTAGCAAAATTTTAAATCTGGATTCGCAATCACAACGAAACTCTAACTTTGCGGTTTTTCTAATTTCCAAGACTACATCACAACCATAACTATGATTGTATCAGCTGTATTTTTCTATAATTTTCTAGAATACCAAAAAACGCAATGCGAACATAATCATGACCGCAATTTAAAACTAGTTAGTCAATCCCATCAAGTTAGTGATAATATTTTATCTTTCAAATCCTTCATCTTTTCTTGTAACTTTTTTTTGGTACATATTTTCTTGTTAATTTTATTTTCATCTTTTTGGTTACAAGAACTCGGTTGGAAAATCTCTAGGGTGTAGGAGAAGAATTTGTTTTGGACAGGTACTAGCTCAAGGAACGTGCATAAACATGATCAAATAAATTAGAGTTGTATATATTTACTTGATACTATATTTTGCCAATATGTACGTATGATGCGACAGAAAAACTTCAACAGCTAGTTAGCTACACCTACATGTACTCCGTCAAAATAATAAATATTAAATTGTTAAAGTGTTAACAAGCAGCACCAGTGGTCTAGTGGTAGAATAGTACCCTGCCACGGTACAGACCCGGGTTCGATTCCCGGCTGGTGCACGCAATTTTTTTTCATTCAGAACAAACTGAGGAAGGGTCTCACTCTCACTCACCCACACAAGTGATAGAGAAAATCAGAATACAGACAAATTTTTTTGTATGAAGGATAGCAGCAACGGTTTCTGAGGATAATGAATCCAAGTTAGCATCCAACTAAGAAAAGATGTGAGTGCTTGAGTTAGTATACCAGTACCCACTGCACTAGTATCAAATGTCAAATGACGTAGCGTGCCATAAAAATAAAAATTAAAAACAAATGAAAGTCTAGCTGGCAGGGTTCAGCAATATTCATGGCTTTGGAATTTGGCTAAAGACCATGGTCTTGAGCAACGAAAAGACGGAAAGGAAAAAACAAGAAATCATCCTCAAACTCCAATGTACAGACCCCATTGTCACAAAGTGGTAAAGAAAGATACTGTTTTGCTAACAGAAGGCTTTGTTCGGATGTTTTATGGTGAGTATAATTAAAAACTATAGTACATAATGAAAATTATAGAATGTAATAAAGTTGGCATATTATTGATTTTTTTGGGTAAAATTTTTAACAAATTCAAGCTTTGGTCTTCAATCTTCATTGCCTAGCTAGAGTGTTGTTTTGTTGCTGCCCTGGCATACTTTTGTTTTCTGTTAGGAGACAGCATCTACAGGTTCTTTTTCTCGGTTGCTTCACATGGTTTGGGCGTGTTTTTTCCTCCATGTCAGAAAGTGGATGGTGCTACTAAACTCTATTTCTTTTATGGTGCTTGATTCTTCTATGCTTCTCGGCTGTATTGGTTTGAATTCTCTTGACTCTTACTTGGTTGGTTTGCTCAAGTGACTGCTCCTCTTTTCTTGTCTCACGGTTTCAGTTATTGACTCTTTGGGTGTTCTTTCTTGAATTTGTTTTCCTTTTTACTTGGTCTTGGGTTTTAGGTTCTTGTAATACATATACTGTTCCTAAATTGGGGGTAGTATCTTACTTACATTCTTATCCTTGCTATTTTCCTCTTTGAATATGGGTTTCAGTATTTTTTTACTCTTATCAATATATATTTTTGGCTTATAAAAAAAATATGAAGTCAAGGGTGCGCTGTATTTGACTGCTGTCAATTCAACCTTTCCGCTTCATTGCTTTAGTCAAGTCTATGAACAATTTCAAACAATTCGGGGCAAGGGTGCCGTGGGTATTAGACTGTTGCCAATTCAACCTTTGAGGACATTTTTACTTCAACTTGGGAAAATAATTCCACAATGATTAAAAACATTTAAAATTATAATGAATGAAGTATTGAATTTGATTAATGGATAATATATAATATATGGGAAAGACTCTAAAATGAGAAAATAATATTATATTTACCCTAAATTTTATTAACCCATTAAAAATGAATAAATAATTTAACAGGAGATATTTTATTACTTTTTCACTTTAGAATAATCAAATTCTAATCATTAATTAGTTAAAATAGGTTTACATTTCAATACATTTTAACTAATTAATAATAAATATATTTTTATTTTTCCACTTTATATGTTTATTATTTTAGAGGAGCTTTATTCGAAAAAAATACTCTTCTCAAATTCACAAAACTTACTCACTTTTTCGGAATTTCCCTTCTCAGTGGAAATTAAATTTAGCTAACAGAGTGCTTTTAATTTTTTCTTTTTAAAAAAAATATCAAGCCAACAAGGGTAGTGTTAGTATAATTCAGTATGAAGCTGGAATCTCAATTAACAATAGAGAACCGAAAGAATAAAAATTGTTTCAGATCCGATTTTCGTTTTGACATTCAGATCAGATCCGTAGTGTAGTTATATCATTTGGCTCATTTAGCAGTATAAATTTTTTTAAAATAAAAAATAAAAATCACCCCAATCGGGTACAAGGAAAGTGGAGATGGAGAGTTCTAAGGGAGAGAGAAGGTTTGTGGGCCAAACTTTTACAGGTGAGGTGCTGGCAGTTGGTTTGGGGTTTGGGCAGCGACAATTTGGTCTTTATGGCTACACAGGAATGAAATTTTATTTAACAACAGACGAGTGGAGCTAGACAAAGTATTTGATCTAATAAGGGTGAGGGTCTGGAACTGGAGCTACAAATTGGAAAAAGGTAACAGGTTTTCTTTCAGAGTGGTGTTCCAATCCTGTCATTTGTCTTCAATACTGTAACAGTAATTGATCAGGAAATTCAAAAGGTGGATGACATCCTTGTTGAGAGGTTGAGGGTTTCCTTCAATGCTCAGGTTTGATTGATGAGGAATGAAACTATTAGGTGGGCGCCTTCCATGTGTTAGTTTGGAAACAGCTGCCTGCACATTTCTGTTTGTTTCTTTGTAGCATGTCTTCAGTATGTAAACTCTGTAGTTTAGGTGCAGTTTGGGATATGTTGTATAGGTGCTGGTTTGTTTCTTTGTTAAGCAAAATCACTAGTGTATATTCCTTTGGTGGATGAGATGAGTACCCCTCGTACTCCCATCAATGAATTTTTGCTTATAAAAAATAAATAAATTTAATGGCACCGCCACTTCAAGTCTTGTACTAAAAAAACGTAGTTCAAGTATCAAAGATTATAAACGTGTCTAGTCGTCTCTACTGGCAGATTATGAGCAAGCTTACCTGCATAAATGAATCAAAATTGACAAAATGTAGATAAAAGGCCACAATAAAAATGAATTTATATTTTACACACAATGACACATTTTTCTTTCATTCAGACTTTTTTTTTTTTTTTTTTGATAAGCAAAAATTTCTTTCATTCAGACTACATATGCGGATTAGCTTATTTTGCGCTAAGAAAACAACTTTTAAGCCAAAAGCTCCCAATTTAATCTAAATTCATTGTGTCTACATACGAACGTTGACACTTGACATAATAAATTATATAGATGAAACGAACAGAAAATCCAAGGGAATGGAAATTATACACAAACTGGATGTGGACATTACTTTGAGTTCAATGTCTGTATAAAACATCTTTATACAACGTCTCACAAGTAGTAGCAGTAATTACAGTAAAGAGCAAGTACAAGTAGCCTCCTCTCGTATCAATTACTTAGTAAGATAGTATATTATAAGAAAAATCACCACAAAGGATGCTACAAGTGAAAACATTCTTCGGCTGGATTTTGTCTCAAATACCTGAAAGGTGACACAAGATCATCAACACAGGCATGGAAAAATAAATATATGATACAACAAATATAAGGTGTGAAAAAATACATGGAAAAACTCATTCAGAAGGCATATAGGATCATAAGTCTACATACCGTTTTGAATTTGTCCATAGTGCCTGAGAGGACTCCTCTTGAAGAATCCATTTCATTGCCCTAAAAAAATACCAACAGATTATTAGAGCAAAGCAAAGAAATAGCAGAACAAATGCCAAATATTTTCAATAATTGCATTATACACACCATACTATCCAGCATGTGGTTATGACTATCCACCTCCTCATGTATATCACCTGACAACTGTTGCAATCACACCCATTAAAACTTCAATTATATGATATAGCAAAAAATATTCAGGCCACCATGAAACTGCATGCTACTTGCATCTTTAGATACAATTCCAAACATTTAACATCTTTGAACACTATAGAAGAGTAAGGGTTTCAAAAACAAATCAGATACTGTAATACTCAACAAAGCGAACACAACCAGTGTATTCGTATATGATACCAATACCCATATGATTCTGCAGCATATGTATTTGTAGCATATCACTCCTTTTTTGTGGTTGCTCGTTGCCCTCAAAGCATTACCACTCAAAAAATCCAAGATAGGCATTCAAGGTCCGTTCTCACTAATTACCTCCCCCAAAGCATATTCTCACTCTCGCAATCTTGCCCTCTCAAAAACGATAGCACAACATACCAAGCTTTCATCCTCAGCAATGAGTCAGAGAACGCATGGGACTAAAGTACCCTAACCCATGAGCCATTAGAGAATGAGAGATTATAAGTAACTCTGGTCAACAATGGAGGAGGAGGAGGGTAATAACAAGACTTGAAAATTTAAATTACTCAAAGCAAGGAAACAGGAGGGGGAAAAGCCATTTTTAATGAACACACAATTTCCAAATTCAAGGTCCAAAAGGTTACAATTCCTGTAGTATAGTTTACTTTTCACCTCCAAATAGACAACATAACATGTCATTAAGAGACACATTATATTAAAAACATTGACATGGTACCAATATTAGAAACAAAGTGAGGAAAGGATTATAAGGTGCATCAATTATCTTTATCCACGAAGAACTAACTGGGAATATACAGCATGTTGCAAGTAATAGTAAACTTACTCTTTTCAGCAGATTGACTCTATCTTGCAATCCATCCATCGCTTGCTCATTTTCATGTTCATCAATTTCATGGGAAGAGGAGTACAGAGATGATGCTCTGATGCCACCCTCCTCAATACCATCAAAAGGAGAAACTCTGTTGTTACGATTGTCTCTGAAACAGGAAAAAAAACGATTCAAAATAGTGAGATAATAAACACACAACACAAGCAAGATAATTTTCCCTTGTAGACATTTGAACAGCTTTAGACTTATCAAAGTCACCAAACATCTCCATAACTGCATAAAATATCAAGATAGATAACATAAAAAAGGGTTGTCTCAGCATCTGAAAAATCAGGGGCAAAATATACATATACTTAAAGTATTTCTAAATAATAAACTAAAAAACAGAGACCAAATAACCCCTAACAACTGATAAACCAAAAAATCACGAAATAAGACCAAAAGAACTAGTACAGCAGAACCTATTTTCCACCAAATAAGCTACTGCACTAGCATGTGTGTTCTTAAAAGAGGGAGATAAATGAAGCTTTACATTTTTGTATAAGATTTTTCGTCACCTCACCTGTATCTTGGGCAGCTAAACCCTTCAAATCTCCGGTGACTCAACTCAATATTTACTAAACAAAGATTGTTAACAACAGAAAACCAGTTTTTATTATGTCACACATTCATCTGTCCATTCCAACCATGACTTCATCATAGCCTTTCAAGTACAGGACAATACATGCATAAACTTGTTTCCTGACAAGCATCCATCGTATCATGGTTTTTGGTATCCATGGCAACAAACATGTTCTGTCAAGCTGTATCACTTGAATGTGGGCACACAGGTGTTGGTAACATATCCCAGTGCACTCAATTTTGTAAAATTTCCCTCACATTCAGAGAAACAGCTCTAGGCAGTAAGATGATCAAATTTATTCCAATTGGACGATGCAAGGATCATTGAACAATGGAGTTTGGAGCAATAAGATCACTGAAACACTATCTACAATTCACCAGTTCACCTACCTCTTTCGGCACATTACCGTTTTCACAACAACCAAGTTCTTAAAAAATGAAATAAAATCGTAGCGTTGAAACTGCATTTAACCAATCAATCATACTTATCAAGCCATAACGAGTTTGGAATTCAAACCTTCCTATCCTAATACACCTATTCACTGATCTGAAACAACAAACAACCATTTCCTAGTATAATCAAATTGAATAACTACGTGAACGATTTTTCAGAAATTAAAACAACAGATTAATAGTACTAAAGGCTATAATCCACACTAACCTTCTAACATTCATGGCTCACGAGATTACAGATTCCACGACCGTTTCGCGAGTTATCGATCGTCCAATCTCTGTTACCAAAAATTGGAGAGAAAAAAAACACGATTAAATAATCGAAAATAATGACAAAACGAATAGAAGAGACGAAGATATCGAAAAACTGAATATAGGGAGGGGAATTGGAAATCAGATCATCAGATCTGAAAATATATGGGAAGATGAAATGAGAAGATGCGTGTTACTGTTAACCTTGGTGTAGAATGTAGATAGAGCAGAGAAAGAAAATGAAGGTAGAAAGAAAAAAGTGAGTGAAACAAGTTATATAGGGTGCCAACGAGCTTCACACTTCATCCCTTACTCATACGGTTAAAGGAATCAAGGTGGTAATGTAACGGACCCACTAACTACTAATCTCATCCATATCCATAATAGTAGAGTATAGTACGGTATAATAGTAGATTATATAAATTTAGGTGGTTTTCTTGACACCTTTTTTTACCACTAGGATAACTATTGTAACCATCTTTACTTTTTAAAAAAAATATAAGTTGGTAGCTTTTTTTTTCCATCTCTCCCCTATCACTTCTTACTGCTTCCTACGAAGGAAACCCTTTTGGTGTTAAACTCTAAAAAAACAAAAACAAACAATCATGTAAGCACTGAAATTAAAAATTTTATGCTGACATTAGGACGTGACAATGTCACCTTAGCTTATTTTTGAAAGGAACAACAAATTTTATCGAAATAATAATTGATGATATTTTTTTTTACTTTTTAGAATGACTTGTAAAATAATATTTTCCCTCTTAGGATATGATTAGGACATGTTTGTTCTCACCTTGACCAAGACCTAGTTAACACTTAACTTTACTTTACGTGCAGATCCCTCGTTGATTTACTGATTATTCGAGTCAATAGCAAATAGCATGTGAATGCTTTGCGACGCAATCTTGTTGCCACGTGGTACATAACGTGTTTATATATGATAGTCACTCAACCTAACCTTTAAGTTTTATGGTCGTATAAGGCTTGTCTTTCATCCATGATGTTGATCATTTACATTTCAGAAATTATATTTAAACAACAAATTTGGGTATTTTTGGATGAATGTATATAAAGAATATGAAAAGTAAGTAAAACATAGAGATAAATATATACAATATCATATATAATGTCTAAAACTTGATGTTCAAATATCATAACTCTTTACATTTACCTTTACAATACTTTATTTTGGACTAAGTGTAAGTTTGGTTCCATGGTGGAAAGCTGAAGAATTAATTTGGTTCTTTGTTAAACATGATTTTATAAAAATTGGATATTTAGTTACTATCAAGCAAAATTGATTTTCATTAGAAGCTATAGAAAATAGTTTTTGCATTGGGTTGAAAAGTTTATTCTAAATGTTTTTTTTTATAAAAAAAAGTTTAGGTGAGTTGGGTCTCGGGAGCTCACCAAGGTCAGGGCGGGCTTCACGACTCAATGAGTGTTTATAAAGGCACTTACAAATTACCCACCAATAAGATCCTCACATCGATAGTGGGATTCGAACTCACGATATTGTGAGTTATGAGTCTTATCCTTACCAATTAGACTAACCTTAGTCGGCAATTTACTCTAAATGTTGTGAGGATTGGAATATCCTAGTGGAAAAAGGTGTCAAGAAAGGCTACAATTTGTTATGTCAATATTTTTTACGAAAATCACTTTTTTTTTTATCTATAACACGACGTTAAAATCAGTTTTTGGTATGTGACCCATCTTTTAAACGTTAATTTTATATGTTTTTTATCAATTATATTGAGTGGAATAACTTAATTTGGTCTTTTGTTTTTTTTAACCGTGGTAATGGTACGAAATATCCATCATTGTTAACAGTAACTAATTTTCGTCGGAAAATCTGTTGGACACATAGGTGGGTTCTCCCCTCCCAACCATCAGGATTCGAACCCCTTGATCACTTGTTTAAAGTGTGCAAGTCCCTTACCACTTAGACCAATCACATGTTAGTTAATTTGATCGTATTTATGTATTGGTACCATGCCATTTCATATCTGTGTCTCGTATATCTATATAATTAGAAGAGAAAATATCATGAGATTCTCCTTTTTGAAATTTTAGGTATATTTACATATGATGTGGTTATACGTTTAAATTTTTAGCTTACATTCATTCTCGTTTGAGCTCTCAATATATGAAAGTAGTCTCTATTGTGTAGGTATTCTTTATGTTCACGTGGTTAATTTGTTAAGTATACCCTATTTTGAGTTGTTTTGTTTCACTAATGATGATGATATATACTCCAATTTTATTTTATTTTTTACATATAAAGTGGAGAATTTTATAAACATTTCAATACGCTTATATACATGGGTGTAGATTATATAAATGAATGAATAAAGATATCACAAAGCATGTGATAGGACATTCCGGTACAAAATGCCATGAGCGTAGTGGAAGAGTTCATAAAATATTAGGAAATATGGCATTCATATAGAAAATAGAAAAGTATGAAATGTAAAACTGATAGAATGAGAAATTATGTTTATAAATAAGTACATAGGAAACATGGCATCTATAGAAAAGATAGAAAAGTATGAAATGTAGAATTGATAGAAAGAGAAAGTATGTTTACAAATGAGTACATCAAGCCTTTATATAGGCTAATAATCTAGCAACTAACTATCAATTAACCATATCTCCAACTCACTATATCTCCAATAGCCACCCGCAAGCTGGAAGTGCGGATTAGCAAATCCAGCTTGGGATTTACAACATAATGCAAGAAAAAAAAAAGAACAATTAATGAAAATTACAAATGTATAAGCCTAATTACATTGGCTAATGAAGAAAAGTCTAACAATGATAAAGGTAACGACCGAAGTTCATAGATCTGAGAAGTCTTCAACCTTTTTTTGGGCTTCGTCGATCTTCTTTTGTCGTCTCCACGGCTCTCGTTCCAAAAATAAATGAATCTTGCCAGAATGAACATTGGTAAAAGAATGGAATTTGTATATGAAATGAGTTGACTCGCTTGGAATTAACATCAGTCAAAAGTTACTCCAAAATGGGCTCTTTAGGCCTCTAAATATCAATAATGAGTCGACTCGCTAGAATTAATATTAGTCAAAAATCGCTCCGAAATTGGGCTCTTTAGACCTCAAAATATGATTGCCAATTTTAGGCAAATGCTTAACCACCGTCAAGGGTAGAAGTAACAAAAAATATATCAATGTTGTTTAACCAACCAAAAAGGCTTGCCTTCAGCAATATTAAAAATGTGAAAAATGTGGCACACCAGCCATTGAACAAATCTTTATGTAGTCAACAAATTATCAAGAAATGCATTAAAGAAAATGCTTGACAGGAAAGAAATGAGGCTCTCAAATGAACCTCTGGCAAATGATGAAAATGGCATCACTATCGTTGTTCGGATGCCAAATGGTAGTTGCAGGGAACACAGCTTTCTCAAAACCGACAAGCTTAAGCTTCTTTTTTGTTTCATAGATCATTGTGGAGCAGAAAATGGTACTTTTGAATTTGCTCCATGCGTGCTTCAAAACAGGTAGTGCATCCTATGGGTTGGATTGAACAGCTACAGTATTGAGTGCACCATCAATGACATAAATGAAACATGAATTCCAGATCTTGGTCAACATGCAAACAAAGATCCCACAACCCATACATTTCATGCGGAAATGTTAGTGGTCTTTCTTTTGGGCATCAACTTTGGGAGCTGCATCCTCACTTGAGTATGAATTTGTTGTCCTCTTCGGCCAATCAAGAAAGTTGCATAGAAAGAAATGAGTTTTCTAGTGTTTTAGGAAAAAGAAATAAAAGAAAAAGAATGGTATTTTGGGTTTTCTGGCTAAAGTGAAAAAGAAGAAAAATGAATAATCTAAAGAAAGAGCAACGGAAAAACTTCTCTCACGATGGATGATATCGCTCTGATACCATATTAGGAAATATGGCATCCATAAAAAAGATAGAAAAGTATGAAATGTAGAATTGATAGAATGAGAAAGTATGTTTACAGATGAATACATCAAACCTTTATATAGGCTAATGATCTAGCAACTAACTATCAATTAACTAACCATATCTCCAACTAACTATATCTCCAATATAAAATGTGGACTAGCGCTAGCAGTATCATGGGCTAGGAAGCCTTATAGCACAGATTAGCGGGTAGAGTAATCAAGCTCATTTGTCTCCCCTATTTGGTGAAGTGCAAGGAATATATACATCAGACATCTTAGATTGCTGTCAGAGGAGAACCCGCAATAGCCCTTTTTCACACTATTGAAGTCTATGTAACATTTAAAGTCGCAACTAAAGTCTTTTTTTGTAACATTTAAGGCTGTTATATTCTACTATGTTTCTAACTTGAATAAAACCTTCGAGTGGAAAAGCTTAGGAAATTTGGCAACAGGGCATGTTAGCATTCATATAACCAGATTGCTAATTCCGAAATAGACAGTTTTTTGTTGAAAGGCATTGATGGCATAATCAAGTTTTATGTGAGCCAACTGGGTTTTGAACCGAATGCCATACCCAATGCCAAATCCAGATCCTGGTTTACCCTGCCTCAGTCCGGGATTTCCTGCAATTCTCATTTGATGAAAATGTTAAAACAAACTACTAATAGATCACTATCACTACAATTTAACAGTTACATTCAAATAATTACACATGCATTCACATATTAATGTATTATTGGATCAATCCTAGGCTTCTTCAAACACTTTTAGTGATTAATCCAATGGTGCACTAATACGTGAATGCAGGGAATCCAAATCCATGATTTCCAATATTTTGAGTGATACGAGACCTATTATCACGGGATGTCATGTTTTATGGATTAAAAAAATCAGAACTCAGAAGCACTTTATTTATAATAAAAAAAGGAAAGAAAGAAATCAGATGCAAACAATCATATGTATGTGGATCTAAGACAGCAAAGCTGAAGAGATCTACAACTTAATGGTTTGTTGGTTGATTAATTGCAAACTGCAGAAAATTTCTCCAACCCATTTTCTTTTTTTTAGATAACTAGTGTAACAATTTTCCCGGCATAGATAGCACCTACAACCCCCACCTAATGAGAATAAGGTATTGAGGCTTTGTTGTGGTTGTAGATAGCTCCTAACTACAATGGCAAAGGTGACAGGCAAAAATAAATAAAATAACACACTACCTATGAAGGCATGGATTGCTTGTCAAAAGTTGTTTGGTGATACACTTTTAAGTTGTAACTAAATTTCTGAGTAACTGAATGAAACTCACCAGGAACCCTATGACTACTCCTCAAATCAGATCCGCAGTCCAGGAAAATAACACCTGTCAATTTCTTGTTCTGCAAATAGAGTAAGAAAGTTGGTCAGCGTCAATGATTGGTAGAAATACTAAATGTTAGAAATGCTTAAAAATGAGTCATATAGGATGTGTAGGAAGAACTTCATCAGTAATTCAGTATATAGGTCAATGGCCAAAAAGATCTAACTACTAGAACTTTTATTTAGAAGAGCATTAGACATTTTTTACACTTGACAAGAAGATGCATGCTGATTAGCTGATTTTCATGTTATAAAGTGAAATCCGTGCTTCTTGTCACTTAACACTAGAATTTGGAGCACATAGATTTCATCAAAGTTTGCTGGCTTTTCGATTGATTATGAGAATGATATAAGAGAAAATCAAACTGAAATTAATGCAAGGATGGAATGTAGCTACTATTTTGGTAATGATATAAACCCTTGATAATGTAATCTCTCAATTTAAGATTTATAATATCATGCCAAAGTTATCAGGAACAGAGGTTTAGACATTAGGATGGTGAGGAATGATGCTAAAGCTGAACAAACACAAGTTACAGAACCAGCGACAGAAGACAAGTATACTAAAGTAGACAAGTATGCTTTGCAATTAATGCTGCAAATTATGTCTGTGGTCCTTGCTCAAGTTGAAATCCAAGGTTCCAAAACAATCAATCTAGTACTCCAAATTGGTGGCCGTGATTTCTCCGACAAGAAGTATAATGACTGATATAACTAGAATTCAGTTCAGGTAAAAAAAAAGTTAAAGAACATATATTTAACAGTAGTGAGCATTATACCAATGGGAATGTCAATTCACTTTTAGATACCACACATGCTTGTCCAGAACCAACTGCACCTTCACCATAGCCTCGCACACTACTAGGACCACCAATTGCAAATGCTTGATGTGGAGCAATGGATCCTACAATTGAACCGCCAATCAACCTGCCAGATAAGATTGGAAAACCGATGCAGGTAATACATGGAAAAAATTCTAGATTCATGGTGCTATTAAGAAGATAAGAAGGAAAAGTTGATATGTACAACTTTTCCATGGCGGTGTCCCCATCTTTTGCCTTGTGATGTGATTGGATAAGAGAGAGAAAAAATATAAATACGTGTGTTAAAGTATAAAAATATGGTCTTGGAGTTCAAAAATGTTGTGCAGATAACAGAACTCAGATTAGAAAAGTGGAAATGTGGTGTCTCAAGTTGTTTTCTGCCCCTTTACTTCTAATGGCAGAGTTTACTTATCACTTCATATAGTTTACTCAATGTCAATTGCTTCAATTTCTCATCCTTCTTATATATTGTCTCTTGATGAATTATGCACAACAACTAATTTTAGTTAACACATATTGAACCTAAGATATTTACCAAACCTCACCTCACCCCTAATTCTTGACCTATGCCCAAGTGGCTAAGGCAGTAATCCTTTGAACATTGAAGTGGAACTCACCAAGTGGAGAAAAATGCTGGTCCAAGTTTGACTCCTTTTGAAGCAAAAAATTTAAACCGATTGAAGGTTAGCAAGTTTGACTGAAGTGGAATCCCTTGTTCCATTTGTAAGCTGAACTGAATATAAACTGACTAATAGTTAGTAAATAAGAATGTGACATGCATATAAGAGAAGTTATGAATCAGGAATTTCACTCTTAGATAACCAATGAAGATAACTTACATGAGTAAAACGATGATCATTTGCTTCTTCAAATCGAGATTCTTGCTTAACCACTATCATATTGTCAAATGAATTCCCACTATATAGAAATTAAAAATACATGATATGTCAAAATTATAGTCAAACAGATTGTATCAGGACCGAATCAAATAAATTTCATCAACCTGCAAGTCAGCGGAAAACCATCTAGATCTCTGCTTATAGAGCGGCTGAAATCATTTATAAAATGAATATTCTGCACAATTGATAATACCAATTGATTACTTCTCTCATCCCAACAAACATGACCAAGAAATTCTAGATTAAAAAAGGGTAGTGGAACTTAAAATTTAGATGCACAAAATGAAATAGGTAACAACTAATGATAGCCAAAGTTAAATCCACAACCTTAAAGTATACACTGGTTGTGTTGCTCCAATTAGAGGTTGAAGGCTCATGCATATCCAACCCGAATGAGAACTTAGACAGCCTTACACCTCCACTTGCCGAATGGGAGAAATTGTTCATGGGAATTCCATGAATCCCAATCTCGGGTGAAACTGAATGCTGTAATGGAAAAACTTCAATGCCATGAGTTCCTAGCTTTGTTACTTTCTAATATGAATTTACATTCAAGTTTGAGCTAAAAATGGAACACAAACCTGAATGGTTAGAGACTGCTGACCGAGATATAGAGGTCTAGGGGCCCTATAAGTGATCAAGAGGTTTGAATCATGCAACCCCTTGTGCCACGATATATCAAGCATATCACTATTGACAAATAAGTTAGGGTGCTTCAAGCAAAGGCTGAAATAAACGAAATGGAATATTTGGTTAAACCTTATTTGGTGTCTTTGTTAATAGAAATCAAACCAAATTCCCTACCTGCCACTAGCCAGAGAAAGGGGACTAGTTGATATCCTGTTGGAGTTTATGAAAAGCATTGTCAGAGAATAACAAAACCAAAACATTCTCAGCTTAGTTTTTTGAAGCATATATAGAGTAGTCAGAAACCTGATAGGGGAGAGCATATAAGAACTAGATAGCTTTTGAATGGAATTAACTCCAATATCAAGCTTTGCTGCTTTGCACAAAATTCAGAGTCAATACTTGGTAATTATATGTAAAGTTAAGTAACTCCTAAAAGGAAATAAAATATAATAAATTTAAAAGCATAATTGAAGCTTTTTATCATATTTAATCTTTATTCTGGTAGTGGGGATGAACCTTCTCCAGCATGGATACTCTTGTGAGCTCCCATTTGTGAGGGAGCCTGCAGGAATGATTCATGATGGAGGTGAATAGAAGCGGAAAAGCAGTTTTGTATTTTGGCGCGGCAACATGCTTTCGTCAAAGGTGGAAGAAAGTTCCAAGCTTTCTAGCTTTGACATTCTTTGTTTGGCCAAGTTTGTCACCTCGTACCTTCCTCATTCATCTTACCTATGGCAGACACTATAAAGGAAAGAAAGGAATTCAATTTATGTTCTATTTATTATTCGTCGTTCTTTTTATTCTTTTTGGTTTTGTAGACTAATAGCGTGATGGTAAGAGATCCTCCTCCAAGCACCAAAGAAAAACAAATTAGCGCTCAAACGCCAGAGTTCAGCGTTGGTAACAATATAATAGAGTACAAGAAAAGGGAATTCTCCCTCCTTTTCTTATTACTAAGAATTTTTTCCTCATGTGATTCACTCAGTCATCAATTACTACTATTATTGATAGCATTATCATTATCATTAATAACTTGAATTGTGTTTCAATATATAAGAAACTTTTTTTTTTCCTTTATCCCAAATTAAGTCCATTATATCAAATATTTTCTTGACTTAATTCACACATTGCTTCCAATATTTCTTTCTCACCCATATTGGTGGTACTCATTCATCTCCAAGACTTTTTATTTATAGACAGAAGTGATCAGCAAAAATCTTGAAACAATTTTATATATAATTTGAGTACAAAGAATTGAATATTATTTTTATTTTAAAATGATATTACAATACGTAATGTAACACTATGTGTTGAGTGTTCCTCTTCGATTATTACTAATGATCAACTAATATTCTTAAATCATGTAATGCTGACACATGTCACTTTATTAGAAAATCATCAATTCCCTTTATTAATTAGTATAGATATAGATTTATTATTTAAAATAGAAAAAATAAAGGCAAGGATGTAGAAAAAAATAGATTAGAAAATATGAATAGTTCTACCTCTATTTATGTCAATTCAGAGATTGTCGTGTTTGACTCACAAAACATTATACCTTTACCGGTTTGTAAATATTTTAAAACAAAAAAATATATAAATTTTAGAAGAAAAAAAAATTCATCACTGACATGTGTCTTGCACCATTGTGCTACACTAAAATCAGCATTTCCCCTTATTAATTAGTATAGATATAGATTTATTATTTAAAGTAGAAAAAACAAAGACAGTGATATAGAAAAAAATATACAAAATATGAATAGCATGCCTCTGTTTATGTAAATACAGATATTATAAAAATAAAAAAGTGAATTAGAAAAAAAAATAGAAAAGTATATAAAAAAAATAGGAAAATAAGAAGTAGAAAAAGCTATTCAAAAAAATTAGACAAATAAAATTAATTACAAAAAAATATTTTATAAAATCAAATATAAAAATAAACATTTTAAAAATAGTAAATTAGAAAAAAAAACTAATTCGGGAAAAAAAATTTAAAAAAAATTATAAAGAATATATGTTTAAAAAATAAATAAATAAATAAATTTAAATAATCCAAAATAATCCACCAGTTGATAACTTCTTCTACTGTTCTAAGAATGGTAGAAGAAAAGTTGTTAATTGATAAAGTGATATACATATTGAATACTAAAATATATATAAATATTAAAATATAGTAATTGGTTCGATTCAAAAATAACCGAATTAATGACCATTGAGTTTGGTTCAATTCGGAGCCATAAAAAAATAATTTTTTTTAAAATTATTATAAAGAATATATGTTTAAAAAATAAATAAATTTAAACAATCCAAAATAATCCACCAGTTGACAACTCCTTCTATTGTTACAGGAACAGTAGAAGAAATATTGTTAATTGATAAAGTGATATACATATTGAATATTAAAATGTAGTAATTGGTTCGGTTCCAAAATAACCGAATTAATGACCATTGGGTTTGGTTCAATTCGGAGTCATGCATAAAAAAGAAAAAAAATGAACCAATTTAATTGGTTGGTTCGGATTTTCAAATTCATCGAGTTATTGGTTCGAGTCTTACGATCCTAAACTTTTTCGAAGAACAGGGTAGCTTTGCTACCTTTCTTGGCTAAAAATATTTAAAAACAAAAAAAAATTATAAACTTTAAAAAGTCAATAACAATATCCGAACCAATTAAAATTGGTTTGGTTTGATTCGGTTCGAATCGGAAAATATTAAAATGTACATATATATATATATATATATATTATTATTAAATTATATATACATTAAAATATAAGTATGTAAAAATTAAAACATCAAGAACATGACAACTCTACTTTTACTGTTTGCCAATTTATGATTGGTTGACAGTGTAAAAAAAGCTTTACACTGTCAGTGTATACAAATAAATTAAAAAAAAATATTAGCAAAAGAAATTTATTAGAAAAAAAATTCAAAAATCAAGGAAAACGTAAAAAAAATATAAAAACTAAAAAAAACTAAAAAAATTTAAAGTTTTTTTAAAAAAAAGTAAAATTTTTTTTTAAAATTTTTTTTTAAAAAAAACAAAAAATCCTAATATTGACATATGTATGTACAGTGAAATTGTCTATTCAATTTTTATATTAGTATAGATTAGGGAGTACAAATTTTGACTGCCTCACCATGATGGAGATGCCAATTGACTCTTGTAAGTAAAATTGCTCTTGGTAATTTAGTTTCAAATTGTCTATGGTTCTAATACGGGATCTTCCAGAAAGATTAGGGAGCGTTTTGTAGAAGGATTTGGTGCATTACAAGGGTTCAAAGTGGGTTGTTTGTGGATGTTTTAATTTTGCTTTTAAGATTTTTAATTAAAAATTATAATCAGTTGAAATAATCCTAGCCATTAAAATATGTGCTAGCCGCTAATTAGTGTTATTAGGCTAAGTAATTAATAAAAAAATTAAATATAAAGATTTTTTTATGAGAAAAATGTGTTTTCATCCCTAGATTTAATATCAAAGAAATATTTATACTTTGAGTCTTTTTTTTTTTATTCTCTATTTATACTTTGAGTCTTTGACGTTAGATATTAGGCTTAAAAATATTTTTGGTCCCAAAGTATTATGATTGTACAATTTTGATCCATCAGGCTCCAATTACGTCAATTGGGTCCCCAAAATATTACGATTGGACAATTTTGGTCCCCTGATTCCAATTGCACCAATTGAGTCTCCCATATATCATGATTGTGAAATTTTGGTCATCGAGATTCTAAATTGTGACAATTTTTCTTTGCAAAGAACATTTATGCATCTAGAAACGGAATGGATGGCACAATTGTGGCCAATAGAGAAACATTACTCACGTGATGTACATGTGGCCATTAAAGTATGTGACCACATAGAAATGTTATTTAAATTAAATTGATGGTTGTACTAAACGTCAATCAGTCCCACGTGTGTAATGTAGGCTACTGTCATTAAAAATTGCACAATTGTGCTATCTCATGGATCAAAATTTCCCTAGGAGTTCCAATTGGCACAATTGGAATATGAGAATAAGATATAAAATCAAATTTATTTTTATTTATAGGATTTGCTTAAATTTATTTTTATGTCACTCTCTTAATTTTTTTGACAATAATCTCTCTCTTAATATGAGAGGAAAGGATTATGAGAGAAGACCAGAGAAAAAATGAAAAGTAAAGGAGAGATCCTGACCCCATTGCCATTTGAAAAAATAGTCCTTTGTTGCCTGTAGCATTAATAAATGTCCCCTTAGAGCCCTACAGATGTGCCTCCCATGTCCCTCATTTACATTTCTTATAAGACACTTCCCTTCCTTTCTGTCCCTTGTTCACAATGTCCCACATCCCCCCTAACCATAAACCATTTCCATCTTCCTACACCATACTCCTTGGGTTTTTGCACCATTTCCCAGTACACCCGTGTGCCTCAAATTCTATTCACTTCTATTAGTCTCAAACCATAATACACGCTACAACAGCACACGTTTTCTTTCTGTCTCTAGCTAAATAATTATTACCATGGCTTCTGCAAGTGGAAATGGCACTGCCACTGGCTCTAGCACTGGATCCCCTTGTGGGGCATGCAAGTTCCTTAGACGAAAGTGTGCAGCTGACTGCATCTTTGCACCTTATTTTTGCTCTGAACAAGGTGCTGACAGATTTGCAGCCATTCATAAGGTGTTTGGTGCTAGCAATGTTTCCAAGTTGCTCTTGCATATACCAGCTCATGATCGATGTGAGGCTGTAGTCACAATTGCTTATGAAGCACAAGCTCGTATTAGGGACCCTGTTTATGGTTGTGTCTCTCATATTTTTGCCTTACAACAACAGGTACATATTCAGTTACAAACCTCATCATCACAAGTTCTGATTAACTTTTCACACTCTACTATTTATGTTCATGAAAAGGAGAAGCTCATTGCTAACTTGTTCTGTAAATGAGTGGAGGTCAACTTCCAATACTTAACACTTGTGATCACCCACTCATCAAGTTCTTTTCAATCCCCAGAAATTTTTTTCTTTTACATCTTCCCCTTGTTTATTTTTTATTAATATATATTGGAAATATGAAATCAGTGGGGTCATTCATCAGTGGATTTCTTCTGTCCTTCTAGAATATATGATGTTCAGACTTAAGAGAATAGTCTACTTACATCTAACACAATACGTCTATTACAATATGGTATATGAAAACATTAAGTACACTCGGGTGAGCATAGAGTCTAATGCGCAAGTGTGTGTATTGCAGTGTTCAGAAAACATTTTTGTTTTCTCTTTGCTTGATGTGTTGGTAGGTTTGGCTTCTATGAATCTTCAAGAGCCAATCCAGAATATTGTTTATTTACTATATATAAATGTATATACATTAGTCAATTTTCAATACAAACAATTTTTCACCCTCATAAAGATATGTTGTCTCATTTTCGTGTACCACATTGTATCTCAATTAATATTATTTTGGTACATATTCTATCTTTCTAACATTATATAAAAATTTTAATTGATTTGATAAGATAGCATTGATGGGACAAACAGATAGGATGTGATACACAGGAAAATAAGACAACATGTTTTCATCCAATTTTCACATTGTGTTATAATTGGTCACCGGTCGTAATTTTTAAAGTTCTTTTCTTTTGGTTTAAATGTAGGTAGCATGCTTGCAGGCACAACTGATGCAAGTGAAGGCACAGCTGGCCCATCAAAACCTGATGGAGAATCTGGGGTCAGGGAATGTTGGTGGACAACCATTCAATCCATTTTGTCCCACTCCCATGAACCCCATATCTCCTCAGAGTTCACTTGAGTCATCAGTTGATCATAGCAGCATTAATGATGGAATATTGAGCATGCAAGATATACAAAGCAGAGAAGATTTCTCATTCCAAGCTTGTTCTAAGAAAATATCATTTAACAATGACTTAGGTGAGCTGCAAGAACTGGCACTCAGGATGATGAGGAACTATAACTAGCTAGGCTAGCTATAAAGCTACTCATGTCTTTGTTTCCTTGAAGGATATTCTATTGTTGTTGAGGGATGCTCGATCTTTGCCTAGTGCTGTGTATACTGAGAGTGTCAAGATGATAACTTAATTGCCATAAATCATAAGCCTAAACTATGCATTAGGCTTTTCTGTTTGTGGATTCAATCCAAAAGAAATTAATTTTTTGCAGACTAGCAAAGTCCTATTCTTTCTCTGAGTGAGTTACTGTGTTTACTCAAATTAGTATGGTGATTAACTTCCAGTTCACAAATAATGTAGTTTTAACTGAACTACAATAATAGTGACACCCTTAAACTATAAAAGGAAGCCTACAAAATAAGGAATGTCTTAAATTATTATGCATTTTTTGCCTTTAAAAGTTCAATAATGATGCCTACCTTTGAATTATGAGGTGTCTTTAATTTCGTCCTTCGTGTCCTCCCTGTTCAAGGGTATATCATTTTCTATATTCTAACAAATCTGAAATCACAAGCTTAATTGAAACTTTTTTCCAGATAACCATCTTGGCACTTGGAAACTTTTTTTATATAAAAAAAAACAGGGAAAATTCTTTAGGGAATTTAATTTGGATTTGTTTCTCTTAAAAGACATTAGACAACCACGTATTGGTATAATCTGTCCTTATCCTATGTTAGGAAATAATTACATTCACGCTTCTTGTGAGCTGTTTTATTTTTCATTAGAAAAATTTAAGGGGACGGGAGGCCCTCATCATTCCAAGGTCATGATAAATCAGCAATCTCATTGATTATTTATAGTGGAATTCTAAATCACCTATCAAGAAAAATCTCATGATTTGAACCTGAGTCATATACTATTATCATGAGCCAAGGTTGATCAAGTGAGCCAATATTCTTTGCTTTTGAGTTATTTGGTGGTAAAATAATATATATGAAGAAATGTTTTAGATACTCTCTACTACTATATGTTATATGTATGATGAATTGTGTTGGTTTTACGAAAAAAACAAGGGGACCAAAAAGAGATCATTCATGAGCTTTAATCATAGCATATCAGTACATGTGTATAAAATTTTCTCTCTTTTATGTTGCAAGAATTTGGAAACGAGTAACACAAGTCAAAAGTGATCAAGTTGCTCCATTTCTCAACATGTTTAGATCCAAATGCAACGTTCCCTTGGTTTGATGATACTCTTTTTAAGATTTTGTTTTGGCAAGGCAGAGACTATAGAGGACTTGGATGCTATCATTATAGTTAAAGGCAAGCATAGGGTGAGTACCTAACGGACCCCACTTGACTCGATTTATATCTTATAACAGGTAGGTTCACCTAACATTAGTGTGCTAATTACCCATACGCTAATGATTTTGTATTCATAGAAGTAGACAAAGTGTCTCCTGATTAAATGCATAAGCCACCACAAGTTTTGTTTCTCCCCATTCAACAGTTAAATAAAATAGACACCTAATCTTATATATAGGTCGCGTTTGGAAGAGCTTATTTAAGCTCCTTTTGACTTATCTGATGACATAAGCTCTTATGCAGTGTGTTTGGCAGAGTTTATAAAAATAACTTATGTCATCCCATAAAGAGTTTTTGACTTATTTTCATAAGTCACTGGGAGAAGCTTATGGAATTATCATAAGAGCTTATGCACTAAACACCCTCTCCGTGTTTTTCACTATTCGAATCATCTTGTGCCTATTTCTTTTTTTTTTCTTTCTCTAAGCGCTTATGTCATAAGCTCTCATGCGATAAGGTCTTATGTGATAAGCTCTTAGGGTGCGTTTGGGAAAACAACTTAATTAAGATCTTATCACATAAGGTCTTATCGCATGAGAGCTTATGCCATAAGCGCTTAAAGAAAGAAAAAGAAAGAAAGGGGCATAAGATGATTCGAATAGTGAAAAACACAGAGAGGGTGTTTAGTGCATAAGCTCTTATGATAATTCCATAAGCTTCTCCCAGTGACTTATGAAAATAAGTCAAAAACTCCTTATGGGATGACATAAGTTATTTTTATAAGTTCTGTCAAACACACTGCATAAGAGCTTATGTCATCAGATAAGTCAAAAGGAGTTTAAATAAGCTCTTGCAAACGCCACCTTAATTAAGTTGTTTACCCAAACGCACCCATAGAAGCATTGCCAAGTGAGCATATATACCTTATTGATGCTTTTGAGCAATATTTTTAAAATCGGATCGGTCATTGAACCGAGAAAGGTAATGGTTCAAGGTTCAACGGTTGAACTGTGGTCTAACCGGTTGGTCCGGTTTGATTTCGAAAACAATGCTTTTAAGTGCTAAAAACTCTGATGTAACAGAAATTACATGTTAAATTAAACCCCATTTGCATTACACAGCCTCTACGGTTAGTTCTTCATCCTTACTTAAATGTGAAATTAATACTTTGCAAAAATCTCAACATTTTGATATTGCTTATTCTCCTTATAGAGGCAACTCGTGGTCTCAAGCTAGTAGAAACCATGGAAGATCAAGGATGATTGAAATTATTAATTCTTTGCTTGGCAAATCGAATGAACTAAAATTAGATATAATGCTATATATACGGTTCGATTGTTTTATATACAAAAGGTAATTATTTTATGTATCTTTTGAAACAATTTACAATAGTTATGTCATATTTTCAGTAAGAAACAAAAGAGATAAGTAAGTGTCTCTAAGCTTTTCCTTATTGTTATTTGGTATGTATATAGAGCCATTAAATCGACTAAATCAAATTGATGCATTTAGTTCAATTAATTTATTGGGGGTGAGGGTGACACTACGTTAATGATCAAATAACAAGAGTTACAACTTACAATGATAAACAGACAGAAACAGAGAAACTGTACTATATCGAATTGATTCGTTCTTGCATACTGCTATTATTGACTTATTGTGATCATAACCGAGCTCCCAAATGTACTTTATGTTGACTTTTCGTGAAACTTATAATTTCCTTGCATGCTTTTGAAATATTATTGGTAAATTCCATAATAATTTAACCGATAAAAAACTAAGCACGCATTTCATATTATAAATTATTTAAAATATAGCAAAAATATATAATTTGGTCTAAAAAATCTGAATACACAAGTATAGATGATATATATATATATATATATATATGTTAGGCTAAGTTGCACCACTCATATTTTGCATCACCCACTACACCACCCATATGTGCCAAATTTTGGATCAATCAAATTATCACATGTGTTTGGTCAAAATTTTAAACTTATAGTTATATTTCTACTGTAGTCAAATATATGAATACAATATATTGTAGTATAATATATGTACTCTTTGTATTCGCAAATTTAACCCATATTAAATAATTTTTTGATTAAAAAAACTGATTATATTACAAAATAATATTTTATTATGAATTAAAATAATGTTAGTTGTCAATAATATTTTGCAATATAATCAGTTTTTTTAATAAAAAAAATATTATTTTAATGTGAGTTAAATTTGCAAATACAAAAAACACATATATTATACTACAATATACTGTATTCATATAGTTTGACTACAGTATAATACAACTAGAAAGTTTGAAATTTTGACCAATCTATGTGACAATTTGATTGACCCAAAATTTGTCACATGAGTGGTGTAGTGGGTGGTGTAAAATGTGGATGGTGCACCATAACCCAATCCTGTATATAGAGAGAGAGAAAGTAGCACCTAGTTAAACTCCCATTTCTTTTTTCTTGTTTTTTTTGGTGGACTGAACACTCATTTCTATATTGGAGTCCTATAACATATATTGTCCAATTGGAATTTGAGTTAATTACATAGTAGATCAAGTGGGGTTATCACTCTCATAAACTTCAAATCACTCTTTCCTAATTAATGAGATTTAAATCCAAAACTTCAAATCATGAGATTATCTCTTTTTGAAGTGAGTTATATATTCTTGATTTTCAAATTGAGCCACTTGAGCTTGCTTATTTAAAAGAATGACTTATCAGGCATGTAGAAAGTTATGACAGAAGAACTAGAACTAACAGAAAGATCTACCATATATGGCTATATCTGTGATTCTGTTATAGAAAGGGAGAAAGTTCTAAGAAAGTGGATTATAAATTTATAATTGTAGGCCACTGAAGGTTGTTTTTTTATTTTAGTACTGATGGACCTCCTTCAAAACCCAGGATGAACAAATAAATTATATGTATAAGTAAATAACCTCAGGTAAGCGACAATTGAATTCAAGTCCATTACATAAAAAGTATGTAGTCAGTCCAGTCAAGTAGCAAGTATAATTCCATAGTTTGTCTAAACATTAAAGAGTGGCAAAGCAGAGAAAAAGGAGAATTCAAAAAATGAAACACTTTTGGCTCTGGACACCTATTGGTACATATCCTCCATAGGGCTCCATTATTTGCACCTGGAAAGGCAATTATTCACCAAAAGACCAATAGTTTAATTGGAGATGGGGGTTTATAATTAGCTGAACGTGAGTGTAAAAGTTGTCCCAGAAAAGTTGAATGGAACCAACATAAAGCAAATAAAAGAAAACTTTATTGGTTTTTTAAAGAAAAAAAAAATTGGAGAAGAGTGTGTGATACGTGGTATCTTTCTTGTCCACTCAGCAAGTTCATTTAGAATATTCATAAGATACTTTTTTGTTCTATATTAGACAAAGTTCATCGTTCCATGATTTTGTCAGGGCGGTAAACATACTTACTTATATATGCAGATCATTCGAATTTTTTTTAAAAGGTAATCAACTTAATTCACTTTACTATCAATAAGTAAATTAATACATTGAGAAACATGATGAAAAGTATGGAGGCTGAGCACTGTATAAGTCAAAGCACTAATAAAAAATATTTCTAATGGAACATCTTTCATGATTCCTCAAGAGACATCGCCTCCGATCTCTATTATAAGTAAAAAAAAATCTCAAACTTTTTGGTTCCATTCGATAGATAGCTAGATGTGAGCAATGTGACCTTTTAGTTATTAAAATAAAAACATATATGTCAAAATGTAAATGGATATCATTATAAAATGTTTTACAGCAATATTGTATATTACTTTAGTTTGTTCGTATTTTTTTCATACATTGTGCTATCTATCTTTACATTATTAAAGGATAATTAAAAATAGAGTTTCTGATTAAATATTCCTTGCGCGTTTTTTTATAACGTAGAAACGTAACATTTTTTTTAATATTTCTGAAATGGTCCCTAGGAAAAGCCTAACGGCAACATCTTATTGATAGTCAAGATTTGAAGTGAGCCACACATGCAACTCGAGGATTTTGATTTAATTTGGAGATCATTGACGTGTATTAGACGAGAAGAGATTATCTCTCATAAATTTCCATCCAGTTAAATGTTAACCATAGATTAAAAAGGAGAGGGAGAAACACTTGAAGACAAAAACAAAGGGGAGTGGAAGGTTGAATGGTGGGGATTGGGGATTTTCCACTGCACCTCCTCCGATTAAAATTTCACTGGAGAGAATCCAATATGCTTTTCTTCAATTTTTTGTTTTCCTAATTAGAAAATTGCTTTTAATTTTCCTACCTCCCTTCCTCAATTTCTTCCCCAAAATACCCTTCCCCTTCTCCCCTCCCTCACTATTTGCAAAGGGTTTACAAGCAACCTGTTGCTCCTGAGAAGAGGTTCCTTGGTTTGGTGGGAGGTGTGAGAAGAAAAAGAAGTTAGTGGGGGGAGGGGGTGAAGGATTCGTTGGAAAGTGGGGAGAAGGGAAAGGGTATTTTGGGAAATAAATTGAGGGAGAGAGGTGGGAATTGTATTAAAGGAGGTCGGGAAATTAAAAGCCTTTAAAATTTGCAAAGGAAGGATAAAATAAATGTAAGTTTCGCATTTCGGGCCTTCACTATTTTTTTATATAAAAAAATTGTTTTAATTTAAATATTGTCGCGACCGTCTTGTCCGGGCGCCGCAAAAAAAGGAGGTAAAAACAAACAGAGGAGCCGCCACTAAAATTTTATTGAGAAAATCTTAGAAAACCCCATTATTTAAAGGTAAACTGGTCTAAAAAAATAGAGAGACGAGTCCGGGAATCGGTTACGAGTAGGGAAGGTGTTAGCACCCCACATCGCCCGTTTAAAAAACGGTACCTCAAGTTAATTGTGAAAAAACATTTTAATAACCTTTTAAATATTTATTTTACCCCAAAAATTATTTACAAGAAAGAATTTTTTTTAATTTTTAATATTTTAAATTTTTATTAATTTTATATTTTTAAATTTATTGTTTATAAAAATTAAATGAGGTTGAACATGACACATGAGTCCACTGGGTAACCTCATATCTAAGAGACTGAACATAATACCGTGTCCATAGAGCATCTCTAAAAATTGAAAAGTTTAATTATTTTGACTAATTATCTTAACATAAAAAGAGATAAAAAAAATAAAAAAAAATTAGTTTTGGCTTGACAAGATGATTTATCTTGCTCCTACGTATTCCCGGGTGCGATGGGAAACTCAAAGCCACGTAGTGCTTTTGGAAAAAGTTTGATCGGTTGATTGATTTTAATTTTTGGGAAAGATTTGATTTTTTATTTTATATTAAGAAAAGAGTTTATTTCAGAGTAAATTCACTTTTGCATAAGGTCGAAGATAGCAGCGCTATACAATAAACCCTTACAATGAATACGCCTCTTGAGGATGAAAATTCATACATCAATGTCGTAGATTGTTGCGTGAATTCAAAAAGATATTTCAGCTAATAAATTTGGATATATAAAAAAAATTGTCAGGAGAGAAAATTGAAAACATTATTTTTCAGAAAAAGGGGTATTCACCCTTGCACGGGGTTAAAGATAGCGAAGCTATACGATAAACCCTTACAATTCATACAACACTTGAGGATGAAAAATCATACATCAACATTGTAGATTGTTGCATGAGTCCGAAAGATTTTATTTTATAAAAGAAATGTTAAAATTTGATAAGAGAGCAAATTGAAAATATTTTATTATTGAGAATATTTTATTATCCTTTAAAAAAAATGGAATTCACTCTTGTATGTGGTTAAAGATAGTCAAGCTATACGATAAACCTTGACAATTCATATGACACTTGAGGATGAAAATCATACATCAATGTCATAGATTGTTGCGTGAATTCAAAAGATTTTATTTTATAAACAAGGTTAAAATTTGATGAGAAGGCAAATTGAAAATATTTTATTATCTTTTAATAAAAATGGAATTCACTCTTGCACATGATTAAAGATAGCCAAACTATATGTTGAACCCTTACAATTCATACGACACTTGAGGATGAAAATCATACATCAATGTCGTAGATTGTTACGTGAATTAAAAAAGAGGTTTCCATTTTATTTTATAAAATTTTGTTTTGAAAGAAATTGTTCTTTAAAATTTTTTACTAAATTTTTAAAAAAAAAAAAGAAAAAAGAAAAAAAAGAAAGAGGATCTGACCCAAATGAAAGGGCCCAATGCTCTAATGAAACAAAAAGTAACAAACCAAAAAAATAAAAAAATAAAAGAACAAGTTGGGCCACCAACTGCCATTAAACCCAAACCCTTAAAATTCATAACCTAATAACGTAACTTAAAAACAAAAGTTCAAAAAGAATAACTAAGGAGAAAGGAGATTATCAGAGTCTCCATGGTTACCACTGCAGAGAGGGACCAAAGAGCCCAACGGACGCGCGGAGGAGGACGGCGCGATGGCGGCGAGGATGGTAGCCTGGCACGCGGCGGCTTGTGCGGAGCGGACCGACAACGAAGTAGCAGCGTTCGTGGTGGATGGTTGATGTGGGTGGCGGCTGGACGAGCGAAGCGTCGACGATCGGTGTGGGTCGCGGATGCGCGAATCTGAATCGTGCGAGCGCGAGGTGACGGCAAGGTGCGGTGGCAACAGTGAAGAACGGAGCAGGGATCTCCTTTTACTTCTCTTTTTTGTTTTTTTGGTTGTTGGATTTGGATTAGTTTTTTGTGATTTGGGTAGGATGGAGGTTATGGTGAAAAATAAATGTTGAAGATGGTTAAGGTTATATAAAATGGGTGTTGAAGATGGGTTCTGAGAATTTTTTTGGGGGGTCAAGGGTGAAGGTTCTGATTTTGAAGGAGAAGATGATGGCTAGAAGGACCCCTCAATAACTGATTTTCGTCCTCCCCTTCCTCGGAATTTTAATTTTCTGCATGCTCTCTCCTCTCTATCTCTCCCCCTCCCCTTTGTGTTGTTGTCGTCCTCTATTTGTAGAAGGAGATGAACTCTGCTCATTGTCATTGGGACCTTGCAAGCTTGAGTGTTGCAAAGGTTACCATGCTTAGGTCCTTTCAATTTCTATTTATGTTTCTTCTTCCTTTGATCTAGGCAAATGCTTTTTTCAAGTTCTGAAAATTGCCCAAAAATGGAGCCTAATTGCCTTGAGCCTTGTGAGAGCTATGGTGGAGTGAATTAGTGGAGAAAAAATTTTCAGAAGAAGTTTTTATTTTTATTATTATTATTATTATTATTTTAAAGGCAGAAAACTTGCTTTTCTCTATTTTCTATCTTGCTTATTTTTTTTTACTTGGGCTTGTATGTGGGCTCAACAAAACTTGTAACAATGAAAATGAATTTGGGCCAGTGTGATCATGTAATGGGCCAAGATAAATGGGTTGGATGATGGATTAAAAGGCATCTTCAACAAGGAAATGAAATTAGGTTCAAAAATAATTTTTCCTTGCAAAGTTATTTTTTTATTTTTTTATTTATTTTTTTAAAACATTAATTAAAAAGCATCCGGACAAAATTATGTGTTCACAAATATGTGATTAAATTAGTAGCGAAAAAATGATATAAAAAAGTTTTTAGTTTAAATATAATTTTTTATCTTATTTTTTCATATTCTAAAATAGGTCAACTCAGTTAGCGAAGGTTGGTCCACAAGGTTGTGAGTTCGAATCTCACTGCCGATATGAGGACCTTGTTAGTGGGTGAAAAGTACTTTTGTAAGTGCTCTTTGAGCCTTAAGGCCTCATCCTAATGAACCCCCGGGATCCAACTTACCTAAATTTTTTTTAATAAAAAAAAAGGGGTCAACTCAACTTGTTTTCTACTTGACACATCACTAATATCATTCATTTCATCATCTCTTTGGGTCACTCTGGATACTTTAGTTGCACTGTGCTGCATGCCCCACCCCTCTTCTTGTTCCTATCCTCCTAGAAGATGGTAGAGGCTTGTCTTTTCCTAGATTAATTTCTTAATATTCTGTATTTCCACTTGTATCAATAAATTAAAAAAAACCATTTTTAGTATAATATAGCACACTTTGAAATTAAAAAGAAATATTTTTTAAAAAACTATTTTTAAGTAAAGAAGAAAAAAAACTTATTATAAATGACTTAATATAATTTATCATTAATATCTCTCACTTTAATACTCCATAATGTTGTAATAGAGATTATGGATGCGTTTGGGTAAACAACTTAACTAAGAGCTTATCACATAAGACCTTATCGCATGAGAGCTTATGCCATAAGCGCTTCAAGAAAGAAAAAGAAAGAAAGGGGCATGAGAGGATTTGAATGTGAAAAACACGGAAATGGTGTTTAGTGCATAAGCTATTATGATAATTCCATAAGCTTCTCCCAGTGACTTATGAAAATAAGTCAAAAACTCCTTATGGGATGACATAAGTTATTTTTATAAGCTTTGCCAAACACACTGCATAAGAGCTTACGTCATTAGATAAGTCAAAAATAGCTTAAATAAGCTCTCCCAAACGCCACATATATTGGAAACATTAAAGACTCCACTTGTCTTGAATATTTAAGAAGAAAAAAAAACTCACTTGTCTCACTCACTTGAGATAGATTCACAACTTCGATAGCATATTTTTAGACGATTTGGATTATACTTCAAGCCATCGTAAGCCAACCCGATATCTCATTTTATATGAAAAAATATTTTTATTTTTATAGTCGGTTATAAATAATAATATTTTGACTTTAATTAAGAAATTTTATATAATATGATAATATATTTATATTGATATTATTTATTTTAAAATATTTATTATAAAATATATTTCTGTTTTTCTCAAAGATTTGTTATATCGACTCAGTGTAATTGAACGTGTTGTCTCTCCCCTTCTCTATTCATGCTGCCTCTACTTATAGTAGGCTCTATGTTTACCTCTCATAACTAGGTCTCTTCACTCTTGGATAGCCGTTGTCGTCTTGATAATGATAGTCGGACGACGGGTATTAATACTTGCCGTTATCTTTCATTCATGAGTTGGCCGTCAGCCATTATATGTTTCGCCCACTGCCTATCCGATTTCTCCATGTGATTTATCTAACTCTTGGGCCTCCAGCTAGTCAAGAGCTCAACCTCGAATGCCAAGTCTTTTACTTCTCAGTCCAAATCTCTGTTGGATCCGTGTTGCTAATGAAGTCGGCTCCAAGTATACAAGTCGGCCCTGAGTATATAACTCGGACTCCCATAACATAAGTCCCCCAAGTCTCAAGTCGCAAGCGACGAAGGGGCTTATATGTTATGCTAAAGTCTAATTTTTGCTAAGAGTTTACACTCACGGTATTGGGCTCAAATAAGCGTACACCTAATAATTATATTTTTGGAAATTCAAGCCCATAATTATCTTCTTGGGTCCCATTTATCTTAAGCCTTTTGTACGTTACGGTAGCCAAGCGTCCACTTTTATGAGTTGACCATTTGCCTATTGAGTTAATATTACTCGGCCAGCGGACGTTAAAGTCTCTTAAGTACGTCTGTTACATTTTCTACAAGTCGGTCTGAGCATTCTAGAGGTTGGTCCCAAGTTCATTTTTCTACAAGTCGGTACATTCCAGAGGTTGGACCCGAGTTGATACAAGTTGGTCAGAACATTTCAGAGGTTGGGTCCGAGTTCATACTAGGCCCAACCATACCATAATAGGATCTATTCGTGGTCCGACTTATAAGAGCAAGGTTGAGACCGAGTTAATACTCGGCCCATGCCGTAAGTTCTTGCTAGCATCTGATTGATCAAATTGTGACCGATACAAAGTAGTTAAGCATTTCTATGTATGAACTCTAAGGGTAATTTGTAGACATAACCTGACAGAATGTAGCATTTTGCTCCTACATATCCGAAATGAGAATCAAGGCTAACGTAGTTCTAAGTTGAGGGAGTGATGATAGTACGAAGTTGGCCTCAAATATGAAGTTTTCTTGTCCTTTAGCCCAAGCCTCCAACGGACCTTCCATAAGGAAAAAATCGGCACAAACATATAAAATCGACCACAAAAGGTTTGGCCCGAGTTAATACACGGCCCAATTGTAACAAAGATCGAGTCGAGAATCGACGAAGTGTCTTAAAACCTCTCTCGTATAATGTATTTGACAATAAGTTGGGTCCGAATTAATACATAGCCCAAACCATAACATAGCTCCTCAGCCGACTTTATCAAAGTTTTTCTTTGAATGATATATGTTAGGTTACTTTAAATACTCGACATCTAAGCAGCAACGAACATCACGTTCTAAACAGATTATGATCGTTATTAGCCGAGACATAAACTACGCTTTTACGATGTCGAGACATAAGTCGGGCATCAAAGTGTCGAAATAAGTTTTGTTTTGTGGTGCAGAAACATAGGTCGGGTCCATGTTGTCGAGACATAAGTCGGACTATACAATGTCGAAATATAGGTCGAACTTTATGATGCCGAAACATAGGTCGGATTTTACAATGCCGAATCATAGGTCGGGCTTTATGGAGCCGAAACATAGGTCGGACTTTACAATGTCGAATCATAGGTCGGGCTTTATGGAGCCGAAATATAGGTCTGACTTTACAATACCGAATCATAGGTCGGGCTTTAGAATTCCGAAACATGGGTCGGATTTTACAATGCCGAATCATAGGTCGGGCTTTATGGAGCCGAAACGTAGGTCGGACTTTACAATGCCGAATCATAGGTCGAGCTTTAGAATTCCGAAACATACGTCGGATTTTACAATGCCGAATCATAGGTCGGGCTTTATAGAGCCGAAACATAGGTCAGATTTTACAATGGCGAAACACAGGTCGGCTTAATGGTTTCGAGATAAATATTGGCTTAATGTCCTTGTTGACCTCTAAATTAATAAATTCTTTTTCAGCGCGGTTTGAATACTTGTATATCCGAATAAGTAGTTAGTGTCATTTAAAGGATAATGGAGAATAATGATAATAGCATCGAGAGTAATAATATGCATAAAAAAGATATGAATGATTATACTACTATCTCGGTTTAGTGTGTCTAGTAACTAGGTATTCCTCATTTTTCCAACCTCTCGCCCTTACTTATACTAGGCTTCGTGTTAATCGTCAAAGTTAGACCTCTTTATTCTCGAATAATTGTCATCGCCCTAGTAATAATAGTCGGCTGGTTGACATTGATGCCTATAATCATCAACATTTATAAGTTAACCATTTCTAACTCCAACTCTTTGCTCTCTAATATGACTTTAGGGACATCTTATGTGTTCAATATTGGGCTAAACACGAACTCGTCCCCAATATTAAGTGTTTATGTTTCCAAGTCCAGTATAACTTTTGTATGAGCAAGGCGGATCCAATTATAAACTCAGCCTGACCATAACATAAGTCCCCGGGTCTCAAGTCTTGAGAGAGGAATTGATGAGTATGATTTCACCTCATATTTCCTTGACATTTTGCATGCATTTTCTTATAGTTTCGGCATATTTAATTTGATTTTTGTTAGTTTTTACCTTGGAACGGGTAAGGTGGTTTTGTGGTGTTTGTGTGTAGGAATTGAAGATTAAAATGCTCAGGATCAGTTATGTCGGAGCTTGCATGAAGACAGAGCTTGAAAAGCAAGAAAAATGAGCCAAACAGAGCCCATCACGGCCTAGTCATGACAGCCATCAGGGCCATGATCGAGCAAGGCTGAAAAGAAAAAAACGCAAAAGTCAGAACCTGTCACGACCGTGACAGGACAACCAATGCCAAGTTTTCCAAGACAATCTGTCACGGCCTGGCCGTGACGCGCAATATCTGGAATTTTAATTTGCTGCTCTGATCTGATTTTGTAATAGCTTTGAATTCAAGTTACCCTACATTATAATTAGGACTCTAAGACTCAAAAATAGGTATCTCTTGACTGCTACCAATAGGCAAAAATTAGGATTTTTCTTATTCTAAATTTCTTCTCTTCCCTTAGGATTTTCATGTTTTTGTTATTAAAGGTTGCCATGAACATGGCAATGCGAGTAATCTTTTTATTTTTAGGAATTGGGGCTATGCCCAAGACTCATTTTATGTGATAATTGACATTTTTTTCTTGTTAATTTCAGTTTTGCTTTCGATTTGATTCCTATTGCTTGAATTACTTGTAAATTCGGTGGCCACTTATTTGCTTGTCGTAGATACTCTAAGGACGAACTTAGCGGTGAACTTAGGTATCGGATCTATAGGAATCAAACTTAGGACTTAAATCACGAGAGTTAGAAGCGGTCCTTCGAAGGTTCACTGAATTGTCACAAAGCTTAAAAGGTTCGATTTAAATTCAATTATCATGAGAGTTGGGGTTGGTTTAATTGGGCATGGTTCTTGTATCCCGAGAGGGAACATTAACTTATTTAGGATAAATTCACCTTCAAAGCAATTTTGATTATTAACAAGAGGGGTAGTCAATTTAGTAGCATGAGCAGTCTTGTTGGTAACCCAATTCTTGGAAATCTCTTTTGATATTGAAAAATCCCATATTTAATTTGATTGTGATTTTAATTGATTGCGTTTTAAATATTTGATTTGTTAGTTAATTCTTATTTTAAAAACCAAATATTTTCCAAATATTTTTTTTTATAATTTAGTTAAATTGATTTAATAATTATTTGTTATTTAAGATCACGGTCTCTGTGGGTTCGATCTTTTTATTACTTGACGATAAAGTCGTACACTTGCGGATTCACGCCCATCAGGAATGGACTTTTGTGTAAACAAAATCGGTTTAAGTATAAACTCAACTAATCATAACGCAATATATTAAGACTTTCCCATTTCCAAGTCCATTAGGACTTCAGTGTAAACAAGATGGATCCGAGTATGAACTCGGACTGTCTACAATGGTGTAAACAAGATGGATCCGAGTATGAAGTCGGTCTGAGTATAAACTCGGTATAACCATAACGCAATATATTAAGACTTTCCCGTTTCCAAGTCCATTACGACTTTGGTGTAAACAAGATGGATTTGAGTATGAACTCGGCGTGTCCACAATAGTGTAAACAAGATGGATCCGAGTATGAAGTCGGCCCGAGTATAAACTCGGTATAACCATAGCGTAGTAGTAGACCTCCAAGTCCCCAAGCATGCAAGACTAGTCTTTCTTTATCTGTTACCAGACTTTAGTCTAGGTAGATAAGATTGGGCCGAGTTCATACTCGACTCATCCATAACAGAAGCCTCCCAAGCCTCAAGTCGAGAATCGACATAGGGGCTTAGACATTTCATTTTGAGTGTGAGATCTTGGTTCACATGAGCAAGGTGGGACCCAAGTTAACACTTGGCACAACCGTAACAGTAGTCGGTTGAGTATAAACTCAGCCTAACCATAATACTATAAAAAAAACCTCCTACTTATAAACATTGTTAATATCCTTTGCTCGTCCGACCTATTTTTTTGGAGCTTGCCGACTTTGACAAAATCCCAATTTGCAAGTTCTTCTCCATTGTCAAATGTTTGATATTAAATTCAATAAACTCGGATATCAAACTACTGAACTTATTTCAATTCCAAGATCGCAACTTCTCCATCAGTTGATAACCAACTGTAAGGTGTTGTAGTACTCGGGTGATCTAACAAACTGAACGTTGCTCCTTTCCAATCTCCTATATGATGAAACACAAATAGCAAGCTTCGTTAGTGATAAATATAAATTAAACATCTTACCCGGAACAATCGGGTCAGAATCACGGTGTGACATGAGGAAATTCCTCTAACTCGACAAAGGCATTCTCAGCCTTGGTCGACCATGAGAACTCGGCAGGATTATTCAATGATTGAAAGTGTGGTTAGATTTTCTATGTCGATTTAGGAACACTCGATCGCCAACGAGAACTCGGCTATCTTCTTTAACAATTGAAAGTACAACTTGACTCTGCCTACCGACTTGGGTAAGAAACACTACAAAGGAATTCGCATGCTCGGCCGTCCACGAGAACTCGGCCAACTTCTTTAACAATTGAGACCATGGCTTGACTTTGTCTGTCGACTTAGGCACACTCAGTCGTCCAAGAGAACTTGGCTGACTTCTTTAACAATTGAAAGCAAGACTTGACTTTGTCTGCCGACTTAGGCTAGAAACACTACAAAGGAACTCACACACTCGGTCGTCCATGAGAACTCGGCATAATTCTTCAATGGTTGAATGTACGGCCTCACGACCGTCAAATCTTCATCATAACCATGCTGCTTCGAGACTTGGTCCCTATCTTTGAACTTCACGTAATGGAAGTCATCCATATGCTTAAGTATATCCAAGTTGTCATCCAAATTTTTCTACCGTGTATACCAATCATGGAAACAGAATGCTTGGCGGAGAATTGTGACCCGCTAACCGCCATTGAATGATAATTGGGAGTTTCCTACCGAGCTCCAGTATGACTCGTCTTTCCCTTGAGTGGCGAAGGAAGAGTTTTACCAGAGCCCCACGGTGGCGCCAAATTGTTCTTGCCAAATATTTGTTATCTTGGCTCAGTGTAATTGAACGTGTTGTCTCTCCCATTCTCCATTCCTACTGCCTCTACTTATAGTAGGCTCCATATTTACCTCTCATAACTGGGTCTCTTCACTCTCGGATAGCCGTTGCCACCTTGGTAATGATAGTCGAACGGCGGGTATTAATACTTGCCGTTATCTTTCATTCATGAGTTGGTCATTCAGCCGTTATATGTTTCGTCCTCTACCTATCCGATTTCTCCATGTGATTTATCTAACTCTTGGGCCTCTAGCTAGTCAAGAGCTCAACCTCGAATGCCAAGTCTTTTGCTTCTCGATCCAAATCTCTGTTGGATCGTGTTGATAATGAAGTCGGCCCCAAATATACAAGTCGATCCCAAATATATAACTCAGACTCCCATAACAATTTCAATTTTAATTTTTTACTTCTATAATTTTATGTTTTAGTTATGCATAATATTCAAGTTTATAAATTATGTTCACATATGGATTCAACCCAATCTTGATTTGGTGGCTTCGAGTCATGTCCAATTCGAGTTGAAATAAAAAAGAAAAGATCTGATCATGACATTAAGCTAAATTTAAGTCAACTCAAACTCATACCATGAAAACATCCAATAAATTTATTTAAGGAGTACATTAAAATTTCATAATGGTTTTGAAAAAAATATTTTTTTTACTCATGTTAGTCTTAGCCTTTGTTGGGCTTGGGCCTACCCGGTGTTGCAGAAACCACCAGCACATATTTTGGGGGGGTTCATGATATTGGCACCTCTTCATTAAATTATCTTTCATTCTTTTACCCATTTTACCCCTAACTCTCTCTCACCCACCCTATCCTTCCACCTCCCCTAATTCATATTTTCATTCTCAACTCCTCTTTCTCACCCTTATCACTTCCATTTCTTCTCCCTACCCCACACCCAAACCACTTTATTGCTGGAATGAAACCTGGAAATGGCGATGAATATTTTTTTTTTCTAAGTGAAATCTTAGTCTTATTTGGACTTTTAATGTCTGTTGATTGAACATGGCAATACAATCCTGAAAAACAATTCAGAGAGGTGTGAGGTGTCTCTAAGCAAGAGCTTCAGACTTATATTCCGCCATATGTCCAAAACACCTCAAGCCATCATCACCATTTTATACAACATGCGGTCCATCCAACTATGGCCTTGTTAATTCACTCAATTAATATATATAAATAATACAAGCCTATATTCGTAGCTTATATTCAAGAAATGCAGATTCCCCTTCGCCAAGTAGCAATGATTCCTGGGCTTCACAAGTTCAAATTTTCCCTACAAATAATGCTTCTAATGGCATATAGGGAGTGAGACCTCTCTCAACTCCTTTCTTCAACAACATTGTGGAGATGCGCAGTCTTCACGCACACTCAAGTGGAACCATCCCACCCATAATATTTCACAAGTTCTAAACATTTGCAATGACCCCATTTTCAAATGCTTGGATGATCTAATATAGCTCTATCTCCCACTTTTGTCCCTCGTTTCAAGCCTTCACCATTGGTTGAAGCCGGTAGTGGAACAAAATTGAGATTTTCGGTAAGTGGTATAAAAAAAAAAATGAGAATTTCCGTAAGTGGTGGAAAAATTTTCCGCAAGTGTAAAGTATTTTCCGTAACCGTAAGTGTAAATTTACGGAAATTGGTATTTTTCGTAATAAGTATAAAAAATTGATAGTAGTTTCCGTATATAGTTGGAGTTAAGGATATTTAGGGAATAAAATAGAAGTGAACCCGAATATGGAAGTGGGAATAGTAATTTGTTAGGTGGGAAAATCAATTTCCTATTTAGGGGCCTATTAGTCAAACTATGCATCAAACAAATCTTATCGCGGGCTTGGTTCCGTGTACAATTTTTTTCCCCCTTTCATTTCGGTATGGTTCCATGCACATTATCGCCACGATTACAAATCCGAACCCACCATTACTCTGCAGACAAATTGTGATCTTAGCTAAAAGTAATGATACACGGTTAATATTTTTTTTTACTACAGTCTATTAATAAATTTATTTTAGTGCACTGTAAATAAAGTTTCTTCAATACAAATTAAGTACCTAGTTTCACGTGTATTTTATTATTTTATATTTTTTTCAGTTTTTATATCTTCTTAACGGTTAAAGATATTTATTTTGAACTAACTTTTGTCTTCTTGAGAAATCTTTCAGATATAACTCGTAGATAAAGTGGAATGTGTCTCTCATTAAACTTTGGGAAGAACTTTATCTGATCATTATTCTCGATTTGATGATTAACCTCATAATTATGCATGTAGAGATATCCAATCAATAATAAAAAAAAAGACTTAACTCTTACATTGGCCAAGTTCATTAGAAGAATTAATTAATTTTTATTAGTGCTGACTCAATGTTCAAACCACAATAGTATTCCCTTTTTTTTCTGTCTTTCAAGATTTGAATCAGTTTTGTCAAACGAATACATTTGTGTTTGATAAAACTTATGTGGCCAAGAGACTGCCCGACTAACGGTGACCCTTGTTAGCACATGCACATTCAGTTTCACACTGATCCACTCTTTATGCACATCGCACACACTTTCACAATATATAATGACACTCACACTCTCACTTAGAAGAAGAGAAAGAATAAGGGAAGAAGATGAATATTACTTGAATATACACACTGATTTTATTCATCATCATTAGAGGTATTTATACAAGTCCCACATGGACTATATTACTTTTTTTCACCCTTAACAGAATTTGTCTAAGTCACTAACTAACACATTAACTAACTTTTAACTGAAAAACTGAATTACAACTAACACCTCCCCTTGATTCAGATTTTCTAAAAACTCTATCCCAATCTTGCTCCTTAGAAGTTTGAATCTCTCTGGCTTCAATGACTTAGTCAATATATCTGCTAGTTGCTTTTCACTCTTGCAATATTTCAGCACTAAGTTGCCTTTGTTAACTTGATCTCTCAAGTAATGGAAGCGAGCCTCAATGTGTTTGCTTCTTCCATGAGCCACAATATTTTTTGCTAGGTTGATTGCTGATCTGTTATCAACCTTTAACTTCATTGGATTAGTTCCAATAAGTTTCAACTCCCTCAAAAGTATCTCGAGCCACATTGCTTGACAAGCTCCTAGTGCAGCTGCTACATATTCTGCTTCACATGAGGACAATGCCACCACATTCTGCTTCTTTGAGGACCAGGAAATAGGGCCACTGTAGCACACGAACAAATAGCTTGAAGTGCTTTTCCTGTCCTCTTTATCCCCACACCAATCTGAATCAGTGAAGCCAACTACTTCAGCCTTGCTTCTGTCTTCATTAGGAAACAATAGTCCAAGTCCTATGGTTCCTTTCACATACCTCAGTAGTCTTTTAGCTGCTGCAAAGTGAGATGACTTAGGTTCCTCCATGAATCTATTCAGCAGACCTACTCCATAAGCCAAGTCTGGCCTAGTATTACACAAGTATCTTAGAGAGCCAATCAACTGTCTAAATTTGGTTGCATCAACTGATTCCTCATTTTCACATTCCTTCTTTAATTGTAAACCAATCTCAACAGGAGTTGAAGATGAGTTACAATCAAGCATTTTAAATTTTCTAAGGATATCAGTTGCATACTTCTTCTGGTGCATGAATATCCTTTTCTTTAATTTGAGAAATTCAATTCCTAGGAAATATGCTAGCTCTCCCAAGTCAGTCATCTCAAACACAATCATCAATCTCTTATTTAGCTTTACAATCAGACTTTCATCACTTCCAGTTATCAACAAGTCATCAACATACAGACAAACAATTAAAGTGTCACCTGTATTCAATGCTTGAGTATACACACCATGCTCACTGCTGCATTTCAGGAAGCCTTGCTGAGTTAGACAATCATCCATCCTTCTATTCCAGGCTCTTGGTGCCTGTTTTAAGCCATACAAGGCTTTGTGAAGTCTCAGCACTTTCTGTTCTTTTCCTCTGACAGCAAAACCAGGTGGTTGTAACACATACACTTCTTCATCTAAGGGTCCATTACTTCACATCAAGCTAGTGAAGTGTCCACTTCTTGTGACTGGCTATAGTTGTCACCAGCCTTATGGTCTCCATTCTTGCCACAGGTGCAAACACCTCTTGATAATCAATGCCTTCCTTCTGCAGGAACCCTTTTGCCACCAATCTAGCCTTATACTTGGCTATTGAACCATCTGGCTTCACCTTGACCTTGTACACCCATTTGATTACAATTACTTTCTTCTGCTGAGGCAAATCAGTCAATTCCCAAATATCATTTTTGTTGATTGAAGCTAGCTCTTCCCGCGTTGCTGCCACCCATCTATCATCTGTCATAGCTTCTTCAAAGGATACTGGCTCCACTTCATTGAACAAGGCTATATGCACCAATTCACCATCCGCACTTACCACATTATCTGGGGTAATTTCATAGTCATTCAACCTTAGAGGTGGCTGTCTTTGCCTCTGAAGTCTATGTGACTGATCAACATTAGCAGGATTTGATGACTCAGCTTGATTTTCTTGAAGATCTAACACCACACTGCTACTGTTTTTCTGCTCCCAGTTCCACCACTTAGATTCATCGAAGATCACATCTTTGCTTATCATTACTTTCATGGTTCTTGGATCAAATAATTTGTATGCACCTGTTGGATGATACCCTAGAAAGACCACATACTTGCTTCTGTCATCCAATTTGCTTCTGGTTTGTTCAAGCACATGCTTGTAACACAAGGAACCAAAGATCTTTAAGTTTGAGACATCAGGATTTCTTCTTGTCCACATTTCTTCAGGAGTTGCATTTTCCAAGCCTTTGGTTGGACACTTGTTTAGCAGGTAAACTTTTGTGGTTACTACTTCCCCCCATAGGCTTTTGGGCAGTTTCCTCCCTTTCAACAGGCTTCTTGCCATGTTCAATGTTGTTCTGTTTCTCCTTTCAGCAATGCCATTATGTTGAGGAGTGTAAGGTGTTGTAACTTCATGTATGATTCCTTTCTCATCACAATACTTTTGGAAATCATGAGAGGTGTATTCTCCTCCTCCATCTGTCCTCAACACCTTGACTCTCCTATCACTTTGATTCTCAGCCATCTACACAAACCTCTTGAAAGTAGTTAGCACATCACTTTTCTTCTTAATCAAGTAAATCCACATCATTCTTGAATATTCATCAATTAATGACACAAAGTAACTATTACCTCCAATGGATTGAGTCTCAAAAGGACCACACACATCTGAGTAAACTACCTCCAATTTGTCTTTATCTGTGAAGAGCTTTATTCTTAAATGCATTTCTTGGCTGCTTGCTTACACAACAATCTTCACATACTTGATTAGGTTGTGACATTTGTGGAAGTCCTTGAACTAACTCTTTCTTTTGCAAGAAGTCCAAGCTTCATAGGTTGTGACTGTTGGTGACGCCGGCAAGTGTACCGGGTCGTCGCAAGTAATAAAACACGGTAAGAGTCTACCGAGGTCGAACACAAGGATTGGGCTACCAATTCGACTAATTTCGCGAGAAATTCGATAAGTTGGTTAAGTAGAGAAAGTGGTTGGAGAGAAACTAGGATCACAATTCAAATTAACAAATCAAATCAAATCAATTAAGATATGGTGATGAAATCTGGAATTAAAAGCATCTAAGGTTTCGAATCCACCTACCCAATCATGCAAAGTACCCAAGTGATAATGATCTCCTCCCCAGGTTCAATTTTAATGTCAACGGGACCCCTAAATTCTCCTATATCCACTATCGTGCTCAATAGGACATATTCGATGATTTGAGTTAATTACTTACTAGGTCTCTTAACCCTAATCTCGAATTCTATTAATTCTTGTTCCCTAAGAGTTGCATCGATCTCCTATTCACTCTCGTGCAACACTCGATCGATGTTCCCAATTCAAGTTCTAAAACGCGAATCGCCTCTCGGCCTCAAACACGTTTAACTAGTTGATCACGCAAGCATATAACCAACACAATGAAATCAGAATTGGAAAACAATAATTGAATTAAAAGAGAGAGAGAGTTACATCACATGAATACTATGCCGCCATAGGTGGCTTCATCGATCCCTTAGACAAGGGGATTAGTTCCTCATGCTCATAGACAAACAATCGGAACTCATCCTAAGACTAAGAATAAGAAAAGAGAAGAGGAGACGCAGCTCCAGAATAAGGATTCTAAAAGATCTCTGAAAAGTTCTGATCCAAAAAGTCCTCTAATTCTGTTCTGCAGTGCCTTATTTATAGGGAGGCCACGCGTCACGGCCGTGATGGTCATTAAGGCCAGGCCGTGACGGTCATCACGGCCAGGCCGTGACGGTCATCACGGCCAGGCCGTGACGGCTTCTGTTTCTGGCGCACTTCTGGAATTTAAAGCCTCGCGACGCGAAGGATGTCTCGCGACGCGAGCCTTCTTTTTCACGGCCCGTGATGTGAATCACGGCTAGGCCGTGATGGTCTCTGACTTGTGTGGATTTTTGGTCACGGCCGTGATACACATCACGGCTAGGCCGTGATGGTCTCTGACTTCCAAGTCTTCAAACTCTCGCGGGGCGAGCTTCCTCTCGCGGGGCGAGAATCTCCAGAATGGCAATCTCCACTATTTCTTGACTTTCCTTAATTCTCAGAGCTTCACTTATTGACCTGAAAACAACACAAGCAACCACAAGCGTAATTCTATCCAAAAGAAGCTAAAAACTACACAAAAGACGCAAAACGAGTCAAAGTCCAACTTAGGAACAAAACAAGGCAAATTTGGGCGAAAACGAGATTGAACTCGACTAATTAGCACGTAAACCACCGTCTTACTAGTTATAAAACTAGATAAGCCAGAGGCTTATCAAACACCCCAAACTTAAACCTTGCTTGTCCCCAAGCAAGCTAAAACTCAAAAACGACTCAAGACTTGGCAAGCTTAAGGGATTCAATCGATTTCGCACAAATTTCATGCAATCAAAACAATTTTTCTCCAATGATTTCCCCCCTACATTAACGTAATCCCCATATTCATTTACTTTAAACCATTGAGAACTTCATCATTCATGCCATCATTACTCTAAGTTGAGGCTCAAAGATACACACAAAGGAAGATCACCTATTTCAAACAATTGCCTTCCTCACAAGGGTATTTAAAATTTCACTCATTCGCTCAAATTCGTCTAGGCTTTCAACTTTTTCACTCAATTTCAAAAATGGTTCCCACGAAAACATGCATGCAACATCAGAAGGTCTTTTAAAGGTTGTAATGAGGCCTGGCTCAAGGTAAGATATTCAAAGGATAGAGGCTAAGTCCCTAGGATCAATGAGAGCATGAAACTAATATCACAACAATTGAATTCACTCTCATATTATTCTCTTCCTTGCATTTGGTGGCTACACACCTCTTCCTTTTTATATTTATTTTTCTTTGCCCTTTTTGGCACATATTCAATGCTTTTCATCACCATTTTTTTTTTCTTTTCTCAAGCCTTCGGCCCTTACTTCCGTTTTTCTTTTTCTCAACTATGATTCATGAACTTGTAGCCACCCCAAACTTAGTTCCACAACAACACTCACAAAGCTAAAATTCCATACTCTCCTAAATCCTAGGATAGGGGAAAATCATGGTTTTTCTGAGTTAACGGCTTGTAATGTAAGGTCATCAAGAACAATAGGCTTCAAGGCTCAATGTGGCTAACTAGGGATCATTCATCAGGGTTGGTTCAATTTATGGCCAAGTAGTTAATTCAAAGAAAATTGCCTAAATCATTTGATGAAACACATAAACATGCAAACCATAAAGAGATTCAAGCAAATTCGGGAAAGTGCAACTTAACAATGATTCACACATTCAAAAATAGGGTTGGAGGCTCAAAATCCTCACCTGGACATTTTGCAAATTGTTTGACCGAGATACGATTCCTAGTGTGTGCACCCCCTCACCCCAAACTTATCATAAATCAAGTAATCACAATAAAATCCTCAAAGTTCAGTTTTCAATTTTTAAGTGGGGATGAACTTTTCTAATTTCAGAACTTAGGGGAAATCATCAATGGTCAAATAATTCATGAAATCAATCTACGCTCAATCTAATTAAAATCCAACAAGCTTGCAGACACGACATTTCATACAAAAACTCTTGATCTTCTCAAATTATTCAAGAGTGACAAACAAAAAAACAAAGCAAAAACAAAAACAAAACAAAAGTTAGGAAAAGAGAGGGATACCTAGCTTGGGTTGCCTCCCAAGTAGCGCTTCTTTAACGTCCCGAGCCTGACTTATTAAGAAGCATCCACCTGGATCCCATAGCCTATGGTACAGGGGCCAAGAGATGCTCATCATATCAAATCCTCCACCCGGATCCCATGGTTTGTGAAGTGGCCCTTGTAGGAGCAATATGACTCTATCCATACTTCCATCTAGTCTGAGTGTGAAGACTTCTTTGACCTCCGCAATGATGAACTCACTTCCTCTCGGGTCAAATTGTGTTTTCACGAGGAAGTGTGCCAGACAAGTGGGAGGGTCTAACTTACCCATGTCCACACATGCAAGTAAGCCAACATAGTTATTTAACGCATCAAAATCAGGTTGCTTGGCAAGCATGGTGAAATCCTCTGCCACTTTATCTTCATCTTGATCTCTACCCCCTTGCTCCGGTGCCTTGTCCTTTGCCAATTCCTCTTCCTTAGGTGGCTCTTCCTCAACCTGTGGCTGTTCCTGGGCCTTGTCGCTTGTCAATTCCATTTCCTCCGGTTGTTCTTCCTCAACATGTGGTAGTTCTTCCTCAACTCCCTGAGAACTAGTTACATCCCAGTCATATCCCAACACCCCACTGCTTCTAGTTGTTGTGGCATTGCATTGGTTCTTAGGGTCGTTCTCGGTATCAACTGGGAAAGTCTCTGGGGGATGCTCATTTAGTTGCCTTGTGAGTTGGGCAATCTTCATCTCTAATGCCGCATTCGCCTTCTCAAATGATGTGGCCATCCTATCAATGACTGCGTTTGTATTGATTGACACTTTCTCAAGTGTCGCACTCAACTTCTCAAGAGCCAACTCCCAAGGTTGTGGTTGCCAATTCTGTTGAGGTTGCTGTTGCCAATTTTGTTGAGGTTGTGGTTGCCAGGCTAGACCATCGTCAGCATTACTCCAAGCGAAATCCGGATGGTCTCTACTCATATCACCCTGATGAATGTGTAAAATATGTTAGTTTGGAAGTGTAATTAGGAAAGAGTTTGTAAATAATCCTAGAAATTATAGGAAAAGTGATAAGAAAATGTACACATTCATTTGAATAGTGTTTTGATCATGAGATTTCAATTTATATTGAAAATATACTTAAAAGAGGTTGAAAATGTGCAGGAATAGTATCACAGCGCTCAGCCCTCCAATTGGACGCTCAGCGCTAGCAGATTGGAAGGAAGCTAGCGCCCAGCTCTAGCAATTGGAGCCCAGCGTCCAGCAGAAGAAGAAGGGCGCCCAGCGCCAGGTAGCATGGGCTAGCGCCCGGCTCTCAGGAAATAGCGCCCAGCGCTAGTGCTTCAGGAGCGAGAAGATGTTTGGCGCCAGCGCGAGCTAGGGGCGCCAAATGCAAGGCAGACAGCGAAACCAGTATAAATACGTTTTGAACAGATTCGAAAGGGGACTTTTGGTCATTTTTACTCGATTCTAATCTGTGTTCTCCGAGAGGGTGTTGAAACCAGGGGAGTTCAAGAGCTTTCGGAAGAGAGGATTGAAGAATCCATGGCTTCTCTACCTCGATCTTTTCTATTTCTTCTAGATTTCATCTTGTAACTATGAGTTTCTAAATTCCATAGGTTAGGATAGGATGAGTTCAATCGGACCTTGATGTAAGTTCGTTCCAACTCGATCTCAATTCATTCATTCAATTTGAGTAATCTTTTCAATGCTTAATGCTTTTCCTGAATTGGCCATTCATGAAATTGATCATATGAATGAATGCATAATTGGAAAATGTGTGTTCATGCTAGAACTGAATTAGATTACCACTTTGTGAGGTTGATTCTAGGAATAGAACTTCATTGCAAGTGCATTCCTTGTAAGCTTTGTGCCTATTGCTTGTGCTAATTCTGATTCACCTAAGGAATTAGGGTTCATAATTTGTAACAAAGGATTATCACCTAAGGAATTAGGGATAGATCTAAATCAGTGGCTTGAATGTCAATTAAATGAATTGAATTGAATATTAGGGTTCTGTGAGCTACATCAAGTGAAGATTGAGTGATTCCGATTCCTAACCGTTTGAAATACTTGATTCCTTTTAATTGTTCATTTGTTTTCCATTGTATTGATTGTGTGATAACAGAAAACCTATTTCGATTACCTTTGTAACAATACTTAATTCAACATCTCAGTTAAATGCTGGAACTATGAGTTTTATCCGTTCAAATATCGATTGCTTAGTTTTCATTGTTACTTGAATCTCAATCCTCGTGGGACGATACTCTACTCTCATTATTATTACTTGTACGATTTGGTGCACTTGCCAAACCTTCAACAAGTTTTTGGCGCCGTTCTTCGGGATTGTTGATCAATAGCAACAAAAACAAAAGCATTTGTTAATTTGAACATTATTTTTCTGTTGATTAATTTTCTGTTTCTCTGCGAAAATTTTGAATTAGTGCATGCTCTGAAATTCTCTTGAAAATCTTGTGCAGTGTATGCGAGGTAAAGCAACAAGCGAGCTGTTATTTGATCCAGAAATTGAGAAAACAGCAAAGAAGAATCGAAAGAAAACAAGAGAGCAAAAACAGAGAAATAAAAATTTGGCAAAAGAAAATCCTTCTTCATCTCAAGTCCAACAAGAGGTGATCATGGCTGGAAATGTGGATAGGAACCGGAGAACATTGGGAGAGTATTCCAGTGGTCCAACCAACCGGAATCACTCAAGCATTGTTAGACCACCGGTAGCTGCGAACAACTTTGAGATCAAACCGGCTTTACTCAATATTATGCAGCAAAATCAGTTTGGAGGAAGTGAAGCCGAAGATCCGAATAGTCATATCTCGAATTTCATAGAGATATGTGAGACTCTCAAGATCAATGGGGCCACCGATGATGCGATACGACTGCGGTTGTTTCCTTTTTCACTAAGAGATAGAGCCAAAGCATGGCTCCAATATCAACCTCAAGGAAGCATCACAACTTGGGACGATTTGGAAGAGAAGTTCTTAGCAAGGTATTTCCCACCGTCCAAGTTTGTGAAGATGAGGGGTGAAATCTCAAGCTTTATGCAACGTGATGGTGAAACCTTATATGATGCTTGGGAAAGATTCAAGGAGTTTCTAAGAAAGTGTCCCAATCACGGCTTTGATGATCTTCAACAAATGCAGATTTTTTGTAATGGATTGAGGCCATCAACAAAGCTTATGTTGGATGCTTCGGCCGGAGGATCTATGAATTCCAAAACAGCGGAAGAGGCCTTAAGGTTGATTGAAGCTATGGCATCCAATGATTATCTGATGAACCATGACAGAGGGAACACATCAAAGAGAGGGATATGGGAGCTTGAGTCTCAAAATGCAATATTAGCTCAAAACAAAATCATCACAAATCAATTGGATGCAATCACACACAGCAACTAAAGGCTATGAGTCTAGGACCAACACAAGGACAACAAGTCATGAGCTGTGATTTTTGTGGAGGAGGGCATGATAATGGTAAGTGTGAAGCATCTCTAAGTTCTCAAGAGGAAGCAAAGTACATGGGGAATTTTCCAAGACAAGGGCAGAATTTGCACTCCAACTCTTATAATCAAAATTGGAAGAAGCACCCTAACTTTCCTTGGTCACAAGAAGCTCCACAAGACAATACACCTTCACAACAACCACTACTTCAAAATCAACCACATCGTGATACCGATGAGAGGATGAACAAGTGGGAGAGCACTCTTGCACAATTCATTCAAGTCACCCAATCTAACTTCAAGAATACCGATGCATCAATAAAGAACCTTGAAGTGCAGATTGGACAGCTTTCTAGTGCATTAAGTGCAGGAGTTTGTGGAAAAAACACTAATAATCCAAAGGAGGAGTGCAAAACCATCATGTTGCTAAGTGGAGAGCTAGTAGAGCCGGGTGTTAAGCATTCCTCAAGTCAAAATGCTGAAAATTCTGCATTGAGAAAGGAGATAGTTGATACTGAAGAGAAAGAAGAAAGTTCAAAAAGGAAAGAAAAGGAGGAACCTCAAGATGATAGGAAGGAAAAGAAACTGAAATTAGTTGATGAAAATTCTATCTTGAGAAAGACAAAGAGTCAGCTTTTGAAAGAAGGGGGCAAGCCGCAAGAGATTCCTTCTTATGTGAAAGTGCCATATCCAATCGAGAAGAAGAGGAAAAAGAAAGAAGAGCAATCTAATAGGTTCTTGGATACCTTCAAACAATTGCATATAAATATTCCTTTTGCTGAAGAATTAGAGAGTATGCCATCAAATGCCAAGTTCATGAGAGAATGGCTTGAAAAGAAGAGAAAGACTGAATCAAGTGAGGTAGTGGCTTTGACTGAAAACTCGTAGCTCAATTCTCCAACACAAGCTTCCACCTAAGTTGAGGGATCCCGGATCCTTTACCATTCCTTGCGTCATTGGAGATGTAATAAAGGCTAGAGCCCTATGCGACCTTGGGGCAAGTATTAATCTAATGCCATTATCCATGATGAAGAAGCTTGGAATTCATGATGTGGAACCAACCATGATCTCATTGCAACTTGCAGATAGATCAATTAGGAGATCATATGGTTTGGTGGAGGATTTACTTGTGAAAGTAGGAAAGTTCATATTTCCCATGGATTTCTTTGTGATGGACATTGAGGAAGATGTGAGTATTCCGTTGATTTTTGGAAGACCCTTCTTGGCTACCGCCGGAGCGTTGATAGATGTATCAAAAGGCGAGATTATACTGAAGGTGAATGAAGAACAAATGGTTGTGAACATGTTTGATAAGGAGCTTATGGGAACTTCACCAACTACTCATGCTCAAGTTCAATTTGTGCAAAGCCAGGAAATCCAAGAAGTTCGCAAGGATGAACATGAGAAGAAAAAGAAGAGCAATGGGAACAGAAAGAAAAAGAAGAAGAGGAAGTCTCAATGGTCATCTCAATTCCAACCACTTTGGCCAAAAGAAGATGATTCATCAAAGAAGGGCAATACACCATTGGTTAATGGTGGGAATAATGTGACCAGTGGTGGCAAGAAAAGCAACAAAAATGCTCCATTTTTCTGTTCATTCAAGCCACCTTGAGCATTAAATAATCGGCGTCAAGCTAGTGACGTTAAAGAAGCGCTTCTTGGGAGGCAACCCAAGATTAGATTAGATTTTATTTGAAATTTTTTTTTTTCCTTATCTTTCATCACACATTATGATGCATCTTACTGTGTAAAGTTCATTCTGACATTTGGTACAGATTTGAGTAGGCCAAAGAATTAGCAGCAGAGGAAGTGGGAAAATTTGAAGGTAAACTGCTAACGCTGGGCGCTCTGCTTGACGCCCAGCATAGGAAAAGTCAGAGACTACCAGGATGGGTGGCGCTGGGCGCTCCACAGGAAGGACGAGCGCTGCAAATTTCTGTAGCTCGTGGACAGCTAGCGCTGGGCGCTAGACAGCCAGAGCTGGGCGCTAGGCAGCCAGAGCTGGGCGCCCAGGGGGAGGCTGAGCGTTGTTTTGTTCAAAAAATAAAAAATAAAAAAAAAATTCACATTTGTGCAGAAGAAAGGGGGTGCTCTAAACTCTGTCTTAATTTTTCTTTACCCTCTTTCATTTGTTAGTTAGTTGTAGGAATAAATTGCCCAAACTTGCATATATTGCACAACTTGTGTTGAATGGATTTTTGTGTAGATTCTCTTGTGAGCATGACTCTTTTGCTTGGCTGGAATTCCTAACATGATGCATTTTAGACTTGCTAAGCATATGATTTCATTAAAACCATTGATTCTTGTGAATTGTTTATGACAATTTTTCATGCTATGATTGATGCAATGTTGGATGCATGGATTTTATCTTGCACATAACCATTAACTGTGAGCTTTTGAGCCCAAATGCTCTGGCACATTATCCAGATGATTTGATTTCTCTCATGTGTGATTGTTCATCACTTGCATGTTCTCACCTTTTCTTGCCTTGCATGCTTGTCATTATTGCAATGTTCTTGCATATGCATAAATGATTGAGGCATTAATTCTTTGTTTAAGCTTAGTGCCATAATTGCCAACCTATCATTTACCATTGTTAAGCCCAATTGAGCCTTGACTTATTGTTCTTGGTATGATAGCTCATTACAAGCATAAAAAGTGATAAAACCATTTTGTCCCACTACTTTAGCCTAGAGGAATGTTTGGACTTAAGTTTGGGGTTGTTCTCTTGCTTAGGGACAAGCAAGCAAATAAAGTTTGGGGTGGTAAGTAGGCCACTAAAGATGCCTACTAAAAAAAAAAATGAAAAATAAAAACTGAAAAAGAAAAGAAAAAATGAAAAATAGAAAAAGCCAAAAAGAGGAAAAGGAAAGAGAAAGTATACAAAGAAAGAAAAAGGCAAAATAGAAAGAAAAGAAAATTAAAACAAGAAGCAACAAGAGAAAAAGAGAAAAAGAAATAGTTGGAAATGAATAAAAAGGAAATAGCACAAATTGTGTGCTCATGTGCTTGTAGCTAGACTAGGCAAGTGAAAATTCCAAAAGAGTCCAAATAGTCCTTGAAGCCAAAGTAGCATAGCATATATATCCTTATTCTCATCCACCCGTACCTAAGCCCCATTACATCCAAATAAAAGACCTCATGATATGTGTTGCATTGGCATTTGTGATGTATGTTCCTAGCATCTTATCAAGATTAGGATTGGGGAATGCATGATGATTGGAATTGAGAGCAAACATGACCAAGTGAGGATGTGTGAAACACTGAAACAGAGAGGTTGCAAGGGATAATTTTGTGCATTCAATGGAGCTAATTTTGTACTATGTTTGATTGTTCTAAAGCATGAAACTTGTGATCAATTGGAATTTATGAATGATTGTGTGATGCTTGTCTATTTTGCAAAAAGTGTCAAGGAATTGAAGTCTTGCATGAGTAATTTGCTTCACAAGAGAATTGACCATGAAAATCTATCTCATTCACCCCTGTTTTGAATTTAATTGTTTGCTTGAGGACAAGCAAAATTTCTAAGTTTGGGGTTGTGATGAATGTGTAAAATATGTTAGTTTGGAAGTGTAATTAGGAAAGAGTTTGTAAATAATCCTAGAAATTATAGGAAAAGTGATAAGAAAATGTACACATTCATTTGAATAGTGTTTTGATCATGAGATTTCAATTTATATTGAAAATATACTTAAAAGAGGTTGAAAATGTGCAGGAATAGTATCACAGCGCTCAGCCCTCCAATTGGACGCTCAGCGCTAGCAGATTGGAAGGAAGCTAGCGCCCAGCTCTAGCAATTGGAGCCCAGCGTCCAGCAGAAGAAGAAGGGCGCCCAGCGCCAGGTAGCATGGGCTAGCGCCCAGCTCTAGGAAATAGCGCCCAGCGCTAGTGCTTCAGGAGCAGAAGATGTTTGGGCGCCCAGCGCAGGCTAGGGGCGCCCAGCGAAGGCAGACGAGCAGAACCAGTATAAATACGTTTTGAACAGATTCGAAAGGGGACTTTTGGTCATTTTTACTCTGATTCTAATCTGTGTTCTCTGAGAGGGTGTTGAAACCAGGGAGTTCAAGAGCTTTCGGAAGAGAGGATTGAAGAATCCATGGCTTCTCTACCTCAGATCTTTTCTATTTCTTCTAGATTTCATCTTGTAACTATGAGTTTCTAAATTCCATAGGTTAGGATAGGATGAGTTCAATCAGACCTTGATGTAAGTTCGTTCCAACTCTGATCTCAATTCAGATTCATTCAATTTGAGTAATCTTTTCAATGCTTAATGCTTTTCCTGAATTGGCCATTCATGAAATTGATCATATGAATGAATGCATAATTGGAAAATGTGTGTTCATGCTAGAACTGAATTAGATTACCACTGTGAGGTTGATTCTAGGAATAGAACTTCATTGCAGTGCATTCCTTGTAAGCTTTGTGCCTATTGCTTGTGCTAATTCTGATTCACCTAAGGAATTAGGGTTCATAATTTGTAACAAAGGATTATCACCTAAGGAATTAGGGATAGATCTAAATCAGTGGCTTGAATGTCAATTAAATGAATTGAATTGAATATTAGGGTTCTGTGAGCTACATCAAGTGAAGATTGAGTGATTCCGATTCCTAACCGTTTGAAATACTTGATTCCTTTTAATTGTTCATTTGTTTTCCATTGTATTGATTGTGTGATAACAGAAAACCTATTTCGATTACCTTTGTAACAATACTTAATTCAACATCTCAGTTAAATGCTGGAACTATGAGTTTTATCCGTTCAAATATCGATTGCTTAGTTTTCATTGTTACTTGAATCTCAATCCTCGTGGGACGATACTCTACTCTCATTATTATTACTTGTACGATTTGGTGCACTTGCCAAACCTTCAACACACCCCAATACTGATTCTGACTCTGATAGTTGTTCTGGGGCACGCTGTCATTATGCCATGGTTCCACATATACTTGAGGGAAGTAGAACGGACAACTCCAAGTGTCATGGTTCCCATTACAATATTCGCAACCCGGAAGCATTCCTTCGTGTACCTCGCATACAAAACAAGGCAAGACCAAGTGGGATCAAGAAATAGAGAATAATAATAGAAATTAAAAATGAAAATAAAAATAAAAGTAACTTAACCAAATAATCAAACTACCCTAAAATTAGTAAAACTGGTTGTGCCAATCCCCGGCAACGGCGCCAAAAACTTGTTGGTGACGCCGGCAAGTGTACCGGGTCGTCGCAAGTAATAAAACACGGTAAGAGTCTACCGAGGTCGAACACAAGGATTGGGCTACCAATTCGACTAATTTCGCGAGAAATTCGATAAGTTGGTTAAGTAGAGAAAGTGGTTGGAGAGAAACTAGGATCACAATTCAAATTAACAAATCAAATCAAATCAATTAAGATATGGTGATGAAATCTGGAATTAAAAGCATCTAAGGTTTCGAATCCACCTACCCAATCATGCAAAGTACCCAAGTGATAATGATCTCCTCCCCAGGTTCAATTTTAATGTCAACGGGACCCCTAAATTCTCCTATATCCACTGTCGTGCTCAATAGGACATATTCGATGATTTGAGTTAATTACTTACTAGGTCTCTTAACCCTAATCTCGAATTCTATTAATTCTTGTTCCCTAAGAGTTGCATCGATCTCCTATTCACTCTCGTGCAACACTCGATCGATGTTCCCAATTCAAGTTCTAAAACGCGAATCGCCTCTCGGCCTCAAACACGTTTAACTAGTTGATCACGCAAGCATATAACCAACACAATGAAATCAGAATTGGAAAACAATAATTGAATTAAAAGAGAGAGAGAGTTACATCACATGAATACTATGCCGCCATAGGTGGCTTCATCGATCCCTTAGACAAGGGGATTAGTTCCTCATGCTCATAGACAAACAATCGGAACTCATCCTAAGACTAAGAATAAGAAAAGAGAAGAGGAGACGCAGCTCCAGAATAAGGATTCTAAAAGATCTCTGAAAAGTTCTGATCCAAAAAGTCCTCTAATTCTGTTCTGCAGTGCCTTATTTATAGGGAGGCCACGCGTCACGGCCGTGATGGTCATCACGGCCAGGCCGTGACGGTCATCACGGCCAGGCCGTGACGGCTTCTGTTTCTGGCGCACTTCTGGAATTTAAAGCCTCGCGACGCGAAGGATGTCTCGCCACGCGAGCCTTCTTTTTCACGGCCCGTGATGTGAATCACGGCTAGGCCGTGATGGTCTCTGACTTGTGTGGATTTTTGGTCACGGCCGTGATACACATCACGGCTAGGCCGTGATGGTCTCTGACTTCCAAGTCTTCAAACTCTCGCGGGGCGAGCTTCCTCTCGCGGGGCGAGAATTTCCAGAATGGCAATCTCCACTATTTCTTGACTTTCCTTAATTCTCAGAGCTTCACTTATTGACCTGAAAACAACACAAGCAACCACAAGTGTAATTCTATCCAAAAGAAGCTAAAAACTACACAAAAGACGCAAAACGAGTCAAAGTCCAACTTAGGAACAAAACAAGGCAAATTTGGGCGAAAACGAGATTGAACTCGACTAATTGGCACGTAAACCACCGTCTTACTAGTTATAAAACTAGATAAGCCAGAGGCTTATCAGTGACATTTGTGGAAGTCCTTGAACTAACTATTTCTTTTGCAAGAAGTCCAAGCTTCTGAAGTTGAGGTGTCCATATCGATAATGCCGTAGCTAATTCACATCTCCCATCACTGCACTGAGACAACTATGCTCCAGAACTTGGATTCCAATTTTGAAAGTCATATTCTTTGTCAAAGGAGCTTTTAAAATCAGTTTCTTTTGAGCATCAAATACCTTCATCAGGTTCTATTCCAGGATCATTGAATACCCATTCTCCACCAATTGCCCTAGACTCAGCAGATTATTCTTCATGCAAGGTACACAAAGAACATCTGTGATCAAGGTTTTAACACCATCTTTTCTTCTGATCTGCACCTTTCCAATCCTTTTAGCTTCAATGATTGAAGTATTAGCAAATTTCACTTTGCTTTTCACCTTTTCATTCAATTCAATGAACCATTCCCTCCTTCCAGACATGTGATTCGAGCAACCGGTATTAAGATACCATTGATCATCAACATTGGAATCTCCTATTGTTGTCACTATCAAGAGCACATTGTCATCAGAATCAGAATCCTCCTCTTTTGCTAATTGAGCTTCATTGTGCTTTCTTAGCACTTTCTTGCCTCTACATTCATTAGCAAAATGGCCATACTTCTGACAATGGTAGCACTGGATATCCTTTCTGTTGAAGCTCTTCTTGTCTCCTTTGTTCTTGTCCTTGAACTTGTTCCTCTCCTCACCATTAGACTGACCAGAGTGATTCCCTGAGTCATCTGAGGAAACTTTCTCCTTTGTGTACTTCCCATTCTCTTTTCCAGTCTTGCTGTTGCCCTATGTTCTTTGTTTCTTTCCTCTGTGATGAGCCTAAAGTGCTTGCTCAGTCTCCTTGCCTAGCTCCATCCCTCTCATTGAGCCTTTGCTCATGAGCTTCAAGGGAATTATGCAGCTCCTCCACTTTCAGGTTCTCAAGATCCTTAGATTCCTCGATTGCCACCTCAATGTGATCAAAACGAGGAGTTAAAGTTCTAAGGATCTTTTCAACTATATGTTGATTAGTAAAAGATTCTCCACAAGTCTTCATTGAATTCACCAATACTTGCATCTTGTTCAGGTAATCAGCAACTGAATCTTGATCTTGCATTCCCATCAACTTATACTGCCTTCGCAATGATTGGAGTTTCACTTTCTTGGTCTTCTTAGCACCTCCATATGCTTTGAACAAGATATCCCAGGCCTCTTTAGCTGTTTTGGCTTTGGAAATCTTTTCAAAGTTAATTAGACTGATCAACACATTGATGGAAAAGGCATTTTGCCTTATAATCCTTCTTCTTGGCAACATTATCATCCTTTTCTGTAACTCCTTCTTTCACAACTTCTAATATCTCCTAAAAACCAAGGATAGCTTCCATCCTTACCGCCCATTGATCATAATTCTTGCCATCAAGAATTGGCATAGATGGAACGAAACCTTCATTCCCATTTGGTGCAGCCATTCTCGAACACTTTCACAGGTCCCTAATCTTCTGCTCTGATACCACTGTTAGCACATGCACATTCAGTTTCACATTGATCCACTCTCTATGCACAGCACACACACTTTCACAGTAATGACACTCACACTCTCACTTAGAAGAAGAGAAAGAATAAGGGAAGGAGATGAATATTACTTGAATATACACACTGATTTTATTCATCATTATTAGAGGTATTTATACAAGTCTCACATGGACTATATATATATATATATATATATATATATATATATATATATATATATATTACTTTTTTCACTCTTAACAGAATTTGACTAAGTCACTAACTAACACATTAACTAACTTTTAACTGAAAAACTGAATTACAACTCATAGTCCCGTTCTTAAGGACCCACTACAATGCAATTTCGAAGTCGAACGGTTAAGTTAGCTGCAAATCTATATGGCAGGTCTAGGCAAATTCCGGTGAACACACTACAACAGATTAGACTTTAGATAGCATTTCCGTATGCCTTTTAATAGCGTTTGTAACCGCTATCTATTCTACCGCTATTAAAACTCGTTAGCAAAGATAGCATTTAGGAACTGCTATTAATAGGTGACTTTAGATAGCGTTTGTACACGGAAACGCTATCTAAAGTCTGACTTTAGATAGCGTTTGTACAAGGAAACGCTATCTAAAGCCCCTTTTTTTTTAATTTTATTTCTTAACTTTTACATCCACTATTCCTGCATATTTACACAAAAAAACTACAATTGTTGCAGTCAACACAATTGTTCAAAATGTGTTCAAAATATAAGTGTTCAATGCAGCACTGCATGTGTTTGTGCAGCAAACCAGTAACTATACAATCAAAGTGCAACACTCTATACAGCAACTATATATATATATAACCAGATATAAGTACACCACTCTGTTTCTAAAGTATTCAAATTCACACGAGTAAGACAAAATCAAAGTGCAGCAACTATACCGGATCTCAATCCTTAAGAAACCAAAATCGAGAAAACCAACATACATCTACAATTAATCTACATTTACAGCTTCTGTTTGTTTTTCATGAGACCAAGACAACACCAAAGTAATGTGTCGAAATGTGATCCAAAGACTCTGTAGCATACATACTGCATTTCCACCACAAAGACTAACCTGTTACATTGGGATACAGCAGACTAATTAGGTAAATACTACCGTAGCAAGAAAACAGAATTCAAATCAAGCATTAACAAAGTGTAACAAAAATAATAAGTTTGAACTTATTTTCTCCTAGCAGCTGCACATCAACTCGAAGGCATGTACCAAGGAAAAACAAATACATAGATAGTTTGGGGTTGATAAATATAAAGCATTATTCACATACCAATGAGTATTGTTGCAACTATCGTGATCAATTTGACATAATCAAACGAACTTTTCAACAATATAGCGACACCACTCTTCCTTGACTTGAGATAGGCGAGCAAAGGAGTATGTGGAGCATTTGAAGTCGTGGAAGTATCTGCGACATAAAAATTAAATAAATTAAGTTACAATTGCTAAAACATTTGAACAAATCACGATTAAAAGCTAAGTAAACAACATACCGCCATTGGTATTTTAACTTGGTTCTGCAAGATAGTCTCCTTCATGAAACGCATGACATAGTACCCACAATCTGCATCTGTTGGGTTGTCTTGGGCACTATAAAAAAAAAAATAGTAAATCAATATAGTTTTTTTTATCTAATTGCGCATTAAGTTTTTGCAAATATACCTGTATCTGAATCCATTTAATGTTGGTTGCCTTTAAACGCGGCACCTTAGCTCCGATATTTGCGCGATAAACTTGCAAACCACTAATCACAAAATCAAACAGACTTCATTAAGAAACATATTTTCAATCATCACAAACACACGCATGCTCACGTATCGAATGTAATCATAGAAAATCAGAAATATAAAAACATGCTTACGTATCGAATGCATTCTTTAATTCAGGCGATCCCTAGGATCAACATACAAGGGATCCAGATAGTAAATAATCTCTTCAACAATATTTATCGCAGACAAAGACCCAATGATTCCTACAAAAATGTTGAGATAACAAATCCTAAGCACCTCAACTTTTATGTAATTCATTATTGTGAATTAAGTCCTATAGGATAAGCGACTCACCCAACATTGCACGGCGCTAAAAACAAGGGCTGATATTCTCTTTCGTTAGTTGCAAACCGGTCAGCTAGATACGTTGTCTGTGAATCCCTCCCGAAGTAGCCGTATGTATTTGTTTGGTGTGGGGACAAGAACAGAAACCTCCTCGTTATTTCCTTTGGAAGCAACAATTCTTCATACAAATACCTTCAATTAAAATATAAAAATGGATTACACCAATGACATACATCAATATTTAAATGGAAAGACTAAAAAAATATTGTACACTTTAAACCTGATTTATTACCTGATATATGCGGAAATAACGGAGGCAGATACCCATTCATGATTTACAACTTCTCTGATATTTTCAGTATTGAGCATCTCAATGAAATGGAGACCAAAAATATTTTCTTCCATCTCTACGTACAATTGGTCAGAATTTTTTCATATTCTTTCGTTCATGTATTTTAAGGAAATTCAAATATTCCAGAGAAGTTGTAGTTGAACCAGCTGTAGGTGGGTTGGCCTCAGAGTTGCCTCCTTTATTTTCTGGGGTTGTAATTGACTCCTTTGTATATCCAGACACTCTGCCCTTGCCTTTAGCTTTTGCGGGTGCCTGGAAATTTTGCATTTCAATATGCCAGTTAGTGATCAACTAATGTAATGCATATATGCCGTATATGAAAAGGTGGAAAAATGCAATTACATACCATATTAATTACAACCACGAGATCAATTGGCCATGCCACATAAGTACCTATTGCATCTCCTACTGTCATCACATCTGCATCAATGATAGGTACCGGCAATGGCGCATCCCCTCGGTTGCAACATCAACTCCAACTTTCACATGGTTAAGGGGTGCACTGGTCCAAAGTGCGAGTGTAACACCCGGCTCATTGTATACTTTACCCATAGCAACCATACGATAGTTTGGGGTCGATAAATATAGTCGACATGAGTTGACGCCCTAATCCAATGATAGATGAATAAGTCGTGAATTAAGGCATCCAATTGAATGTATTTAATCTGCGAATGCAATACTAGTAAAAAAAAAGGCATGCATTACCTCTGGAAGCCTCGCTTGTGGATGGTAGAGTGCAACTATCTTTGACGCTTGCTTGGGCTGTGAAATTAGCCTGCCTCTCCTCATCATCCTTTTGTTTCACTTTTCTTCCAAAATGTTCAATCTATCGAGAGTTGAGACACCAATGTCTCCCACTTTTTCGTTTCCGAGTTATTTCTTGCACGACCTTCGGGTGGGAAGTAATCTTTTGTGAGACGCCAAAACCCACACCCCTAACACGCCCAGGGGTTCTCTCGGCACACCTATGGCTTTGGCAAGAATATCCGCGACCAAAGTCTTCTATCTCTCCCTCTACCGCAGATCGTGATGCAGTTCCTCCTAACACATAGTTATTGGTGAAATGCAAATGTTAAAATTATTATATATTATCATATGAAAATAACAATTGATAATGTAATCGTTAGTCTACTAACACATTTATTCCACACGGTGTGCGTATTTTTGTTGTCAAGTACAACCGCCTTGTTCTCGCGGGCTTTCCTCCACACAATATGGCGTTTAATTTTCTTAACTTCTGCCCCGCCTCCTCGTATCCGTATATTGAGATAATATAAATTAACCAAACAGAATATAAGTCATATTTCCAACAAATTCAGTTATATATATATATATATATATATATATATATATATATATATATATATCATACCAATTCATCCTCAATGTCAAGCATACCCCTTACGTGATGCTTTGTAAGGGCATGCGGGATCTAACGCCCTGTTGCGATTTTCATTGCTTAATTTCTATTCAGACACATATAAGTAATATTAATACATGGTTAATGTCATATGTACGTATTGCTATAAAATTATAAGGACTAACGTGATATTAAACATACCAGGGAATTGAGCATCTCCTCATGCGTATTGCTATAAAATCTGTCCACTCATCCCTTGATATGTGTGGATATTGTGATGGAGGCTCCTCATTGATATTCCCGTTGGCATCTCTTAGAAATTTTTTGGTCAATCTAGTTCTGAATGCCCTATGTAGGTTAACAGACTTCTGAAGTACAAATTTTTTCCTAGATTCATCAACATTAAAAGACATCTCGCAAAACAATATAAACAACGTGTCAAAGTAAGTATGTTTACATAGTTTACAATATAATTTATAAATTTTAACAATTACCTGTACATCAGCCCATATGCTCTCTTTGAAACCATCCAAAGCTTCATCCTTCCAATTAGAACAAATAATTGGGACCGTTTGCCGAACAACGGCCCCAATGTAACTCTTCAATATTTTACCATTAGCACGAATAGGTTGGTCCAAAGAATTCCATTCAACCTAATAAAAATAATAAAGTAATTAAATCTAGATATCAAACAACATTATGAAATCCTTAGATTAGTAAGTAAATTACATCAAATTTTTGTCCTTTACTCCTAGCGCGGATGACCGCCTTCATAATCTGTTGGCCCACGTCTCGCCGCTTTGGCATCACTAGAATTACTTGAAGATGCCATTTACCTACAAAAATATTAGATACAAGTAAAACATCAATGGACATTAATATAACATTAATTGATGCAAAATATAAAACAACTATGAATAACAAAATCAACACTAGCATTACCTGAAGATGCTAACTATAATATAAAAGGATCGGAAAGTTCATTTAAACACAAACACTACATACATGTTTAAGTCAACCTTTTTCTTTTCTTCATTTGATTGAGATTTGTTTGTCCTTTATTAGTACGAAATGGTGGATTGACCAAAAGCCCCTCATCATGATCATCTCTCATATACATACCATCATCCCTAGTTGGATCAATCTCAAGTGATTGTAATGTCCCGACGAAAGGATCATCTTCAATATCAACATCTCGATGGTCTTGATCATCAACATTAGTAATTATTTTGTTAGTCAAAAGAACAATGGACCTTTTCATATCAGCTGGATCAGTGACATAGAACACTTGTTGAGCTTGAGATGCTAATATAAAAGGCTCATCTTTATACCCCACCCTATTAAGATCTACCCGCATGAACCCCGACTCATCAATCGAACACCGTTATTATTGTCAACCCACTTGCAACCAAACACACCAACCTTAAACTTTGTGTAATCCAACTCCCATATGCGTTCAATGACGCCAAAGTATGACATATTTGCATATATCGGGTTTCCGTCTTTGGCACTTGAGATATGCATCGACCGAGCTACTAGAGTCACACCACTGTTTTTGCATTGTACTCCACCATCTTGTTCTTTTGTATAGAATGTGTACCCATTAATTTGATAACCGTGGTAAGAGAACACATGCAAACTTGGACCTTTGGCTAACCATCTCAATCTATTTGAAACTGAAGTATCATTTTCAGTCAACTCTGCATAAATGTGATCTCTTAGCCACGTTATAAAACAACGATTGTGTTCTCTAGTTAGCCAATTTTGATTCTTATTTGGATACAAACTCTTAAGCATGTCCTTGTGTTTTTCAACATATGGCTCAACCTCATCGGCATTGTGCGAACATATAAGTGTGCTTGCTCCCATTCTCATCCTTGTTATAGTCACTATTTCATTTCCAGTAATTCCTTGCCCCATCATTCTCCATGTGTGACGAGACTTTGGCAGCCCTATAGATTCAGCATTGGATAGGTATTCGATGACAGAATTCAACAGCTTCTTCGACAATATACCGTTCAACAATACAACCTTCCTGGTCGGGATCGGTTTTTCACATAACCTTTTAATATCTTCATATAACGCTCAATCGGTTACATCCATCTCATATAAGCTGGCCCACACAGTTGTGTCTCTCTAACAAGGTGAATGGTTAGATGAACCATTATGTCAAAGAATTAAGGTGTAAAGTACATCTCAAGCTCGCATAAAGTCACAACAATTTCTATTTGCAATGATGGCAACTTCACAGGGTCAATCACTTTGCTTGCAAATTGCCATGAAGAAGAAACAGAGTTTAGTTAAGGCCCACCGCACTTTGTTAGGTAAAATAGACCGTATACCAATGGGTATCAACTGCTCCATGAGAACATGACAATCGTGGGACTTTAGACATTTTAACTTGAGATCTTTCATCGATACGAGGTTCCTAATGTTTGAAGAGTACCCTTCCGAACCTTAACTCCTTCAAGAAACTTACAAAAAACAGTTTTTCTTTTCTAGATAGAGTGTAAGCAGTCGGGAGGAAGATACGTACTTTTACCCTTCTTCGTCGGTCCCAATTCTCTTCTTATTCCCATACTAACCAAGTCCAACCTTGCATTGATGCCATCTTTAGTCTTCCCTGGCACATTGAGTAACGTACCAATGACACTATCACGGATATTTTTTTCAACGTGCATCACATCGAGGAAATGTCTTACATATAATGATTTCCAATATGGCAACTCAAAGAAAATCGACCTTTTCTTCCACCCTCTTGTGACAATATCTCTCGCAAAAGGCTTACCGAATTGGATATTCAAATCCTTTACCTTTTCAAAAAGTTGATCACCCGTCAAAGGTGAAGGCGCTCTACCTTCTTCCGAGTTCCCATTGAACGCCTTTCTCCACCACCGGTAATGATGACTTGGATGCAAAAATCTACGATGCCCAAGAAAGACATTCTTCTTACAATGTTCTAACCGCATCCAATCCGTACCCTCTTCACATATAGGGCATGCACACTGACCCTTGATGCTATATCCTGACAGATTACCGTAGGCTGGAAAATCATTAATTGTCCCAAACAACATAGCTCTCAAATTGAAACTTTCTTCCTTATACCCATCATACACCTCCACACCTGTCTCCCACAGTTGTTTCAAGTCTTCAATCAAAGGAGTCAAATAGACGTCTATATCATTTCCTGGTTGTTTGGACCCAGAAATTAACATAGATTTCATCATAAATTTGATCTTATTTCTTAGCAATGGTTTTATGTTATAAATAACCTAAATCATAGTCCATGTACTGTGAGAGCTACTTTGAACACCATGCGGGTTAAATCCGTCAAGAGCCAATGCAAGTCGTAGGTTTCTTGAATCTTGCCCAAAATCGGGATAATCATGATCAAATTTCTTCCATTGCGGAGAATCTGCCGGGTCTGCAGCTTGCCATCTTTGATCCTTTCATCCTCATGCCATGTCAAGTGCTTTGAATCTTCAGAACTACGGTACATGCGCCTAAATCTGGGTATTATGGGAAAATACCACACAAACTTCTCTGGATCTGATTCTTTCTTCTTATATCGTGAGGCATTACATTTAGGACACATCTGTAACGATGCATATTCATTCCGAAATAAAATGCAATCGTTAGGACAAGCATGTATCCTCTCGTAGCTCATGCCAATAGAGCGTAACATTTGTTTAGCCTCGTATGTCCGACTAGGAAGCACATTATCATCTGGCAACATGTCTTTCAATAGTGTGAGTAAGTCCATAAAGCTCTTATCAGTCCATCCGTTGCCCGATTTCAAGTTATACAACTTTAACATCGCCGACAATCTTGTGAATTTAGTACATCCATCATACAATGGTTGCTCTGCATCACTTACCAACCTCCCAAACATTTGTGGACAATCCCGAAGATCCTCTTCAACAGCATTTGCAATGTCTTCAAAACGATAGCCCTCATAAGTATTTGTGTCGGTATCGTATGATGAATATCTCACACGATTCCTCATTTCACTAGACTCAGCTCTTGTCTCACCATGTTTTGTCCAACATGTATAACTTTGATCGATTCCATTACACACTAAATGTTCTTCCAAATCGGCTGCACTAACTCGCCTTGCATAACAACAATCTAAACAAGGACATATGATTGTATTAGGGTTTTTCGCATGCCGAACTGCAAAACTAATGAACTCTTTCACCCCATCCTCATACTCCTTCGTTAAACGATTGGCGAGACATCCATTTCCGATCCATGCTTTTCCGATCTACAAAAATATTTATTAAACATATTTACTTTGAGTTTAGAGTGGTTGAGGTATACATGCAATGTATACTGATTAAAGGAATGAAAGGCTGCAAACAAAACACATTGTCGTTGAGTATTCTTTGAAGGAACCAGTGTCAGCTTGTTGATGAGTGTGATTCCACATCATCTTTGTCTATCATTTTGCATGCATTTTCATGTAGTTTAGGAATATTTTTATTAGATTTTAGGTTAATTTTCCTTTGGAACATATAAGGCGGTTTTCGTGTGTTGTTTTGCGGATATCAAGGGTAAAATGCTCGAGATCAACCATGATGAAGTTTGGATAAAGATAGGGCTTTAAAAGTGCAGAAAATGAGCCAAACAGAGTCCATCACGGCCTAGCCGTGATGCCCATCACGACCATGATCGAGCAAAACTGAAAAAGAAGAAAGGTCAAGTCGAGTCAGTCCGTCACGGGCCGGCCGTGATATCCATCACGGCCGTGACCCAAAACCACCACAAGTCGAGCACATCACGGCCCGGTAGTGAAAATTCTTCACGGCCATAACAGAGACCGTCACGGCCTGGCCGTGATATCCATCACGGCCGTGACCCAAAACCACCACAAGTCGAGCACATCACGGCCCGGTAGTGAAATTCTTCACGGCCATAACAGAGACCGTCACGGCCTGGCCGTGATGGCCATCACTACCGTGACGCGCATTACTTGGACCTGAAGAAACCGTAATAGATCAGATTTTGAGTTGGTTTGGGACTCTAACTTCCCAATTTCTATAAATAAGGATCAAGGCATCAGATCAGGGGATACACACTACACATTGGATGAGATCCATAACAACTAGGACTTAGGCATAGGACTAAGGCAAACTTGCTCACTCTCTAAAAACACCAAAATCGAGCACGTAACATTAAATTAAATGATATATAAAGGGAAAGGATCAACAAACTCAAGCAACAAAAACAAACATATGAACCCATTCTTCACATTCAAAAAACATTGAAACAAAAAACAAAAACAGGATACCAGCAACATTAGGTTCAAAATGCATACGATCAATCCGTCAATCCATATTCATATTTTCAAATAATGATTGACACACAAACAAGTCACATTCCATTCAACACCAATCAAACCGAAAATTAAAGAGCAAGTAAAATAAAACCTTGAACACAGATCGTGAACTTGGATAAAAACACACTCCCACAAATATTAAGAATGTCCGAGGAAATAAAATTTGTAAATGATAGAAAATCACCTGAACACAGATCGTGAACTTGGAAGTGGGTTCCACTAAAGCTGCAAACTTGGAACCGGGTTCAACCGGGAATGCGCCCATGTGATCGTGTCACACTCACCCGAGCGGAGTGTGAAGCTCTTAGTATGAGACTTAATCATATTTAAAAAGGGACAGATTGGCAAACAAATTTGTCTTGCATTTCACGATTTAACACCTAAAAATACAAACTTCCGAGCAAGAAGCTTCACCTTGCAAGGTATTAATGAAGCTCAAGACTCGGAAGACATGACTTCACTAGCAATCAACTAAAAAACAAAAACAAAAAATTGACATTTATTCATATAGAGGCAGGAATCCGGAAATCCAATGTCTTAAAAAGGACAATACCTAACAACTGATAGAGAGAAATAATAGCCTTATGATGGTGAAAAAACACAAAAAATGAAAAGTGTGAATAGACAATTGAAAGTGATTATAGCCACACCCCTTACTATATTAAACATCTCAACTATGCTTACACTACATACAATTCAGCAGTGGATACATAGCCAAAATGAAAAATAAGAAGTTAAAATGAACAATAAGAAAAAAAATTACCAAATTCACGAGAATCCACCAAAGCATGTAGCAAAATAACATTAAATATAGTGCAGAATCTTTATTATAGCAAATTCACATAATAGATGCAGCTTCAGGAACTTTGTTTCAAATAAGTTCAAATTACCTTAAATACCCCTTGGGAATCTATATCAAGATATAGAGCAAGTTCTTAAGCTGCAACAACGCATTAAACAAACAAAGTGTATGAGTTTGCTTAGATGGATGATAAAAACAAGAGCAAAAATAAGCACAAATATGCTGTAGGAAATAAACACAGCGTAAAGAATTAACTTACCCTAAATCAAATCGAAGAAGAGCACAGATTTGCAACGAGAACAAACTCTGTCTCAACTCTAGCGATGAAATGAGAACGAGCACGGGAAGATCTGCAGTTCAAATCGCGCGAATGACAAGCGAGTGTTCGAGATTGGGATTCCTTGAAGAAGAAAAACAATGGGTATCCCTTTGTTTCCACTCTTCTTCCTTGTGTTGTCTCCTTCTAGAGCTTCGATTATCTTCCACTCCACAGAACACACACACACTTTCTTTCTAAACTATGAAAGTGTGAAACTAAAACTACAATGGTATGATTTAAGTTCTTTCTCTTTCGGAGTAGCAGGGGCGGCGAGCAATGGCGAAGGTGAGGGAAGAAAAAAGAGATGGCATGCAGAGGGAAGGAAACAGTAGAATGAAAATGAGGAAGAAAGCAGAGAGGGAAGGCCGAGCGCGCGTCCTAATTTTCTTTGGGAAGACCTAAGATAGCGTTTCCCTACAGAAACGCTATCTTAGGTGATACCTAAGATAAGCGTTTCCGTGTGGAACCGCTATCTTTTCCTAAGTGACACTTTTAATAGCGGTTCCACACGGAAACGCTATCTTAGGTGATACCTAAGATAGCGTTTCCCTTAGGGAAACGCTATTAAAAGTCCCCCATCACTTTTAATAGCATTTCCACACGGAAATGCTATTAAATGTGCGTTATTAAAAGCCTATTATGTTGTAGTGACATGGTGGTGCGATAGGTAACAGAAGGGAGAGCTGGGTTTGGATTGTGGGACGAGGTGAGGTAACAAAAGTCCTTATTTGCAAACGAGTGGAAAGAAGAAACTAATTATTCACTTTTCAAAATCAATTACCAGTAATGAAATTAATCATTCACTTACTTTAATAAAATAGCAATGGTAAGTAGCAACTGATTTATTTTTATTGTCCTTCAAAAAAAAAAATTCAACTGATTTTTTGTGTGGTAAAGAATTGTGGTTCTATATGTGAATGCTATAGCTTTTTACACGGGTGCTTTTCTTATAGCAGAAGTCACAAATTTGTCTTTGGCTGTATACTTTAAAAGATTCAGGTGTTTTGAAGTCATATATTATTTCTGAAATTGCTTTAGGAAGTACTTTTCATAACTTTTACCAACCATTTTACTAACTAAAATCTAAGATGTTATTACTCTATTATTCACATTTTTATCTATAAATATTTTAGATGTTCTTGGACAACAGATTTTCACAAAAATCTGTAACACGACAACTTTCAAAAAGATGAAGTATATTCTTTTTTGGCCGGGTACACACTGTAAACCCTTTTGGCAACTAATTAAAAGCATTTGAAAGAAGTGGGAAGGAGAACAAGTTTTAAAATATAAATAAAACAACTAATTAAGAGAGTGAGGACCACCATTAAGCTGAAGGAATCCCAATATATTTGATAATCATGGTGAGAGACACAGTACTCTGTATAGTGTCATGATGATAATAAAAAACCAAAACAAAAATTAATAATTCTTCTCAAACGTCTGCTAATCCACTATTGGACTGCAAAAATAAAAGGATGTTAGCGAGATTGAATCGTATCCTAGGTAGACTTTTTTTCTTCTTCTTATAAGTCAAATTACATTACAAGATATCATACTTTAGCAGTTTTACCTGACACAATCACAAGCACTAATATACCAATCTGAAAATTTAAAAGATGTAATCAAGTGCGCAGAAAAGCAATATTATAATTAGACTAATATAACTGGAACAAGCTATATGCATGCGAGAAATCAAGTGAATGAACTTTATATCTGGACTATATATCTCAACAATCCTATTTTATTTATTCTTTAATTATTTGGCCACACACAACAATACTGCACACATTATATCATCTGTTTTATTTCTGATTGGTTCTCAAATCCTCTGGCATATACCTATCAAATTCTGTGGTGCCAGCAAGCTGATTTATTACTGGGTGGGGGGATTTTGTTGATTCTTTGGTGCTGTTTAGACTCGGTTAATATGGTGTTCTATAGGTGGTGCGGCTCACAGGGGATTCTTTGGTTTGTTGTGCTGATATGCTGCATTACTATATTGTTGTCCCTGGACCCTGGGTGTTACGTTGATCCTCAGTTTGTCTTGCTTATTGGTCTTGGTTCTTGCTGTTTTTTAGTCAGTTGTTTTGCTGGTGTGTTGTTAAAGAAGTTGTTGGGTGGAGTGAGTTTTTGGGGCCCTTGCTGTTTTGTGGTTTTATTTTGGCTCCCCTAAGTATCGTCGTTGGTGACAGCTTGATATATAAGTCCGGGGAGCACCGGGAGCAACAATGAGCTAATGACCAGGACTACCAAGAGACCAGGATACCACACCTCCACCCAAAACCTTAAGGTATTGAGTATATGGGTCATCTCTCTTATATATCCTTTATTTAGCTCATTCCTAATCAATGTGGGACTAACCACTCACACTTGAATTTCCAAGAAGCATGAAGGAGATGACGACACAGTTGGACGAGCAATGACAACTTTTTTTTATTAACAAGAGAAGCAGATGCAATATATAGTAGGAGACCCAGATTCGATAGTTTTTCAATCACTCGAACGTTCAACCTATTGGAGACCAAATATATTGGTCAAAATCAGTCGTTATTTGGCTTTTATAATGCAAATCAGCAATAAATAAATAAATAATTTAGAGACTAAATATATTGGTCGCTAAATTGCAAATTGCAACATAGCGATTGATGTAGTAATCGGTATTTCAATCTTAGATTGATCATTTACACGTGGTTTAGCATCTAAGCGATCGTGGATCATTTCCAAAGTTAATCAACCACTTATATGATTGGAGTCAACGTGTTTATGGGCGCACGTCAAAGGAGCTTGACTGCTCAACCTGCCGCTGCGCCACATGTGCAATTCAAAGCCTCTCAAACCCACTTACAACAAGTTACAGACATGGAGATATGAATATGCTAATTAATATAAGAACATAAAGTTGAACCCTCACTCACAGCTACAACTTTTGGCCTATCGATAAATGTCTGGTCTAATAAATGATATCAGAGCGAGCTTGTGGGTTTGAGTCCCCTACCAAGCATTATTATATTTGTATGTCCTTATTTATGAAACAACTATATTTTTTTGTTTTAATGATAAGTGTTTGATCCAACACAACTACAAGTACACATAATTACACAAGGTCAAGTTATTTTCATTTTGAGTGGTTGAGATTTTAAAAATGTTGACACACACCACATTCATAAATATGTAAATTAAACAGGCATAGATATTGCTAAACGGAAAATCTCATTCAGTAACACTATGTAAGGTGTATAATCAAGTTGGTTTTCCCACTTGCACATAAATTAATTGCTGACAAAATAGTCACATTAGTTCTTCAGGAACTTATCTACAAAACCAAGGAACTACAGCAGAGATTTATATTTGTTATATGTAGAAAAATTCAATATATACGTGTGCTTGTGTGGGCGTGGATCGGATGCACCCTTATTTTGAATAGCCATGCATGTTAGTTTATCATCTAGTTACTGAAAGGGGTGGGGGGTGGGGGGATGAAGAAAGGCAACATGTACATTATCATTCAGTAACCAAGGTATACTTCACCCAGAAAACACATTCGAGGAATATATATATATATATATATAAAATTAGTTGCACCAATTTATCTGAGTCGTGTTATTCGTGTATTCTCTCTGTTTATGTGCCTTTGCTTCTATTGGATTATTTATTTCAGATATATATAAGTGACTCCATATAGGGTTAAGGGTTTCTGAATTAAATTTATCAGTTGCTTTGGTTTATTTTTTTTGGTACATTCAGTTACTTTGGGATTCCCATTACTTAGTAATATGCCAGATATTCCCCAACAACCCGTTGCATCTAAGAAAGAAAACTGAAATATCATTAAAGTATCTATATATGGACTGTATTTATTAGGTCAAAGTTTAGGAAAATCTAATTAGGATCTCTACTAAGACCATAAACAAACCAATTTAATTAGCTCATACCAGATTTTCAGTTATCTCTATCAGAAGTACACTATTATTATATACTACTTACCAGGATAATATTACACTATATATAAGATTAAACAAAACAATATAGATGATGGGTTTCCATCCAGTCATATAATCTGAACATTTCTATGCTTCCTTACTTATTTATAGCAACGGAGTAGTGCATGCTTTACAGTATGCAGCAGCTAGCAATTCAAAATTGATAATGTGGTCTTCACGAATTCATTCATGCAGATTCTGATCTTTCGTGAAGCTTATGATCGGTTGTAACCAAAAGCCACTGAATGAAGGTCATCCACTTCATGAAAGTCCCATTTCCTTCTGTTTGTTTGCATGTCATAGGACATGGTGTTAGAACTCTCATCAAAGCTAGAAAATGAACTGCTTTCTTCCATATTGGTTCCTGAATTCTCATAATTATTCCCAATAGGGTTTTGATCCATGAGAGTATTGTTCGCGTAGTATTCATGTGCTGCTGTGGAATTATTAGACAAGTTAGCAAGAAATTCTGGCCCCAGGTTGGAATTTTCCACCTGGAACCAACTTTGAAGATCTTGGGGGGAAAAAGAAGTAGGTATCTCAAAGTATTTTTCAGTAGGGTTTTCATTGGCAGAAGCATTGAGACAACTTGGAGATGCTTGTTCTTTGAGATAAGCTAGCTGTGCTTGTAAATTAACCACCTAAAAAAATCAAAGCAAAACATCTATTAATTTATAGTACAAAGCATAAATTGGCTAGGGTTTTCAAATTTTTTTTTGATAAGCAAAAAATTTATTAAAACGAGTATAAGGGGTACTCTAACCCATTTACAAAGGGTTAGGGTTTTCGATTACAAACTAAGATGGAAACAAACCTGTTGTTGGAGTGCAAAAATATGGGAAACACAGCCATAAACTGGATCCTGAAGTCTAGCTTGAGCTTCATATGAGATTGTGACTGCCGCTTCGCATCGATCACTTACAGGGAGGTGAGCTAGAAGCTTTGAGACATTGCTTGCACCAAAGACCTTATGAATGGCTGCAAAATGGGTAGCACCTTGTTCATGGCAAAAGTAAGGTGCAAAAACACAACCCCTCACACATTTCCTTCTCAAGAATTTGCAGGCTCCACAAGGAGAAGCAGAACCAGTCATTTTGGTCTTTTGGGGTTTGAATTCTTTCAAGGTTTTTGTTATTTCTGGCTATCTCTTTGTGCGAATCATATAATCACTTATCACTATCATTATATACACCGAAGCAAGAGGAAGGGATGGATTAGAATAAGGAATAATTAATTACATTATGTTCCCTTATTGGCCTACAGTGTTCAGTATTTTTCTCTATATAAAACACTATCTTCTTCCATCCTAAAATTTATTTGTCTGATGAGAAATGAGATTCCATTCAACATACTTATACGACAAACGACCTAGCATTAATGAAACCCGTTTTGTTTGATGATTGGATCCATCTATTTTCCTTTATTTTCTGAATGGAAAAAACTCATTAAAGCTGAGTTTATTTTTAAAATAACTAATGGTTATTTAAGTAATTAGTAGTGTATTTACCTTCAAAATGTAAGTGGTTTGATGCTGGGGATATTTGCTCCAGTGGTCTGCGTGCACTTTGCTTGATACTTTCGTCCCAGGTTGGAGTTCCTTATTATTGGTATTGATTTTGGTAATTAGATGATTAGTGACTTGTATTTGGGTTAGAGTATCTTTAGTATTTTTTATTAATACATTTTTTGGCTTATAAAAATATATATATCTTCAAATTTCCTAAAGAATTAAGATGATGATATATTTTATTAAATTAAAAAATATGTTCTTATTTACTTACTTTAAAAAATATATTCACTTTAATTAACCCGTTTTATTTCTTAATAATATGTATGTATGATTAATTTGTTTGTGATAGCCGGAATACATTTATTTGACGACTTGTTTATACTTGACCAAGACAACATGAGAATAGAATAAGAACTGGGTTAATAAATTTTGTTTTTTTGTTACATGGGTTGATAATGCCTTACTAATGAAAAACTAGTTGTTACAGCTTTACTGTTAGTAAATTAATTATTGCAGTTGCTGATTTTCCTATATAACAATTTTTGTTTGAAACTTGGAAGGTAGGATTATCTACCGTTATGCGACAAAAGAATTATTCTAAGAATGCCCATCTGTTACCCAAACACATTTTTCCCCCTTTCTGCGTTTGTGCGATTCAGTATTTTCCTGTACATATATGCAGATAATTTTGAAGTAGGTATCTTCCTATAATTGTTAATTCTTAATCATTTAGCTTATGATTAAAAAATCAGTCATAAAAAAGCTTATGATAAAATAATTCTTAATCATTTATTTTTATGAGCAAAAATTAAGAAACTTGAATAATTCTTTTAGCCAGAACAACCCCGAGAAAAACAACAAAGTTTAATGCATAACATCCAGTAAAAGCGTCCTGCAAAAACTATCTTGATCATGAAGGAGAAAAAAAAAACTTATTTTTTAACTTTTTTCTATAAAAATAAGGGCTTATATATAATGATATTGATAACCAGTGTCCTAAGATCATTCATTAGCTTCTAACATTAGATCATTAACCCACATTAGAATGCACGGAAAAAGACGGAAAGGCGAGGTTTATTCATGATGGCACAAAATATGATATTGCTAACGAGTGTTCTAAGGACATTGATTAAGAAATCCATAAAGGAAAAATTTGTATGAAAAAACTAAGCGTTACACTTTTCAAAATGTTAAATACATTATTTTTCATACAAATTTTCTCTTTTTGGTTCCTTAAACAATACCCTAAAAGCACTTGTAAGCATTCACCCACAATAAAATATTATGGTACTGCTTGTAATGGCATAGAGTGAGCGTAGTAATGAATTAGGGCAACTAGCTAGTTTATGAGCATGCCATTTGAGTTCAATGCAAGTTTAAACCAATAATTGCCGTGGCAGACACTGTAAAGTTAATAAGATGTGGACAATTTGCCTCTTCTGGTGCTCTGTAACAAACTAACTAGTAGGGATTGGTGAGTTTGAACAAGCACTCATGATTATGGTTGTAATATAAGATTGATGATTAGACATTGAATGAGTCAAATAATCAACATTTGCCGGTGGATTCTTGAAATGAGAAAGTGAGAATAGTAAGTGCCGTAATAAGTACAGGTAATCGAAGGGTAGAGCAGCCAGAGAAAGAAAAAAAAAAAAAAGACACAAAAGAGAAGATTCCAAAGATGAATGAAACAAAAGATAGTGACACAATTCAAGTTTAGAACGAAGAAGAAGAGGCTAATTAGGAGAGAGAAGGGTTTGTTGCGGGAATTTTTATATATTTAAAAGTAATTAACAATAAAAATACTCAATAACTTATCTTGATTATTATATCATTAAAAAAAGTAATTCTAGTCGTACTCTATACCATTTATTAAGGAGTTAAAATATAATTTTTTATTAAAAATTATAATTATAATTTTTTAATATATTAAATGACAAATTTTCAGTAATTTTTTTAATTACTTAGAATACTGATTGACAAAATAAAAAATAAAAAATAAAAAACAAAAAACAAAGAGAACTACCGTTACATTCTCCTTTTTGCCCTTTCTAGCCTTGGTATTGTACTATTGTTTAGGCCTTGGAGGTCACGGTTTGTCGAGCAATACTGTATAATTATCATTAATAAACACTGCACATAATCATTCATAACTTTACATCACTTTCTTCTGTCCAGTATAGGCACCAACATGTAGACCTCACCCAAATGTACAATGAGGCCCCACAGTCAGCCCTAGCTCATTATAACAGCTCAACAAAGTCCCACAAAATAAAATCGAACGACTTGGATAACCTTCTTTAGAATTGGCAGGGGCAAGAAAAACTTTTGTTACATGCATAGTGGCTGATCTTAAACAAATTGAAAATTTGAGAACCAATTTTTTCTTATCAAGTTCTAATATTTAATATTATCGACGGACTCAATTATAAGTAAAAATAACTAATTTCATATATTTATTAAGAAAGTTAGTTAATTTAGTTTAATTATCTTGATTTATGTAAAAAAAAAAGTTATAATTACGTAATTATTCTTTAATTGTCTCAGGAAAGTACAATGTTCTTGAAAAAATAAAGAGAGAATCGGTTTGATTGATTAATTTTCTTGATTTTTGGAATGTTTACATTAAATAGAGTTGAGTTGGTTGGATTTTGCTTACATTTGAGTCCAAAAAAGATAGGTACTTTTTTACTTATAATTGAGTCCAGAGCATCACAATACATATAAATGCTAATAAGATTCTCTCTAACATTCTCCTTATAACATACTGTGTCTTCTGTTGATTGAAATTCATATGAGTTCTACAGAATTCAAGTAAGACCCACATGAATTATTGAAATTTATTTTCAAAATAATGAAACTCTATTAAATTTTAACTAATAGAAGAGAATGTATTGATAATATTCCTTTATAATATATGGATTGATAATAATTAACTTAAAATCCCATAATTTAAAGTACATTTTTATTTGGATTCTATAAGAAAGTAAAATTATCACCAAACTACAGATCACTACTATGAAGTTGTCAATTTCTTAAGTAAAGAGGGGCACAAAAAATATTTTGTCAAACTTTGTGGGCATTCTGGTAAAAGTCAAAGACATTACGCATGATTAAATAAAGTGTGAAGGGACTTATTCACGTTAACTTATTAATTTAAGCACGTATATAAAAAGGACTTACATAAAAGTTTTTATGTTTTTTTAAATTAAATTATTTAGTATTTTGATAAAAATTTAAATAAACGTTTTTAAAATTTATAAAATATATAAAATAACTTCTCATATATGTTTTGATACGAGACTTTTTAATGGACTAAAAAAATTGACATCTCAAAATATGTTACAAACAACTTTTGGAATTAATAAGTTATTTGTTTAAACTTACTCAAATATCATTATTTTTTTTATATAAAAATACTTACATGAATATAGAAGTTTTAATTAACTGTAAGCCGTGCTATCTAAATGGGCCTTGCTCTTTGGAGAGTACTGGACGAGAGTGTGCCTTTGGGTGTCATTGGAAGAGAGTATGAGACATATCAGCACTACATGCTTCCTAAGATTTTAGCTCTGCATGGTCCTCAATGAATGCTGTTATCATCCCGCAAAAAGGAATGGTTTTCTGTCATCCATATATACTTGTGGAATGGTTTTAATTTATGTCATCCATATACTTGTTTGCCACTTGCGAATAACGACAAAGAATGTTGTAGGAGACAAAATGCATGTACAACAACGGGCCCGGTTTATTTAAGAGTATCTTGTATAAATATGGTAGAACTTATAATTAAGTGTTTTGAAAGTGATGGAATATACATGATAAGAAAGAAGAAAATAATAAATAAACGAGGGATGAATACTTTTATACGTGTGTTGGATACCATTTTTTTGTCCAAATATAATTACTCTTTATTTAATTACCGTAAATTATAATTATCCCCATCATACATAATTGCTCAAAAGGAGGGGTTTCTACAAATTATTTTGATTGAACATTAGACATTTATATCAGTTCAGGAAAAAAAAATGGTAGATATTCAGTTAAGGAATAAGTAAAATAAAATTAAGAATTCGTTGTCCAAGTACTTTTAAATACAATACCTAAGCTTTTCCCAGTTCGATTTTGCAAAGCACATCTCATAACATTGTATTTGCTGAATAATGTAAGGCCATCCCAATTGAGGGCACGTGAATTCAATATGATTTGCTTAGCAGTTACACGGATACAGTTCAACTGAATTTTCCAGGTCACATGACGGATTGCCAGAACTCATTAATTTGAATATTAGGTTATCTGGGGAAGTCATCACGAGTCTAATTCATGCTGGTGTAATTTAATTAGGTGATAATTTAATTGTTCATTAATGTGATAAACTATATAAAAAAGGGTTTCGCTAACGAGTGTCCTAAGGACATTGGTTATGAAACCCACAAAAGAAAAATTTGTACTGGAAAACTAAGTGTTACACTTTTCGAAATGCTAAAAGCACCATTTTTCATACAATTTTTTTTTTGTTCCTTAAACAATGTCTTAGGGTACTTGTTAACATTCTCCATAAATAAAAAAATAAGATAGGAAAAAGAGAAAAAGAATGGGAGATAAGAAATGGTAGCAAAACATTTTTTAAAACACTTTCTCCAATACTCTTAATTATTATGTGAATTTTATATGAGATTCACTAAATAAAATGAGTTCCACATAAAAATAATGAACTAATATGAAATACGTACATTCAATAAGTTTGAAAGAGTGTGCTGGTAGCATTGGAAAAAAAGTTGCTGTGCCACAAAAACAAATGACTCATCTTAATAGGCAATTATAGAGCAAGCTAGCTGCAGGTTTTAGATCATCCAATTCTTTTCTTCCTCTCCGAGTTTGTCGGTATTGTTTGACAGAAGAAAAATTAAAAAGAATACATTTATTAGTCAATACCAACAAATTAATCTGCAAAGAGTCATAACATATATATTAACAATAGTTCAGCAGATGCCACACGTTTGCGTATGTCTTTATTTGATACATAATGCCCCACCACCATATTTTTCTTCTGAAGACAATTTCAGACAAAGTGTAATGCATGTTCTGACCAACCCTTCCCCCACCCCCCCAAAAAATTGTGCATATATAATATATTTGCATTTTTAAGTGCATATGCAAATCTCAAATATGTTATATTTGTGTTCTTCTCTTTTCTGGCAGCACATTAAAAAGAAAGAAAAGAAGTGCACTTTACATGTGAAGATGTCTTCCAACTAATGTGCCTGGAAGAGAAAGCCTTTTCTATTGTGTCCAGAGTGGCATCTATAACCTCTTGGCTTCCACCCATTATTATTATTATTTCCCTCCCCTTAATTAACATAATGCACTCCATTTTACTTTCTGCTATTTGATGAGAAAGTTTATTTATTTATTTTTATTTATAAGTTAAGCTGCTAAACAGGGTTTCGTCTAAGTTACACCAGCATTTTTGCTGGTATAACCTTACACCACTTTGACTGACCAATGGGGTGGTGTTTTTTGACATGTCAGCCTAGACAAAGGCATTGTATGTTATATGCGGTCAACTGAGTATGCATAGGGTATTTTACTGTATTATATTATTCATGACATTAAGTATTTACAGCCACCTAAATTTGTTTAAATTTTTTTATAAGACAAATTGGACCGCGGCGGTGGGAGTCGAACAAAAATGTGTGTGTGGGGGGGGGGGGGGGGGGGGGGGGGGACCACCACGTTTTTTCGTTGCTGTTTGTTAAAGGGGTAATGTCCATCCGTTGTGGTCGTTGGTTTCCTTCGTTTCTGGGTTCCTGCGTTGCAATGGAGTTCAAGGTTCCCTGGTGGGTTTCTCTGGAGATAGCTCGCGAAGTGGGGACAAAGGGTTTCACATGGGATTGGGCTCCGCCATGGAGCTCGCGATGGTGGAGCTGGGTTAGGGGCAAAGGGTTGACAGGGCATGGAGGGGGTGATGTCGAAATAAAAAATGGGGGTTAGGGATGAATTTGGAGATGAGTTGTAGATATGCAAATTTGCCATTGAAGAGGAAGCAAGATCTGGTTTGGAGTCTGGGTGGTGGTGGTGAGGGATAAGGGTGGTTCAAAAGAAATAATCATATATTTGTTAAAAAAATTATAAAACTTTTGATAATAAATTTTTTTAAGCATAAAATACATTTATTCAGAATACATATCCACTCCAAATACATGTAGCTTTGAATAGTTAAAAACAAAGTGTCCATGTAGATTCCATTATAGCAAAATGATTGGTGTAAAAATTTTGATCAACAAGGTGTAATCTTACTCCAACTTTTGTGATGGAGCACAGTAGAAGGCACCACTAAACAGCAGTACAAACAAAAAAAAACCAAACGAACCATACGAGGAAGACTCACGCGCCACTGCATCTTGCCACAAATAATTGGCTAACGCAGATGATCCAAAAGATTACAAGCAATGATAGGGAATTTGGGGGATTAAGTAGCCCAACTGGTTTGAGTTAAGAGTAAGAGATGTTTGAGGAGTAGTAGGTAAAAGGTTTAAATCAAGATAAAGCAGCAAAATATTATTAACATAACATTTAACTATAAAAAAAATGACGGGGAAGTTTAGAGCAATGATATTCTCACGTTAGTTTGCTATGTTGGAATTTTATATTCCAATAATTAATATAGGCTAATATTATAAAACAATTATATTGGCTATTTATCATTAATCATTAAGGAGCTTTATTTCATGTGATTGAAAATAAATTAGCTCACTAGATTCCTAAATAAACTGATATGGGCTTTAAATGAGTGGATGTCAGTTTTGACCGACGGAGTCAGGAAATATATGTGAGTGGGGCCAAAATTAAATCTATAGTTAAATATATTTTTGATCCTTATAAAATTAGTAAAAGTTATTTTTGGTCCTTAACTATAAAAATCTAATTCATTTTTAGTCTCTAAATTTAACAAAAGAAGTGTATCTTTAGTCCCTCGCTAGGATTAAAAGCATACAATTTTTGTAGAAATAAATTATGTTAAAAAAATTTGATATATAATTAATATAATATAAATTTGATATAAATTACTCAAACTAATAATTTAATATGGAGTAAAGTAGTATGTACTGTCAGTGTAAAAAGTTTTACATTGATATCCACTAATATTTTGAAATGTGTGATTTCATTATAATAAATAAAAGAGAAAATAACAATTGTGCTTATTTTTCAAGATATTTGGATGTTGGTGTAAAAATCATTTACACTGAAAGTGCATAAAAATTAAACTTATTTAATATATATAAAGTTCATCAAACTGTTCAGAAAAAAGTCAATGAAATCTTACGAATTTCTTTTAGAATGTGGGACTATCAGCAAGAATTTAGTCTTTTTTCAAGTATCATACTATTATTATTTGTTCAACCCTCAAATCCATAGGTATATGGAAAAAAATACATGAAAACCTGGGGGAGGCCATGTGTGACACCCTAACTCGGGTCATCACATGGTTACCCGTTTACGGAAATAAAACTTAATTTGCTGGTTGCTTTCGAAAAACTTATTTATTTGAGATCAGAAAAACTCGGGTGTAAAAATTTTCTTCCGCGAATAACTCTAAGATAACTTAATACATACAATAAATAGTAAAGTCATATTCTTAAAGGAGTCACCACAACATACCGTTCTTATTTTCAAAAAGTGAAACTTAAAACAAAGATATTATTACGACATCACAGTTACCGACCTTTTCAACATAAAACCCAAAATTAAACTCCTAAGTTGGTCGCTCTACAAGACATTATTGGAAAGACCCCCGTGATCTTTTCCACTTACAAATACTTTGTCAAGCATCTAGAATCTAAGTCCGCGAGTGACTTAAAGAACTCCTCCGCTTCATCTGTACTAGTATCCCAAGATACAACGGCAATTACTAGAAAAACCTGATATATTTGTAAGGGTGAGACGTCAATATATGGATTTAACACAATAACCGCATGCGTGACAAGAAGGAAAACATATACACATATACATTACCATAAATAAACAATTAGTCTATCACTGGGTTTCATACCCGATCACAGTCTTTTGGAAAAATGCATGAACACTTCAATATTCAGGCTCTAATTTAATACCTAGTCTCCGGAGACCCCAACGTCATGTAAATGAGTTGATCAAGCTCGATGGCCAAATGATACGTCGAGACTTGCATGACTAAAAATACGTCGAGAGTTGAATACCATTAAGATACCATGATTAACAATACGTCGAGACATGAATATCATTAAGATAACATGATTAACAGTGCGTCGAGACATGAATACCATTAAGATACCATGATTAACAATGCGTCGAGACATGAATATCATTAAGATAACATGCTTAACAGTGCGTCGAGACATGAATACCATTAAGATACCATGATTAACAAATAAATCGTGGAGTAAAACTTGTTTACAAAAACCCTTTCTGTTGTAACTCATTTATAAAACGTCAAACCATATTGAAATTCATTTTCTTTTCGAAACCCTTTTTCCCGAAATAACGTCCAATCTTCGTAAAATCATTTCTACCATAAATTCCTTTATCAAATCACTAAGAAACCCATTTTATTTCAAAAATCTATATTTGGAACCTTAGTTCCAAGAAACATCGTTTAAGGCTAAATTACTGTTAAAACAAATATTGTCGTTTTCAAAAATTGTTTCCGTAAATATTTACGGAATTATCCGTCATTTAACATTTTCAAACATTTTAAGTCAAAACTTGATCTTTTCCACTCAAATAATTTTCTAAATTCATAATTAACTTATTTTCGACATTTAATTTCATAAAATAACTTTTTATAATATTACGGAATTTCTTATGTAAAAATTAGCAGTACAAAAATAATTTCACGGTTTCGCTCTCACTGTGACTCATAATTCACTCTTACAGCGATAAATCATTAAAATAATGATATTTTTCCAAAATTCCTTATTTTTCTAAATAAAATTTCCCTTAATATTATATTCTAATATTTCACCGTTAAAACATTGAATATAATTTATAAAGCTTCTTAAAGCTTTTATCCAATTAATTTAATTGGGCACTGACCACTGTCAGGCTTCTCAAACAACAATCAACAACAATATCACAGAAATATTCCCAGGCAGATCATGCATCACAATACATTATAATATAATTGCAGATAAACAATTTAAATGCAAATCAATCATCACAGGTAAAAATAACATAACTTAAACAACTTGAACCAAATTAAACAAGCACCACAACCACAGATAAATAATACAAACCACACACTAATGACATACAGTTATTGGGAAAAATCCCTTAGGTAAACTCCCCTTACCTCTCGAAGAACTTAGCTTCCGATTTAAAACTTTGTCGTGAATCCGGAAACCGTCAACACACATACACGATAATCTAGCTTGTCCTTCATCAAAAATAACACTCAATCAACAAACAAACAACTAAATCAAGCCTAAAATCATACATGTTGGTTTCGTTCAAGGGCTGACTTTGGGGTTAAAAATCCTTAAAATTTCTAAACTCTTGGATTAGTGATTTATAATCACTTAAAACCCTAAATCAATGATCATGGCATAAAGATTGAAATTAAATCTTTCAATCCTTCAACAAATGATTTTCGGCCATGACCATTAAAATGGTTTAGAGACTCTAATTTAACTCAAACAACATAGATCTAATACCTATATAACTTATAAGATTGAATCTTGTAAAGAAAATGAACAAAATCCTCCCCCCCCCACCCCCCCCCCCCCCCACCCCCCCCCACCCCACAAAACCCTAGGTTTTGCCTCCTTAGGTTAAATATGTTCAAAAATTTTGTTTGATGTAAGCTTCTAGATCTAGAATATATAGGTAATAATAGGATTATAGAAATTGGTTTCATATTTTTAGGATTTTTCTATGATTTATGGTGATTTTTCAAAATTCTAGATATAGAAACTTAAAAGTTATGAACATAGATGAAATTGACTTTGAATCATGAAACTTATTGAAGAATATAGACATGATTAGGGAAGGATAATAGGATTCACCTCTTTAAGATCAAAAACAAGTGAAGATCCAATGACTTGCTTCACAAAATCAAGCTATGTAACTTAGGAGTTTTAATGGAAAATGGCAAAGTTGTTGAAGAAGATGGAGATGGTCTTTTATAGAAGTGAAATGTGCTCACTTGGGAGGGTTTGGTAGTGGTTTTCAAGGTCATAAGGGTCCAAACATAAATTTTTAGGGACAAAGGAGTAATCTTACAAAATGACACTTTTGTGATAAAATCCAACATTAAGGACAAAATGGTAATTTCAAAAAAAAAACCATCATGACAAACATGTGGTGAGGAGTGGTTGGTGATGTGGCTGATTTGTGTCCACAATTTTTGGGTACAAACTTGACATTTTAATGAAAGTTCAAGGGTAGAATCGTCCAAGGGTAAAATAGTCTTTATACTATTTTAAAGAAATACCTATATTTTTATTTAAAAGCAATCATGACATGAGTGAGTCATCCATATGACTCACCACCCTAGGTGGCAAGAGGTCTCAGCATTCGACGTCGGGTTTTGTCTCTGCACGTCCATTCTCGACTCCGTCGATTACGCGATTTAGGGTTTTACGCCCAAATCGAGTATAATAACTTATTTATTTTGAAAATTTTCAAAATAACCTTTATTATTGGAAATTATATATAAAATATATTCATTTCGTTCTCGGGTCAAAACTAGGTCATTTGAGCAGTAAAATCTTACTGTCAACTAAAACGCAGACCGGGTTCCGTCTGAATTTTCAACCAAAAATTTCACCATATACTTATAAAAATAAGTATGATATGAATATGACTTTGGTTTTCCCAAAATCATTTTATAAGTTTTCTATAAAAATATAAACGTTTATTTATAATTATACCGATCTTAAAAAGCGGAAAAATTAGGGTGTTATACCATGGCCTACATAGGCCTCCCCCTTCCTCCGCCCCTGATCCTATTAGATCACTATAAGAAGGCTATGTCCCCAATGTACTAAATCACTGAAAACATATTCTCTTCTCCCATGTAAATAGAGACTAATGCTTTGTTTGGTTGTGAAAAGAAAAGGAGAAGAGAAAAAGAGGTGAGAAAGAGTATGAGAAGAGAGAAAATGGTGAGAAATAGAGTAGATTTAATGCGTTGTTTGGTATAAGAGAAATAAAGGAGAAAGAAATGTGTTCTCTCTCCCCTTTGTTTGGCTGGATAGAAAGTGAGAAGAAAGAAATATATTTATTTTAAAAAAAACAAAAATACCCTCAACTAAAAAATCAAGATACAGATAATTTGATTTTATTAATTAATTAAGTTAATTTAAATAATCAAATAATTTAAATTAATTTAATTGATTTAAGTTATTTTAACTAATAAATTTATTCGTTTAATATAATTATTTTATTGATTTAATTTTAATTTTAATTTAATTAAATAAATGATTAATTTTATTCAAATTATTTAAATTTATTAAACAATTGAATGAAAACCCAAAAAGAAGGGTACAAAAGTTATTTTACATGAAACACTCTCTTCCTCTTTCATCCTCTTCCATTTTCTTCTCACTTGAGGAGAGAATAATTTTTTAGGTGGGTCCCACTAATTTTATTCTCTCTTCCCTCTTTTTCTCCTCCATCAAATATGAAAAAAAAAATATTTTCTCATCATTTTCTCTCTTTTTGTTTTCTCTCTTCTCATTTTCCACTCTAACAAAAAAAAAAGCATAAGGTCCCATCGGGAACTCAATAGATTCGATGGAGGAAGAATAATATATACCCATTACATAAGACGCCACACACAGGGGTGTAACGGGTCGGTTTGGTTCGGTTTTTGGCGAAAAAAAATGTCTAAGCCGATCAAATTTGATCGGTTCGGTTTGGTTCGGTTTTCTTTAATTTTTAGAACATGACCCGAACCAAAGAAACCGGTCAAAATCAGTTTGGTTCGGTTCGGGTGTTCGTGTCACCCGCTTATTTGCACCAAAAACGCTTTTTGGGTAGAAAATGCACCAAAAGGTTACCAAAATACAAAATAGTCCACAAAAATCATAGAAATTAATAACAAGTCAAGTCCAAAATATAAAATAGTCCACAAATCAAGCCAAAATGGTATAGAATTGACAACATACATATAAACAGTCCATAAAATAAGTCTAAATCCACAAAATATAAATTCATCCAAAATACTAAAAATAGTCTAAGCAACAAAATACATAAAAATAACCCACAAAATAAGTCTATAATCGACAAAATAAGTCCATCCAACATAGTATAGACAACAAAATACATAAAAATAGTCCACAATATAAGTCCATAACCCACAAAATAACTAAATAAGTCCACAAATTAAGTTCATCCAATCCAACGCAAGTCACTCCATAATCACCATGTAATGAGATAAACAAATAGTTAGTAGTTGTTTAGAACATAGAATACTTTATAAAATAATTGAGTAGATGAAATTGAATGTAACCTTAAAAGAATAGACTGCATTTATGCCAAGTCTTCCCTAGCATCAAACTTCAGTTGAACATAATCCAGAAATTTCTACAAATTTAAACATAAACACAAAAGCACACAATTAAGTTGATATTATAACCAAATAAAAAAAACAAATTTAAGAGTTACAACAACAATTCAATCTCCATACCTGATTCTATTTGTTGCACCTCATCCATTTCAACTAGTAAATCAGCTTTCTTGGGTGTTTTTATCCAATTTTGAGTACAAGTCAAAGCTTGAACTCTAGTGGGATGCAAGCAACTACGAAATGAATCCAGGACTCGACCTCCCGTACTAAGTGCAGACTCGGATGATACTGTAGACACTGGAATAGACAATATATCTCTAGCCATGCGGGAAAGGACATAATACTTTTCTGATTTCATTTTCCACCACTACAAAATATCAAATGCAGTATTCTTGCTATCTTCAACATCATCCTCCAAATACCTCTCCAACTCTGTCTTTTTCACATCAGTTTACTTTTTCTTCATTTTCAAAATGAACTCATCATCTCAGTCATCATCATCACCATCGCCATAGGCAGCATTGGCATGTGTGCCAACATTAGAGGCCACAATACCAGACTCACCAGCATCAAGAGGAATGGGATGCTCAAACACATAATAGTGAAACAATTTCTTAATAAGTTCTTTTATTGTTTTTAACATCTCCCTGATTTTCTCAATACCATACATCTCAGGCAAACAAAATTCAATATAATCAAGCTTATAATGAGGATCAAGAAAAACAGCCATGAACAAGAGATAGTTTATCCCAGTACTTTCCCAATATTTGCTAAACTTGAGCTGCATATTGGTTGTCATCCTTTGCAATACCACATCATCACTAAGCCTCCATTTGTTTAATGATTTCTGAATGTCACACAACTTCTTGAAGAAAGTATTAGATGTAACATGCAAAGATCTAGAAAAAGAAAGAGTAGCATCATAAAAAATCTTTAAGAACTTCACAAAAACACGTGCACGATTCCAATCAACAATATTATGATATCCTCCTTCACTAACAAGTTGAAGCACATATGCATTGTCATCATATTCAAGGCGTTTAAAGGCTTTTTCATATTTTTCAGCAACATCCAACATCAAATAGGTAGAGTTCCGCCTAGTTGGAACATCAAGTGATATCATTGCATTACTTTGAATATTAGCCTCTTTTGCACACCTCTTAAAAGCAGCAAATCTAGTCGGAGAAGCCCTGACAAACCTACATGCAACCCTTATTCTACCAATAGAAGGGTCAATTTCTTTCAATCCATCATTGACAATCAAGTTCAAAATGTGAGCACAACATCTCATATGCATGTGCCCTCCATTTAACAACGTACGACCATTCCAATCAGTCATTCCTCTTTTCATCAAAGATATAACCACAGTATTAGCACTTGCATTATCAACAGTTACACAACAAACATTTTTAATCTCCCAGTCTTTCAAGCGTCTCTCTAAGGTTTTCCCTATGGTTTCACCTTTATGATCGGCAATCAATCCAAAACTCAAAATTTTCTTATGCAATACCCACCCATCATCAATGTAATGAGCAGTTACACACATGTAGTTCATGTTTTGGATTGATGTTCAAGTATCAGTGGTAAGAGAAATCATTTGTTTTTTTTGCAGACAAAATGCTTTTCAACTTCTCCTTCTCATCATTATACAATACCATGCAATCTTTAGCAACAGTGACACAAGAAGGAACTTTAAATCTAGGGCATGCCTCACTCATGAACACCCTAAATCCTTCATTTTCAACATATTTAAAAGGCAGCTCATCTATTATTATCATCTTTGCAAGTTCAATTCGAGTCCTTTCTTGACTAAATTCAACAAGTTTCATACTAATAGTTGTATTAGGATCATCACTCCCTTTTCCAAGCACAATTGTGTTTTGTTTCTTATCAGCTACCCTATGTGGGGTTTTCAAACACTTGCCCAAATGCTTATGTATGTTAGTGGTTCCATGACTAGTACTATTGCAAGCATATTCTTGTCTACAATAGTTACATGCTGCCTTATCATTTCCCACCTTTGTAAAGTGTGACCATGCACCAGAAGGGGGTCTACTAGGTTTTCGTTTCAATACCTCTTTTGATGGTGGTGGCTGTTGCCCTTCTTGCTGTGCTGGATTTGCAGATTCAGTTTCTTGTTGTGTAGGAGTAGCAGCCTGCTGTCCGGTCAATCCTTGTCCTTGTTCTTTTGGATACACAACTTGCAAGGGACTTGGAATGGAACTAGTGTCGGCGTTAGACGTTGGAGCTGCCATTTTTCAGCTGCCTATGCCTATGAACAATTAAAACAACATAATGAGAAGCAAGAATGACTAAAGACAGAGACCAAAAACCTACATGAATCAAAAACCCACATTAACAAATTTGCAGTTACCAGTTTGTGAATCAAAAACCTACATGAATCAAAAACCTACATTAACAAATTCGCAGTTATCAGTTTGTGAATCAAAAACCTACATGAATCAAAAACCTACATTAACAAAATTTTCAGTTATCAGTTTGTGATTTGAAAATAATGTGAAAGTGGAAAGGGAAAAGCAGAAAATGGGAAGGGGAGAAGGGGAAAAGGGAGAACTGAAAAGCACCTGATGAGTGAGGCATGATTTTCTTCTGGTGAGGAGTAAGGCGCACGAGTCGACGCCGGCTAAAGGAATAAAGGACGGAGGATGGCGCTCTGGTCACTGCGCCGGCGGTGGTGAGGCGGCTCTGTAACGGCGGCGGCTCTATTATGGTTCGAAGGAGTGAGTAGGGTTCGGTTCGAAGGAAGTGAAGGGGCGGCCGTGAGGCAGTGAAACTGAAATGAAAAATTGAAAAATGAATCTGTCTTTCTGAGTTACTAATTTAGGTCATGCCGTCATGGACCCAAAGTAATTTTTGATTTTTTTTAAAAAATTATTGTACCTCGGTTCGGTTCTCATTAGATTTTGGAGTCAAAATCCAATACCCGAACCAATGATGATTGGTTCTCAATGGTTCGATCGGTTCGATTTTTTACCTGAAACGAACATTATCGATTTTTTACGGATTGGATCGGTTCGGTTCGATCGAGTTGGTCGGGTCGAACCGGTCCACTTACGCCCCTGGCCGCACGAGTGGTGCTATATATTCTTTACTTTTGACCATGTGGTGAGGCCCCACGCCAAGCCAACTCCCCGTGAGAAAAACCCTGCAGTGTTCCGAACTTACGTGCAGTACTAAATTACCGCCGTGGTTATGCTAGAACAAATCTTGTGGATTTAAAAAACCAATAAAATGCACGAATACAGATAAATAAAAAACAAATATATCAGAATTTGGAAGGTAGAATAATCGCAAAACGATAAAACAAGGGTCAGGCACTCACAAGGAAGCATTCAACATTTTCAGCCAATTTTACTTTTTAAAGGGTCATGCTAGCATTTTCCTTAATTAAAATATCCCGACTCCAAAGAAACGTAGCATGCATTCAATATTTTTAATGATCACGAATATAAGCTTAGATCTATTAATTAATTAAATTGCATATATACATAAGACAAAATGGTGCACGTGTTGGTTAGAACTTAGGATTAGCCCCCGAACATGAAAAATCATATATAGAAGTACATAGGGTCTAGCTAGGAAGCTATACGTGTATCTAGGAAGAATAATGTTACAAGGTATTCATTCAATCTTCTTCGCCAGGTTATGAAAATTGTTTGCTGGTCTGGTTTGGGAGAAGGGATGGACATGGTTGTTGTATGGACAACGATGGTGCTGGAAAATGACTTAGCAAGACCAGTTAAGCCGACACTGAGGGTTCAATATGGGGCCACAACACGTTTATGGATGATTGCCGGATATCTAGGGCTGATGTTCCTCTTATTCTGCTCAATATTTAGAAGAAGACTATAAGTTACTTCCATCAGTTCCATGTATTACTTGTTGGAACATATAACACTATAAATTAATAAATATGATCTTGTAGATCAAACTTAATTATTATGTTATGTCATGTCATTGTGCAACTCACCTACAATAAGATGAGTAAATTAACCAATTGATTTCAGTACAATCAATCTACTGTGAAACATGACTAATGAGACTTAAATGTGATATTATATATATATATATATATAAACTCATTAATTGGTCCGTATCTAAAAAATAATCCATGATTATGTCACTCAAAAGCGACTACCTCTAGATGTTCAACCAAAGGCTTTGGGACCTAAATAATACCAACTACAAAACAAACGAACATGGTGTTGCTTAATGATTGAGAAACATCTGAAGAAAGCTTCATTTTCAAGAGGATATATAAACAAATACTGGAAATACAATATAGTTGTTTACAGTACTTTACACACACTAGTATATTCACAAGAGACTTTCAAATTTAAAATAAATTCAAATGTAGTTTGAACAGGGGGCATTTGTTCAAAGCTGAATCATGATATATATGGACCGATTTGATCTATTAATTGGAATAAATTACAAGAGCAACGGGAGCTACCTATGTTGTCATTCAAAAGGGTGAACAATAACAGAGAAATCTCGTGAGAGACATGGGAGTTTGTCATGGTTGATAATATTTTTTGTTTTTGCTTCTAAAGGACGCAGTGAAGAGAACTTTCCAAGACCAAGACATGCATGTTGACCACAGGTGGAGACCACCAGCTGAATAATGCTTGAAGATATATATATGTTGAATTAAACACAGACAATTAATGCCTTTAGGATCAAATCTCGTCTCATCCAATTAAAATATGATAAGTAGACATTATTTTTTCATTTTAAATATTTTTAATTAAAAAAGACGGTTACATGATAGCTTTTTAATTCATGGATAGTAAGTGAGACATGAATTTGGAACAACAGATTTGTATTCAAAGCTAGCAATATTAGGAAGGTCACTTAACTTTAATAACATTTTTATAAGTGCATACTGCATACTTAATGTGAAGAGTAGTAATATATTTGTATATTATTTTTCTTACATCATCAATACATCACTTTTGTAGATAACAGCACAAGAAAATACATATTCTAACATCTTCTCCTTTTATTTTTATTTCTCGAGTGAATAAAATGTAAATAGAATATAAAGAAAAGATGTGCAAATATTATTTCACTAATGTGAATAAGAGGTTTTTTTTAATATAAGCTTCAATGAGAGGTCCTACAAATTTTGTCCATGTATCTACAAGATAGAAAGTCTAGGAATAAAACCACGCCTCTCCCTCGTTTAGGCTTTGTGTCAAACAAGTTACCTAAAATTTGGTGCCGACCCACTTAGAAATATAGTTAATTTCTACATTACTGCCCTGCCCACCCACTTACAAAATACATAGGAGTACTATGCTAGCATTGACAAATTAAGCATCATCTTCTTAACAATGGAAGACATCCATTCCTTGATTTAGTAAGGAGGTTGCAATAATTGTTAAAAGGGTAACACTAAAATGTTATCTAAGTAGAGGACAAATGTCACATCAATTTGAGTCCCTGCTCTCAATTTTTGCCTTGGTCTCAACTCTCAGTTGCTTTTCACTGGCCACCTCACCTAACTACTGCGCGCCTTTACGGAACCTTTTGAACCTCGAGTCTAACGACGCAACACAGCGAAACTACTCCTCGTGCACTAACGTTATCATGCCTAAATACAACTACATATATATTTAGGCGCACGTAGACAAATTAATTTCCATAAATAACTCTATTTGAACTTGAATAGTTAACTTAAAGAACACGCATCACACCTTAAATTAAAATTTCAATCAGTTGTTGGTCTTTTCTTATGAGGCATGAGTAGATCTGATTTTACAGGCCACATTTAGTTTTCAATTTACAAAGAATTATCAAGATTTTTGAGTTTGTCTTAAAATTTTGAGTTTGTTTAGACCGGCCCTATGAGTACGAGAACATCAACAAGCACGTATGTTAAGAGTCTTGCTTTTTAGTTTTCATCGAGGACTTGGTCATACACTCACACTGATTAGCAGAGCCCAAGCAATACCTCATATATGTTCATTCTGTCAAAGATAATATTAAATCTAATAATTGAATAAAGAAAACACAAGATACCAACAAGGTCAACACAATTGATAAATAATTGAGTTCCTTAAACATGATGTTGAGGGTTCAACTCCTGCTATGTGTACGGGAAAAGCTTTATGGGGAAAATCCACTTCGATGATTTCTACGTCTCGAAATAAATTATTCTCTGACTATTGGTTGGTGGATCTCCTTGGTGTACCAAAAAAAAAAAGATGATTTTAACACTGAGAAAAACATCAAAAGCATCAATGCATATTCGTCGTAACCCTAATTATGGGTTTAGTTACACATAATCAAAGAAAAATACAAATCAAAAACCAAATCCATGAAAGAGTTCATTATTGAAAATAGGAAAGAAAGCCAAGAAGAAACCCCCTTTCGATAGGAACAACCTTCAATATCATCGGGGGAATCGGCCTCCCATTTGCAATCAACGCTCAAATTTGCCTCATGCCTAACGTTAATCTCTAAAAATCAAAGATCTCTTTTCTTTATACTAGTTTGGGATATTTATAGCGAGAATTTGCAATCAAAAAGTCCAAAATGTCCATGATACGTTGTGCAGTCGTGCACAACGATGCACAAAACTCTCCAAAAATGACTCATTTGCTAAGTTTCTAGGCACAATCATATTAAACTCATCAATTCTACAACAAATAAGGGGAAATAAGTGAAGCCCACAAGTTCACCTAATTTTCCTACAAATAAATGGGCGGAATGATGGTTTGCTAAAAACTCACCCAAGATGTGTATAACGGGGCGTTACAATGTGTACCACCCTAGCTATGAACCCGGGTACTCCATTCACTAGTTACAATGAATGGTAAACCTTACTCACAAGAGACACCCTCACTAGTCAAGTGATTATTCGTTGTTCTTAGATGCTCCAACATTTCCCTTTATGTGGATGTGGGTTGTGACTTCCTCCAAGAATGGTAAGGCCATATGCATCGGTGCTCAGATGTGAGGTGCTTAACTCACAAGCACCGATGCTTAAAAGATTGAGACAATGCGGCGAGTTCTTCCATAGGTGTTTAACAAGCAGCGATTCTTGTACAAGCACCCAGTGCTTGTGCTGGTCCCTGCCATTTTACTTTTTGTAATTGAAAGTGATTGAAACTTGCAAGTGTGTCTATTTAAATAATAATATAATTTTATAATTGTAAGGATGTGGAGTTACCAGTGGGGTCCATTTAAGAACTTTTTAAGAGTTGCTGGAATGGAGAGATGAAATGCTTAAGTTATTAAAAATAAAAATGAGTGATGTATAACGATGGGACCCATTTAAGAACTCCAAAGTGGGGTGCTGGGATGTGGATGCTCTAAGCATATAATAATTGCTTTTCACCTTTTCAAAACAATTGAAAACTGACATTTCCTTTTTCTAACGATGATTATGAATTTTATCAATAGTAATAAATGATTCCAAGAGCATAGCAATTTATTATACATAAGAGTCTCATTATAGATATGATTCATGATAGAACATTATGACACCGTATGATCATATAGTCGATCCCACCTAGTAGGATAAGACTTGGTTGTTGTTGTTGCTGTTGTTATCCCGACATAGGTTTGGAAGAATGTATCATAGTGGAAAGCAAAAGAAAATCCCCAGTTTAAGTTATGCAATGGAATGAAAACATGTTCTTTATGCCACTAGAGAGAGGATGCTTTTGAGTTTTTGATAGCCACTAAAAACTCGAGAAATGACATTTCTGTATTTTACCTTAGGTCCTATGACATGATATCCACACCTAAGGGCCTCCCCAGCATTGACTACAAATACAGCCAAAATTTTCGTAGGCATATCTTTACATGGTTAAGAAAAAGAAATGCCACGTACGAGGCATATAGGATGGTCCCCTTGCTCTCCCAAAATTAGGTTTGTAATAATGGGGAATTTATTACTAATTATTGTAACAACAAAAAGATTAAACATTCATCAGAGAACGCACTCATTCTTTGCTTTATGCTTTCATGATTTGGCCAAGACGGATAATAATTGTCAACCTTCCTAAGCACAAAAATGTGATTCTCATTCTCAAGCAGATAGGCATTGGCAAAAGTAAAAGTGCTAAGGTACTGCAAGACAAACAACTAAAAGACATATTACAACTATTTTAAAAGGTGCAAGTAAGTGTAATCTTCCACTGGAGATCCCAAAGGACATTTAATAAAAGCCCTTCAATCATTTTGTGTTAGAAGTGCCAATTTATGCATTCAGTTTATTCCATGACTAGAGCATGTGAATGAAATCATGTTTAACTGATTATTCAAGCTAAGAAAGTCACGTTGAAGCATAAGACTATCCAATTCCAACTGCTGATGTATCCCACTGAAAAGTGTCTCATCAAACATGGAAATAGATGCACACAATATGGATTTCCAAAAAATATAGGTTGAGTTATTTTTCCCCCTCATTTTCTTTAAGCTATATTTTATACGTTGACGACTAGACTCTTGATTTAAAATGGATGAATAGTGTAGTGAAAGAAAGATAATGAAATACTAAATACACAAGCAGTCAAGCACACAACTCAGAAGACAGGGATGAAGCAATTCAAAGACACCTCTTCAAAATCAAGTCACAAAAATCATAGAGACATGAGTATATAAAAATTCAAAACATGAACCATAACTATAACAATTTGGCCCTCAAGGAAACAAACACTAGAATGATTGAAGTTTGCTTCAGAACTAATTCAATGTATATTTCCAGGAAAGGAACAACTACCCATGGTTCTTATTTTACAGAAGGAAATTATTTGTTGAACATCAAAATAGAGACAATATGATATCCCTTTGCTTTTTTATGCATTTTTGAAATGCATGTATATAAAGAAAATATAAAATTAGTGAAAGATAAAGATAAATGTTTACAATGTTCAAAACTTGATATTCAAATAATAGAACTCTTTACAGAAGTTGCCTAAATTTTAATCTGCTGTCTTTTTCTGACACTTGCGCACAGACTACAGAGCTGCAAGACACCCTCTAAGTGCAGAAAACTAGTTATACAATATTACCATGTACAATTTTATTCCAATTATTAAATGGCATCTTTAAAAAAATATTTGTTATCTAAAAATACCTTCCTCCCCACACCATGGCAAACCTTTAAGAACATCTCTCAAAGCATAATAATGGCTATCACATTTATGGTCTGTGATCAAATTGCCTGAAAGGATTATCCTCTGAAAGTGCTCACCAGGTTGCCTCTTCAAAAGTGTGAAAAAATCCTTTCCGGAATCATTTTGGGATCCCCAGTTCCTCTTCAGATAGTAAACAGTCCCAGGTATAAATAACTCCTCCAATACTGCAGGCTTAGTTCCCTCGACTTTCATGACAACTGAATTCTCTTTCGCTGCTTTAGGGGACCGAGAAGTTTCTACAGCAACGGGAAACTCCTTACCAATGGGATCAGCTGTTTACACACACACCAAAACAGCTGATAATAGAAGGATCACATGACAAAAGCAATTAAATAGCACATGTAGGCATCAAACACCAATAAGTGCAAATTTAATGAACAATTTCTTCATATTTTTAATGTGCAAATTTTATGCAATATCTACTAACAAATAACTGTTTCTTATTTATCTTCACAGAAGTCAAATGCCGATGTCTAAACATTCTAATATCTCTTTCTTGCTACTTATATAGAGCAGGCACAACTATATATATATATATATATATATATATATATATATATATATATATATAAAAATATATATATATATATTTATTTTTTTTTTTTTGGGGGGGTGGTTTAAATGTAATTCCCCCACTCAGAACTGCATTTTCAAAGGAGGATTTGTCACCATTAACATAAATTCTCTGATGGCTGATGCATTTATCTCTAACAAGAAAACTATAATTATGCCCAAGAACTAATCAATTATAGGAAGGTGGCCACTGCCCTGTGTAGCCTATTTGATGTTTGACTAAGGTTTGAAACATGTCACTGTATAGAAAGAATCTAATTTCACTTTTTTCACAGATAAAATGAAGTTTTGAACCAGCAGAGCAAAAGCTTACAAGTAGAACTTTTGTTTCTCTTGAAATTTGCATAATCAGCCAGTTTGCGAGCTACATCTTGCACCGAATACACAACCTGCTTCGCATTTGTAACCAAATCTACGACACTTTTCCAGTCTTCTTTCTCAATTACACTCATCCTGAAAAAAATATAATTTTATTAAACCTTTTGTTAGCTAACTTCAAAATGTATAAAAAGTGCCAGTTACATAAATAATACAGTTTATATTGCAACAAGTTTAAGGGTTCATTTGTAAGAGCTTATGAAAATAACTTATGAAACTAAACTTATGCAAATAGTTTGTGGAAATAGTTTATAATATTCATATAAGCTCATTTTAGCTTATTACAATAAGCTTGTGATAGAAGCTTATGAAAATAAGTTATTTTTAGCTTATTTGAAAAAAATTATCGAATAAGCATTTAATTATACTGTTTACCCCAAATGCACTCTAAAATTCTAAAACTGCCAAGTAAATTTTAGATATTTAAGCACTAAAAAATTGTAGGAATTCTCTGATGGAATACTCAGTCACTATACACACATTTTCACCCCCATATCTTGCTTAGCTAAAACCAACTCCCAAAACACTGAATTTTCCATTTCTTATATAAAAGGAGGAACATAATAAGAATATTAAAATATATAAATATTTTTTTATAACAGAGCTGCAATTGGTTCGTAAGTGCTTTCCTGCATGAGCTATTCTCTTAAGGGACAAGGGGAGGGGAATTCTCCGTTCAAGACTAAACTAAACGTCACTCACCAATCAGTTTGAAGAATTTCATTTCTGAGCCTTGCTATGGAAGCTACGCTTAATCTAGGTATAATATCATCCTGCAAATATCCAAAAAAGTAATAAGGGAATCTGACTCATATCAAGACCTCCATAGATGATTACTTTCTTCCAAATCAAATATTGTCATACATACACAGTCAAATGCAATCACGCACCTGCATCACAACCGTTGTTACATAGCCAGAGCAGCTTTCAGCCAGTGCTTTGGAGACACATGGTGGAGTTCCATATGTAACGGCAGATACAATATCAGGGCTAAAACCCAGCTCCTTCGATGATTTTCTATGGATCATTATTGCTAATAAAGAAGCAATAGCACCTCCCAGAGAATGACCCACAAGTCTTAACCTAAATCCCTGTTAATGAGTTAGCCACACCTCACGCTATCAATAAGAAAAGGGAAAAGTGTAAACATCCCCCCTAAACTTTAGGCTATTTACAAATAGGCACCTTCAACTAATTTTTTTCCCCAATTAATCCTTAAACTTCTACTATTAGTAAAATCAATCCTTCCACTATTTTTTCGTCCCAATTAGTCCTTAAACTCCTAATATTAGTAAAATTAATCCTTTTGTTAACTCCAGTTAGATCACTAACGGTGAATAAATCCAACCATTCATTTCGCCTAAATCTAATCCGTTGATTGTATTTTGAAAACTTTTATTTTTCAAAAAAAAGAAGGACCAAAGCCTTGAGGCTTGTTAGTTAGTTTAAGGACTAATTGGGATGAAAAATTAGTTGAAGGGCTGATTTTACTAATAGTATAAGTTTAAGGACTAATTGGGAAGAAAAAATTTGAAGGTGCCTATTTGTAAATGGACTAAAGTTTATTAGGGTGTGTATGCATTATTCCCATTAGAAAAACAGGTAAACTTAGAAAGGGAAACCAAAATAGATAAAGGAAAGATCATCCCACCTTATGTTTCTCCAAACATTTTCTTACGATTTCAATCTCATGACAGAGAAACCAACGGGCAGATTCAGCAGTGCCAAAGTGGGTCGAATATCCCTCAAAGGTGACTTCACCATCACTTGAGGAAAGAATATCAGTGATAAGGTCATATACAGTACGTGTTCCACGAATGCCCAAAATTACAAGCTTTTTACGGGTATCAACTCCTATATAATACGCAGGCCTCATTACACTGGAGTTTTTAACAAATTTTAAGACATTACTTTCTCTGAGCATGCTGTTCCTAGCAAGCCCTGCGGGATTATCCTTATAAGCACCTTTAGCCAACTCAAGATGATAAATGAGATCTTGAACCTGAAATCCAATAAGATATTTTGATGAGAATCAGGCATTCAGTGGACTGCAGACCACAATAACTCTTAGTGATATGCTAAAACTAACAGTACAAGTCATCCAGGTATATCACAATATCACATGAACATGTCTGTTCTCTGCCTCTAAAATACAGTTTAAGAAGTTACTATTGATTCTGATGATATCTGAATGGCTTTGATATCTTCAAATGGATGTGCAGATGGATGTGTAGAAGCTTGACGAAGATATATCAGATACAAGCCAATTGTAAGGTCACTCAAGCTCCAATCCTGGATTCCAATCTTGCTTTGTTTAATGCAGGCGATTATTTCCATAAGGGATCGATTGCTTGGTGGGGGTTTGTTTCCAATTCCAACTCCTACATAACATGGAATATAGAGTCAGCTTTGTGTTAATATAAGGCAAACTGAACCACGGTAGGATCATGTTTTTTTTTTGGAGCACGAGAAACATATACATAGGATATTAATAAATTTTATAGCATATAATGTGATTGAGTCATCAATGAATCATAACTTGTTTATAACACATAATTTTATAGAAAGGTAATTGCAATTTGCAATCATTCCTGCTGTCTACCTTCATCAGTTATAAAGTTAACAGACCTGTTGGCAGAGCCCACCTACAAAATTGGAGAGCTGGTTCAAGTGCTTTCGTGAGCCAATCCATCTCTAACTTCCACTTACTATCCGAAAGGTCTTCATCATCGGAACTGTATTTGCTAATCCCATAGTCATCGTCCACCTTCTTCTTAACTTCAGATTTGAAAGAAATTCCTCGCTCTTCTTTTAGCTTACCTTCTTCTACCTTATCTGCTCTTGACCTTCTCAACTGAAGTCGGTTAAAAACACTATGCATATAGTTCTGATATGGTTCTTCTCGATTGAGGAGAATTTTGGTAGAATCTAAAGAATGAATAAAAAAGAATAAATATAGAATTTATTAGCAACAAAATTGTAATTGTAATAACATAAACAACAGAACATAGATACTAGGGCTATAAACATTTGAGACCCATCCTGAGAAGATATTTAGTAACATCAGTTCTTCAAGAACCTTTCAGTAAGATATTATTGAAATAACTTCATAACCAGATTGATAACATAAATTTCCTGTTGAAGACAGACCATATTGCATTGTCCAACAGTTCTCTAACATAAATTATATGTATTGTATTGTATTGTATTGTATTGTATGAGTAACCAGGTGTTATATAGCAAAAACTATGCTGCACGGATTCGGGTTCAAGTATCATATCTGTTATGATACTTCAATATTTCTTTAAAAATTAATATTATCCCTTAAAATCTCCTTCCCCCTCCCCACTTGAAATTGCCCTGCTTGCGAACTTGAAAAATATGTAACTGAACATTTTAGAGTATATGTAAAAATAAAATATATATTCATAGATGTCCAAAACTATGATAGGTTCTATATGGTGTACTGTGTGCAATGCATATATACATCGGATACACAATACAAGTACACATGTGCACAACCAATTTTGGAGTATTGGTGAATCATAGATAGATACCTGGCAAAGCAATATCCCTTCTAGGGAATGGATTCATGATTTCAATTTTCACAAATGGGTTACTTTACTTTAATTTCTTCACAATTATTCATGGAACCATCTTTAATAGAAAATCCTAGCCTAGAATTGGAACATGGCATTCAGATTCAGTGGTAACACCGCGCATAATATTATATAGTCAAATTCAGAACAGTGGTGTTTTGGTTCTGAGGAAGCTGGGTATCAAATGCAGTATTAGACAAATGAATGATAAGATGGTGGTATTGAAAAAATAGATAATAAATGGAAGGAAAAAAAAAAAGAGAGAAGAAAAATGAACTTACATATATTACGGAGCAGTCGCTTCATGTATTGAGTATTCATAAGGAATTGGATTTACCCAAATGAAATGAAAAAGTTGATAACTCGACACAACCCACCGCTCTCTCTCACAAATGGTTCCAACTTCCAAGCACCGCGAGTGCTCCGCGTCGCAGGATTTTATATGATGATATGACAGTGGGAAGAAACAAGCTTCTTTTATTTATTTATTTATTTATTTATTTATTTATTTTGTGTTGCTTTGGGGAAGAAACAATTTTTTTCTTCTAAGGGGAAGAATTTTTTTTTTTAATCATTATTATATTTGTATTGTCAAGGAACATGTGGTTAATCTAAGTGGTAAGGGACATGAACACCTTATGATCAGGATTCGAATCATGACTCTTGTATACGAAAACCTGGTTGGGAGGGGAGAATTTATCATGTGTGCTCAACAGATTCCCGACGGAGATTAATCATTACTCACTGTGGTGGATACTTCGTACCTATATCATGGTTACAAAAAAAATATTTGTATTGTTGTATTTACTGTAATGTAATATTTATTAATTTAATAATTCTAGTGTTATAATAGTTCAATTGTGATTTTCTATCAATATAATTTTTTTTAGATTGTTAATCGATTACAAATCATTTCATACGTGATTATTAAAATTTTGATGACTAGAGTCAAACATTTTAAATGACACTAGCAGCAAGACAGGTACTCACGTGCCTGTCTGACGGTATTTCTAATACTTTTATTCGTCTGTATTGTATAGATTTATCCAACTTTACAATGTGACATAATAATGTAAACACACATTATATTCATCATTGCGTTAATAATATCATGTTACAAATAAATGTAAAAATAAATAAGATACATACTTTAATAAAAAACAAAATCCAAGATACCAAATATAATTTAGTTACAACTATTATTTGACCTCGACATCTCAGCATTTAGATTTATAAGGAGATTAAGTAATGATCGATTTTTAGGAGCTTTTTGCATTTCCCTGCATTACAAACAAAATAAATTTATGATGTTAATTTTTGTTAGATAAAAAGTAACAAAGCATATCAAAAATTTTTAAAAAAAAACATCATTTACTTCTAATAGTTACTTAGCTTGTCACGATTCTCAAAAAATCTTCATACTTTTTTCATCTTTAATGTTTTTTTGTTTAATAAACTACAAATTAAATAAAAAATGTAAGACTAAAATTTGGAACAATCATTATCATAATCATTCATAACAAATATTATGTATTATTAAAATAAAATATTACATTCTCAAGTAAGACCATTTTTTGTTTCAAATGTATTGAGCTATCACGACTTCTTTTGCTTGGTAATGTAGCTTCAAGTTTCCTAATAAGTTTTTAAAAAAAAAAGATAGTATTTTAATAAATTGTGGAAATAATACAACTTATTATATAGTAAATATGTATATTATCATATCGAATACAATACATAATACATTACCTTTCTAACCTTTGAGCCCACAATTCTCTTTTTACCATGCTCCATAGCTGAGTCTTATCTGTTGTTACCGTCGAACCCCACCCAAAAGAGTATATCTTTAGATGATGTACCTGATTATCAAAAGATTAGAATATTGGTTTTTTATACAACGACATAATATGAAGTATCTAATATAAATTTATAATTCACCTTGTTGTCAACTGGGCATATAGATGTGATTGATTGCTCAGCCTTCAATATTTTCCCTAGTTTTTGACAGTCGTGATCCTATATTTTTTTAGTCGAATTGTTAATAGATTGATATGGAAAAATATTTTTAAAAAGGTTGTTCACGTGAACCTACCTGCTTGATATGCACATGCCCGAAATATTTGTCATCATCTCTTGCAATAAACGGTAATATATTTGAAACGGTAATTTAGTCGAATTGTTAATAGATTTAGGCATGTTAAAAAAGTCAGTCAGCTACAACAATTTCTTTCTATATGCATAATAATATATTAAGCAATTAGAGAAACCAATAGCTTGGTACGGTAACATATTTGAAAACAGCAATTCAACCACATGCTAGTTAATATACATGCATGTCTTGCATTTCTTCTTAGCATGACCAAAAGGTTTCACCATTTAAATGACACAGGGATATGATCAGATGAATAAGACACTGTCATATGTTTGAAACTTTGATCCAACTTCCATATTAAATAAGCCACCATAAACCCATATTGCGATTTCTTTCAGTCATATATATACATGTATTCAACCTTAATCGGTGCTGCAAGTATGTCAAGCATTGATATTTTCAAATGCTCATTCCACCCATCTCTCTTTACAAATCTTAGACCTTCATTTTTTCATTAAAAAGCCATATCATCGTAACCCAAAAAGCAAAAAGGGGAATGTCTAGGTAAAAGATTAGAACACACATACAAACACCCAACTGAATGTGATACTTCCAAGTAACTAACACAAACTCACACTATGCCCTAAGACTTTGGAAAGCATGAATAAAAAACCCGGAATCAGATACACCTAAATTTTCAAAAAAAAAATGAATTTATGTTCGGACTTAATTGAAGGAAATGAAAAAAACCAACAAAAGCAGAGCAAATAAAAGAAGATACAAAGATCAAAGAAGGCATGTGGATTACATTTAAGTTGTTCAGTAATAGAAGGAAGATCAGCAAAAGTAGAAGCCATGAGTGAGTGGGGTGATTCTTGGAAATGAAAAGAAAAGTGGTGAAAACAGTCACCACCATCAACTGATAATTTCAAATGCTCATTCCTCCCATCTCTCTTTACAAATCTTAGACCTTCAGAATGCCAAAATGGTGCCATATTCACTGACAATTATCATGGATAGTTTTACCAAAAAGCATTTAACACTCCAAAATCCACTGAGTCCAAGCCAAAAACAATTCAAACATCATTGTTCCATCCATCCTCAAGCAATGCAATATGTCATGTTTGAATAGGTTTTCTTGTTAATTCAGTCAAACAAAACAAACAAATAGATCAATGAGCATCATCGTCTAGTACAAAAGTTTGGAGCTTGGAAAAAATTTCAAACTCATGTCAAAATAAATAAATGCAGAACATCAGGGTACATACCCAATGCAGCAAAAACTTGCATATATGTCCTTTGTCTTCTCCTTTCAATCCTCTGCAAAAGCTTGATGTTCTTATAGGCAGAACTACAAAAGAAAGACAATATTATATATTATTTAAACTTGCACATCCTTTTAATCCTCTACAAACTCTTTGCTTCTTTAATTCATTTGTTGTGGTCCCTCTTTGGTCATATTCATGCACCTTCCCTAACTGTTTCTAATACGATAGGATGTATCTGTAATATGTAGCTATTTTTCAAAAATAAAAACATTTGCTATTCTTTAAGACCTGCAATAAATCCTGGTGAACTTGTATTTACGCCACATATATAACCCAGAATGTGTCACTAACCATCATTTGAAAATGTGTCACCATAGGTGGCAATAGGCATTAAACCCAGAATGCAAGTGGTGATCAACACCAGCATCAACACTCGATCCTCCACCACCTATTTTTTTATAAAACAATCTTGGCTCACAAAAATTCTTCTTACCCAAAAACTAAGATGGATGTATACCAATTTCTTTCAACCTTCAAAGTGATCCATCCTAACCCCCAACCATAGTTGTGGATGAAATATTATGTTCTATCGATCAAAATATGGGTCAACTCTAAAATGTGACATATTGGAAAAATCTTCAAATTATATAGTACTTCAAGGAACAAACCTTTGTTTCAAAGAACCAAAAGTTTGACTCTCAATTACAATAAATTTCAAAAGAATGTATGGGTTTTTCACTTAGGTCTTGCTAAGAGAAAGTTTAGTGCATGATGAAATTTGTAACCTATGCAAAAGAATTAATAGTAAAACTAAATCAATAAGAACTCGATCGGTTCTTCCAAACAAAGATAAAGATTGCAAGTTGCATAATGTATCTTATCAAACATAAATAATGAGTTGTCTTTTCTCAACTCTATTGTGTTCTCCCTGTCTTTATTCCCTCCACCCTTCTCTCCTGTTTCTCTGTTTTTTTTTTAGATGTTAAACACACTCTTCATGTCTTGGTTCCTAATTTAGCTACTCCTTAATTAATATTTGTGAAAAGTGTTTAAACACTCCCTGAATGGAATAAGACAATCTATAATCGGGCTGAAGGTTAAACTTCATATCTCTACTCTCCATCTTTGTAAGAAGGCTATGTCGTGACAGTTGGCTTGGAAGCACTTGAAAGTTTGGATCTCCTCTTCGCCGAGCTCTCACCATGGTGTTGTCATTGTTCCTTCAACCTGGAAGCAAGGAGTTTCTGATCCACTGCTGCATTTGATTTTGCCTTAACAATTTTCTTCTTATTTGCAATCCTTGCTTGCTTCCTGTGTAGTGTCAAAGGAGTGACCAATAGTTTTATCTTTAGAGCTTTGCTCATTTATTCCCTGCAACCAAACATCTACTATTCATAAAACAATTTATAACAAACTACACATGTATCAGTCCTCAATGCAATTAGCAAAACCATTAATCCATGATACATGTTCTACCATGAATTTGTAGAAATTAGAAGGGAACAAAAAGGATTAACATACATGTTTTGTTGTCTGATGTTAAATAGAAGCAATATTTTCCTTTTATCTTCAAGTTAAGAAGGTGAAAAAAATTTAACAGCCCATACATTTCCATATATTTATCTAGCCACTCTGTATCCCCAGGAATGTTCTTGTGCCTTTGCCATAGCCACTACCCTTTTATGGAAGCTTCGCACAACGGTAAAACATTCGAAAAGAAAAAAACAATTGAGCCTTTGGTTTTCATTACTCAAGCAGCCTATCCTATTTGATGGTAAATGTGAAAGAATATTATACATCAAGTGAAAGGAACATGAAAATTTACATAAGCGAAAGAGTAATCGAGATAGAGTAGCAACAAAAATGATAATGACAGCTAATCAAGCATATGAATAATATTTGGTTCCTGAGTTATCCCCCCACCTTTATAAGGTATTTACCTGCACATGAATCAACGACAACCTGTGATTCATTGTGTAGTGTCAGATCACCCTGTTGACAGTTCCAGGATCATAACCAAGTACTAAGATAAAGCTCATACTTTTCGATTGTTGTAAGAAACAATGCTTCAATGACACAACAAATAAACATCTTTATATAAGCAAAGCTTCAAACATATCCAATCAAAAGCTAGGAACTAAGGAATACTACAAAGAGCTAACCTGGCATTACACCGAAAGATCCATATACAACAACACACGCAACCATGTAACTTGTTGTCTATAATCACGAAAATAACCATACAAGTCCACAAACCATATATATAGCTGTATACTAATTATCAATGATAAGAATTCAGACTCATACCTGCTTCTGCTTGGTCTGTCCATTTTTACCACCAATGGTAGTAACAATCATATGTCCTTTTTCTGTCCCATTTCCATCTAATATAGAGGCTTCCATCTCCTGCATTTAATTAAGCAAGTTTAGACATAAAAAAAAACTCAATATTCAACCATGTGCTTCTTACAAAAAATGCAATGAAGGTTAAATAAAAAAGAAAAAGATGAAAGCTTTTTTTTTACCTTCTCATACTTAATGTTATTAAATCAATGGAAAAATATACATCCAATGAGAAGAGGCCAAAAAATTCCGCATCAACAACTACACAATCATCGAAGAGACAGATGTTGTTGTTTTCCCTTTGTTACATTCCCCAATAATAAATCAAGTTTGAGACATGCCTAAAGTATTTTTAATAATTGTTTCTTATGATGACTAAAAAACTGGGAAATTTTACAGTTTTTGGGAATGTCCATCCTTTTAATTAAAAAAAAAACAAACAAACAAACAATGAACACCTATTCATTGAACCATTTAATGATCAAAATCTATTGAATAGAACTAAATCAACCAATGACTTTCCTTAACCTTAACAATAAAAAGTAAAATGCTTGACCTTAACTCTTATAAAGTTGAACCCACAATAGTTACGAAAAATCAGATAACAAAAACAACAATTTGCCTTCAAATGATAAATTTAGATGAACTAAAGACAAAGAGAGAGATGGAAGGAGGTCACAGAAATATATATTGCATTATTAGTTCTTCTCACCACGTATACATGTTGATCCACTCCCCGGGAGCCGCCGTCATCGAAAAACCATCATCGGAAATCTGCATCGCATGCAGCACTAAGCCCTGCGTATTCGACAGCACTATACTCCTATACACTATACTCCTATACACAGATTCATCACTCTCCGCAATTGCGACTGTTGCATCTGTATCTGAATTTCAACCGGGTTCGCATTTCCGTTCCTTAATCGGTCACAACTATGAAACTGAATGAAACAGAAAAAAACAAAAAAACAAAAAATCAATGAAACTGAAGAGAGTGTGTTTGAGAGTGTTTGTGCGTGAGTTTTTCTTTTCTTTTCTTTTGCTGGTCTTCTGTGGCAAGTGCCGGCGAGAAGGGGTAGGAAGAAATAAAGAAAAAATGGGGAAAAGAGCGTTGGAAATTTACCAGATCCACTCCCTATCGCGCCCCGCCTCAGTCGCGACTCAAGACAATTAAATTCGCTGCCCAGACTCCATCATGATGCCGCCTCGCCCTCCTCTACTCCACCGTCTTCCTCTATGCGCGTCCACTATCCATCGTTCGCTATTGGTTTTACTGAGTATGGTTAATCAAAATAAGGAGATGGGGTCATGGGGTTGGTTACGTGGGAGGAATTGTGCGGTTGGTGGAAAAATTAAAAAATAAGCTAAAGTATAAAGGTTAAATCTGTAATATTAAAAAATTGACGCCAAATAACTGTTCTTTTTTGAACTCTGCCATTATCTTTTAGTATAGATGATATTTTATAATTGATTGTATAAAAACTCTTTACATTATAATATACTAGCGGCAAGACAAGCATTCACGTGCCTGGCCGTATTTTTAATACTTTTACGCGTTTTTATTGTGTAAATTTCTTCAACTTTACAATGTGACTTATGGATGTAAACACACATTATACACTTAATCATTGTGTTAATAATATTATGTTATGAATAAAAGTAAAAATAAATAAGATACATATTTAAATTAAAAATAAATCAAAGGTACAAAATATAATTCAGTTATAACTATCATTTGGCCTCGACATCTTCGAATCTAGCTTAATTGAGAGATTAAGTATGAATTGAATTTCAGGAACTTTTTGCATTTCCCTACATCAAAATCAAACTATATTTATATTGTTAATATATGTTAAATAAAAAGTAATAAAGCATATTGATTGATTTTTTTTTTACCTATAATAGTTGTTTACCTTACACGATTCTCAAAAAATCTTTGTACATTTCATCAACTTTAATTTTTTGACGTTTGAAAAACTACAAATTAAATAAAAAATGTAAGATTAAAATTTGGAATATTCGTTATTGTAATCAATCGTAACAAATATAAAGTATTATTAAAAGAACATATTACAATCTCAATTAAGATATTTTTTGTTTAAAATGTAATGATTATTATTTTTTAAAATAAAATAAAATAAAACTAAAGGTAACTGCTCCACTGCTTCTATTCTTTCGTAACCTTTACCACATGTATGCATATTTTGAGCAAGTATAAAGTCAATAATGGTATTTTAGTCATTTTCAAATCTTCCAACAAAATTTTTCAAATCTAAGGTACTATGCATGTATTTGGTATGATAACATGAAATAGCATCCATTGAAGATTTGTGTCAACCTCTTATAGGCTTAAATTTGATTTCATGTCTTAATTCATGAAATGTGAGTTTATCCCAATCTCTCATGTAGTGATATATTCTTATCCTAGACTTAAGATTTTGGCTTTATATATTATGGTTATGTATGATTGACACATTTGATAAGTTTGATTGGTTTTCATATTTTCTTGTCTCTAAGGATACACCATGAGTCGAATTGTCTTTCCATCAATATATGGCTATCTTAAATCTTTCTGATATGAAGTTTTTGTTGGCAGATAACAGATGGGGAAAGACTCACACTTGCTTTATGGATCAGTCGTGATTCTTCCTATGATGAGTGTTGGGTGGGTCACTCCCAAGTGGATCCCACTTCAACATTAAAAGAAAAAAAATATAATATATCATTGTTAATGGGCCAAGCCCATATGGTATTAAGAAAGAAAAAAAAAAGAGGAACTAAAAGTTTAAATAAAAAGAAAAGGAAAAGGGTTTTTAGTTGGTGTAATGTGTGCCTGACGCAAAGAGAAAGAAACGGAGAAACAGCACAGCGACGGCGAAGAAAAGAGAAGAAGGTGGAGGAAGATGGTATAGCAAACTTGCTCCATTTTTGCTGAAATTTCAGTATGTTATTCCTATCAATGAGTTCGTTAGTTTGATATATTCTGTTTGTTGTTTTACCTTCTCTTCGAGCTGAGTTGTCATACCCATTGTTGTGGGGTTTCTCTCTTGTTGCTTGCTTGTATCCACCTTTTGGGTGATGTGTTGCTGATTTGGTGTTCCCTAGTATTTCTAGGAAGACTTGGTGTACCCATTATTATTTATAGTGGAAGTTTTTGCTGGACTTGGTCCCGTGGTTTTTATCCCTACACTGGGGAGTTTTCCACGTTAAAAATTGTGGTGTCGTTGCTATTTATTTTCTGCCATTGATATTATCCTGTGGAAGAATATTTTTGTTGTGCCTATTTATTTGCACAGGTGAAGGAAAAAATATTTGCTTCATTAGAGATTGTTATCTCTGGTTTTTTTTCCCAACAAAGTGGTATCAAGAGCTTAGGTTGTTTTGTACTGTGCATTTAAATGGAGGAAAATCAAGGGCCAAATATGATTAAGCTGAACTCTACAAATTATACACTTTGGAAGACCCTCATGGAAGATATGCTATCTGACAAATACTTGTATGATCCCATTGAGGGGGACACTGCTCGACCCAAGGATAAAAATGAAAGTGATTGGAAGAAGATGAATAGAAAGGCAGTTGCTTTGATTAGGCAGTGGCTGGATTTGAGTGTATATCCTCATGTAGACACAGAAACAGATGCCCAGAAAATGTGGAAGAAGTTGGCCGAGCTGTATGAGCGGAAGAATGTGCAAAATAAAGCATTTCTGATCCGGAAGCTGGTGAATATGAAATACAAAGAAGGGGATTCAATGGCAGAGCATATGAGCATTTTTCAGAATACTGTGAATCAGTTGACAGCAACATATATTAAACTAGATGATGAGTTGCAAGCCTTGTTGTTGCTTAGTTCCTTGCCCGACACTTGGGAAGTTCTGGTTGTGACATTGACTAACTCAACTCCTAATGGGAAGTTGACAATGTCAATGGTAAAAGAGAGCATGTTGAATGAAGAAGCTAGAAGAAAGGAGCGTGGTTTGAATGGTACCTCCACTCAGTCAGAAGCACTAGTTGCAGAGTCACGGGGGAGAAGTCAAACCAGACATTTCCATAAGCATGAAAAATCTGACAGTCGTAGCCAGTCAAGAAGCAAGTCCAGGACTAGAAAAGAAGTGAAATGTTATCATTGTGGCAAGGTGGGACACATCAAAAGACAATGCAGGTTCCTAAAGAGAGAGAAGTCAAGAGAAAGAGATGAAGACAAAGAGAAGAAAAATGATAAAGACACAACTGCAGTTGCATCTGATAGTGATGTTTACATTGTTTGTGATGATAATTCTATAAATCTAGCATGTCATGATTCCAGTTGGATTGTTGATTCTAGAGCCTCATACCATGTCACTCCTAGGCGTGATTTCTTCTCATCTTATACTGCTGGTGATTTTGGCATAGTTAAAATGGGAAATGAAGGGGTATGTAAAATTGTTGGTATGGGAGATGTTTGGATTGAAACCAGCATTGGGTGCAAGCTGCAATTGAAGAATGTCAGACATGTTCCAGATATCCGTCTCAACTTGATTTCTGTTAAAGCCTTGGACATTGAGGGTTATCATACTTACTTTGGTGGTGGCATATGCAAGCTCACCAAAGGGTCACTAGTGGTGGCAAAAGAAGAAAGCCTTACTACTCTCTACAGGATGCCTGGAAAGTTAAGCAAGGAGGAAGTGAATGCAGTTGAAGATTGTTCTTCTGATTTGTGGCATATGCGCCTTGGTCACTTGAGTGAGAAAGGACTCAACATCCTTGCTAGGAAAAATTCTCTTCCTATGAAAGGTACACCTTTAAATACTTGCTCTCATTGTTTTGTTGGAAAACAACATATAATTTCATTTCGTAGTTACGGTCCTCATAGGAGGCCAAATGTTCTTGATTTAGTTCATACTGATGTTTGCACTATGGATTGTAAGTCTCTTGGTGGTGCTTCATACTTTGTTACTTTTATTGATGATCACTCTAGAAAAGTGTGGGCTTTTGCTTTGAAATCTAAAGACCAGGTACTTGGTGTCTTCAAGCACTTTCATGCAAGTGTTGAAAGAGAAAAAGGAAGCAAGTTGAAATGTGTCCGAACAGATAATGGTGGTGAATACTGGGGTCCATTTGAAGAATATTGCAAAGAACATGGAATCAGGCTTGAGAAGACAGTTCCAAAGACACCTCAACATAATGGAGTTGCAGAGAGAATGAACCGTACCATTAATGACAGAATCAGGTGTATGCTCTCTCATGCAAAATTACCCAAATCCTTTTGGGGTGAAGCAATGAGAACTGCAGTGGATTTAATCAACCTTTCTCCTTCGTGCCACTAGATGGTGATGTTCCAAACAGTATGGACGGGGAAAGATGTCTCTTATAGTCATTTGAGAGTGTTTGGCTGCAGGACTTTTGTTCACATTCCAAGAGATGAGATGTCAAAGCTTGATGGAAAATCCAAACAATGTGTCTTCTTGGGTTATGGTCATGAAGAGTTTGGTTACAGACTCTGGGATCCAGCTGACAGAAAAATTATCGAGAAGCGGGATGTGATATTTCTTGAAGACCAAACCATTGAAGATTTTGAGAAAGGCGAGAAAGCAGAAACCGGTGCTAGAAGTTATATTGATGTTGTGCCTAAACCCCCCTACTGGAACTTCGTTGAAGGGGAGATATACAGGTAGATGATGGGAATGCAAATGACGACCCTACACCTCACCCCGATGAACCAGTTGAAGAGGTTCCATTTGAGCCACCGTTGAGCCTCGGTTGAGAAGATCTACTAGAGAGCGTCATGCTTCCCAAATATACACTCCACACGCAGTATGTGATGATCACTGATGGTGGAGAGCCAGAAAGTTTTGAAGAGGCTATTGTAAATGTGCACAAGGAAGAGTGGTTGAAGGCCATGCAAGAAGAAATGAATTCCTTGCATGAGAATCACACATTTGAATTGGTGAAGTTGCCTAAGGGTAGGAAAGCACTCAAGAACAAGTGGGTGTTCAAGCTGAAATCAGAAGAGAATAGCTCCCAACCAAGGTACAAAGCAAGATTGGTTGTGAAAGGCTTCAATCGGAGGAAAGGTATTGACTTTGAAGAAATTTTCTCACTTGGTGAAGATGTCCTCTATTCGAGTTGTGCTTGGATTAGCGGCTAGCTTGAACCTAGAGGTTGAACAACTTGATGTGAAGACAACATTCCTTCATGGTGATTTGGAGGAGGAAATTTATATGGAGCAACCTGAAGGCTTCAAGGTCAAAGGAAAAGAACAGCTTGTGTGCAAGTTGAAGAAAAGTCTGTATGGACTCAAGCAAGCACCAAGGCAATGGTATAAGAAATTTGATTCTTTCATGGAGAAACATGGTTATAGTAAAACCACTTCAGGTCATTGTGTGTTTGTGAAGAAATTCCCTGATGATGATTTTATTATCCTCTTGCTATATGTGGATGACATGTTGATTGTTGGTCATGACACAAAGAAGATTGATTGTCTGAAGAAAGATTTGAGCAAGGCCTTTGCTATGAAGGATTTGGGTCCTGCAAAGCAAATCCTTGGCATGAGAATTACTCGTGATAGGAAGAATGGTAAATTGTGGTTGTCTCAACATAAGTATATTGAGAAGGTATTAGAGAGGTTTAACATGAGCAATTCCAAACCTCTTTAGTACTCCACTTGCAAGTCATTTCAAGTTGAGCTCTCAACAATGCCCTACAAGTGAGAAAGACAAAGAAGAGATGAAGAAGGTTCCTTATGCATCCGCGGTTGGTAGTTTGATGTATGCTATGGTATGCACAAGGCTGGATATTGCCCATCTTTGTTGGAGTTGTTAGTCGTTTTCTCTCTAATCCCGGTAGAGACCACCGGCAAGCAGTGAAGTGGATTTTCAGGTATCTCGGAGGCACTTCCAGGTATGTTTATGCTTTGGGGTGGTCAACCTATGTTGAGACGGCTACACGATTGAGATATGGCGGTGATGTTGATTCTAGAAAATCTACTTCTGGATATTTGATGACTTTTGCAGGGGGAGCGGTGTCTTGGCAATCAAGATTGCAAAAATGTGTTGCTTTGTCTACCCCTGAAGCTGAGTATATTGCCATTACTGAAGCTTCTAAAGAACTTTTGTGGATGCAGAAATTCCTACAAGAGTTGGGCCTCAAGCAAGAGAAGTTTATGTTATTCTCCCTGTGATTGCTATCCATCTCAGCAAGAATCCAACTTTTCATTCCAGGTCAAAGCACATTGAGGTGTGGTATCATTGGATACGAGATGCGTTAGAGATGAAGACATTTTCACTTGAAAAGATCCATACTGATGAAAATGGTTCAGATATGATGACAAAGACTTTGCCTATGACAAAGTTGATTTGCTGTAGAAAGAAGGCGGGCTTGGTCGAGCAGTATCTTCCCACTTGAGTCGTGAGGGGGAGATTTGTTGGGTGGGTCACTCCCAAGTGGGTCCCACTTCAACATTAAAAGAAAAAAAAATAATATATCATTGTTAATGGGCCAAGCCCATGTGGTATTAAGAAAGAAAAAAAAAAGAGGAACTAAAAGTTTAAATAAAAGGAAAAGGAAAAGGGTTTTTAGTTGGTGTAATGTGTGCCTGACGCAAAGAGAAAGAAACGGAGAAACAGCACAGCGACGGCGAAGAAAAGAGAAGAAGGTGGAGGAAGATGGTATAGCAAACTTGCTCCATTTTTGCTGAAATTTCAGTATGTTATTCCTATCAATGAGCTCGTTAGTTTGATATATTCTGTTTGTTGTTTTACCTTCTCTTCGAGCTGAGTTGTCATACCCATTGTTGTGGGGTTTCTCTCTTGTTGCTTGCTTGTATCCACCTTTTGGGTGATGTGTTGCTGATTTGGTGTTCCCTAGTATTTCTAGGAAGACTTGGTGTACCCATTATTATTTATAGTGGAAGTTTTTGCTGGACTTGGTCCCGTGGTTTTTATCCCTACACTGGGGAGTTTTCCACGTTAAAAATTGTGGTGTCGTTGCTATTTATTTTCTGCCATTGATATTATCCTGTGGAAGAATATTTTTGTTGTGCCTATTTATTTGCACAGGTGAAGGGAAAAATATTTGCTTCATTAGAGATTGTTATCTCTGGTTTTTTTTCCCCAACAATGAGGATGTGAAGCTTGTCTCTCTTCTTTCACAACATCTATAACATAAGAACATGTCTGATTCATAAGCTTGTCAATATTTTGCATGCGCTTCAGGTATTTTAAAGAATCCTATCAAAGTTATGTTTTTGTTAATATTAAGACATCATGGGTATAACAAGTTCACATATATATTAATATATTATACATTGAAAGCATGTAAGAAGTGATCATGTTTGCTAGGCAAAACAAAGCTAGCTAGAAATGTAGTTTTCCCAATGTGGAGAATCCTCTGTCTCATGGTAGATATAATTGATTCTTTTTTAATAAAAGAAGAACTTCATTAAGACAAAGAGAAGATGATTACAAAGAGAAGGAGATCTGGTTGATGTAAGCCATCAATGCATTGCATGTGCATTTTAGGTACAATTGTAAAAATGAAAGTGAAATTTGTTTTAAACCTATCTACATAGGGGCTCTAAAATCCTTTTAATGCACAATGTTATATTGGCAGATCAAGTAAATGAATAATGATTTATGTTATTTATCCATAGTGTGTAAGTTATGTTTGTTATTTATCCATAGTGTAATTTATATGTTTGTTATTTATCCATTCTTACCAACCTAACATTAATTTTTATCTAAACAGGCATATGGATGATTCATCGGGCATCCCTCCTTCGCATATCGGGTATTACTGATCGATGGGCAGAGGTAATTAATAGTGTTTTTAAGTACAAGAGTTAGTTAAATTATGGTTGTTTTAATTGATTTGCTAATTTTACTTATCTTATGTTATTTGAACTTGCAGGATTTCAACAATGCGGAACCATTATCTGATGATGAAATTGAGGACATCAAGGAGCGTTGGGCAAACTTCTTTCTTGACTATAGTAAACCATTTATATCTTAGATGTAGTTAGTTTGACATTCATATAGGTTTAGTTTTTTGTTGATATAGCTAGATTAGTACTGGTTAATTATATGTATATTGAATTATATATATGGATGTTAATGTTAATTGTCGAGTGAATGAAAAGAGGGAAAGGAAGTAAGGGAAGAAACAAACAAGTTTTTTTTTTAAAAAAAAAAAAAGGCTTTCTACATCGGTTGGTCAACACAACCGTTATAGAAAGTCCACCAGAAATCACACTTTCTACAACGGTTGGACAACCGTTGTAAAAAGTCCTTATTTTTTACATCGAACGTATCTACAACGATTGGTAAACCGTTGTAGAAAGCCTTTTTCAATCGTTGTAGAAAGGTTTTTTTGCACTAGTGATAGACATTGGCTTCTATAGATGACTCTTAGCTAGCATGCATATCTGTAGCAACATGTGTAAGCAAATATGGCTTAGTTACTATGATAACATATTTACCGATAACAACAAATATGGCTGACTATTAACAAAACCATTAATTTTCAATCATTTACACTGAAATTGCAACAATTATAATCTCTTATAAAAAACTGAATATATTAACAACAAATTGTAAAATCCCATTTACTAAAATATTTTCTTGATTATGCAGAACAAACAACAAAGTCAATAGCCAATTTCCAACACCAAATTATTTGTTTAAGTAGCATATTTCATTAGTGTGAATAGCTTAATTTTGGTGCATCATGCATACTTCTCACTTGATGCATTATCCAATTATTGCTTCGAGTGAGAAATCTATTTGCAAGGTATAGTCCATGAAGCTCAAGATGTTGAAGGAAAGTACCAAACTAATCTCACCTCCTTCTGTCTCACACTAGTGGAAAATATATATTAGACGGAAAAGGTTTACGTCAGTTAACCAAAAGCTAGACGTTAAAAAGGAGGCGGTGGCAGTTTTGTAAATATCAGACTTCATTAATTCAATTTTAACGCCAGTTGTTGTAAGGACTGACGTTAAAAGTTAAGTGACTCACTTTTAACGTCAGTCCTTACATCAACAGGCGTTAAAGGTTATTTTAATAATTTTTTTTAGCTAGTAAACGTACCCTTCCGCATTGCCTTCCTCAAAGTTTCAGTTTCACTTGCTTTTATGTTTTGTGTTTGTTTTGAAAACTAAAATATATGTGCAAAGTATAAGTTGAATCAATTACCCAAACCGGATCTCATTCATGAAGTGTATCAATAATACAATTACAAGATACATTCAAAATTTTAAAATCCTATAAAAAGTTACATTGAAAGGGTTTAAAATCCTAAACATTTGTTGAGACTTCGTTCCCTTCACGGGTGAGCAAGAGAGGAGAGTCGAGCGACTGAGTTTTCCAGAATTCAATGAGGAGGTTGTGTGGCAAAGCATAAGGCCACTTTTGGAACCCCTTATCACACCCGAAACATTAAAGCTACATCCCATCAGAGAGTTTTATGAAATATGCCAAAGGGAAAACTATACTCCGAATGTGACCATGTCTAGCAGTGATGGTGTTACTCATGTTGGAATCGAGGTACATGCTGATAATGTGGTCATTCATAAGCTGAGGTTTTGGAACTGTAGCAGTCGATTCTCCGGAAGGGTGATAAGGTGAGCAACTCACATTATGTGATTTACAGAACCTTATCACCCATATTATGTGATTTACACAACCTCAGAAGTTGTTTGACCATTAAGACAAAGATCTTTGAGTCTAGGAATAGGAAGAAAGAGTGATGAAGTTAATCTCCATGGCAGAGCCATATTGTGAAGAAGAAAAATAAAAGGAAGGAAGGAAGCTATTTATTGGAGCAGAGGATGAAGTTACTAGGCGTGGTAAGTTGCTAAAAAATTAAGTTGATCATTAAGAGGATTAGGTTCCAAGGTGAATGGGTAAGTAGCACAGTAGTCAAAGGAATGAATGTTTTTACAGAAACTTATATACCTTTAACGTCAGTTGTTTAATACAACTGACGCTAAAAGTGTTTTTAAAATAAAAAATATTTATTTTTAACGTCAGTTTTTTATACAACTGATGTTAAAAGTGTGATTTTTTACTTCAGTTAAATAAATAGCTGACGTAAATAATCCTATATCCCTATCTGAAATGCCCTGTTGTCACTCTTAACACAGGTCACTCCATATATATAATGCAGTTTATTTCTAAACTTTTTTTTAAACAAGTTTATTTTTAATCTTCATTAATTAGCTTGAATTAGTAAACAAATTCTTGTGCAAATTAAAATAAATAAACATTTAACATAAAACAAGTTATATGTATAATCAAATCGTATCTCATTGAAGCGATTCATAAGTTACAATTAAATGATTAAAAGATAAAAAATTTATGCAACTTGACCCTAAAATATAAAAAGGTTTTGCTTAACATCATTTTCTTCTCAGTCCTGTCCTCAGAAACTCCAATGGATGCATCTCCTCCCTCACTTGAATTCCATGATGCAAAAGTGAATCCACATTGAAATGGATCTTTGCATCTTCTCCTTCACTGGAATTCCTTGATGCATCGTCTTGAATTCACAGTCACTTGCTTCCAAAGCAAAGTGAAAGGGATGACGGGGATGAAATAAAGTGAGGGAATCACATTACGTGATTCACCCAACCTTACCATCCATGTTATGTGATTTACTCAACCTCAGAAGTTTTTTTACCATTAAGACAGAGACCTTTAAGTCTAGGAATAGGAAGAAATAACAACACCTCAAATATGATAGAGACATATTGTGAAGGAAAAAGCACGAAATATAGAGGAAAAGAGGGGGTGTAATGTCTGATCGACCGATCTGAGAAGAATATGGTTCTTTATATAGAGAAGAAAGACTACCTGAGTTTCTTGAAAACTGATCTAAAAACTTAATGCTCATTAAGAGGATTAGGTTACAAGGTGAATGGGTAAGTAGAACAGTAGTCAAATGAATGAATGTTTTTGCAGGAACTAATAAACTTTTAACGTCAGTTGTTTAATACAACTGACGTTAAAAGTGTTTTTTCAAAAAAATATTTATTTTTAACGTTGGTTTTTTAAACAACTGACGTTAAAAGTGTGATTTTCAATTAAATAACTAGCTGACGTAAATAATCATATATCCCTATCTGAAATGCCCTATTGTCACCCTTAACGCAGGTCACTCCATATATATAGTGCAGTTTATTTCTAAACTTTTTTTTTAAACAAGTTTATGTTTAATCTTCATTAATTAGCTTGAATTAGTAAACATATTCTTGTGAAGAGAGACTGATACAGAAGAATCGTACTTTATATAGAGAAGAGAGACTGATTTTCTTGAAAACCGATCTATAAACTTAATGCTCAGGGGTAGGTAGCACAGTAGTCAAAGGAATTAATGTTTTTGTAGAACACTTTTAACGTCAGTTGTCTTCAACAACGGACGTTAAAAGTTTTTTTTTTTTTTTTAACGTCAGTTTCTTAATACAACTGACGTTAATTAAATGTCCTTTAACGTCAGTTTTTACAAACAACTGACGTAAAATGTTGTTTTATTTTGATTTCTGCACTTCGCTCTGTACGTCTCTTTTCTCTTTTCATCACACTCAACCCTCACTCTCAACCCTCACTCTCACTCTCACTCTCACTCTGTCCTAATCGCGAGCTCATCTCCACCGCAACCACCGCGAGGGCTTCTTCGCCACCACCGTGAGGTACACTCTTAACCCCTAACTCTGTCTTTCCCGCTCATTCTTTGCAATAACTTGACATCTCTCTTTCCCCTTCCCGCGCACTAACTCTCCTTGTCCCTCTGCTCTCAGTAACCACATCGAACGTTGGCCACCACTCGAGCTCCCCTCCCTACTACCACGCGAGCACCTATTTCTGGTGAGTCTTTAGGGCACATTTTTTATTTTTGGTTTTGAGTGTATGTTGAAACTGTAGTCTCAGTAGTTGAAACTTGAAACTGTGAGTTTGAGTTGTTTGGAATGTCTCTATTTTTGGTTTTGAGTGTATGTTGAAACTGTAGTCTCAGTAGTTGAAACTTGAAACCGTGAGTTTGAGTTGTTTGGAATGTCTCTATTTTTGGTTTTGAGTGCATGTTGCTCTGCTGGTTGATCTGTCACGGCCGTGATGCTCATCACGGCTAGGCCGTGATCAGCTCTGCCTGTGAGGGTCTGATTCAGTTGGCACGTTACGGCCGTGATGGACATCACTGCCCGGCCGTGACCAGTGCTTGGCAATCTTCAAAAACTATAGTTTTCAATCTCCTGTATTGTCCTTATATTGGATATATGTTTTGTATATCTACAGGACCTATCTAGTTATTTTTATTTATACTTCTGTATTTATTTTGAGTTATAACCTATGTTAATAAATATATATTGTTTTTGAACAGGCATACATATGGATCAGTCAGGTAGCCCACATGCACGGGAGGACACTGTGGGGGCTACGCAGGACCCGATCACGCCTACGCCTGATTCTAGTGTAAGTTTACATGTTATATACTATCTTTAGTCCTTCTTTTTAATGTAAGTTTATAATGTTACAACCCTCTATTTTATCATTTTTTTTGTCCATATAGACATCACAGGCTCATAGGAAACGGGGTAGAGGAGCCACCTTGTTGAAGAAACTAGAGAAGGACAGGCAAAGCGGACAGAAGCTTGAGGTGTCCTTCGATGCTAATCTAAATGCCCAGGGACCCCGTGCTAAAGAATTTAATAAGTGGGTGTTTCTACAAGCGAAGCAGCACGTAAGCATCAACTACAACCACTGGAATGACGTTCCACAGAACGTTAAGGATCAGATTTGGGAGGCTATCGCGGTATTTTACCTTTACATTCGTTTGATTTACATTATTAGATAATTATCCGAGTTATAATCCATCCAGTTGTTATGTATTTAATGTGTAGGTAGCTTGGACTGTGCCAAATGACGAGGATCATCGTCATAAATGTATGAAAATGGCATCAAAGCGTTGGAATGAGTTCAAGCATGATCTTACCAGGTACTATGTATCTGGGAAGAAGTGGCTTGATAAAATGTTCTCGGATTATCTCTGGATTGATCAGGATACTTGGGATATGTTTGCCAGGAGTCGACAGGATGGAGAATTTCAGGTTGGTTGATTAAGTTAATTTTGTATGCTTCTTATAGATCATTTAACTGTATTTAATTATGTGTTTTTGTTTGAATAGGCTAAGGCAAATAAGGGTCGGTAGAATCAGGTGAAGAACGTCCACCGCCACACCATGTCTCAGGGTGGGTACCAGACTCGGATCGAGCAGATGATGGCGGATAGGCTGAGGGTGAAGCAGGAAGATCACTTTGCTAGGATTGAAAGAGGAGAGGTGCCTGAGGGCACACCATTAAGTCCTCCGTCGGACATCGACCGCGAGGATGTCTGGTTAGCTGGCCGCATGACAAAGACGGGATCTTTTAAAGTTGATGCCACTCGCGAAGTGGCAGATAAGATTGTAAGTAAATAATTAACTTGATTTCAATTGATATTTGTATAGATATTTGCAACACTTTTCACTTGCACATTTTTTTATTTTTTTCATTGTAGATGGATCTTAAAGCACAATCCTCACAGGGCTCATTCGACCCTTCTGGACGGCGGGACGTCTTGATGACTGCTCTAGGCAAGAAAGACCATCCTGGTCGGGTTCTCGATGTTCTTGGGAACGTGATCATCAAAGAATATTATGGCAAGTCTGCTTCACGAAAGCGGGTGGTCGATGAAGCATCAATTTTGGCTGACATTACTCAGCACCTCATGTCCAACCCAGCTATTACAACACATCTGATGCAAAGCTTAATATCCAACCCAGAATTCAACCAGGCGCTTGCCAGAGAGCTTTCCTCCGTCGGTTCATCCCAGGACACCGCAGGGCATGCCAACCCTTCACATGTGAGCACAAAAGAGAGTTATAGTAGGGCACATGTGGAGGAGGACGAGTTGGCAGCTAGGGAGCGGGAGTTCGAAGTCCAACGCCATGAGCATGAGTTGGAAATGAAAAGGTGTGAGCTTGAGTTGGACTTCAAACGATGTGAGCTCAAAATGTTAACAAAGGTATGTATTCATTATTAATGTCCAAATTAGTCAAATAATTACTTGTGTTTTTTTTTAATTATCAACAACTTATCTATTTTATTTTTCCTAAACTGAAGGCCAAGTCGACGTCGGTGTCGCTGTCACCTACCACTCGTTTGTTCTCACTTGGTGAGGATTATGCGTTTGAGATTTTTGAATGTCCATTGGAGCAAGATGGATGGGTGGCACGCCCAGATCAACAGAGGATATTTTTCTATTGTGGTGACGATCTCGGGAATGCCTGCAGAAATAACGTTTGGATGGCCAGCACAGTTTTGAGTCTCTGGTGCACGTAAGTTAATTTTAATTTTATAACTTATTTATTTTTGGTATTTTTCCATTTAATAATTTATTTTAATTTCAATATATATATATATATATATATATATATATATATATATATATTATGTAATTAGCATCCACACCTTTTCATATCTTAGGTATCTCCATCGTCTTCAGCTTGATAAGGCGTTGCATCGGTTCACGGCTTCTTAGATCCGTCAATCCTTCCGCCGAATTCTTTCTTGGCGATGCATTGAGTAAATACTTGGGGAGCTTGTTGGGAGACAATCGGAAAGAATTATATCGGCTCCTCTTTGTATGAAAAACCATTGGCAGTTGTTCGTACTTCACCCGTCTAGGCATACTGTCATATTCTTATGCTCTCTCCACCAACAGACGCCACATGTGGTGTTGGAAGCTGTAAATAAGTAAGTAACTAATCTTAAATTTAATTTAAGTTTTAATATCAGTTGTTTTTAGTTTATTATACACATGATATATGAATTTGTTAATTGATCGACATGATTATTTGTTTATGATAGCGCGCTGAAGGCGAGTAGCATAAGTTGTGCCAACGGGAGAAGTAGGACTTCTAAGGCTAAAGCAAATCTTGTATGGAACATCCTCAAGGTTTGGTAGTTTATTTATCAAATAATTAATATTATAAGTACTAATTTATATGTATATTCAACTGACATTGAAATTAATTTTGTTGGTAGTCTCGATTTCAAATTGACGGGTGGTCGTGCAGCTATTATGTGATGCTTCATATGCTGAACATAGTCTCCGCATCTATTACGGATGGATGAAATAAGGTAATATTTAAACAACTTGTTAAATTATATGTTATAGTTTTGAAGATGACTTGCATTGATGTTATTGTTATTATTTGAACGTGTGTAGGCATTTAACGACCAATCGCCTATTCAAGAAGATGAGTTAAGAGATTTGAGGATGCGCTTCGCTGAATTCTTCTTCAAGTATGCGGCTGAAAAATGAATTGACAAGATACCTCCGCACTACTTAGATGAATAGTTTTTTTTGTTAGACTTTAGAAACTAATTAATAACATGTATATATATATATCCTTAGATTGGTAGTTTTGTTTTTAGACATTGGAGACTAAAATTTATATATACATATACTTGTAGATAGTTATGTTTTTCCTATACATGGGTTTTGGTTTTAAGTCCCCCCATTGTTCCATTTTTCCTTTGCAATTGTGTAATGTGTGTGATATTCTGTGTTACTGGGATATTTACTGAATGCAGTGATAGTTGAGGGGAGTGATATTTTAAAACTGAATTTAAAAAAAAAATCTATTAACGTCCGTTGTGTCAAACAACCGACGTTAATAGTATTTTATAAAATATACAGTACACTATTAACGTCAGTTGTAATAAACAACTGACGTTAAAATTAAAACCTTTAACGTCAGTTCTTTATAACAACTGACGTTAGTTTTAACAAAATTAACGTCCGTTGTCTTAAAGAAATGACGTTAATAGTTTTATGTTTAATGTCAGTTGTTACGTTAATTTTTACAAAATTAACGTCAGTTGTATTAAAGAACTGACGTTAATAGTTTTATATTTAACGTCAGTTCTCAACTGACGTTAAAATATTAACTATTAACGTCAGCTATATTTACGTCAGTCAAGTATTCTGACTGACGTAAAAAATCAATTTTAACTTACGTAAAAAGCACTTATTGTACTAGTGTGAATCTCTTCTTTGGGTTATAGTTGGTTCTTGTTAATGGGGGTGGTTACGTGGGTTGGAGTCACTGGTAGGTTGAGCGGTGGGTGGTTTCTCTTCTACATTTGTTGTTTTTTTCTGTGGTTAATCCTGTTGTCAACCCATCTTCTCAAACACAAATAAATAAATAAAAAATAAATAAATATCATGAACAAACGCAGAAGCATTAGATACCTCCACCATCATAGATTCAACAAAGTCAAAATTCTAACATCCTCTTATATTTCAGCCTTCCTTAATCAGAGCGCGAACTCGGATCATCATCTCATCTCCTCTCCACCGTCCTATCCAACAGTATAAAGTCGCCATCCTCAACACCGATTGACTCGTCACCGCCACCATATGGTTCCTTCTGTTACAAAAAACCAAATCAGAAACTGAACAACTTTCAAAGCTTCAGTGAAAAAAGAGGAACCATATGGCGTCTTTTTGCAATGAGCACAATATTTACGAGGGCCAGCCGTCTCGCCTCCGTCGGACAACAGCCGCCAGTGAGGACGCTTTAGTTTGCCGCCAAGACGCCTTCGTGCCGCCGCTCTATGCGCCGGCATCATCCGGCTTCATCTGTGGTTTCACGCTCACGTTACTGCTTCTATTATTCCCAAACCTTGCATCTCTTCAGTTTCTTGATTCAACTAGACTTCCCGTAAACTGTTTCCTTTTGAAGTAACAGGAGGTGGTTAGGATTTGGATTGTGGGTAGCGACGGATGCTGAAATTTTAACTGGCAAGATGATATATTATAAATATTTTATATAAAAATATATAAATAGATAAGTGATAAAATAATGACGTAGTATCATTAAGTTAGGAATGTGGATTAGAAACATTATATCATTTTATATTCATAAAATTGAAGATACTTTAAATTTTATAAATTATAATTGCTTTTTACGTCTCTTCATATTTTGAGATTGTTGTATTTTTTTTTAATTTTCAACACTTTAAAACATATTTCTATATGTATATGATCAAGTTGTACTGAAAAAATAAAAGATGTTATGTAAAGTATGGTCGCAGAATAATGAGGGCAACATTTTTAGTTTTATTTAGAGTAAGGTTGTAAAAAAAATGGGGGCAATATAATTTTTTCTATAAAAATTTACTGAGTAGAAAACCTAATTTGGACCCGTGAACGAAATGATTAGTGTTTTTCTCGTGTTTCCAATTACTTTAGTAATTTTGGAAATTTTACAATTGGAATTAAAATATAATATTTTATCCGACGTAATTGTCGAAAACTACGACCGGTAACTTTAACCGGGTACACAACGAAGCAAGATGGGGAGCTAAGATGACCAATGTGATTTGATGAAAAAGGAGTGACATGTTGATGGGAGTCAAATGTCACATCATAAAGTAACCATCATTAAACTTTTTGAAATATATTGTATTTTAATTTAAAAATCTATTAATCTCTCTCCTACCCGACTTTTTGACCAAACTGGGTTCCTTTTAGAAACTATTTACCAGTTTAGGGTTGTTCTGAAACTATTTATCAATGGGGGGTCCTTTTGGACACGTGGCATATTTTATTTTTCTTCACTCTGACGGGTCAAAGGCGATAGTCAGACTGGCACCTTCCAAGTCAAAGGGGCCAGTCGGACTGGCGCCTACCAGTATTAAAAATAAAATAAAAATAAAACAATTGATAGCAATAATAAGAGGTATAAAAAATAATAGCAATAACAATTTACACCAATAAATATTCATCAATTATTACAGTAGTAAAAAAAAAAATTACCTTGTAATAGCATTAATGTCATCGTTACTCCCTATACTTATCGTATAATTTTTTTAGCAGTGTTCCTTTAAAATTGCTCGTAACTTTCTTTTAATTCTTACAAGGTAAATTTTTTTTTACTACTGTAATAATTAATGAATATTTATTGGTGTAAATTCTTATTGCTATTATTTTTTTATGACTCTTGTGATATTATTTGCTACTTGTTATTATGGGAATTTTTTTATTGCCTCTTGTTGTTTTAAATAGATATTTTAGCATTAATGTCATCGTTACTCCCTATGCTTATAGTATAATTTTTTTTACCAGTGTTCCTTTAAAATTGCTGGTAACTTTTTTTAATCCTTACAAGGTGAATTTTTTTTTACTACTGTAATAATTGATGAATATTTATTAGTGTAAATTGTTATTGCTATTTTTTTTATGACTCTTGTGATATTATTTGCTACTTCTTATTAGGAGATTTTTTTTACTGCCTCTTGTTGTTTTAAATAGATATTTTAGTATTAATGTCATCGTTACTGTAAGACTAAGCCATCATTCGTGTTTTGATGTATGACAAACAAAGTGTATTTTGCATAAGATTTTTAATTTTGACTACGTACTCATTTCATGTTAAGCTGCATGCAAGATCGTTAGTCCAACAAAGCAAAACAAGCTGAAGTTCAACAAAGCAGAACAAGCTGACGTCTAACAAAGTAAAAAAAACTAACGTCCATTGAACCACTAAAGAGCTCGCCCACTAAAGTACCATTTGGAGTGCGTCCACTGAAGTACAACAAAAGCATGTTCACTGAAGTACAACAAGAAGAGCACGTCCACTGAAGTACAACAAGACCATGTCCACTGAAATACAACAAGAGCGTGTCCACTGAAGAACGACAAGAAGACCGCGTCCACTAAAAGAAACAGAAGAGCTCGTCTGCTGACGTGGTACATAGAGCGCGTCCACTAAAAGAAATAGAAGAGCTCGTCTGTTGACATCAGCAGACGAGCTCTTCTGTTTCTTTTAGTAGACTCGGTCTTCTTGTCGTTCTTCAGTGGACGTGCTCTTGTTGTATTTCAGTGGACGAGCTCTTCTATTTCTTTTAATGGACGCGGTCTTCTTGTCGTTCTTCAATGGACGCGCTCTTGTTGTATTTCAGTGGACGTGCTCTTGGTGTACTTCAGTGGACGCGCTCTTCTTGTTGTACTTTAGTGGACGTTCTTTTGTTGTACTTCAGTGGACGTGCTCCAAATGTTACTTTAGTGGACGAGCTCTTTAATGATTCAATGGACGTCAGTTTTTTTTTACTTTGTTGGACGTCTACTTGTTCTGCTTTGTTGAACTTCAGCTTGTTTTGCTTTGTTGAACTTCAGCTTGTTTTGCTTTGTTGGACTAGTGATCTTGCATGCAGCTTATCACGAAATGAGTACGTAGTCAAAATTAAAAATCTTATGCAAAATACACTTTGTTTGTCATACATCAAAACATGAATGAGGGCTTAGTCTTACAGTAACGATGACATTAATTCTAAAGCATCTATTTAAAACAACAAGAGGTAATAAAAAAAAATCCCCTCATAACAAGTAGCAAATAATATCACAAGAGTCATAAAAAAATAATAGCAATAACAATTTACACCAATAAATATTCATCAATTATTACAGTAGTAAAAAAAAAATTACCTTGTAAGAATTGAAAGAAAGTTACTTGCAATTCAGAAGGAACACTACTACAAAAAAAAATTATACTATAAGTATAGGAAGTAACGATGACATTAATGCTAAAGTATCTATTTAAAACAACAAGAGGCTATAAAAAAATCCCCTAATAACAAGTAGCAAATAATATCACAAAAGTCATAAAAAAAATAATAGCAATAATAATTTACACCAATAAATATTCATCAATTATTACAGTAGTAAAAAAAATTTACCTTGTAAGAATTAAAAGAAAGTTACCCGCATAAACACTGCTAAAAAAATTATACTATAAGTATAGGGAGTAACGATACCATTAATGCTATTACAAGGTAAAAAAGATTTTTTACTACTGTAATAATTGATGAATATTTATTGGTGTAAATTGTTATTGCTATTATTTTTTATTTTTTTATACCTCTTATTATTGCTATCAATTATTTTATTTTTTTATTTTTTTTTAATACTGGTAGGCGCCAGTCTGACTGACGTCTTTGACTTGGAAGGCGCCCGATCGATGGCGCCTTCACCCGATCGGCCTGCGCTTTGACCGTCAGTGAAAAAAAAATAAAATATGCCACGTGTCCAAAAGGACCCCTCATTCGTAAATAGTTTCAGAACAACCCTAAACTGGTAAATAGTTTCTAAAAGGAACCCAGTTTGGTCAAAAAGCCCTCCTAACCATCTAAACAACCCTAAGCCAAACTTGAAGCCCAAGTTCTTCTCCTTCTCTCACCCACACGGTTTCCCACACCATTTTCCTATATATACACTCATCTTCTTCACTCTTAACTTTACACACTCAAAAACCAAGTTTTTCTACTTCAAAAACTCCATTACTATTTCTTCAAGAAGTTCATCCTTTACACTTCTTCTCTTCAAGCTTCAAAGGTAAAACCTCATTCTCTTGTTCATCTAAGTTTTCTTCTTCTTTTCTTTTGTGAGTTATGCCATGCTCATTCATTTGAGATTCTTAGATCTAGAACTTCTAAAATTTCTAGAAAATTGTAGAAAAATCATTTTAATGTGAAACCAATTTCTATGATCTTGTTATGATCTCTATTTTCATTATCTAAGAGCATGTAAGCAAAATAATTTTCCTTCCTATTTTTCTTGTTGAGGCTGAAACTAGGCGATTTTGTGTAAATGAAGTCTTGTTCAAGTTTTTAAAATTATGATACTTGATCTTAACTCCTTGAAACCTATAGTTGTTACATTTAGAAGCTTGAAATAAAAATAATTTTTTAACCCTATTTTCTTTAAATGGCCAAAACTTGTATGAGAAAGGGTTTGATAATTTGGTTTTTCTTTTTGAAATCTAATGCTTGATTTAAACTCTCTAGTACTTATATTATCTAAATCCAAGAACTTTTCAGTCAACTAATTTCTCTAGCCTATTTTATGGTTCAAGGCCGAAACCCCACCCTAAGTGGTTGGATGATTTTTTATTTCATACTTTCAACTTATAGCAATTTATCTAAGTTATCTAAGACTATAGGAATTAGTATCCAAAAGATTGGAATGGGAAAATGATCCTAGCCCTAATTTGAATTTAATGCCCATAAAAAGGCCATAGATGGGTTTTGTTTGATTTATTGTTATGTGGTGTTGGTTGAAGGTTAAGAGATACACGTGGTGTAATCACAAGGATCGGGAAGTTCGTGTTTCCGGTGGTAACTCGGGTGGGGGAAAGAATCAACCTATCGTCGGAATCGATAAGTAGTAGATTATATAATAATTGTATAGGGTGACCTAAACCCTACTAGAGATCGAGTAATCGACAAGACCAAAATCACATTGGAAACCTTTTCTGTAAAACCAATGGTGATTCGGGAATTGTAGGTTTATCGATGTTAGGATTGATTTTTATGATATTGAGGATGCTTGATTTTATTATTTATTGATTTGATTGTGATGCATTGCTTTTGATGTTTGAATATTTATGTATTTGAGGATGTTTGTTGTCTGTCAACCGTGAAGGTTTTCAGGGCCAGGTCATGACAGGTTCTGTTTTGGAAGGATTATTGCAGTGTCACGACCGTGAAGGTTTTCAGGATCAGGCCGTGACAAGTTCTATTTTGCACAATTATTGCACTGGATTGTCCGTCACAGCCGTGAAGGCTTTCAGGGCCAGGCCGTGACAGAGTCTGACTTTGTTACTTACTTGATTTGATTATTATGGGTTGGTTGTGATATTTTATGATGTTTGGTAGTTTTGTCGATATTATGTGTTATGCATGATCTGCCTGGTTTATTATTATGTTTAGTGAATTTTAAGCAAAGAAGCAAAGATATACAAGATGTTCGAGAGATAATTGTTTGTTTGGGTGTGATTATCATGGTGATTTAAAGGTGCCTAACCTAAATGAATTTTTTTAAAGAGGTGTGGTGACATAGAGTATGAGTCGAGGCTTTGATGAAAGGTTAAGGTACTAGGATGTTGTTAAAATGAGTTGGTGAGATTCATGTGTTGGTATTGTTATTCACGATAGTGTGTTGGGAACACACAAGGTCAGTGTATCCAATTATGGATACAATATGTCACGGGTCAGTTCTCTGACGGGAATGGGTAACTACTATGATACCCTTATAGTTCTGGGGTGAGTTGTAACACCCGGGTGCCGACGAGGGCGCGAAGTGGTCGCCGGTGCAAGAAGGCACGGACAAGGAGCGGCTCCTGGCGGGCTTCTAGGCGGAGGGGCACATGAATGAACCGATTACAGACCCGAATGAGAGGGATCCTGAGACTGTGTAGGTATGGGACTATACAGTTGAGGAAGGCTTATATGAATTGATTGGTACTGCCTATACTAACAAGATGCATCTTCTTTTCAGGAGCCCATCACTTAAGAACTCCACAGTTAAGCGTGCTTGACTTGGAGCAATTCTGGGATGGGTGACCTCCTGGGAAGTTTTCCCAGGAAGCGTGTGAGTGAGGACAAAGCACACTGAAAAGGCCCGTGTTGGTTTGTGGGGACAGTCGTCAATCCATAAAGCAGCCAGGGATGTTATATTTTTGGTATCAGAGCAGTTCGATTCTAAATCGGACTGTGGTAGTGGGACTTTTTCTAAAACAAAACTTGGGCGCATAGGATGCTTGTTAGAGTTATAAATACTGCATGTTATTCTTTGGGATATTGGACATGATCAACCCAATATTTCATAGGTAGTGAGCAGATTTATAGGACTAATAGGCGAGGGATGAACATTGCACTTGCAGCAGCTTCGGTTTGTATGATCAGAGCTACGCAAGGGCAGACGGAGACTCTCCGTCAACTGTAGGGGAATGGAGGCCAATCACTGATGGAATGGTGACTACCTAGGATCCTTAGCACGTGGAACTTTTCGAATTCAAGAAGAATAATCCGCTATTATTTCGAGGTAGCTTAGAATCCGAAGGAGACTTGATTTCTTTAACTCGTATAGGGGAAGAAGTTACTATATTGTTTGATTCAGGAGCAGCCCTTTCTTTGATTTATCCTTCAAGTGTGAAATTTGAGTTGCCTATCTTTCGTGTGTCCTTTGAGTCATGTGTTTCTAAAAAAAAAAAGTTGTAATTTAGGGTACTTGATTCTTTATATGAGATTTTTGAATGTTGATGATGAATTGATTTTAATAAATTTATTTTCCTTGAATCTATAAGGAATTATTACTAATGGTAGTTTTGTATGTGCGTTCATTCTGGTCTTTTCTTGTTTACATTATTCTCATCATCTATACTTCTGCCAACACTGTCAAAACCCATTCCCGTATCTAATTGAAATGTCCTATTAATTATTTTTAATTCCTTCTGTGCGTGAAGTTCACCTCCGTCACATCGAGGCCAATTTATTGAATTGTAATTATATTTCTAACTTCCTCTGACTCATGGATTTAATTGTGGCATGAATTCTATTTTTTGTTAGTTTGAATCAAATTATATATTTAATATTTAAATTAAATTATGGTTCACTTTATAAAATTTAAAAATATGTTTAATTTTGTATTAAGTTTTGAGTGCTTTTAGTGGGAAAAGATGATGGGAGTATGAGGTTATATGTGGGCAATATGCAATTGAACAAAGTGACTATTATGGATAGGTATCTTTTACCTAGGATAGATGAGCTTAGATCAATGGAGTATAGCAGTGGTTGATTCTAGTAAAGTAGATGCAGGGATAGGGTGAGAGAAGCCTAAGACAATGACAAGTGTGAGAAGTTTCCTAGAATTGGATAAGTATTATAGGAAGTTATAAACGAGTTCTCTAGACTAGCCTTACCTCTCACCAAGCTGATTAGGAAAGGAAAATCTCTTGTATAGGATACAACTTGAAGTTTTTAATGATTAGTAGAGCCTTAAACAGTTGTTTAAGAGATAGAGACAGAGACATAGATGAAGAGTTAAATATTAGGCAAAGAAAGTGGATGAATTTTCTTAGGAACTATAATTTTGAGTTGAAGTATAGTCCGGGAAAGGCTAATGCAGTGGTTGATACTCGGAGTAGGAAATTTCCGCACAAGTCTAACTTGAAGTTGCAAGAGATGAACCTAATAGAAGAGTCTAGAGACATGAATTTGGATATCTTTTTAAGGCTTAAAACTTGGAATTGAATAGGTTGAAAATTTGTAGTGACCTTAAAAAATAGATTAAGCGAGTGTAGTTTTTAAACTAGGATTTGAAATCTCTTTTGGATCAAGAGAATTATGTGTTATATAATAATGGTGTAGTGTTGTTTAAGAATAGGATCATTGTCCCTAAGGAGGGGAGCCTTAGAGGAAAAAAATTGTTAGAAGAGACACATAAAAGAACGTTAACCATGTGTCTAGGAATAACCAAGAAGCATCAAGATTTAAAGAAGTATTAGTGGACGGGAATAAAAATGGAAGTGAGATTAAAGAATTTTATATATATGTTCAAATTTTATTATAATGTTGTAATTTTGTTATATAATTTTTAGAGGATCACTTTCCTTGAAATTTCAAATTACTTCTCAAGTGACAAAGTATTAATTGCGATTGATATTCCCCTATGATTTGTTTTCCATATAGATTAATGGCATGTTTAATCCTAACAAACTTATGTTTCTTAACAAAAAGTGCAAAAAATGTTATTTCTTATTTGTATGTGCCTACTCAAAGATCGAGATTGAAATGGTTTCTTATACTATTGTGGTGTTAATTTTTACAGTTGTTTTTGCATAATGTCTACACAGTTTGATTGTAATTTTGTTAAACATCGTTCTCCATTTTGTTATCACATTTTTTTTTTATTTAGTAAGATCTTCTTATCAACATAAAGTGAAACTGTTTCTCCCTCTTTTGAAATTATCATTTTGGGATAGCTAAAAATTAGTATGTGAACGTGTTAGTGCTTCACATTTATTTATTTATAAAATTTATAAAATTTCTCAGTTCTGTGTAGAATATAAGAAATTTGGTATAGAGTTCGTAAGAGATATTATATCTACGTGTGGATGATATAAAATATTACATCAATTTCTTTTATGGATTGTTTGTTAAATTTAATTTGTGAGGATGCTTATAAAGATGAAATGCAAGTGAATGTGTTCTAATTATAGGCGGATGGATAGAAACAAATGCTTAAGTGCATGATTTTATTATATAAATGTTATTATTGACTTCATTTTAAAATTAAATTAAAATTTTTAAGTCAAGGGGCCATGAATTGTACATTTATTATCTGGTGGAATATTTAATGGCTATACATACACACACACACACACACACACACATATATATATATATATATATATATTAATGATGTGATTATGAATGTAGATCCCCTTTTATGTAGTGCGAAGTAGGTGAGAAGATATTGTTAAGATCGGATTTAATCAAAGAGATCGCAATTAGGAGTAATCATTGAGGGAAAGATGCACATTGCGCAGAATAGATAAAAAGTGTTATGTCGACAAGAAAAGAAAGCATTTAGAATTTTAGGAAGAGGAACATGTAATCTTGAGAGGCACTCTTAAGTTTTGGATAGGGAGGTCAATGTCATTCAGAAAACTGACTCTTTGTTTCATGGGACCTTTTCTAATTCTCAAAAGAGTCGTGCCCGTTGCTTACCAATTGGCTCTTCTGCCACAATTGGCAAATCTTCATGATGTTTTCCATGTGTCGCAACTTAGAAAATATGTACCTGATGAGTCTCATGTGATAGCTCCTGAGTCTTTACAATTAAAGGATAATTTGATCTATAAGCCTAGACCTAGTCAAATATTGGACAAGGGCACAAAGACTCTAAGGAACAAGACAATTCCATTAGTAAAAGTGTTATGGGAAAGGATTAACTCCGAAGGAAACTACTTGAAAGATGGAAGAGGACATCATATGTCAATACCCAGATCTTGTTGTTTAAGGTAATGTAACCTTTATGTTTGGTTTTCAGCATATGTTACAATATGTGTGTGAGTATGTGATGAATTTCGGGGACGAAATTCTCTAAGGAGGGGAGAAATGTAACATTCTAAAATTTCAAATATAATTATTTTAATAAAAAAAAGGGGTAGTATAAGAGTTTATTATAATTGTTTTCTTTATAATAAAAATCCAGTGGGTTTCACAATAATGTAAAATTGATTTAAAAAAATAAAATAAAAATAGGATAAGAACCTACCCTGGACTAAATTATTACGGCAATAATGATAGGAAACATAAGCATATCAAGGCCCATGCTGTGTTACCCATTGTAAATAGATAGTTTGAGTGTTTTAAACACAATTTCGCATAATATGACTAGATACCTAACTTCGGATGGATATTTCGTAACCAAAGAGAACCTGTTTGAATTTTTTGATCTGCATAAGAAATATAGCCCTGTCTCTTAGCTTTCCATAGACACCAAATTCGTCCAAATTAGATTCTTGTAGCTCAAGTTATGACCAAATTCGCACACACTATTCATGTTCCAGCGCCAGAACCATTTTTTTAAATTCTATCCACGTTTTGACTATCTAAACGTCGGTTTAAGATTTTATGGTCTTCATAACAGTTGTAGAAAATTCTTTTATCTTTCCAACTATATAAAATTTATAATTTTTGAATGTCTATAACTCAAGATATGTGCGAAATACATCACCATATGCAGAGTAAGCGGGCTTAGCACGTTTTTACACGTTTTGAGCTATCGGGGCCTCTATAAATAGAATCTTAACACTCTTAGGGTGTGTTTTTGAACCCTAATCACACCTAGAAACTCAGAAACGGCTAAGAAGAGAAGAAATTCAAGGATTACGAAGAGATAGCTGTGGAAGAGGGTTACACAAATGGTATCAGAGCGACACCTCTCCCAGTACGGTGTGGTTCGGGGACGAACCAAGCAGAAAATGGTGGGCATGTAACACCCGGGTGCCGACGAGGGCGGGAAGTGGTCGCCGGTGTAAGAATGCACGGACAAGGAGCGGCTCCTGGCAGACTTCTAGGTGGAGGGGCACATGAATGAACTGATTACACACCCGAATGAGAGGGATCCTAAGACTGTGTAGGTATGGAATTATACAATCGAGAAAGACTTATATGAATTGATTGGTACTACCTATACTAACAAGATGCATCTTCTTTTCGGGAGCCCATCACTTAAGAACTCTACAGTTAAGCGTGCTTGACTTGGAGAAATTCTAGGATGGGTGACCTCCTGAAAAGTTTTCCCAGGAAGCGTGTGAGTGAGGACAAAACACACTGAAAAGGCCCGTGTTGGTTTGTGGGGACAGTCGTCAATCCATAAAGCAGCTAGGGATGTTACATGAGTTGTCCCGTATCCTAACGGGAATGATGATACTTTTGTATTGTGCAGCTATTCTCTAGCGGGAATGAGGGAATAATGTCACCCTTTGAATAAGCATCCTAACGGGAACGAGGGTGTGTCACATTCACTAGATGAACATCTTAACGGGAATGGAGGTGGAACACCTTAATGGGAATGAGGTGGAACACCCTAACGGGAATGGAGGTGTGCACTAGGTGGAACATCCTAACAGTAATGAGGGTGTGCCCCGATGTAAATTAGGGATGGTGACAGGAGTGGTAGTGGCCACGATAACGTAAAGACATGGTGACAGACTGGAGAGGTTACGTTAAAATAAAGTGTTAGATTGCCCGAGAGTAAGGGTAGAGGAAGATATCGTAATTTGATGATGATTGTTAGTTATGAGTGATATTATGTCTGTAACAATTAATGTCTAATTTACTATGAATCTTTTCCGCTTTTGATGATAGAACTGCTTCTTATCCCCTGTACTCTTTTTGTATGTTTTATTTTATCTTTTATGGGATCGTGCTTGAAGACCCTGTGGTTGAGCTGAACGAGGAAGAATTGGATGTAACTCCCTATGAACCGGAAGCCGAAGGTCGAGTCGTGACCCATGGTGATTAGGGTCTAAGTAGTATATGACCAGTGCGTCTTGCGAGACGTTTTTAATATGTTTTCTGTTGTTTAACTTTTTGTGTAAGTATATGTCTGTGAGGGATCATACTGATATCCCCAACAATGTTTTGTAATATGCATAATATACTTATATTGTGATATGCTATTCTATATGAAGTTGTATACTTTGTAAGTTAAGTTTTAATTTTTACGTATTTTCATATTAAGCGCTTGAGTAAGAAAGTAGTTAATGAAGTTTTAGTATAATAAAACATCGGGGCACAATGGGGTATCTCAACGCTCAAGCTCCTCCGGAACACCATCACCATCACCTTGCTGCCAAAAAAGTAAATTAAATTAAATGATTATGTTTGGATAAAGGCATTTACAAAAAAATAATGATTACTTGCTTCAACCAAAAGTTTTTTCAGATCACTTGCTGTTTCCTGAATAATTTGAAAGGCATGATTATCAAACAACACAAAGGACGCAGCAGTTCCATTTTGATCTTTGACCGCAACATGGACCTCGTACCTATACATATAAAAATAAAATATCAGATTACAGGTTGGGATAATATTAAAGATTAATTGTATTTGTGGAAATTTTAACAATTGGTAAGTTGAAACAAATAAAATTATATGGAACAAACGTTATTTAATTTGTCTAACATACAAAAGTGAAAAATAGTGTAAATTTTACAATAACTCCATTTATAAATATAAAATGAAAAGATATTATAAGAAGCCATACATTGGCAAAAACTTAATCACATGGAAATGATATTAATCTCTTCTTGGCGCACATGGAGTTGTCTAGTATATTGTTATCACCCATTCAATTGCTCAAGAAGAACTTAATGACTATCTACTCTAGCTGTAAACATAATGGAGGAGTTGTCGTGCACACAAAAAAAACTCGACATAAAGTTCCTGCTATAAGTCATGTTACACTATAATTTTGTAACAAAGAGACGAAAGTTTTATTATTCATGGCCCAAAAAAAGTCTTGAAGGTTTAAATTAGTTTTAAAAAAAACTGCACATAAAATCCTTAGATTCCCACTTACAGAGTCCATGATTTAAGTGTTGGAACATCAACCCTTGCTAACAGAGAGGTAGAAAGGAATTTACTGTATTGTAAGTATTCTAGATAAAGTTAACATGAAGACTCAATTTCCTAAAAGTAATATAGATGAGCGGCCATTCTAACTATTGAAATTCTACATGCGCAAGATTAGGGAACCCTCGAGTACAATAAAACTAAATGGGCATATATTAAAAGTTAAAAATTGGAATGAAGTATAATGAATGAGTGAAAACAAAAGAGAGAAAATAGAGAGGATCACTTACATTTGATGAGCATACAAGTAATATCCTGTAACTTCCGATGTGAAAATGGTGGAGAAGTGGATGTGCGCTGTGGGTCTTTCCAGAAAGATGAGAGATGAACATGGTCCTTTTTGCTCCAATTTACAGTTGAAAAAAAGAAAAAGAAAAATAGGGAAATTGATAGGACCCATGGCCCAAATGAAGTTGGGCCATGTGAAGATTCTCTACTACCTAAATTTAGGGATCCCATATCTTTTAGGTACTGAGTTGTCACCCAATTAGTGGGTTTGTTATTTATTTGTTATTATTCAGTAATTAGGTCATTTTTTTTTATACATGTAAGTCTCTATATATGGTAACAAATGATATAATGAAGGTAGACAAAATATTAACAAGAAAACTCTATCTTCTCTCTTATTTCTGAAATATAGGAAAGTTATCAACTCACATCCCCATATCCATACCCTATCAGAAATGGAGATGGAAGTTATGGAAGATGGAAGTTATCATTAGAGAGTAAAACATTTGAATTTTTTTGAAACCCGCTAGAAGTTACAAATAGGAATGAAATTTTTATTATTATTAAAATTCTTTCCACAAATCATTTATTGCCCTTATTGATTCAGGTGCAGATCTAAATTGTATTCAGGAAGGTCTGATTCCAACCCAATATTATCAGAAAACAATACAAAAGCTCTATACTGCAAATAATGAAAAGCTTCAAGTTATGTATAAACTTGAAGAAGCCAGTATTTGCAACAATGGAGTTTGTTTTAAAAATACCTTTTTACTAGTTAAAAATATGTCTGAGCAAATCATTTTAGGAACCCCTTTTATAACTCAGCTTTATCCTTTTGGTGTTTCTGAAAATGGTTTAACGACAAAAAGAAATAATCAAGAAATTCTTTTTGAATTTTTAAATCCAATCAAATCCAAAGATTTGAATGCTCTTTCTGAAAATAACTTTTTATCCATTCTCAATGGAAAGCAAAACCAAATAAATTTCCTTCAAAAAGAAATTGTATATCAGAAAATTGAAAAACAATTACAAGATCCTTTGATAAAGGAGAAGGTAATTGCTTTGCAAAAAGAATTTGAAATAGAGGTATGTTCCATTATTCCAAATGCTTTTTGGAATAGAAAAATTCATACTGTATCTTTACCGTATGAAAAGGATTTTGATGAAAGGAACATTCCAACCAAAGCAAGACATATTCAAATGAATAGTGAAACTTTGGAATTTTGTAAAAAGGATATACAAGATCTTTTAAATAAGAAATTGATTAGGCCGAGCAAATCCCCTTGGAGTTGCACAGCTTTTTATGTAAATAACAATTCTGAAATTGAACGTGGTGAATCTCGTATGGTCATCAATTACAAGCCTTTAAACAAAGCGTTACAGTGGATCCGCTACCCTGTACCAAATAAAAAGGATTTGATTAAAAGACTGCACAATGCAATTATCTTTTCAAAATTCGATTTGAAATCCGGATATTACCAAATTGCTTTGAAAGAAGAGGATAAGTACAAAACTGCTTTTACTGTTCCGCTAGGGCACTATGAGTGGAATGTTATGCCTCTTGGTTTGAAAAATGCACCGTCCGAATTTCAAAATATAATGGATCAAATTTTAAAACCTCACTCTGAGTTTGCTTTAATTTATATTGATGACATTTTAATATTCTCAAATTCTTTGGAGCAACATTTCAAACATTTGAATGTTTTCAAAGAAACAATAAAAAGAAATGGAATGGCTTTGTCTGCCAAAAAGACAAAACTTTGTTCGACAAAAATGAGGTTTTTGGGCCATGAAATATTTCAGGGCACAATTACACCAATCAGCAGAAGCATTGCCTTTGCTGATAATTTTCCAAATGAATTAAAAGATAAAACACAACTTCAAAGATTTTTGGGTTGTTTAAATTATGTTTCAGAGTTTATCCCTAATATTAGGATAAAATGTAAGCCTCTGTATGCTAGACTTAGGAAGACTAAGAATCCAAAACCTTGGTCAGAAGAATTGTCTAGATTAGTGACTGATATTAAGCAGGAAGTCAAGTCTTTACCGTGTCTTGGTATTCCTCATCCCGATGCTCGTCTAATAGTTCAGACTGACGCATCAGATAAAGGATATGGTGGTATCCTACTACAAATCCTTCCAGAGTCAAAAGTGGAGCAAATTGTCAGATATCACTCTGGTCTTTGGATCTCTTCACAAGAAAAATATAGCACTATTAAAAAAGAGATTTTATCTATAGTACTATGTATTACAAAATTTCAAGATGATCTTTTTAACAAAAGATTTTTATTACGTATAGATTGCAAAGCAGCAAAAGATGTTTTGGAAAAATATGTTAAAAATTTGGTTTCAAAACATATTTTTGCCAGATGGCAAAGTCTTTTAAGCTGTTTTGATTTTGAAATTGAATATTTAAAAGGTGAAAATAATTTCATCCCTGATTATCTAACCAGGGAATTTTTGCAGGATTCTACAAAAGCATGAGCGGGTCCCGAGGTGGACATACCAGAGGTGGGGCATCCCCTTCCTCTTCAAAATCAAGGCCTCTCACTTTAGATTCCTTTGCACCTAGTGCAAGCAAAATAGCCTCTACCCCAATATCGGCCCAACAGCCCACCAAAAATACCTCTCTTGAAATAACCAATCGTTTTACCCCTCTAGGTAAACCCCAAAATACTTCCCCGCAAAGCCCACAAATTACCCAAATTCAAAATCTCGAAAGAGAACCCCTTCAACAAAAATATAAGCCCCATTGTCAAAGGTTACTTCTTTTGGAACCCGAGATGGGTGATCCTTCAAGAACTGTTAATGAACCTTGGAATATTTACTCTAAATATTTTCAAGAAGGATGTGGATGGATTCAACCTTTTGGATCCAAGAAAAATTTAAAGTTTTATCAATTTATTTTGGTAGATTCAGGATCTGCTGAAATAAATGAAAATGAAAATGATAATGCAAAGGGAATAGTGGCCTATTCTCAGTGCAAGATCATTAAAGTGTTGACCATGTCAGATTGGGGTCAACACTCTCTTAAACCAAAAAGATTCTCTCGGGTATTCGACCCGGCAGTTTATGATTATAAAGATTACCAAGATGCTTGGGAACACTTCTTAAATATTCCCAATCAAAAGCATTCATGGTACTTCATCATTGTAAGTAATCAATCCAAGTATCCTTCCTGGTTTTTGGATTGGTTTGTTAGGCATGGGTTGTCCGTTGAAATACTTCCCAATGCCCTCCATTCAACATACTTAGAGTTTAAAACTCTAACCCCAAAATTACAGGCTCATGAAAAATTGTTACATTTCTGTGCACAATTTGGAATTTCATGGCTCCTCAGATATAGCTATGATATTCATGCACATCTCCCAGAGCCTTTCCCAAAATGGATTTGCGCTTCCATACTTGTATCTTGGTGGCGTAAATTTAATGAGGACTTTGTCCTTTCAAAATTTGAAACATGGAAGAAACATGGGTTGCAAAAGAGAAGACTTCCCCAGTCTATTGCTACCCTAACAAATTCTCCAGTTAGAAACAAAGATAAGTGTATTGTTGGAACTGCCTCATCAGTAATATCGCAGCCAGCCAGTCCCTTCTCACCATATACTTTAACTTTTGATGCTGCTTCACCAGCCGAGTTAAAGAAAAAATTGTTAGAAGCTGCTTCAACTGTTGGTTCAGATGAACATATAGAAGAACCAGTAATTGCAGGTGAAGACTTTGTAGAATTCAATCCTTATCTGGAAAATAATGATCCAGATGCAGGATTTTTTGAATAAAATAATTCAAAATATAGTTTTGTCGCATCTCCTCAGTGGAAGAAAAGATGGCCGATAGAACTACTGTTCTCAGATACCCACTCAAAATATAAAATTATTAAAGCAGAGTCTTTCAGACACAAATGTGGCCGCCCATGTGCCATTCTGCTTTATTAAAGAAAAGTTGTTTGTCGTGACTTGCCGAAAGCAGATTCGTGGCAGACAAAAATAATAGTTCAACAGTGAAAGCTGGTACCAAAGTCAAAAGAAGAATAGTACCTGCTTTTCCGGATTTGAACCATTTGAAATCCGTGTCTCGAAGCTGAAGGATCCTCCCTCTATGTAACGACCTTGAAGACTCAGTGTAGAGCATCGCTTAATTCTCTCTGAACTTACTAATCTTCTCTCTTGTGTAATCTTGCAGTTTTTTCAAGTTTTCCTAAGAGCTTCTTGTATTTGTAAGTTCTGTAATATTTTCTCAAGTATCTTGTAAGAATTCGCCTAAACTGTGGCAAATAGTGAACTTTGAAATCAAATATTTCTAGAATATTTTCATACTTTAAGATTTTCAAACTCTGATATTTTTATTTTACTTTTTCACCTATTTATCTTCAATATGTCTCTAACATCTTTTGGTGAAATGATCCGCAATGGCCCTTTTGGTATCAGAGCCTAAGGGTTCTGGTACTCAATACAGTCTTTGAGTTTTCCTTCTTGCAGCGTTGGTAAGCCTGAAGGGTGTTCCCGGTCGTAAAACCTAAGGTAGGTAGTAAATCCGTTGGTAAGCCTGGTGTTCCCGGTGTTGGTAAGGTTAAGTTCAATGGTCTTTCTTAAGTATTAGAGCTTCTAGGCTAGGCTATCATGTCGAGTCTCTTAAAGATGATTTCTAAAAAAGGAAAAGAGAAAATTGAAGAAATAGGTGAGCCTAGCTCATCTCCTTTTCAAAATGAATTTCAAAATTCCTCTTTGATAAATGAACAACAAATAATTTTGCCTGATATAGAACAAAAACTTTATAATTGGAGTATTCCTTCAATTAATGTTTCTGAGATATATAAAACAAAACTACTTGATAAGTTCAAGTCAGATTTTATTATAAAAACAGCTGAGTATACGATCAAGGTAGATAAGACTCAAGAGTCTTTAAATCTTTTAAATATATCTATGTTAAAAGAACATAAACAAAAGTACAAGTTTTTACATATTGGTTTAATCCAAGTTGCAATAAAACCTTTGCATATATAGACTTGGTATAAACACCCCAGTGTGTGTATGCCTAAGAGATACTCGTCCTGCAAAGTTCGAGGATCAAATCCTTTCAATAATTGAGACCAATCTTCATGATGGTCCCACTTTTTATAATAATTTTCCAAATTATACCATGTCTTTAGAAAGTCTTGGTAAAAATAAACATAATATAAAATTGGATATCAAAATAAAGGAAGGAATCTGGAATCCCAATTCCTATCCAATGGCTGTAGTATATAAAATATACTATAAAGCCATGCGAACGAATATTTCGCCAAAAGCATTGAACATATCTTCCAAAGAAGATACTTTGCTTTTGCAAGTAAATTTAAATAAATCAAATGCTGTTACACCAAGGAGACTAAATAACAATGAAGTCTCTAGAAATTTAGAATGGAATCTACAGGAAATTCTGCCTCCTGAAGAGCCAGAATCTTTTGTTATGTCAGTTCCCATTGAATATTCTTCTGGAAATGTTTCTATTAGTTTTGCTCCTTTGAATAGGAGTAATTCAACTAGATCTTTTAGGACTTGTCCTGAAGGATCAAGACAAACTAATACAAACAATTCTCGAAGATCAATGGATTCTTTCCATTCTTTGAGATTAGCAGGGGTGAGTAATCATCCTGTTATTCCTCAACCGGAATATAGGGTTGAAACCCCTATTACGATACCGGTACAACATGAAATACAGAGAGAGTCTCCGACTCTATCTGAGGTTAATCAAGCCTTCGAAAATATGAATCAAATTTTTGTTTTAACAAAATTTATTGTGGATAATCAAAAAATTCAAAAGGATTTTATGAAACCTAAGTATGCCGATAAAATAAAATGGTTTTTCTCGTCGTTTTCTGAACCTGAAATAAGACTATATCGTGAACAATATATTTCTTATTTAGAGGAGGTAGAGGATGACACTATTCCCTACTTCGAATGGTTTGAAAATCACTGTTTTCCTCACCTAGAGTTAAAAGTCCTTAACTCTGCAAAAAAGATTTGAAATTACTTCTTTACCCTTTTTGGTTTTCCAAATCTTTTTTGCAGAGTTAAGGACTTTTAACTCTAGGTGAGGAAAACAGTGATTTTCAAACCATTCTAAGTAGGGAATAGTGTCATCCTCTACCTCCTCTAAATAAGAAATATATTGTTCACGATATAGTCTTATTTCAGGTTTAGAAAACGACGAGAAAAACCATTTTCTTTTATCGGCATACTTAGGTTTCATAAAATCCTTTTGAATTTTTTGATTATCCACAATAAATTTTGTTAAAACAAAAATTTGATTCATATTTTCGAAGGCTTGATTAACCTCAGATAGAGTCGGAGACTCTCTCTGTATTTCCTTGTACCGCATCGTAATAGGGTTTCAACCCTATATTCCGGTTGAGGAATAACAGGATGATTACTCACCCCTGCTAATCTCAAAGAATGGAAAGAATCCATTGATCTTCGAGAATTGTTTGTATTAGTTTGTCTTGATCCTTCAGGACAAGTCCTAAAAGATCTAGTTGAATTACTCCTATTCAAAGGAGCAAAACTAATAGAAACATTTCCAGAAGAATATTCAATGGGAACTGACATAACAGAAGATTCTAGCTCTTCAGAGGCACTTTCCTGAGATTCCATTCTAAATTTCTAGAGACTTCATTGTGATTTAGTCTCCTTGGTGTAACAGCATTTGATTTATTTAAATTTACTTGCAAAAGCAAAGTATCTTCTTTGGAAGATATGTTCAATGCTTTTGGCGAAATATTCGTTCGCATGGCTTTATAGTATATTTTATATACTACAGCCATTGGATAGGAATTGGGATTCCAGATTCCTTCCTTTATTTTGATATCCAATATTATATTATGTTTATTTTTACCAAGACTTTCTAAAGACATGGTATAATTTGGAAAATTATTAAAAAAAGTGGGACCATCATGAAGATTGGTCTCAATTATTGAAAGGATTTGATCCTCGAACTTTGCAGGACGAGTATCTCTTAGGCATACACACACTGGGGTGTTTATACCAAGTCTATGCAAAGGTTTTATTGCAACTTGGATTAAACCAATATGTAAAAACGTGTACTTTTGTTTATGTTCTTTTAACATAGATATATTTAAAAGATTTAAAGACTCTTGAGTCTTATCTACCTTGATCGTATACTCAGCTGTTTTTATAATAAAATCTGACTTGAACTTATCAAGTAGTTTTGTTTTATATATCTCAGAAACATTAATTGAAGGAATACTCCAATTAGAAAGTTTTTGTTCTATATCAGGCAAAATTATTTGTTGTTCATTTATCAAAGAGGAATTTTGAAATTCATTTTGAAAAGGAGATGAGCTAGGCTCACCTATTTCTTCAATTTTCTCTTTTCCTTTTTTAGAAATCATCTTTAAGAGACTCGACATGATAGCCTAACCTAGAAGCTCTAATACTTAAGACAGACCATTGAACTTAACCTTACCAACACCGGGAACACCAGACTTACCAACGGATTTACTACCTACCTTAGGTTTTACGACCGGGAACACCCTTCAGGCTTACCAACGCTGCAAGAAGGAAAACTCAAAGACTGTATTGAGTACCAGAACCCTTAGGCTCTGATACCAAAAGGGCCATCATGATCATTTCACCAAAAGATGTTAGAGACATATTGAAGATAAACAGGTGAAAAAGTAAAATAAAAATATCAGAGTATGAAAATCTTAAAGTATGAAAATATTCTAGAAATATTTGATTTCAAAGTTCACTATTTGCCACAGTTTAGGCGAATTCTTACAAGATACTTGAGAAAATATTACAGAACTTACAAATACAAGAAGCTCTTAGGAAAACTTGAAAAAACTGCAAGATTACACAAGAGAGAAGATTAGTAAGTTCAGAGAGAATTAAGCGATGCTCTACACTGAGTCTTCAAGGTCCTTATATAGAGGGAGGATCCTTCAGCTTCGAGACACGGATTTCAAATGGTTCAAATCCGGAAAAGCAGGTATTATTCTTCTTTACTTTGACTTTGACCACTTTTTCACTGTTGAACTATTAATTTAGATCTGCACCTGAATCAATAAGGGCAATAAATGGCATGTGAAAGTTAATTTGAAAATTAAAAATTATATATATATATATATATATATGAGATTTGAAATAAGGAACCATTTTTTCTTGGAACATATTGATTAGCATAGATATAGATGTTATATTTAATTGTGAGGGGTATTTTTGTAATATAAAAAAGTGGGCCGTTGGGCCATGTCGGCACGAAAGGAGCCCAATTGGCACCGAAAGATATCGGAACGGGTTATCCTTTTACTTTCACGGAGCAAAAGGACTATATTACCCTTCCTCTGTCTCTCTTTTTCCTTTTGTTTTCAAAAATCTGTCATCTCCCTTTCTCTCTCGCTCTCTTCGCCCTAGATTTCCTATTCTTTGCTTCGGAAGAAGGAAAGAGAAAGAGAAAGAGAAATGGCCTTTGCTTCTTTCCTCGGCAGAGCTCTATTCGCCTCTGTTTTCATACTCTCTGCTTACCAAGAGTTAGTCCTTCTTCTTTCGTTTTTTTTGTTTGGTATTTGTATTTGTTATATATTTCGATGACTTGTTATTTGTTTTATAACATCATTGTAAATTTTATGGATTTTCACTTTTTTATTAACTTAATTTATGTAGATTTTTAGTTGTTGACTTGTTGTGGTAGTTGCTATGCTTGGATCTGTCACGTTTAAGGTCTGAGCAAAATAACGGCATAGATCTATGCTTTGATCTCTGCGATCCTTTTATTTGTCTCGCTATGAAATGAACTGTTCAGGGGAATATGTGTTTTGCTTTGTAATGAAACGGAATCGAGTGATTTTAGTGGTTTGTAATTACATGGTATAGTGGTTACTGCTTAAATTCTACTACCAACTCGTGCATACCTGCAAGCACTATAGTACTATACGAATTATGATTCCGTTATTTGAAATAATTATCGTTGACTCAGATGGGTTTATGGGCAAATAACCTTTTATAATAATTTCGGCAACTATCCTCCCTTGAGCTAGCTTTTGGAGTGTACTTAGACTTACTCTTATGCGGTATTGGAACCTAATTTAGTCCTCATGTCGGGCTACCCCCAGATTTCCATTTGTTTTCAAACTTCACATTGCAGATGTCAAGTCCCCGGTGTGATGGGTGTGTGTTAAGTCTCACATCAGATGAGGCAAAGATAAATGAAACTCCTTTACTATTTAGAGTCTTAAAGTCCTTATATGTTATAACACAATGGTAATGACTAAAGGGCGTAAATTTTGAATTTTTAAGCTGCAACAGGGTATCTCGATATCATTATGTTGAATAAGTGCCATATCTATTATTCTGTTGGGGTAATGTGGATTTGTGCATTGACTAAATTTTGCATCAACTTTGCCATGTTTACATTCTTACTAAATTTGGATTACTTTGAATTCTTGTGAGTAAGCGCCTTCATAGTTAGTTAATTGCAAGAATATTCAATAGTACTTGATTTAAGAATTCATCGTGGGTTTAAAAAAGTTGACGGTGTTGCTTGCTTTTGTCTACTGTTTACACTAAATTAGAGACTATAAGCTAAAACTTCTTTCCATTTGACATTTTAATTATGCAAACACTCTTGTTAATTATGTGTGACGGATTTTCTTTTCCTTTTATTCTTTGTCAATTCCTTTTTATGCTGCAGCAAAGTTTATTTTTATTGAGTGTTATGTTCTTTACTTTTATAGATTTAATGAATACGGTGTTGATGGGGGACCTGCAGCGAAAGCACTCAGACCAAAATTTGACGCCTTTACATATCGAGTGCATTCTCAAGTTGGCTTTCAACTTCCAGAGATTGATGTTAGTCTCTCTCTATCTATCTATCTCTATCTATTATCTATCTCTAACTCTCATATGAGGAAAAAAGCATTATTAAACACAATAAACTTTAGTAAAAAAAAAATGTAACTGGTTAGAAGAAGAATGGGGATGTGGGGCCGGTGGTTAATTTAAGAGGAATATGAATGATGTGGAGACTGCACGAGTTTAATAATGTTTTTCCATTTTTTGGTATTTTTATCAAATGTAGAGCTGACATCTGATTAATGGTTTGATGAAACATCTACCTTGTATTAAATATTAAATAATACTTTTACCTTTGTTACCCACTTGTTTAAATAGGGTATCTTGTGTTATATGGACGAAGTATTAATTGGTATGAAGTGTGTCATTATCCTTGAGACTTATTGGTGCTTGCCCATATTGAATTTTGGGAACCGGCAAAAGGATCACGTTTGTGTTGGCCGTGAATCATAAAATTGAGAAGTAAAATAATAGAATTGCAGAACTGTTGTAAAAAATGAATGAATATGTTGGAGGTAGGCAGGGGTTGGGGACAATATGAACAATACATCACAATCAAATTGATTTTCTTGTGTTACAACTGTGATGCATATAGCACGTCCTTATGTCCTCATGTCAAATTGTACATAAATTAGTAGCTACTGATTGAGTTCTCCTCAGTCCTCCCTTCTGCATTCATAGTACATTTATTTTTGTATATTAGAATGTTGCCTGATATATTGATGTCATGAACAGCTGAAATTTTTAATTGCTGGGGCTATTGTTCTCAAGGGCATTGGAGGTGTTCTTTTCATACTCGGCAGCTCTCTTGGTGCTTTCCTTCTGGTTTGTAGTCATATTTTCTCTATGAATATATTGGATTTTATATTCATCGCATTTGCTCAGGTTTTTTAAGTTATGGCTCATTTTTTCTTCCCCTGTAGCTCCTGCATCAGATGGTTGCTACTCCAATCCATTATGATTTCTACAATTATGACAGTGAGGACAAAGAATTTACTCAACTTTTCATCAAATTTACACAGGTCAGAGGAGAGAGTTCTCTTTTATTTTAAATTTATTTTCATACCTCTTTGCCCAAAGTCAGGCTGCTATTTCAATGTTACTTGATGTATTGTTGCAATTGTTTATCAAGTATAATTACTTCTTGCAGAATATGGCTCTTTTTGGAGCGCTGTTGTTTTTTATCGGGATGAAAAACTCCATTCCTAGAAGGCAACCCAAGAAGGCCCCGAAAACGAAAACCTACTAGTAGCAGCATTGGAGGACCCTTTTACAAGGAGTGTGTCTCGGGTTGTTTCCCTGTTCTTCATTATACCCTTTCTCCAATCCTGCAGGATTTGGCTGGGGTACTTTCTCTGGTTCAGAGTCAGTCTTCCCCGGTTTGAGTTTTGTAACTGTAGCATCACTCTCACATGAATTCTATTAGTGGCTATTATTTTTTCTTATATTTATGGTCTGTTAGCTCGTGGGAGGGGGAATCAGAGCCTGTGAGCTCAAACTTCAGAGTGCCAATTTGACTATTTCTTTATGTTACAGTGATCTTGATGTAAGGTTCTCAAACTCTCTTACTGGTGAACTTTACCGGATTCCTCCACATTCGTACATGGTGTGTTTCCCTTATTTTTTGTAACCGTATTTTAAACACGTATTCTATGATGGTTTCTCCACTTGCATAACTTGTATGAATAGATTATCTGCTTCGTGATGTGATGCATAGGTCTTGCAAAATTTTTATTGAAATGATAAATGTGAGAACAATGGTTGGATTTGGACTAGCCCTCTGCTAAGATCCCTAGCTATTATGTTATATACCATAACGTGAACAGCACATTAATGGAATAATGGTGTTAATATATGGAAACTCACTGGTATATGGGATTACAACCTTTGCTTTGAACGACAATAAGCTTTAGATAATGCATGACGATATTATGGGTTTTTATACTTTGGAGCTATCTTTGGTAGAAGGGCTTTGGTTTTACCCTGGTCTGTTTTCTGCCTTTAGGATCTTTGCATAAACCAAAAGGAATTAAATTGTATTTCTCGTGTTAATAAAGTGAGCAAAGCAAATCAATAGTTATAGAACTGGAGAAGAATGTAACTCATTAACATGAAATGTGTATCACACAAACTACTCGAAAGAGTGTTTATAGTCTAAGGATGGTGTATTAAGATTTATATCAAATCTTAATTAAAAAGAAAAAAGTGTGACTTGAACAAGCATCTAGTCTCAAGGCCACTTTTGGAATTAGGCCTTGCATTTTTTTTTTTTGGTTTTCATCTTGCAAAGTTCAAAACTTTTGTTTGTCTTACAAAACAGACGGTAAGCAAGCACCACTTGCTTTGTGGACGACTTGACCATCAGTAATTTTATCTATTGTCAAACTGCTCGTAATTTGTCATTTTATTAACGATGGCCTATTTGTCTGTAAAGTGAGGATCACTTGGCTATTGATAATGGTTGTAACAAAAGTTACTGACGGTTTGACCATTTGAACTATCCCCCAGTCTTCTTAGAGCATCTTCTATGCTTTTTATATAAGCAACTCATTGCAAGTCTTTAAACGAGTCTATATATGCCATCTCAATTTTAAGATACTCGGTTAATTTTCACTCTAATGAAGTTTCTATCAATAAGTTACTTAACTCACAAATACCCTCTCTCCAACATTCCATATTTTCTCCCACTCTCACACTCAAATGCAAAAGAAATAATATTTAAAGGCTAAGGAATTCTCTCTCATGGTTGCTTGTATAAGTAACTTTCTCTAAATTTAAGCAACCCAAAATCACATATGGTATGTTAAAATAATATTTTATTGTTAAGAAACCCATCCATTATAGATAAACAACTAGCATTGAAGTTGTTCTTAGGGGCTCCACTAGGCCCCATAAGGTGAGTTTAGGCTTTACCAAAAAAATAAACAAAGATTGAGTTTTTGGATTAAAAAATAAATTAGAGCAATTGAACAATTAATAATTTATAAGAGTAATGATTTGAAGAGTAATAATGTTCAATATTTCCTACAAATATAACAATCATGTTTTTTGCTTCAAAAGAAAATAATAATAATCATGTTTTCGATTTCAGGTTGTGAGTAATGCTTTACATTTCTTTCTATCTAATCCTTAGTCAGAGACAAATGATCAAACTTGTTTATCATTCTTCTTTTCGGCAGTCGTCATCCAAGTGGCATTGTAAGTTACAAGAATGGCAAAAGCCAAGAAAACAAATCAAACAATATACAGGCTTCACCACTTCAGAGCTAGAAGGCAGACCTTCACCACCCAGCCCCCCAATTTATATTGCAAAACCTTTTGGTCCCAATGGGATGGATCGTACAAATCTGCAGTTAAGCCTATTCGTCCCGATTGTGAGGTTTAGCTATCACACCAAAATTAAATTGTATAGTTCAAAATAAATCAAGTTACACAAAATACCAAAAGCTCTCCCACACAGTCGCTAACGACAGCCTTAATTTCAAACAGATAAAAATTAAATTGTCAAAACCGCCAATTTAGGCATTTTAAATTTTAGGTTAAAGTAATTTTTTAGTCCCTGCAGGTGGCGCTGATTTTCAATTTGGTCTATATACGTAAAAAGTTATCAATTTGATCCTTGTACGTGACACTGATTTTTAATTTGGTCATCGTCGCTAATTGGTCCCTATATAAGAGGACCAAATTGCAAATTATTGTCACATATAGGGACCAATTCAACAAAAAAAATTTGAAATCGGTCTCTAGTGACAATTATTTTCAATTTGGTTCCTATAATTGATAATAATTTATAATTTGGTCCCTCTTATATAGGAACCAATTAATGGAAAGGACCAAATTGAAAATCAGTGTCACGTATGGGAACCAAATTAATAATTTGGTCCCTCTTATATAAGAACCAAATAATGATAAGGACCAAATTGAAAATCAGTGTCACGTATAGGAACCAAAAGATTACTTTAACCTAACTTTTAAAATAGGATTGATAAATAAATTAATGTAGTATATAGTAAGAATTTAATTAGTATACTGTCAACTCAAATCATTGATTGCATGTGAATATAAAAATCTTTACAAACAGTACATAAAAGTTATACTTTAACATTAAGATAAAACAATATTATTCACTTATTAAAATAAAAATATTTTAAATTAACTTGTTAAAATACTTTTAAAGATCAATATAAAATGGAAATCCTTTATCTTAATACTAACATAGTACGTGAAAATTGAAGTCTGGAAAATTGAAACTGAAATTGTAGAACCTCCATAAAGAGGAAGCTCTTCCCAAAAATAAGCGTATGCCGCTAGGGCTGATCATCAACCCGTGACCCGTCCGAACCCGAACTAACCGATTGTCATTTTTTTGAAACGGGTGGGTTCGGTCGGGTCGACGGGTTATTCGGGTGGAAAAATTGGATAAATATGGGTATATTCGGTCGGGTTCGGTTGCCGCGATATTACAACCCACTCCAGAATCGAACCCGACCGAGTACACTGAGTTTTTTTTTTTAAACTTTCCGTATGCCTCTGCTTCACTGCTTGCTCACGTTTTCTGACTCTCTAGAACCACCCACCCCATTTCTGACTTTCTCTTTCTCCCTCTTCTCTCACACATAGCTCCCTTTCTCCATAGCTCCTTCTTCTCTCACACATAGCTCCCTCTTCTCTCACACATCATCAAGATTTTCTCTCGTCTCCCTCCTTCATCTCAGACACGTCTCTGTCTCCCTCACTCTCGGTCTCTCTTCCTCCATCTCATACTCGTCTCCCTCATCTCCCCTTTGTCCAGGATGAACTCGGATCGGCCCGTTGGAGGCGCGTCCGTCCAAGCGGAAGTGGTGCGTCCATGCGAGTGGAGGTCCCGGCCAGACAGAGATACAACTACGACGGTGGGGTTGGGGGTTGTCTTCTCCTTCGCAGTCGCAGATCCGCATGAGGCGACAAGCAAGGTTGGTTGGTGTTGTCTTCTCCTTCGCAGATTTGCACGACGGCGGCGACAGCAGAATCGGCAACGTTGGGTGGGTCCGTGGGTGTTGTATGCTCCTTTCGCAGATCCGCACGACAACGGATGCGGTGTCTTCGACTCCTCGGACCTCGCCCTCCTGCTCCGTGCGGCTTCGAGCCTTCGACTCCTCCGGTCCGATGCGATCGTGCACACGGTCATGGTGGACTCGGTGGAGATGGGGTCGTGGTCTCGTGGAGAAGGCGGAAGGGTCAAGGGACCAAGGGAGAAGAAGAAAGGGGTTTCGCAGATCCGATCAACAACGAAGAAGACGCTTGTATTTATTAAAGTTTCATCCTTTTTACTTAAAGTTGATTTCTTTGGTTGTTTTCTTGGATGTTTTATGTTCAGATATATTAAAGTTTCATCCATTATGCATAGTTGATTTCTTTGGGTGTTTTTTGAACCTTTTCTTCTGGTTCTGGGTTGTCACTTGTCACTGATCTGTTGCTTTCTGTTTCTGTCTTCTCCTCTGTGTACGCCTTTTTTTTTGCTTCCTAAACCGTGCGTACCCGCCCGTGAATCCGCCGACCCGACGGCTAACCGACCCGTTCAAACCGAAGCTTCAATCGGTCGGGAATGGGCCACGTTTTCTGAAGTTCAAAACCGACCAAACCCGAAACGTGTCACCCGAAACCGACCATACCCGACCGATGCCCACCCCTACATGCCGCTTAAAGTGATAAGCACACGGTATTCTTTAGTAAAAGGCGAAAGAATAGTTCGCTCTGTGCTTAACACACGGCTGCGTGACCTTTAACAATGTAGCTCACTCATTTTATAACGTGAACACTTTACTCCACCCACTACACTATACAATGTGGGCTTTGGTCAGAATCAGAAAGGCATCCTTGCCACACAGTGGCACACACACTTCACTTTCCGCGCTTCATCTTCAGCATCATCATCTTGATATCCAAGATTATTCTCAACCTTGTCTACCACAGCATCAGCAAGGTTGTCCTCGACATATTCAAGTGTTCAACACCACCCGACATAGGGGGAAGGTAAAGGATAAGAAAGAAAATGGGTAACTGTGTTGCTTTGTATTTGAAAACTTACCCATATCAAATGTAAAGCAGAGAACAGCTTCCACCAAGTGGCAATTTGCTTTTGGTTTTCTATTTGTTAAATTGTTTGTCCTACCTAATGGCAAGATCATACTTGAATGACAATTTTGTTTTGGTTTCATAATTTAGCACTAACATAACAACTAGCTTTCATGTCCATCACTAACAACTTAACTTTATTTCCAGTCTAATATAGCAAAAGGGTATCATAAATGCAGAGTATCACTTTTTTTCAGTAGCACTAGAAGAAAGATGCCTATAGAATAGTACAGATGTTTCCGAGTTTAGAGAGAATGAGAAGCATTGCCTACCTCTTTCTTCAAATTGGTTCTGTAAAGTATCAACAAATGCAGCAAGGTCTGGAGAGCAAGTCCACATATCATACCTCCCAAAAGTCCCTAAACGTGAAACAAACTTCAGAAACATTAGGGAAAGTTCTCTATTTCTTCCTCTTATTTATCAATAAAAAAAAAACTTTTACCTAGAAAACATTAAATGATAGTCTTTGGATAAAGAAGAGTGTCGAATGAAGACATTTAAGCAGGTATCAGACAAACATTTTTCACTTAGCATTGAACAATAGCAATGAGCAACTCTGTTGTTTTCCTTTTCTCTCATTTTTTAAGATCCAAATGTAGAAAAATTAGTATGTTTTACCAAATTTATGATATGTTTTCCCCTTTTAGAAAGAAGATTTTGATGTAATGGACAGGGACGGACCCATGAATTTTATGTTGTGGGATAAAACTCATATAAATTTGCAACATAAAAAACATAACATTTTATTTCTAAAAGTATAAACATACATCATAATTGTTCTCTACGAGTTTTCATATTTCAACATTATAAAATTAAAAGGTCCAAGATGAAGTGGACTACAAGATTAAAAGGAGTGTAAGTTTTTCAATGGAGTATATCTGCATAATACTTTTTTCATGTACTAAAAGATATAAGTATAATTTATTAAAAAAAAAATCGCAATTAAGTGGGGGCACTTGCTCCCAGAGTTGTGGTAGTAGGTCCTTCCCTGGTAATGGTAATGGAAATAGAAATAGAAATAGAGTACAACACCTTAACCCCCTAGATTTGCTTTATAACCAAGACGGAACCCCAGTGGAAGGCCAAACAAGTAATAACAACCTACATTGATGTAACTCACAGGTCTTCGCCACCCACCTCTAACAGCTACTTGTTTCTCTTAACAGACTTTTCTGGTTGAAGGAGCCAAGCTCCTAATGATAAGGCTATTATTTTTAATCTCTTTTATGTTACATATATAGTTGAGGTCCTCGCTCCTCACAAAACTGGCCAAACAATAGTAGCAGGACAATACATAACCTTGGATACACTAGTCCCTATTAACATACATGCATACATAACATGAAGGAAAGTCTTCCAAATCACACATAACAAAACAATATTATATATACATGTCATTGTCCTCCTCCTTGGCCTAGCCTTTTTGGTCTCCAATGTTGAACTGAAAGACCAAGAGAGAACCTCGTGGGTTTGAGTTTCAGCTCCCGTGGCAGCAGAGAATCCAACTCTGACCCATTCCGGAAGCAGAGTCTTCAAGTCAACTTTACAAGAGACATTATAATCTTGACCCCTATCAGGGTAAGATGAAACAACGCTAAGGTTCCCACTGACAGGTTCATAGGTTATCTCCACAAGGACTATTACTTGTCTCCTGTTCCATTCTGTAACAGCAGATCTAATAGAGTTAGCATCAATACCAATGTGTATATAACTCAAACTCAACAGCAACAACTTGGTTTGCAGAAGTGTTGAGTGCATTTTCAGGACTAAAGAGTCCAAGGTAACCTCCAGAAGAACCACAAGGGATTGTAGTGTTTGTTGGTGCAATGAAGAAGGTGAAATAGTTATTGAATCAGATACAAGTATATAATATAACACACAGCCACGGGCATATAATGTAACAAGAAAAAGAGGAAAAAAGAAAGTTCATGATTATCACATGATATCAGATATATGTCTTACCTCAACTAACCATTAGCTAGTACTATTATATCTCTAATATAATTTTCCAAATCTTAATGGCCGAAATCTGTCCTTCTAACATCTTCATATGATGTTTCATAAGATACCGAGAATTCATCAAACTTTATAAGGATTTTTAAAACTCTATGTATTTGGTCATAATGTTGAATTCCTATTTTTGAATTAAAAAAACAACTAATCGTTGGGGACTTTTAAGATTTTTTATTAATTGTCCTAGTAAAATATTCATAACATTATATTTTGAAATTTAAATTAAAAATATATTTTTCTATCACATTATTTCTCATCCAAAACCCACCCTACAATTTTAAAATGCCTTATTCAAACACACTTCAAAAGGACGTATCTTCAAATTTAGACACAAATAAGAATATTGTTTACTTAGAAAATGTGACGAAAGATTTACATGAAATGGAAAAAAAAAACCCTCTAATTATGAGTCGTGTGTAAAAAACCGTGAAAATGAAGAAGTTTTTGTTGTACAGAAAATGAAGAAGTCTATGTAATGGTCCATGCAATTAATTAAATAATGGTTTATTTTCTAGAAGTACCGCATGCCTATTGTTCTGGTCCTCCGGAACAACCACCATGGCCTTTTTTTTTTTTTTTTTTTTAAGTAAAGCCCCATTTTAGTCCCGACAAAAATACAGAGATTATTTTAGTTCCTGACAATTACTAATGTGGGACACGTTAGTCCCTGCATTGACTTCTGTTAGCCAGCGTCCATTAGTTGGGTGACGTGACCGTTAAATCGTCCGTTAGTTAGGATAAAGGCCCATTTTGGTCCCTGACAAAAAAACGTGGTACTCATTTTAGTCTCTGGACAACATTCAGCTTCTTCTTCCTCACCCAATTAGCAGGTCAGTTTGAAACCCGAAGAACCCTAATTTCTTAACCTTCAAATCTGCCCCAATCTCATGTGCATCTAGGGGTGGAAATAGGCCAGGCCGCCCGACAAGGGCCTAAGGCCTGGCCTAGCCTGTTTAATAAAAAGGTCATATTTAGGCTTTATAAAAAGCCTTTTTAGTTAAATAGGCCAGATTTAAGCTTATGAAAAAGCCGGCCTACTTAAAATTAATATTATTTTTAATTAAATTAAATATATAATATATAATAAAATATTAATTTTATTAAAAAATTAAATATTTAAATATATTATTTCTAATCCTAGCCATTTAAAACCCCCATATTATTCTGGAATGTTAAAAAGAAACCCTATTCACGTTTCAAAGAAATAAACCCCCTCCCTCTTCATCTCCCCTCCATTGTGCCGCCATCCTCAGAAATAAACCCCCTCGCTCTTCATCTCCCCTTCATTGTGCCGCCATCCTCAGCTACAAGTTTTGCGTTTTTTTCCTCTCCCTGCTTCCTTATTAGTCGTCATTACCTTTTCTAGTTCCTTCCATCTGCGAGTCTGAGCATCTCGTCTTTGTTTCGGTCGTAGGCAGCGTCTCTTCGGTGCCTCGTGGTGGTTCGTGACGGAGCCTCGCGACGGATCCAGTTCAAATGAAATTGTGGCTCTCGGTGGTTACATCTCGCGGCGGCGGACTAACTTGAGGTGGCGTGGGCGGCGCTGGGAGGTGATGGCAGTAACGCCGTTTGGCGAGGGGAGAGCTGGACACGGCGGCGCTCATGGCGGTGTCAGTTCTACCTGGATCATCTCAGATCTATTTACTACTGGGTCATCTCAGATCTGGTGTTGTAATAGCATTGGTATAAATGTAATGAAGGTTGTTGTTTCTTGTGTTGTTTTGGTGCTTCCTCTTCTTTTTTCGCCTCCCCTTGTTTCTTCTATAACCCAAAATTATATATTTTGGTGATGTGTTTGTTACTATTCTGTGATTTTAGTGTTTGGTATTTTATGGCCTGAGGCTTATTTGGTTTTTTTTTTATTAATTTGAATTTTGAGACCTACTTTAATTTTTTCTTTACAAATATTAGTAGTTTATTAATGTGAAACAGGCCATTAAACAGGCTTTCAGGCCAGGCCAGACTTTTAAAAAGGCTAGGCCAGGCCTTAAAATTAGCCTATGACAGATAATAGGCCAGGCTTAGGCTTTATATTTTTGAAACAGGCCAGGCCTATTTAGCTAAAGCCTGGCCTGGCCTGGCCTATTTCTACCCCTATGTGCATCAACCCTATTATTTCCCCATCAATGTGCATAGGCTATTTGCCAAAGAATCACTTCTCCTCGCTGTCAGTTTCGACTCTTTCCTTCTATGTTTGTAATTGGGTGCTCATTTTTTGAGACACTATTTGGTTTAATTTATTTTTTTGTTCGAAATTAATTGCATTTGGGATTTTCGTTTTCCTTTTGATATTTGTTCACCATTTTTTACAATACAGAAATAAAATTGCTTTATAATTGGTATAACTTTGAATGGATCGTAGCCTTTGTTTTCTTTCATTTATTTAGATTTTAGTGTTCGTCTCTGAGGGGATAAATTGGGAGGAATGAAAATCACCAATGTCAATTTTCATTCCTATCATTATTGTGACACCCTTAACCCGAGTATCACATTAACTACTTTGTTTAAAATTAAATAATCATTATTAGTGAGTTGTCGGTTTACTTTCGGAAAACTTAGGATTTTTAAAACCTCTTTTCGAAAAATAATGTTAATGTTTACTTTCTAAATAATTTTAAAAACAGAAACAACATATATACACAAAACTAATGCAGAGATGCTCAAATACATCAAGTTCATTAATCCTTAAGCCTTTTGCCTTTATATTGACAGGCTTCTTGACATAAATTTTTAGAGTGACAATTCATAAGATCCATTACATGATACCAGATTAAAGTTAAAGATAAGGTTAAGGAGTCATAACTAAACATCAGTTATAGAAAACAGAAAGCATCGTTCATACCAAACTACCCTAAAAAGGTTCCTAAGAGCTGGTCAACATAATGAAATTCGTTAGGTAGACCCTTATAGTCATCCCCGCCTCTAGGAGGTGTAGCTGGTGCTGCCACCTGTACCTCTACTCCCTCACCGAGAACATCAACATCGTCATCACCAGGGGGATGGTACTGGGGCTCATCCTCCATCAGCTCTATAGGATCTTCCTCCACGAACTCCTCAGGATCATCCTCTATCGGAGAAGCTGGAGCTGCTTTCGGCTGAGGCTATACTTGAGGAAACTCAAGATCCAAAAGGCCCCGATTGGCCAGATGCTGCAGATAAATCTCCATAGGTGGTAGCCTAATATGGACAGCCTCAATAGTATGCACGTGTTTCATATAAGCGGCCTCTGAACCCACTACGGTACATACGGGTCCCGTATAAGTAGCTACGCGCGATGACCCTGGAGCAAAAGTCCACGCAGTGGGGTCGTCTCCGTTCTCAAACAGCAGAACTCAGGACCGGGAATGTGCCATCTGAATCATGTTCAGGTCCATCTATTCTCAAGTATCAACAATCATCGTCGTTTTTGAAAACATGACACTTCTATATTTTGACATTTTGTCCTAGTCTCTGGAGACCCCTACTCCATACAGTTTTTTTTTGAAAACAGCGAGCTGATCAGGCTCAATTGCCACTCAGGCACAAATAGCCAACACATGTACATGGCTCAACGCATGTGGGTTACAAAGCACACCGTTCTACACAAGGCACAGTGAACAAGGCTCATGGAAAGTCATGGTCCATCAAGGCACCAATGACACAACTAGGGGTGTTCATCAACCGATTCAAACCGATTCAAACCACAAAAACTGAACCGAAAAATCGAATAAACCGAAAACCCAAAAAACCGCAATTTTTTATTGGATCGGATCGGATTTTGGATCCTATAATGAAATCCAATCCAATCCAAACCGATCTATTATATACATATACTATTATTTTTGAAATTATAGTATTAATCATACTTAAACATTATTCTTCATACTTTTATATCCCTCATTCTCTTTAATATTTTTGTTGGAATGACATATATAAGACTATTTAGAATAAATATTAATGTCTTGAAGTTATATTTTACTAAAAGTTTTGGTGCATAGCATATATATATATTTGATTGAGTAATCATGAAAAATAGGAAAACAATTAAGTAAATTTGAAAAATAATTAGCTACAATTTATTTGTAGTCGATTCAAGGAAAAAAATAGGATAAGTAGGAGTAGATATAGAGAATTAATATAAAAGAACGTGTTAAAAAATATCAATAATTTTTTTCTTCTCAAACTCCCAAATTAAAATGAAGAGTATCTTTTATGTACTATTAAATAAGTAGAAATGACACTTGGCGTTAGAAAAAAAAATAAAGTATGACAAAAACCGAATTATCCTATCCAATCCAAATCGCATTTGATTGGATTGAATCAGATCGGATTTTTTTAAGGAAGCAAACCGATCCAATCCAAACCGCACGATGTTTTTATCATTGGATCGGATGACTTTTTAACTCAAAACCGATCCAATCCAATCCGTGAACGCCCCTAGACACAACGCCGCATGAGATACCTCCCCCTTCTAGGCATACACACAAAACATTTTGGTCACGTATGCCAAATGCATGTAAAATCATTTTATTCTCGCAGCTTTTCTTTGTGTTTCATTCTTTCCTTGTCGAGGCTCAAGGCTCATGACCACCTGTGAATTTAAAATGTCTTAAAGCTTTTATTGTCAACACAGGACGTTAAAGTCCGAGTGTCCAATCACAATCAGTCCTAGACCCGTGCACTAGTCTAGAACTTTATGGTAGTAGAAAAACAGTATTTACCCTTTTTACTCCAATTCTCACGTTTATCACAACGTTTATAGAACACACAGTCTACAACAACGTGTATAGGACACTCAGTCCACAACAGCATATATAGGACACACAATCCACATCATCATATATATAAGACACACAGTCCACAGCGTTGTGATACGGATCATGGATCCACGTGTCATAACTCTAGTATCTCGACGTCTCGGTTACTAGGTTCACTTTTCAATGTTATTTTTCATTCAGTGAAAAACAAATACAACAAAACCGAAATTTTCCGTAACTTATCCAAGTTATCAGACATCTCTTTTTGAATAAAAAACTTTTAAAATAAAAACTTTTATTTTTAAATTCCTTTGTCTAAAACTTTAAGTTTCGGAAAAATCCATTCTTATTTCCATAAAACCTTTTATTTTGAAATCTTCTTTTTCCCAAAACATTTTAAATTTCCAAATAAATTCTTTTCAAGTTCCAAGATAAACATGTGTTTTCTTCAACACATTTTTTTAAGAAATTAATTTTCTTTTTTATATAAAATTACTTAAAGTTTGCCATTGATTTTTCTTTAAAAAAATGGTTTTTATTTATTTTTCTAAAATTTTCATCACTCATTAAAAATTACTTAACTTCCCATTTTTATCAAAAAACCTTGTTAAAAGAAATACTTACTTGTGATTTTCTTAATAAATATTTTATTAAAGTTTTTATCTTCATTATTTGAGCTCTAACCAATGGTTAGGCTTCCATGCAACAACTTCAACACTTATACCACAACTTCAACATATATAAAAAACATGTATATTTTCATAAATCATCAACACATCATGAACTCAAAATCCAACCAAAACAGGCACAACAATAACAACATCAATCAAACACATCAAAACAAACACACTTGGCATATAATTATCATAAAATAATTATCCCTCAAGCTTTCTTCCCTTACCTTAATCTGACGAGTAAAAAGGTCGTAGTTTATCCGCGTGTGAAAGGAACGAACTTTGTTATCTTGTTACGCTTGCAAATCTAAACAAAGTTAAGCAAGTAAAATAGGTTAAAATTTTATAAAATCACCTTATTTTTATCATGCATGTTTCGGCATTAATGAGAAAATTGTGATAAAAATTGTGTTTTCACAAGCTCTTGGATCAATGATCCTTAAGCATTTTAGAGAAAAAAACAAGGCCCAATACCCTAAAATAAAAACTTAAACCATCTACTCCATAAAGAGTAGGTTTCGGCCTTCTCATAAAAATAGGTAAAAAAATTGATTTTCGACTTTCTATTTTCATGCATGTCATTAAAACAATGATTCAAGCAAACATCTTCCTCAACTCCAATATTAGAGTTTCGACCTCCGCATAAAATGGCCAGGAAAATTTGATTTTTCAACTTTATAAACACACGCATGCAACCTAAATAATGATCAAAGCATTCTCCTTTCAAAATTTTAAAACAAAGCCATTTCAACTTTTGATTCACATGCATGTTTAAAAGAAAATGATCAAAACAATGTATTTTCTTTAAAAATCAAAACCAAGCTTCTTTAACCCTCACAGTTAGGGTTTCGGCTCTATCAAGTTAAAATGGGTAGAAAATTTCAATTTTTATACAACTCATGGAATTAAAATACTTGTTCCTAAGGATTACAAAACATGCATGTTGAAAATATAACAAAAACACTAGCTTTTCTTCTCTATAGGGTCTCGGCCACCCTAGAAAATAGGCTTGGAAAATTCTTTGGTGACATGCAAGGGCTCAAAGTGATAAAAGAGATGGGTATGAGTTTACAAAAAGTGATTCCTTGTAAAAACAAAATTCTAAAAACCTTGCAAATTCAACTAGAAAGATGAACACGCAAAATGAAAAAAAATAGCATGCATGTTAATAAATAGGAATTATTTGAGAGAATGAAGATGAGAGGAAAAGAAGTATACCCTTGTTGATGGGAAGGAGATGAAGGTGATGGAGGTTCCGAGCTTCCAAGAACACACATGATGAATTGTAGTAAGCAAGTGTGTGAGTAGGATAGAAAACGAGTGAATGAGCTTTGAGAAAGATTGCAAAAGATAAGTAGAGAGTTTGAGAGTGGTATTTATAGAGGAATGGGGGAGGGGGTGCTGCTGCCCATGAGAGGAAGGAGGGTTTTCAAAAAAAAAAATTCACAATTAGAAACTTAATTTTTATGTTTAAAATAATTGGTTTCTTGTAAAAATTGAAAGAAATAATTATGTGTAAGGTAATGATGTTAGGAAATTAATGGGATCACTATTCATATCACCTCAAGTCTTTTCAATCCGCACAAAAATCTGATTTTGATAAATCTTGAATGTTAAAATATTTAAATGAAATGATGGTTTCTTGCAAAAATTAGAAAAATGATTGTTATGTAATAATTGAAGTCTCTAGTCAAGTCAGATCCATCAAAATCTGCATATCATGCCCCATCAACTCATCACCTAATCATTTTAAAATTATTTTGTTTCCTCCTGGTTCCATCGATTTCCCGATTGTGAAAACCGATCGTGTTTTCCTTCGTTAATTTTTCACCCGAGAAATTTTTATATTGAAAGAAAATTTATAAAATCATGGAAATTGTTATAATTGAGTTGGGAAAAAATAAAAATTTTATTTTACAAATCAAAATTTATTTTCCGGGCCAGTACAGCTTAATTGACAGTGAAAACTCAGATCGGGATCGTCTGAAATTTCTACCGGAAATTTAATATATAGTAGTTTCCTACTATAAAATAAATTATGAAATTAATTTAGATTCATTAAAATAATTTCTCAAATTTAGAATATTACACGCTTACACACATAGATAAGCACAAATTATAGAACAATAGAAAAAATCGGGGGGTTACAATTCTCTTTACCCTTTTTGATTCCTAAACAAGTGCTTTATAATTTGTATTTCATGCTTTTGCTAAAAAGGGAAAATTAGATGCCAGTATGCTGCACAATTGTGGGATAATAGAAATGTAGAACTATTTTAGTTTTTCCTGAACAAAACATTGTTGTGTTTTAGTTTTGTTTCTTTTCCCTTTTTCCTGTTTAATCCTCTTGATGTTTGTGCTGAAGACCCAGGGAAAATAGATTCTATCAGTGAATTGTATCTGCTGATAACTCCCTCCCCCACTAGAAACAATGAAAAATGATAGGATTGTACTTATATACTGTAAGGAATGATTTGATATTTTGGTCCCTAAATGTAGTTTTTATAGCCTGCTAATGTTGTTTTGCAAATCATCAACTTGGATTCAACATACTTATTCTGGAGACATCCTTTCAATTCAAAGATGCAGGGGTTTTGAGGCCTTAGTCTCTGGGAGGACAAATGATATGCAAAGATTGACGTAAATGAAAGGATAACTGGTCTTGAGTGGCTCAATCCAACACCACGCCCCACAACGTAAGTGACTAAGAATGCCCATGCCTATGCTTTTTTATGAGATGTTCACCTAATTTCTGTGCTATAACTCACCATTTTTGGAAGGGCGATGGAACTTTGAATGGTTTGGTTTTGGAAGTCCATGGTTGTTTGCTGCTAGATTTATATTTGATTGAGTACTCTCTTTGCAGATTTACTTTTATCTTGTCAACCATTCATGGGGAAATGCAGATTGAAGGTTAAGGCTACTGGGTGTTGGAACCAAAGTGGTTTTGGATTTAATAATCTCTAAGTTTTGATGCTAACAAAAGGATTAAATTTACTTGGCAAAGTGTTAGTTGAGATCTAACACTTTAATATAAGTAAACATAGGATAAGGTTTCATTGAAAAATATGCATCCACCCTTGTAGACGGGCATCCACCCTTGTAGACGGGCTGCTTACCTTGGTAAAGTTACTTGTTTATTTAATTTAATAGACTGGTTTTCTTAAGTGAACGAAGCTCTAAATGTTTGCTAGACGAATACCAAAATAGCTTGTTTAGATACAACAAGTCCAAAGGCTTGATAATAAGCGCATCCATCTTGTCACGTAAGCAGACGGAAGTAATTAGTACAAGTAAATGAACTGAAACATAAAGTAATCTAGTAGACGAGCTCTAACCACCACGTCACCAGACGTAGATCTTTATAACTCATTGAGGAATAGCAAGTCCGAAGACTTGATAGACAAGAGGATATGCCACGTCATCATACGAGCAAAATAAAATATTGAACAGACTTAGTCTCTCATATAACTAAGTAGACGGAGTTTCTTTTTAGACGAGCTTCATCCTTGAAATGAATTAAATGCAATCTGAATCTCTTGAATTTATTTCAAATGATTGATATTTATTTCAATAGAATATTTGTTCTTCACATTTGTTTTATCTGCTTTAATGTTTCACCTTGTTGTAAAAGAAACATAGTACCATCAAGAAATGCAAAAAGCAGAATCATACAATAAGATATTGCAAAACGATCTGTACGATGACAACTTTATGGCTGAAAAAGCTAGATTATACACAAAGGAGGAACAACAAGTTCTCAAGCTACAATGCTCAGATCATCAAGCCTCCAATTTCATTCTACCTCAAGATAACCAAGAGTACTATTCAACATTGCCACAATCAAGCTATCAGTTACAACGGATATCATGCATTAAATGCTATCTCTAAACGGGATTATTCAAAGTAACCGTTAAAGAAATACAAGTGAAGAAGAAGGTCACTATAAATAGGAGACCTGAGATACTGAAACAACAACTCTTGACTGCACAATCTTACGAGCTCAACTTTTGTAAAACTACACTCACTCATACTCATATTTCTTTAGAGAACAAGAGTCAGTATTTCTTAGTTTGAATATTGTGAAAATATTCATCTGATCTTAAATTGTCATATTCTCGCACATAGTGAGTTAAGAAGATCAAACATTATATTCTCACACATTAGAGTTAGAGCCTAAAGAGGCTTGGTAAGAAAGAAATACTTGTAGCCTGGAGAGGTGTTGAATACTTGACTGTAATCTATTTTGAGAGTAGTGGAGAAAATCCTTCAAGTAGAAGGGACTGGATGTAGCTCTTGGTTGGAAGAGAGTGAACCGGGATAAAACATCTTGCTTGATTCTTCTATCCCTTATCTCTTACAGCTTTATCTGTTTCTTACTAACCGAGGGGTTTTGATATTGTTTTTGTTAAAGTCTTTTTAAAAGGATTTTTTTTCTTTGTGCTTGCTTCTGTTTCTAATCTCCTTGAGTGCAAAAATTGTTTTAAAGGTTGTTTTCGAAAATTATTAACAAACACAATTCAACCCCCCTTCTTGTGATTGCCTGTGTCAACTTCAGTTGGTATAAAAAATCAGCCTCGAAAGGGTTGAGCATCTAACAAGTGCTGAGGAAGAGACAAATATTTGTCTCATGGCAGACACTGCATCAGAAAACGAATACACTGATGCTGAGGTAATGGACTCTGATCCGTCCACTATTTAAAATGCTTTTGATGAACTGTTGCATGAGTCGTCTATACTATCACGAGAATATAAGAGTCTCAAAAAGAAGTTTTCTAAACTGTCTAAAGAATATGATAGGGTCTGCACTGAGAAACAAAACCTCAAAAATGAAAATGACATACTAAAATCAGTAAATGTCAGTCTAGCTGACAAAATGATGTGTGAACCTGATGTTTCGTGTGAAGTTGCAAAACTGAAACAAGATATAACATATCTAACTGATTCTCTGTCAAAGCTTGTAGGTGGCTCAAATAAGCTTAGTCTCATTTATGATAAATCTGGTCTTGGTTATGACAAAGAGAAGCAAGACGCATCTCACAAAAAGTCAAAACCACTTAAACAACATAGAGGTTCAAAAGTTCCAAATAAATATACCAAAGCTAAGTCTAGCTCGTCCAACACCTTTTGTAAAGTGTGTGGAAAAAGTGGTCATAATACATCTAGATGTATACACAATAAACTTGTTAAGCATACTCGTCCAGTGACAACTAACAAGAAAGGACCCAAGTCAGTTTGGGTACCTAAAGATAAGATAATACATGTTGCAGATTTGCTTAACAACAGGAAGAAAACATATGTCTTGGTACTTGGACAGTGGCTGCTCACGACACATGATGGGAGAAAGGTCTATGTTCCAAAACCTTAAGCCCAAAGATGGTGCCTGGGTCACATTTGGAGGAAATCAGAAAGGGAAAAAAAATGGTATAGGTAAAATTGGTAAACGTCATTTTCCCTCCATTGATAATGTTCTTTTAGTAAATGGCTTGAAGCACAATCTACTGAGCATAAGTCAATTATGTGACAGTGGATATGAAGTGTCATTTGATAAGAACATGTGTACTGTCAAGAAATATGATGGATCACTTTTATTCACTGCAAAAAGATAAAACAATCTCTATAAGATTGACTTGGAGGATCTCTCAAATCAAAGTGTCTCATATCTAGTGTCCATTGAAGATGAGCGATGGATTTAGCACAAAAGGCTAGGTCATGCAAGCCTGAAATTAATTTCAAAGCTAAACAAGCATAACCTCGTGAGAGGACTACCAAACCTTAAGTTCAAATATGATGCTCTCTGTGATGCATGTCAAAAGGGAAAATAAGTCAAAGGTTCTTTTGAATCTAAGAATGTTGTTAGTACCAATAAACTACTAGAGTTGCTACATCTTGATCTTTTTGGTCCAACAAGGACTGCCTCTGTCAGTGGTAAGAAATATGGTCTTGTCATAGTAGACGATTACACTAGATGGACATGTGTTATGTTCCTAACTCACAATGATGAGTCTTTTAAGGTCTTTTCTGTATTCTGCAAACGTGTACAAAATGAAAAAGGTATGTGTATCACTTCAATCAGAAGTGACCATGGGGGAGAGTTTGAAAATGAGCTATTTCATAAGTTCTATGAAGAAAGTGGCATCCTTCACAATTTCTCAATACCTAGAACACCACAGCGAAATGGTGTGGTAGAGAGAAAGAACAGATCTCTTCAAGAGATGGCTAGAACTATGCTTGTTGGTGATCGCCGGCAAGTGTACCGGGTCGTCGCAAGTAATAAAAATAACACGGTAAGTAATTACCGAGGTCGAACTCAGGGATTGGGCTACCAATTCGACTAATCCGCGGGAAATCCGATACGTTTGGTCAAGCGAGAAAAGGTGGTTGAGAGAGAAAGAATAATATCAAAAATTCAATTAACGAATCTAATAAACTAATTAACTAAAAATCAGAAATTAAAATGTCCAAGGTCACAAATCCACCTACCCAATATGCATACCCAAGTGATGATGAATTCCTCCCTAAGTTCAATTACAATGTCAACCGGGACCCCCAAATTCTCCTATATCCACTCTCGTGCTCAATAGGACGTATTCGACGATTGGATTAATTACTTACTAGGTCTCATAATCCTAATCTCGAATTTGATTAATTCTTGTTCCCTATAAGGTTGCACTAATCTCCTACTCACTCTCGTGTAATATTCGATTAGTGATCCCAATTCAAGTTCTAAAATGCGAATCGCCTCTCGGCCTCAACACGTTTAACTAGTTAATCACGCAACACATATGATCAACACAATCAAATCAGAATTGGAAAACATTTATTGAGAAAAAGGGAGAAAGACATACATCACATCGAATCTACACTGCCATGGGTGGCTTCATTGTTTCCTCAGACGATGGGATCAGTTCCTCATGCTCATAGACAAGCAATCCGACATAACCACCATGATAAAATAAAAAGAAAAGGGAGACGCAGCTCCAAAGAGACAAGAAACTACCCTAGACGCTACTCTAAACAGTGGAAAAACTACTAGGATTCGCGGCCCTCCAAAAGCCCTCCTGCCTCCTCAATTCTGATCTGAAACAGCAATATATAGGATTCCTGATCTGCGCTCGCTCGCGAGGCGAGAAGCCTCTCGCGAGGCGAGAATTAAAATTGGCGCGCTTTCAATTTGAACTCTCGCGAGGCGAAAGTATGTTCGCGAGGCGAATCTTCAAACCTTCCTCTGTCACAGCCGTGACCTTCATTACGGCTAGGCCGTGATTATCTCTGTCTTCCAGTGTCTTCAAACTCTCGCGGGGCGAGATTCTTTCGCGGGGCGAAATTCAATTCTAGGATGTGATCTTCATCACGGCTAGGCCGTGATGGTCTCTGACTTCCAGGTCTTCATGATTCGCGAGGCGAGATTGTTTTCGCGGGGCGAGCCAGAGTGATGATTGTTGCTGCTTTATCTGATGTTCATGCTCGCGAGGCGAGAATCCACTCGCGAGGCGAGTATCTCCAGAAGTGTTTTTTCCACTGCTTCTTGGCTTTCCTTGACTCCCGGAGCTTCACTTATTGAACCTGAAACAACAAAAGCAACCACAAGCGTAATTCTATCCAAAATAAGCTAAAAACTACACAAAAGACGCAAAACGAGTCAAAGTCCAACTTAGGAACAAAACAAGGCAAATTTGGGCGAAAACGAGATTGAACTCGAATAATTTGCACAAAAACCACGGTCCATCTAGTTATAAAACTAGATAAGCCAGAGGCTTATCAAAACACCCCAAACTTAAACCTTGCTTGTCCCCAAGCAAGCTAAAACTCAAAAACGACTCAAGACTTGGCAAGCCTAAAGGAATCAATCGATTTCGCACAAATTTCATGCAATCAAAACAGTTTTTCTCCAATGATCTCCCCCCTTACATCAATGTAATCCCCACATTCATTTACTTTAAACAATTTGAGAACTTCATCATTCATGCAATCATTAATCTAAGTTGAGGTTCAGAGTCACACACAAAAAGAGGATCACCAATTTCAAACAATTGCCTTCCTCACAAGGGTATGTAAAATTTCACTCATTCGCTCAAATTCGTCAAGGCTATCAACTTTTCACTCAATTTCACGTATCAAGAGCACTTCCCATGAATTTGATTTTCATCTCAAACATAGTTCCCACGAAAACATGCATGCAACATCAATAGGTCTTTCAAAGGTTGTAATGGGGCCTGGCTAAGGGTAGGATAATGAAGGATATTTAGGCTTAAGTCCCTAGGAACTAAGAGAGCATGAGCATTTTGACACTTTTTCCACTCAATTTCCTTTTTTTTATTTTTCTTTTTGTCTCGGGTGACTACAGCCTTTTTCCTTGCTAATCTTTTGATTTGCCCCTTTTCTTTTTTGGCAAATTTTTTTTTTTCAACCTTTATTTTTCTTTTTCTCACCCCCAATATGACACATCACCTTGTAGCCACCCCAAACTTAGTTCCTCACAACCATTCTCTTGCTACGCTTCCATGCTCTCCTAATCCTAAGATTGGGTTAACATGGTTTTTCAGATTTTGGCTCGTAATGTAGGGTCATCAAGAAACAATAGGTCAATTGGGCTCAATTTGGCTAACTAGGGAACATGCATTAGGGATGGTCCTTTTTAGGCCAAGTGGTTATTCAAAGAAAATTGCCTAAATCATTTGATGCAACACATAAACATGCAAACCATATAGAGATTCAAGCAAATTCGGGAAAGTGCAACTTAACAGTGATTCACACATTCAAAAACAGAGTTGGAGGCTCAAATCCTCACCTGGACATTTTGCAAATTGTTTGACCGAGATACGATTTCTAGTGTGTGCACCCCCCTCACCCCAAACTTATCATAAATCAAGTAATCACAACAAAGTTCTCAAAGTTCAGTTTTCAATTTTTAAGTGGGGATAAACTTTTCTAATTTCAGAACTTAGGGGAAATCATCAATGGTCAAATAATTCATGCAATCAATCTACGCTCAATCTAATTAAAATCCAACAAGCTTGCCGACACGACATTTCATACAAAAACTCTTGATCTTCTCAAATTATTCAAGAGTGACAAACAAAAACAAAACAAAAAGCAAAAACAAAACAAAAGTTAGGAGAAGAGATGGATACCTAGCTTGGGTTGCCTCCCAATAAGCGCTTGTTTAACGTCTCGAGCTTGACTTATTAAGAAGCATCCACCTGGATCCCATAGTCTGTGGTACAAGGGCCAAGAGACGCTCATCACGTGAGATCCTCCACCCGGATCAAATGGTAATTGGAGTGGAGATTGTAGCAGCAATATGACTTTATCATCAACTCCACCCAGCCAGTGTGTGAAAACTCCATTGACCTTTGTAATTATGAATTCACTTCCTCTCGGGTCAAATGGTGTTTTCTCGAGGAAGTGTGCCAGACGAGTGGGAGGGTCTAACTTACCCATGTCCACACATGCATGTAAGCCAACATAGTTATCCAATGCAGAAATTTTCGGTTGCTTGGCAAGCAGGGTGGAATCCACTACCACTTCGTCTTCATTTTGATCTATCCCCAAAACCAGATTTTCTTCAAATTGGGCTTCATGTGACCCTTGTACTAACTGCTTGCAAATCTCCTCGACTTGCGTTTTGAAATTCTGCATCACGCTTCGATCTCTTGTCACAGTTGGCTCTTGCCTTGGCCTCAGAGGTGGATAGCTCCTGGGAATATTGTTCTAGAGCAGCTTTCAACGGTGTTTGCTCATTCCATTCCCATTCCTCCTCATGCTTCATGTATGATTACACTATAAGCTTGTGCATGAGGGCAATTACGTCCCCAGCACCAGTGATCTCACAGGGATATATTAGGCCCAAAGTCATATTTTGTAACACCGTCCAAGGCTGGAAAATAAATAGTCTCCATGATTTGCAATCCACCTTGAAAGGGTACCTCGCATACAAAACAGGGCCAAGACCAAGTGGGATCAAGAAATAGAGAGATAATAATAGAAATTAAAAACAAAAATAAAAATAAAAATAAAAATAACTTAACCAAATAATCAAACTACCCTAAAATTAGGAAAATTGGTTGTGCCAATCCCCGGCAACGGCGCCAAAAACTTGTTGGTGATCGCCGGCAAGTGTACCGGGTCGTCGCAAGTAATAAAAATAACACGGTAAGCAATTACCGAGGTCAAACTCAGGGATTGGGCTACCAATTCGACTAATCCGCGGGAAATCCGATACGTTTGGTCAAGCGAGAAAAGGTGGTTGAGAGAGAAAGAATAATATCAAAAATTCAATTAACGAATCTAATAAACTAATTAACTAAAAATCAGAAATTAAAATGTCCAAGGTCACAAATCCACCTACCCAATATGCATACCCAAGTGATGATGAATTCCTCCCTAAGTTCAATTACAATGTCAACCGGGACCCCCAAATTCTCCTATATCCACTCTCGTGCTCAATAGGACGTATTCGACGATTGGATTAATTAATTACTAGGTCTCATAATCCTAATCTCGAATTTGATTAATTCTTGTTCCCTATAAGGTTGCACTAATCTCCTACTCACTCTCGTGTAATATTTGATTAGTGATCCCAATTCAAGTTCTAAAACGCGAATCGCCTCTCGGCCTCAACACGTTTAACTAGTTAATCACGCAACACATATGATCAACACAATCAAATCAGAATTGGAAAACATTTATTGAGAAAAAGGGAGAAAGACATACATCACATCGAATCTACACTGCCATGGGTGGCTTCATTGTTTCCTCGGACGATGGGATCAGTTCCTCATGCTCATAGACAAGTAATCCGACATAACCATCATGATAAAATAAAAAGAAAAGGGAGACACAGCTCCAAAGAGACAAGAAACTACCCTAGACGCTACTCTAAACAGTGGAAAAACTACTAGGATTCGCGGTCCTCCAAAAGCCCTCCTGCCTCCTCAATTCTGATCTGAAACAACAATATATAGGATTCCTGATCTGCGCTCGCTCGCGAGGCGAGAAGCCTCTCGCGAGGCGAGAATTAAAATTGGCGCGCTTTCAATTTGAACTCTCGCGAGGCGAAAGTATGTTCGCGAGGCGAATCTTCAAACCTTCCTCTGTCACAGCCGTGACCTTCATTACGGCTAGGCCGTGATTATCTCTGTCTTCCAGTGTCTTCAAACTCTCGCGGGGCGAGATTCTTTCGCGGGGCGAAATTCAATTCTAGGCTGTGATCTTCATCACGGCTAGGCCGTGATGGTCTCTGACTTCCAGGTCTTCATGATTCGCGAGGCGAGATTGTTTTCGCGGGGCGAGCCAGAGTGATGACTGTTGCTGCTTTATCTGATGTTCATGCTCGCGAGGCGAGAATCCACTCGCGAGGCGAGTATCTCCAGAAGTGCTTTTTCCACTGCTTCTTGGCTTTCCTTGACTCCCGGAGCTTCACTTATTGAACCTGAAACAACAAAAGCAACCACAAGCATAATTCTATCCAAAATAAGCTAAAAACTACACAAAAGACGCAAAACGAGTCAAAGTCCAACTTAGGAACAAAACAAGGCAAATTTGGGCGAAAACGAGATTGAACTCGAATAATTTGCACAAAAACCACGGTCCATCTAGTTATAAAACTAGATAAGCCAGAGGCTTATCAATGCTCAATGACAACTCTGTTCCTAGACACTTCTGGGCTGAAGTCACATTATCTTTCCTGCTACATTCGAAACGAATATACATTAGACCTATCCTGAATAAGACTCCTTATGAATTGTGGAAAGGACAAAAACCCAACATATCTTATTTTCACCCTTTTGGTTGTAAATGCTTTATACTAAATACTAAAGATCAACTTAGTAAGTTTGACTCTAAAACAGATAGTGGAATACTATTAGAATATTCTGAAACATCTAAAGGCTTTAGAGTTTATAATTCTAGGAATCTGATAGTAGAGGAAGGTATTCATGTCAAGTTTGATGACAAACAGTCTGATAAGAAATTATCAGAGCTAGATGAAGCATTTGCAGATCTTGATCTAAGCATTCCAGGAGACTCAACTGAGATAAAAGTTGATGATCAAGAAGATGACCCCACTCAACAACTAGAAACTTCCACTTCTCTACATGGTACAGTTCAAAAATCTTGGTACTTCAAGAATTATCATCCACAAGATCAGATTATTGGAAACCCCAATGACAAGCTAAGAACTATATCAACCTTCATAGAACGAGACAATTCTGCACCAGTCTCTGAGTTGGAACCAAAAACAGTGGACTAGGCTCTACTAGATGATGGTTGAATTCTAGCTATGCAAGAAGAACTCAATCAGTTTGAAAGAAGTGATGTTTGGACTCTGGTTCCCCTGCCTAATTACAAATCAGTCATTGAACAACGTGGGTTTACAGAAACAAACTTGATGAAAATGGTAAGGTAATAAGAAACAAAGCAAGACTTGTTGCTCAAGGCTTCTCTCAAGAAGAAGGTATAGATTATACTGAAACTTTTGCACCTGTTGCTAGATTAGAAGCTATTAGAATTCTACTTTCATTCGCTGCACATCATAGTATTGTGCTTTTTCATATGGATGTTAAAAGTGCTTTTCTAAATGGCTTTATTAATGTAGAAGTCTATGTTATGCAACCTCTGGGTTTTGAGTGTGAAACCCATCCTGAACATGTATATAAGCTTAAGAAAGCTTTGTACGGTCTTAAACAAGATCCCAGAGCTTGGTATGACAAACTAAGTTCCTTTCGTATGGAAAATGGATTCAATAGAGGAAAGGTTGACACAACCTTATTTAGAAAATCCATTAAGTCTAATTTCATAATCGTACAGATATATGTTGATGATATTATTTTTGGTGGTACTAATGAGTGTCTATGCAAAGAATTCCCTAAGTTAATGCAGAAAGAGTTTAAAATGAGCATGATGGGAGAACTCAAATTCTTCCTTGGACTTCAAGTAAAACAAACCATGGACGAGGTGCTCATCCACCAAATTAAGTATACGAAAGAACTTTTGAAGAAGTTTAAGATGGATGATTGTAAACCAATGAATACTCCTATGCACCCCACTTCCATAATGAACAAAGATGATAAAGAGAAAAAGGTAGACCAAAAGGTATAGAGGTATGATAGGATCTCTCGTATATCTTACTGCGTCTAGGCCTGATATTATGTTCATTGTATGTTTATGTGCTCGATTTCAATATGATCCTAGAGAATCTCACTTATCAGCAGTTAAGATAATTTTTAGATATTTAAAAGGTACTACTAATCTTGGCTTGTGCTTTAAGAAAAATGAATATTACAGATTAGTTGGTTTCTGTGATGCTGACTATGCTGGAGATAGGATTGAAAGAAAAAGCACTAGTGGAGGATGTCACTTCATTGGAGCTAATTTTGTCTCATGGTCAAGCAAAAGACAAAGTACCATTGCTTTATCAACTGCTGAAGATGAGTGTATATCAGTTGCAAGTTGTTGCTCACAACTTCTTTGGATCAAACATCAATTGGAGGACTACAATGTATTTGTAAGTAGTATTCCGCTTATGTGTGATAATACTGCTGCAATAAATCTATCTAAGAATCCAATTTTGCATTCTAGATCTAAGCACATAGAGATTAAACATCATTTTATTAGGGATTATGTGCAAAAAGGTGTGATTGATATTCAATTTGTAGATATTGACCATCAATGGGGAGATATCTTTACTAAACCTCTTGTAGAGGACAGATTTATCTTTATTAGAAAGCATCTTAATATGATACGTGTGGATTAATTTAGGCGACTAGCCTCGAGAAAATTTTGTTTTGTTAATCCTGCATCTATTACCTATGCTCGTCTAATACCTATTAAAAGTAGTTCGTCTATTGCATATTGTATTGCACGTCCATGTGACGCGTCCACTGAAACCGGTTACTGCGTCCATTGTATAGTTTCATACGAGATCACATCTGCCTGCATTTAAGCATTTTTTTGTGTGTTAATAAATTCATTTATTTTGTCTCAAGACAAATTTATCCTTTATTCTCTTTGCCGAGTCAGTACTTCCATCAATCCCATCAAGACTTTTTTATAGTTCCAAGTTACCAACGCCGTTTTATCATAATGACATGTCATGTCAAAAGTTTTTTTTTAACCTTTGAGATTCAAAATTCCTTTAAAAGTAATCTTTTCCCTCTGAGAAAAACTTTACACTTCCATAACCTCTCAAGCTATCCCTCTCTACCTCTCTATGCTTTCAAACCCTAAGCTCTCTGATCACCTAAAATGGCTTCTTCATCAACCTTTAACATGGACAAGCTCAACTTGGCAATAGAGCATTATTTCAACCTTGAAGTGCTGCAAGACTACAATCTAGACATAAGCAAATATGTTAATGCAGCCTGGTGGGGAGGACTCTTCACAGATAAGGTCTCTGTCTTTCCCAACCTGATCAGGGATTTCTGGATAAACGTCCAAGTGACTGATACTGACTTTTTCTCAACGGTGCTAAGAAAGAAAATTGTAGTCTCAGAGAAGACTATTACTGATGCAATTTCCTATGCTCAGGAGGGTTTGGTTTTTACTGAGTTGTGAGAAGAGGATCTAGGTGGCTCTGAGACTATTGAAGTCTGTCTCATGAAAGAAGACACAGTTGGAACTCACACTTGGAAGGCTATTGAAATGAAGGATATTTTTCGCATCCTTCATCAGCTTCTTAACAAAGTGGTTCTTCACAAGGTTGGATCCAAAGACAACCTCCCCTCTCTGCACAAATTCCACCTCTGCCATCTTTTCAATTCTGTACAGAAGCTTCAGAGACGCTGTGATGAATAAGAAAAGTCTCTCAGTACTTCCTTTTTGCCATCTTCTTTCCAAGATTTTCAAAGCTAAAGGAATTCATGAGATTCTTGCTGCAAAGACTCCTGAGGAGCACGCTAGGATATTGACTGAAAAACCAATGTCGGCTACAGACTTTGTTAAAATGAATATAGCCAACATGAACCTCAGTACCTATGCTCCTACTGCAATGGCCAAGACCGAGGAGTTAATGAAAGCTAAAGAAGAAATGGTGGAACAAAACAATGCTGAAGTCCTAGGAGTAAAAAGAATAACTAGGCAAAAGACCACTGCAACAAGGAAGCCTGCCCCCAAGAGACCAGCTAGTGGCATTGTTATCAGGGAACCTTCTGATGCCCCTGCTGCAAAGAAGCAAAGAAGAGTTATCTTCTCTCACAATGAAGATGAGGAAGCTAATGAGGACAACATTCCTATCAGTACAATTCTGAAGAAGTAGAAGACCTCTGTTGCTGCTGCTGAGGCAGTTGTGCCTGTTCCAACAATTGTTCCAACAAAACCTAGAAGGCAACCAACAAGAGAATCCAGATCAACTAAGACTTCTAAGGTAACCATCTCTGCCAGTGATCCTGTTCAAATAGCAGTAGATTCCCTAGTGTCTAGTTTAGAAACTAGGATTGATGATGTGCCTGTCTCCACTCCAGATGATGTGTACATTCCCACACCTTTTTCACCCCAACCAACACAAATAGCCACTCCACAATTTCAACCTATTATCCCTGTCGATGATCCCTGGTTCAATCAACAAGATCATGGCATTTCCCCTAGTGCTCCTTTCCCCCAAACCCTTGAGAACCTTATTTCCCTTCACCCCAACTTCTGTCCTTTACGATGGCAAATATGAAGATTGGGCCAAGGTGAAAAAGGAATGGAAAGTTCTGTTTCATTCTCACCAACCTAAACCCGAACATATTCCAAACAGATGATATCCTCTACTTGAGTATGAGGAGAAGTCAGACTACCTGTTGAACCCCTTTACCTACCTCATTCTGATTGTAAATTAATCAAAAATGTGCATTCTCAAATGTACAACAACTTAGGGTCATTAGTCACTCACCTACCCCTAAACAACTCCCCCCCAAAAAAAAAAAAAATTTACCCTAACCTTGTCAAAACTCCTCATTTCTTACCCCTCACTGATGGAGTTAAGAGACATATCATACCTGTCTGGGAGACTGACCCCAATAGGAAAAATCTTCCTACCATCCCTGAGCGCAGAGCAATATCCTCAAAGCATGTTCCCATGATCATGCCAAAGGACACAAAATGGGTATCTTTTGAGCATCCCAGAGTCTATGGGAGGGCCTCTGACTTCTTTATGGATCAGCTCTACTATGAAATGCTGAAGTGGGAATTCAGTCAAATCAGAGTTGATAGAGTCGCGCATTTTGTCCCTCCATCCTGGCTGAGACATAATGAAGCAACCAAAATTGGAATCAAGCCTTACAGGATATGTCCAAGACTGCCAATGTTAGATCTAAATAAGGATAAGGACATGAAAAACAGAAGATTCAAGGGAGTGATGCCTGAAGTTGAATCAGCAATGCTTGATCTACATCAAGAAACCTTTGACTACTCAATGCTGGATTTCCTGTTGCATACCGAATCCATTGATTTGATCAATGAACATAGTGCTGCTGATTTCTAAAAATCTCATATCATCCACTGCACCAGAGAGGAATCTTCCTCTGGTCTGTCTGAAGAAGAGAAGAAGAATATTCCTAAAGTCAGAGGGAAGTGCGGTCTGTCAAACTTTAGATATATGATCTATAAAGACCTCCGGGGACTTCCTATAAACAGTAAGAATGTGAAATTCATCTACCCCATTAGATGGGCAAAGGAAGCCTCAGTAAACCCTCCACCTACTTCAGAACCTATCACAGATGAACCTGTTGTTGATGAACATGGACAAATTTCAACTACTGTCGACTTAGAGGAAACAACTGAATCAATTCACCATCAGAGCTCATCAGAAAGACAATCTTCTCAACCACTAGCGCTAGTTGTGATGCACCCTTCAGATCATTCAAGAACACTAAGTACATTTCAAGAGTCTGCTGAAAGCTCAAGGCAACAGGCTCTGCCATCTAATCTTGAAGAGGTTCTTGGAAAAATAGTTGATGAAAGGGTTGGCAAAATAGTTGATGAGAAGGTTGAGAAGAAGACTGAGAAGATAAAGGAGGATGTCCAACATCAAGTTCAAACTTTAATGGCTCCAACCTTAGAGGTTGTCAATAAAATACTGAAATTTCTCATGGACTTCAAGAAGAGTCAGACTCAACCCTCCTCCTCCACCACCTCCTCCTGCTTAACCTTTGCCTTTATTTTTTTTTTCTCTTATACTGACAATGATGGTCCTCTCCTTTTACCTTTTTGGCTGATGACAAAAAGAGGGAGAAAGGAAAGAAAAGAGATTTGTTTATATTCATATATAGAAAGTTCATATTTGAAAAGCTCATATTAGTCTACATTTGCACATTCTTCTCTACTTGCTAACTGCTCTGATACTTATGTTTGCTTATTTACTTTGATATCTGCTGCTCTGGTACTTATGATTATTTATTCCCTATATATACTCTAAGTATGATAAGCTGTTGCACCTATCTGTTAGCTTATATGCAGTTATTTTTCACATGCTTATTCTGCTTAATTATTTGAATGCTTTGTCTTAGGGGAGCCCTGCAAGCTCTCTTAGACTTTACTTTTCAAATTTAATTAGTTTTGTCATCATAAAAAAGGGGGAGATTGTTGGAACCAAAATGGTTTTAGATTTAATAATCTCTAAGTTTTGATACTAACAAAAGGATTAAATTTGCTTGGCAAAGTGTTAGTTGAGATCTAACATGTGCTTTCAATTATGCATGAATACTTTAATATAAGTAAACATATGATAAGGTTTCATTGAAAAATACGCGTCCACCCTTGTAGACGGGCTGTTTACCTTGGTAAAGTTACATTTTTATTTAATTTAGTAGACTGATTTTCTTAAGTGAACAAGGCTCTAAATGTTTGCTAGACGAATACCAAAATAACTTGTTTAGATACAGCAAGTCCAAAGACTTGATAATAAGCAAGTCCATCTTGCCACGTAAGCAGACGATAACTCATTGAGGAATAGCAAGTCCAAAGACTTGATAGACAAGAGGATATGCCACGTCATCAGACGAGCAAAATAAAATATTGAACAGACTTAATCTCTCATATAACTAAGTAGACGGAGTTTCTTTTTAGACGAGCTCTGTCCTTGAAATGAATTAAATGCAATCCGAATCTCTTGAATTTATTTCAAATGATTGATATTTATTTCAATAGAATATTTGTTCTTCACATTTGTTTTATCTGCTTTAATGCTTCACCTTGTTGTAAAAGAAACATAGTACTATCAAGAAATGCAAAAAGCAGAATCGTACAGTAAGATACTGCAAAACGATCTGTACGATGACAACTTTATGGCTGAAAAGCTGGATTATACACAAAGGAGGAACAACAAGTTCTCAAGCTACAATGCTCAGATCAGTAAGCCTCCAATTTCATGCTGCCTCGATAACCAAGAGTACTATTCAGCATTGCATCAATCAAGCTATCAGTTACAATGGATATCATGCATTAAATGCTATCTCTAAATGGGATTATTCAAAGTAACCGTTGAAGAAATGCAAGTGAAGAAGAAGGTCACTATAAATAGGAGACCTGAGATACTGAAACAACAACGAACAAGAGTCAGTATTTATTACTTTGAATATTGTGAAAATATTCATCTGATCTTAAACTGTCATATTCTCACACATAGTGAGTTAAGAAGATCAAACATCTCTTTGTTAGAGTTAGAGCCTGAAGTGGCTTGGTAAGAAAGCAATACTTGTAGCCTAGAGAGGTGTTGAATACTTGGCTGTAATCTATTTTGATAATAGTGGAGAAAATCCTTCATGTAGAAGGGACTGGACGTAACTCTTGGTTGGAAGAGAGTGAACTAGGATAAAACATCTTGCGTGATTCTTCTATCCCTTATCTCTTACAGCTTTATCTGTTTCTTACTAACCGAGAGGTTTTGATATTGCTTTTGTTAAAGTCTTTTTAAAAGGATTTTTTTCATTGTGCTTGCTTCTGTTTCTAATCTCCTTGAGTGCAAAATTGTTTTAAAGGTTGTTTTCGAAAATTATTAACAAACACAATTCAACCCCTCTTCTTGTATTTACCTGTGTCAACTTCACTGGGTTTAGAATTAGGGTTCTTGAAGCAGCAAATACAAGGAAGAATAAGAAGAAGAAGAAGCTGAATGTTGTCCAGGGACTAAAATGGGCACCATTTTTTTTGTCAAGGACCAAAATGGGCCTTTACTCTAACTAAAGGACTATTTAACGGCCACGTCACCCTACTAACGGACGCTGGCTAACGGAAGTCAACGCAGGGACTAACGTGTCCTACGTTAGTAATTGTCAGGGACTAACGGAGTAGTTTTTTTTTATCAGGGAATAAAATGGCCTCCGCATTTTTAGTCAGGGACCAAAATGGGCCTTTACCCTTTTTTTTCCGCTGAAATATTATCTATAAAAATATAAATATAAATATTATTAGGAAGTAACAAGGGAACTCTTCCCCTCACTCTCTTCTATCTCATTCTTGAAATTTTTTGCTGATATATTTCATATATCTTAAACGTGTATCTTCTTTACTGATTTACTGATTTAGGTATCAGAATGTCTTTACAGAAACAACTCTCTCGTGTGTCATAGAAGTCAACCACCAGAGCACTAACCATTAGGGCTGACAATGAGTAGGGTTTGTTGTAAAAATAATGAATAAAGTAAATAAAATAAATAAAATAGACAGATAAAATAAAAATATAAAAAGATGAAGAACATCAATAAAATGTTTATAGTCCGAGACTTGTGAAATCACATTGTCCTTAAGGATTATTTCACTCACAATAGAATTATGTCGATCAAATTACGAAACTCCCCCAAGATTTAACAGACTCTTCCATAATAACTATATGATTATTCTGGGTGCCAGAACAGCAAGAATTACATATTAACTCTGATACATTTGATTAGAAATGAGAAGAATCCAAAACAAAAGGTTTTTACAGTAGTTTTTAAAACAAAAGCCAAAAGCATTACATTATCTCTCCTTTCTACTAGTAATCGTACAAAAACTAAAGGCTCTAATAGACTTGCTTTTTGAAACGTTTCCAGAATAACGTTGGAAGAATATTAAAACAAATTAATGCCATTGAAGATATTAGCATGTTGGAAATATTTGATGTTAAGGGCAAATCAATTAAAAGCTTTAAAATGCAATAAAACTAAATCAATTCATCAACGAAAATATTAGAGGAAATAAATGTAATAAATGATAATAATGTGAAATTTAAAAACAAATTATTTTGGAATAAATTTCCAACAATCCCCCCATATATTTCAAAATAATTTGTGAGAATAATTAATAAAACCAGAGTTGATCACATGGATGATAGTGCATCGAATCTGATGTCTTTTGGACTATGAACCAGACATAGACTGATAAGACTTATCACACAAGTGAGTTGGTGAAGTAAACTTCTATGAACCAAAACACTTTGGTGTATGATAGAGGTCTACCAATCACACTGCACCCTCACAATTCTTGCTATTACGTTGTTTTGAGCCTTTCGGTCATGCGCGTGCCTGGTAGTTCATGAGTGCTCTAGAGATTATGCCACAATCTCATACAAGCGGCCCCACTTGACACTCATATAGGTGATTTCATCAGATGTATGCTGCACTTCACACACCATCCATAAGGGATATGAAATTCATTAAAAGCTTTAAGCTTATCCCTCAATAAATGCAGTCGAGCACTTCTCACACCATAGGAAGGGACATAATTGTTTGTGCTAAAAGAACTAACAAGGGACTTGTTTTTACCCATATGAACCTTCTTCATGGGATCTCCAATCACAAAGGTTGGGTTACCATCACCGTTAATTTCACATTGGCTAAATCTCATATTTTCCCTCGATGTTTTACTCACTAGCCTCTTATGCTTTGTGAGCAAGTCAGTCAAATTCAATTTTGATTCCATAATAATTAGGCCTCATCATTCAGTAGCTACTTTCCAAAATTGTTACACATACATATGTGTACAAAATATATTCATTTTGCCACTTGACCATCACAATATAACATATAAGGAGTTAATTTAACTCACATAAAATATTTGCTAAGAAGTTTTCCAACCACTCAGCCTCATTATCAACCAATTTTGAGAGTATAAACTCTAACCTCATTGTATACTTTATAATAAATTTTTGTTTGACCGGTCTCCAAGTAATTACACCACAAAAGGGTGAATACATCATCTTTCAATACTAACTTCAGTTAGGATCACTGCATTTTAGATACAGTGGCAAATCCAGTTCATCCCCTACAAAAATGTAGGAGGCAGAAAACATCTTTATTTGCACAAATATGCTTAGTAGCCCCAAAGTCTACCATCAATTCTTTTCCTTTTATTTTACATTTGCCACAAGAATAGTCTAAGGATGATTCCAACAATTATATCATCTCCTTAGACCAAGTTTGTGCCTTTGGCCTTAGGAGGATTAACATTCCTCTTCATACATATGCATTGAAATGCATGATCACATGGCTTTACAAGTTACAACCCCACATGTCATAATATTACACATTATTTTCAATGACAGTCCCCAAAATCACTTAGGCATATGATGTCAATTTATTGACAACATCTCATGACAAAAGAATAAGATTATAACGACATATATAACAAAATTGAGAATTTGAAAATTCTCACATTCTTTACCATCATGGTAGCAACTCCACTTTGTAGGATATATAATCAATATAATTAGAAAAATAAATATTCAAGTCGAGAAAGTACCAAAAGTTGGCAACTAAAATTATCACAATATAAATTTTGCAACAACAATCTTGCTCATCTTGTTATCCTCATCCAAATAGATACACCTTAATATAATTCTATCACTTACATCATGTAGATATACATGGATATCTCATCATACTAAAGATAATAATTCATACCTTTGATATTTTTAATAAATTCACACATAATATCTTTATCATCAAAACTTGTATCAATCTCATTATTTTTCATTAGCTTGCATCGTCAAACACAACATAGGTCCGAATTTCAATATGCATCATTTGGTCTCATAACCTTTCCTTATAATTTATATAAATGTCCTAGTAAACTCCACATACTTAATCAAAGCCTCTCATTTTCTTTTTACACCACCTTATCAAAATTCCAGACATATATAAAAAGCAATCTATATCGACAATGAGACACCCCGCTGTGCCCCTTTGTGACATTTAGTTTAAAACCTCAGTAATTAGTTCCTTAAGCGCGCGTTTAGCTTTAGAGATTTTCACAAATCATTTTCGAAATGTCCCCTTTAAAAATCGGAGATTTGTATGACGTCGGAAAAACACCTGATAGACAGTTTTATAACTTCAAAACTTAATCCAACCATAAATGGTCTCTAGACTTACATCAACTGCCAGGAGCGGAAAATAAATACACAAACTCCAGTCGTGATAAAGACTTAGGAGATAAATAGATACAGTAATCTTAAATTGGTTTTTCATGCACATACACAGTTTTCATTAATAAAATAAAATATTCGCAAGATTATAATATATAAATACCCCATGTTTATCTATTTCATTGCCAAAACATTGTTGAGGGTATCCTCTCGGTAGGAGCCCTCACAAGCATAGACTTAGACAAAATACTAAGCAACTGAGAACATCTAAAACGTCCTACAAGACGCACTGGCCATAGACTACCTTGATCCTAATCACCATGGGTCAAGACTCGAGCTCCGGCATCCGGCTCATAGGAAATCCCGTCCAATCCCTCATCATTAAGTTTGTCCACCAGGTCTTCTAGTACGATTTCATAATAAAACAAAATACAACATGCAGAAAGATACTGGGGATAAGAAACCATATAACATCAAACGTGGAAAAAGTTTAGCAACATTTAATTAAATAACGGTACGCTAAACATCCGTCTCCCCAGATAAATATATGTAACATAATCATCCACAATCCACATCTATAATCTTTCCTCTACCCTCCATCATGATGCAATGCAAATGCTGTATGAATAATTTCTTCAGGTGTCGGCCATATCCGGATATCACAACAATATACTCGACACGTCCCAAAGTCCCCGGCGCACACCCTTGTCCGCGGCTGGAGGGTGCCCACGCAAAGCAATGGCACTATAGACGCACAACCCGGTGCACACCTCTGGACCACAATCCAGGATGCTCATGCAATGCATGAACTATAGCTGCGACTAAAATGAAATCATCTCTGGACGGTCCGTCGTTAGCCTATCCCCGGGAATTTTCCCTTCGAGGCATAGACCCCAATCGACCATGTTTCAGGTCCACTCGACCATGTTTCAGGTCCCTCATATCACAGACCATGTTTTAGGTCACCCCCTAGTGCGTAACCGGTCATCTTAATCTCATAGATAACCTCAAAATAATCTCATCTCATTAATCTCGACCTCATATCAAGATAATCATCTCGGTTAGGCACTACTATCACATATTGTATGCAATTCCCAAATACATCCTCGTGTCCCAACATAACTTATGATTTACTCAATCCTCTAAGGACAATCATAACACTCATCATATCATCATAATCATCATCATGTTATAATATCATACATCAAGTACCAAGCTCAAATCAACCAGTCAAACAGGCAATCATCACGTAATAAAATAATCTATGTATGTAGCGTAATGACGATAAACGCACAATTTCTATATCATCATCGGTACCGCTGAGTAGTTCCCAATGTGGTATAGACATTGTCCGTTACTCGCTTTCGTGTAGGGTTTGGGTCGCCCTACACCACTATCTAATTAAATGTAACCGCGCCGTTTCCGACGTTAAATAGTTTCTTTCCCCCACCTTTTAATGCGTTCGGGGGTTTTTCTGGAACTTCACATCCATGCAATCAGCTCCAATGAGTCCCCCAAAAGGGAATTCATACTTCTCCAAAGCAAGCAAGAACATGAAAAACATCCCAGAGAGACGATCCAAGCATTGAAACAACCAGACAAAAACACTAAATTAATTTCTCAACAATCAAAATATAAATATAATTCAATAATATATTTAATTTCCCAAAAACATCAATCATTTAAAATTAAAACGGATTTGAGGTTTTTAGGCTTAAGATGAAAATTGAGAAAAATCAGTTTAACAAGAGATTGACAAAATTGATTTAGGGAGACACTTAATCATGTTCCCAATTTTAGAAAACACCAATTAATTTCATAAACTGAGAACTCAAAATCAAAACCTAGGGTTAGGGTTTCAAAATCAATTTGGGGGTTTTGAATCTGAGCAAAGGAAGTGAGAAAACCACTTACCCAAGGAAGATAAAGATGACGTGGTGGCTGTCTTGGAGGTCCGGCACGGCGGCTGACGGCACAGACGCGGCGACTCGTGGTGGTCAGAAATCAATGCTCTCCGATCTCAAAATTTCTTGAGGGCTTTTGTAGAGGAGGAAGAGGGGAGCAAAGTTATGGTATTTATTTGATGAAAGGTGGCCGTATGGTGACCGGAAAACGCCCAAACAGCGGCGGCAGTGGCGGAGCAACAGTGACCAAATGGAAAACCGCATGGTGGAAAAGAAAGAGCACGATGAGGGTAGTCCGGATCTGGACTCAGTTTTGTCGGACGGCGCCGGAAACCACAGTCGGTGATGGTGGAAGCAGTGCTTACGGCGGTGGGGCGCGTCTCAGGCGGTGGCTGACGTCTCCTTGCTCGTCGCGGTCGAACGGTGGCCTCCCTGACGGCGATGCGCGGCTGGACAACAAGAGGAAAGGAGGTTTCGAAGTTAGGGAGGGGTGAGGTTGTGTGGGTGGGTTCTCTGAAGGTAGAAGAAAGAAACCAAAACAAAAGAAAGAAGAAAAAGGAAAAGGGGAAAGGAGCAGAGAAAGAAATAACGAGAAAAGAAAGAAAGAGAAAAAGAAAAAGCAGAGAAGAAAAGAAAAAGTGAGGGAGAGGCGTCGAGAGAGAGAGAGCAAAGTGATAAAGTTGGGTTTTAAGTTAATTATTTAGTGATAGGTACACAAATGAGTGATAAGATATTAAGCCTAAAATAAACATGTTTTTACTTTCTGGAATCTAAAAATAAAGATAGATAGATATACATTTTCGAAATTCAAATTAGAGTAAAGATTAATAGTTGGACTGATCAACTAAGAAAATACTCGGTCCAAAATTTAATCTCCGATTAAGGTCAAACCAGTTTATTTTCAACTCTAAAATTAAATTGAATGAAAATATGAAAATGCTTTTCTCTTAAACATATTATTTAAAATATTTTTCTGTACTGGTAGTAATAGTGATAATAATGTAACTTATTGTCTAGTAAGTGTGCATTCACTGAAATAAGTCAGTGCTAACGCACTCAATAAAATAATTTGAAGAGAGTAATTTAATTACTCAAACTAAACCACATAACAAAATTAACATAAACATCCAAATAAAATAATTAATCATATGTGTAATTATATTTTAACCGGTTAAACGGCGTTACTAAAAACGGGCTGTTACAGACAACAAATTGTCCTTTGTTAATCTTAATTCAAGGTTTTGAAAAGCCGGATCGGACCGGCCGGTCCGACCGGGAACCGGGACCTTGGCCGGTCCGGTCAGCTAGCAAAACCGGCCCTGTGGTGAACCGGTTAAAAAATCGGAAAACCGGTTCAAAACCGGTAAAACCGGTCATAACCGATAGTGAACCAGCCTGAACCGGTTTCCTAAAAAAAAAATAGTATAAAAGGATTTGGATCATCCTAGCCAAAACCCAATTCTTTTGTTTTCTAACATATGTGGGCTGGTTGTAGATTTTGGGTTGGTTTTCCCTATGAAGATGATTTTAACATATATCTTTATATTTATTTAGTTTAATTTCAAAATAACAAAAATTGTGCTTAATAATTTTAGTTGTTATGTTGTTTTTTGTTTAATATTGTTACAAATATTATATTAAAAATTAAAATAATATTATTTAATTATAACCGGTTCAACCACGGTTCAACCTCGGTTGGACCATTGAACCTCGAACCGCTGTCTTCACCGGTTCGATGGCCGGTCCGGTTTTGTAAACCTTGATCTTAATCCTTCCTTCCTTTTATTATACAAATTCTCGAAAACTTATTTGCCGAGAACTAATGGAAACAAAAACAACTTTTTTTTTTAAATATTGCATCAGCTCATTAGCACAACTAGAATCCCATATCATTGCAATCACAAACAACTGAATATGCTAGCAAACTTTTATGGCAAGTAATTCAAGATTAAGGCACTAAAAAATATAACAATTAAGGTCTAAAATCTTTAACACTCCAAGAGATAGAGAGTCATCAAATCAAATATTCTATAATAAATAAAATCAAATTGGAAGGATAAATTATCCATTTTTTCCTTCCAAAATATTTTTAGAATAGCTTCAGCCTTTGTTTTCTAGACTCATTATTACGATCCTCAATTCAGGCATCAACTCCAGTCAAGCAATACACATGTATTTATTATAAATAATTTCAAAAAATAGGTGCAATATACATATATTCTTCTAATTAAATGATAAAACAATTTTAACTCCAGTTAAATACCATTTTCATCCAAGAAAATAATCACAACTTATATCATCAAGTTCACATATAAAGAGGCACTAGTTGACATAATGATATTTTAACCAAATAATCATAATAGTCTTTATCCACATAATTCTAATTCATGCATAACATCATAAGCATTCCAAACAGAAAATAGTGATAGCAAAGATAAATAAATTCCCCAAAGGTTTTTAATCATATCATGTGAAAATAGACCAAAAAATTACTTGTGCCCCAATTATCTATTTAGTGTAATGCTAAGCCATTATCTAACGCAGTGCCATTTTACGAATTACATAACTATTAACTTGAAAAAACACCTCTAACATAAAAAAGAATTACCTTGCATAATTACATGAAAAACTTCTAGGAATCTAAACTATTATAGTTTAGCTATCCACTAACGAGGGTCATACCTGAATTGCAGTATTCGTCAAATTTAGAGATCCGAATTCAACAAAGCCAAGAAGAGTATCCCTCTAGTTTATTATTTTTATCTTGAATGCATCCGGGCTTGATGGACCAAAATTTCTTAAACACCTCAAATACTCACGTCTTTCTGGAAGAGCAGAGAAAACTAACACATCAGAGAGCCACCCACACTTCAACTCCTTGTTCAAACATAAACAGTATGTCTAGGTGCAAGTATATCAGCATTTCATTAGTTCAAACCATTTTCCCAAAAGAACCATAACAAGCAAACACAAAGTTTTAGCACAAGTCCAGACTCTTCACCTAGTTTCACTTTTAATCCACAAAATCATTTTTAATTAATTTTCTGAAAAATTGACGAGAAGGTCTTCATGTCTCCAGAAAACATTTGAAAAGATAAATGTGACATATACTTTGATCATGCTGATAAGCCTCTGGCTTATCTAGTTTTATAACTAGATAGACTGTGGTTTATGTGCTAATTATTCGAGTTCAATCTCGTTTTCGCCCAAATTTGGCCTTGTTTTATTCCTAAGTTAGACTTTGACTCGTTCTAGGAAATTTTCCTAGTTTTTAGTCTATTTTGAATAGAATTACGCTTTTTGTTTCTTTTTACTGTTTCAAGTTAGAAGTGAAGCTCCGAGAGTCAAAGAAAGTCAAGAAACAATGGAAATTGCCATTCTGGAGATACTCGCCCTGCGAGTGGATGCTCGCCTCACGAGTCTGAAGATCAGCAAAGCAGCAACAGTCATCAATTCTGGCTCGCCACGCGAGAGGCTGATCGCCTCGCGAGAGCCTGAAGACCCTGGAAGACAGAGACCATCATGGCCTAGCCGTGATGAAGGTCACGACTGTGACAGATTAAAGTTTGAAGACTCGCCTCGCGAACATACTCTCGCCTCGCGAGAGTCCAATTTGAAAGCGCGCCATTTTTAATATTCGCCTCACGAGAGTCTGTTCGCCTCGCGAGCGCGCGCAGAATCAGAACTCTATATATTGCTGTTTTAGGGCAGATTGAGAGGGAGGGCTTGGAACTTTTGGTACTCCACTGTATAGAGTAGCGTTTAGGCCGAATTTTTGTCTCTTTGGAGCTGCGACTCCTCTTTTCTTTTTCTTATTTTACTATGGTGGTTATGTCCGATTGTTTGTCTATGAGCATGAGGAACTAATCCCCTCGTCTGAGGGAACAATGAAGCCACCCATGGCGGTGTAGATTCGATGTGATGTATGTCTTTCTCCCTTCTTTCAATTAATGTTTTCCAATTCTGATTTGATTATGTTGATTATATGCATGCGTGATTGACTAGTTAAACGTGATGAGGCTTAGGAGGCAATTTGCGTTTTAGAACTTGAATTGGGATCATCGATCGACTATTGCACGAGGGTGAGTAGGAGATCGGTGCAACCTTATAGGGAACAAGAATTAATAGAGTTTGATGATTAGGATTATGAGACCTAGTAAGTAATTAATCCAATCATCGAATACGTCCTATTGAGCACGACAGTGGATATAGGAGAATTTGGGGGTCCTGGTTGACATTGTAATTGAACTTAGGAAAGAATCATCATCACTTGGGTATGCATGATTGGGTAGGTGGATTTGTGACCTTGGACATTTTAATTTTCAGATTTTTAGTTAATTATTTTATTAGATTTGTTAATTTAGATTGCGACCTTATATTTTCTCTCCCTCAACCACTCGCCTCGCTTGACCAACTTATCGAACTTCCCGCGAATTGGTAGAATTGGTACCCCAATCCTTGTGTTCGACCTCGGTAAATTCTTACCGTGTTTATTTTATTACTTACATACGACCGGTACACTCTGCTTGACTCAACAAGTTTTTGGCGCCGTTGCCGGGGATTGGCACAACCAATTTTCCTAATTTTTAGGGAAGTTTGATTATTTGGTTAAGTTATTTTTATTTTTATTTTATTTTTATTTTTATTTTTATTTTTATTTTTATTTTTATTTTTATTTTTATTTTTATTTTTATTTTTATTTTTATTTTTATTTTTATTTTTATTTTTATTTTTATTTTATTTTTATTTTTATTTTTATTTTTATTTTTATTTTTATTTACTATTATCTCTCTCTATTTCTTTGATTCCACTTGGTCTTGCCTTGTTTTGTATGCGAGGTACACGAGGGAATGCTTCCGGGTTGCGAAAATTGTAATGGAGACCATGACACTCAGAGCTGTCTGTTCTACTTCTCTCAAGAATATGTGGACTCATGCCATAATTTCTATGACAGCGTGCCCCAGAACAACTATCAGAGTCAGAATCAGTATTGGGGTTATATGAGGAGAGACCATCCGGGTTTCGCTTGGAGTAATGCTGGCGGTGGTCTAGCTTGGCAACCACAACCTCAACAGAATTGGCAACAACAACCTCAACAGGATGGTGGAAGACAACCTTGGGAGTTGAGTCTGGAGAGGGCAAATGCAGCAATTGAGAAGTTGGCAATCTATACAGACACAATCATTGATAAGTTGACAGCTCATACAGGGGCGGCAATTCAGAATCTAGAGACACAGGTTGCTCAGATCGCAAAGCAACTAAATGAGCGTCTCCCAGGCACTCTCCCAGGTGATACCGAGAACAACCCTAAGAACCAATGCGATGCCATAACAACTAGAAGCAGTGGGGTGTTGGTATCTGACAGGGATGCAACTAGTTCTCAGGAAGTTGAGTAAGAACTACCACATGTTGAGGAAGAGCAACCGGAGAAAGAGGAGTTGACAAGTGACAAGGCACCGGAGCAAGGGGGTAGAGTTCAAAATGAAGATAAAGTGGTAGTGGATTTCACCATGCTTGCCAAGCAACCTGAAATTGCTGCATTAGATAAATATGTTGGCTTGCATGCATGTGTGGACACCGGTAAGTTAGACCCTCCCACTTGTCTGGCACACTTCCTCGAGAAAACACCATTTGACCCGAGAGGAAGTGAGTTCATAATTACAGAGGTCAATGGAGTTTTCACACACGGGCTAGGTGGAATTATGGATAGTGTCGTATTGCTTCTGCAATTGCCACTTCACAAGTCATGGGATCCGGGTGGAGGATCTCACATGATGGGCATCTCTTGGACTTTATGCAACAGGCTATGGGATCCAGGTGGATGCTTCTTAATAAGTCAAGCTAGTGACATTAAAGAAGCGCTTATTGGGAGGCAACCCAAGCTAGTATCCTTTATTTTTAGTTTGTCATTTATATATATACATAAAAAAAATAAAAAAAAAACTTGATTTGCCACGCGAATCCACAGTGGCCACGCGAGACACAAGCCCTGAATCTCAGAGGCTTGCTCACGCTTCTGTCTCGCGTCGCGAGGGATACTTTAGCCTCGCGATTATGGGCATCATCATCTGTTGGAATTCCAGATTCGCCTTGTGAGATACTACTCGCCTCGCGATTCTGGAAAGTGTGAAGAACAATTTTCCAGATTCGCCTCACGAGTGATAGCTCGCCTCGCGAATCTGCAATTAAGTTTTTGATTTGCAGGACTTCTTCCAGGATGCTATGCAACAGAAGGGAGCCCGTGAGACCAATTGGATGAGGATGCAACCATAAAACTTGATCAGGGAGCACCCTCTCCTTTCCTCACTCTTGTTTTTGTTTTTGTTTTTGTTTTTGTTTTTGTTTGTCACTCTTGAATAATTTGATAAGATCAAGAGTTTGTGTATGAATGTTGTGTCGGCAAGCTTGTTGGATTTTAATTAAATTGAGCATAGGTTGATTGCATGAATTATTTTGTCCATTGATGATTTCCCCCTAGGTTCTGAAAATTTGATCCCCATGTGAAAAATTGAAAATTGAACTTTGAGAAACTTTATTGTGATTACTTGATTTATGACAAGTTTGGGGTGAGGGGGTGCACACACTAGGAATTGTATCTCGGTCAAACAATTTGCAAAATATCCAGGTGAGGATTTGAGCCTCCAACTTTGTTTTTGATTGTGTGAATCACTTTTAAGTTGCACTTTCCCGGATTTGCTTGAATCTCTTCATGGTTTGCATGTTTATGTGTTGCATCAAATGATTTAGGCAATTTTCTTTGAAATAGCTACTTGGCCTAAAAATAACCATCCCTAATGCATGTTCCCTAGTTAGCCACATTGAGCCTAATTAGCCTATTGTTTCTTGATGACCCTATACTATAAGCCAAAAATCTGAAAAACCATGTTAACCCAATCTTAGGATTAGGAGAGCATGGAAGCTTAGCAAGAGAAGGGTGTAAGAAACTAAGTTTGGGGTGGCTACAAGGTGATATGTCATTTTGGGTTGAGAAAAATAAAAATAAAGGTTGAAACCCAAGGCAAAAAGAAAAAGAAAAAAAAAAGGAAAGAAAGAAAAAAAATTACCAAAAGAAAAGGGGCAAAACAGAAAAAAAAAATAGCAAGGAAAAGGCTGTAGTCACCCGAGGCAAAAAGAAAAATGGAAAAAGGAATTTAAGTGGAATATGTGTCAAATGCTCATGCTCTCTTAGTTCATAGGGACTTAAGCCTAGTATCCTTGAATATCCTACCCTCAGCCAGGCCCCATTACAACCTTTATAAGACCTTCTGATGTTGCGTGCATGTTTTCGTGGGAACCATTTTTGAGATGAAAATCAAATTCATGGGAAGTGCTCTTGATATGTGAAATTGAGTGAAAAGTTGATAGCCTAGACGAATTTGAGCGAATGAGTGAAATTTTACATACCCTTGTGAGGAAGGCAATTGTTTGAAATTGGTGATCTCCCTTTTGTGTATAACCTTGATCCTCAACTTAGATTAATGAATGCATGAATGATGAAGTTCTCAATTGTTTGAAGTAAATGAATGTGGGGATTACATTGATACAAGGGGGAATTCATTGAAGGAAAAACTGTTTTGTTAAGATTACATGAAATTTGTGCGAAGATTGATTGATTCCTTTAGGCTTGCCAAGTCTTGAGTCCTTTTTGAGTTTTAGCTTGCTTGGGGACAAGCAAGGTTTAAGTTTGGGGTTTTTTGATAAGCCTCTGACTTATCTAGTTTTATAACTAGATAAACTGTGGTTTATGTGCTAATTATTCGAGTTCAATCTCGTTTTCACCCAAATTTGGCCTTGTTTTGTTCCTAAGTTAGACTTTGAATCGTTCTAGGAAATTTTCGTAGTTTTTAGTCTATTTTGAATAGAATTACGCTTTTTGTTTCTTTTTATTGTTTCAGGTTAGAAGTGAAGCTCCGAGAGTCAAAGAAAGTCAAGAAACAGTGGAAATTGCCATTCTGGAGATACTCGCCCCTCGAGTGGATGCTCGCCTCGCGAGTCTGAAGATCAGCAAAGCAGCAACTGTCATCAATTCTGTCTCGCCACGCGAGAGGCTGATCGCCTCGCGAGAGCCTGAAGACCCTGGAAGACAGAGACCATCACGGCCTAGCCGTGATGAAGATCACGACTGTGACAGATTAAAGTTTGAAGACTCGCCTCGTGAACATACTCTCGCCTCGCGAGAGTTCAATTTGAAAGCACGCCATTTTTAATATTCGCCTCACGAGAGTCTGTTCACCTCGCGAGCGCGCGCAGAATCAGAACTCTATATATTGCTGTTTTAGGGCAGATTGAGAGGGAGGGCTTGGAGCTTTTGGTACTCCACTGTATAGAGTAGCGTTTAGGCCGAATTTTTGTCTCTTTGGAGCTGCGACTTCTCTTTTCTTTTTCTTATTTTACTATGGTGGTTATGTCCGATTGTTTGTCTATGAGCATGAGGAACTAATCCCCTCGTCTGAGGGAACAATGAAGCCACCCATGGCGGTGTAGATTCGATGTGATGTATGTCTTTCTCCCTTCTTTCAATTAATGTTTTCCAATTCTGATTTGATTGTGTTGATCATATGCATGCGTGATTGACTAGTTAAACGTGATGAGGCTTAGGAGGCAATTTGCGTTTTAGAACTTGAATTGGGATCATCGATCGACTATTGCACGAGAGTGAGTAGGAGATCGGTGCAACCTTATAGGGAACAAGAATTAATAGAGTTTAATGATTAGGATTATGAGACCTAGTAAGTAATTAATCCAATCATCGAATACGTCCTATTGAGCACGACAGTGGATATAGGAGAATTTGGGGGTCCTGGTTGACATTGTAATTGAACTTAGGAAAGAATCATCATCACTTGGGTATGCATGATTGGGTAGGTGGATTTGTGACCTTGGACATTTTAATTTTCAGATTTTTAGTTAATTATTTTATTAGATTTGTTAATTTAGATTGTGACCTTATATTTTCTCTCCCTCAACCACTCGCCTCGCTTGACCAACTTATCGAACTTCCCGCGAATTGGTAGAATTGGTACCCCAATCCTTGTGTTCGACCTCGGTAAATTCTTACTGTGTTTATTTTATTACTTGCGATGACCCGGTACACTTGCCGGTGACTCAACACATGCCTGATAACAAAGCTAGCTAAGTAAACCACGAGTTTTTTCATAGGCAATAATCCTTAAGATTGTTTTAAAAATAATGAATAAAATAACTAAAATAGACAAATAAAATAAATATAGAAAAAGATGAAGAACATCAATAAAACGTTTATAGTCTGAGACGTGTGAAATCACACTGTCCTTAAGGATTATTTCGCCCACAATAGAATTATGTCGATCAAATTGCGAAACTCTACCAGGATTTAACAGACTATTCCAGAATAACTATATGATTATTCTGGGTGCCAGAACATCAAGAATGACATATCAACTATGATACACTTGATTAGAAATGAGAAGAATCCAAAACAAAAGGTTTTTACAGTAGTTTTTAAAACAAAATCCAAAAGCATCACATTTTCTCTCCTTTCTACTAGTAACCGTACAAAAACTAAAGCCTCTAATAGACTTGCTTTTTGAAACGTTTCCAGAATAACGTTGGAATAATATTAAAACAAATTAATGCCATTGAAGATATTAGCATGTTGGAAATATTTGATGTTAAGGGCAAATCAATTAAAAGCTTTCAAATGCAATATAACTAAATCAAATCATCAACGAAAATATTAGAGAAAATAAATGTTATAAATGATAATAATGTGAAATTTAAAAACAAATTATTTTGGAATAAATTTCCAACAATCCCCCCACATATTTCAAAATAATTTGTGAGAATAATTAATAAAACCAGAGTTGATCACATGGATGATAGTGCATCGAATCTGGTGTCTTTTGGACTTTGAACCAGACATAGACTGATAAGACTTATCACACAAGTGAGTTGGTGAAGTAAACTTCTATGAACCAAAACACATTAGTGTATGATAGAGGTCTACCAATCACACTACACCACCACAATTCTTGCTATTACGCTGTTTTGCGCCTTTCGGCCATGCGCGTGCCTGGTAGTTCATGAGTGCTCTAGAGATCATGCCACAATCTCATACAAGCGGCCCCACTTGACACTCGTATAGGTGATTTCATCAAGTGTATGCTGCACTTCATACATCACCCATAAGGGATATGAAATTCATTAAAAGCTTTAAGCTTATCCCTCAATAAATGCTGTCTAGCACTTCTCACGCCATAGAAAAGGACATAATTGTTTGTGCTAGAAGAACTAACAAGTGACTTGTTTTTATCCATATGAACCTTCTTCATGGGATCTCCAATCACAAAGGTTGGGTTACCATCACCGTTAATTTCACATTGGTTAAGTCCCATATTTCCCCTCGATGTTTTACTCACTAGCCTCTTATGCTTTGTTAGCAAGTCGGTCAAATTCATTTTTGATCACATAATAATTAGGCCTCATCATTCAGCTACTTTCCAAAATTGTTACACATACGTATGTGTACAAAATATATTCATTTTGCCACTTTACAATCACAATATAACATATAAGGAGTTAATTTAACTCACATAAAATATTTGCTAAGAAGTTTTCCAACCACTCAGCCTCATTATCAGTCAATTTTGAGAGTGGCAAATCCAGTGGCAAATCATTGCATTTTAGATACAGTGGCAAATCCAGTTCATCCCCTACAAAAATGTAGGAGGCAGAAAACATCTTTATTTGCACAAATATGTTTAGTAGCCCCAAAGTCAACCATCCATTCTTTTCCTTTTATTTTACATTTGCCACAAGAATAGTCCGAGGATGATTCCAACAATTATATCATCTCTTTAGACCAAGTTTGTGCCTTTGGCCTTAGGAGGATTAACATTCCTCTTCATACATATGCATTGAAATGCATGATCACATGGCTTTACAAGTTACAACCCCACATGTCATAATATTACACATTATTTTCAATGACAGTCCCCAAAATCACTTAGGCATATGATGTCAATTTATTGACAACATCTCATGACAAAAGAATAAGATTATAACGACATATATAACAAAATTGAGAATTTGAAAATTCTCACGATCTTCACCATCATGGTAGCAACTCCACTTTGTAGGATATATAATCAATATAATTAGAAAAATAAATATTCAAGTCGACAAAGTACCAAAAGTTGGCAACTCCGAGTTTGCAATTATCTCAATATAAATTTTGCAACAAAAACCTTGCTTGTCTTGTTATCCTCATCCAAATAGATACGCCTTAATATAATTCTATCACTTACATCATGTAGATATACATGGATATCTCATCATACTAAAGATAATAATTCATACCTTTGATATTTTTAATAAATTCACACATAATATCTTTATCATCAAAACTTGTATCAATCTCATTATTTTTCACTAGCTTGCATCGTCAAACATAATATAGGTCCGAATTTCAACATGCATCATTTGGTCTCATAACCTTTCCTTATAATTTATATAAATGTCCTAGTAAACTCCACATACTTAATTAAGGCCTCTCATTTTTCTTTTTACACCACCTTATCAAAATTCCAGACATATATAAAAAGCAATCTATATCGACAACAAATCGTCCGTTGTTAATCTCAATCCTTCCTTCCTTTTATTATACAAATTCTCGAAAACTTATTTGCCGAGAACTAATGGAAACAAAAACAATTTTTTTTAAATCTTGCACCAGCTCATTAGCGCAACTAGAATCCCATATCATTGCAATCACACACAACTGAATATGCTAGCAAACTTTTATGGCAAGTAATTCATGATTAAGGCACTAAAAAATATAACAATCAAGGTCTAAAATCTTAACACTCCAAGAGATAGAGAGTCGTCAAATCAAATATTCTATAATAAATAAAATCAAATTTGAAGGATAAATTATCCATTTTTTCCTTCCAAAATATTTTCAGAATAGCTTCAGCCTTTGTTTTTTTAGACTCATTATTATGATCCTCAATCCAGGCATCAACTCCAGTCAAGCAATACACATGTATTTATTATAAATAATTTCAAAAAAATAGGTGCAATATACATATATTCTTCTAATTAAATGATAAAACAATTTTATCTCCAGTTAAATACCATTTTCATCCAAGAAAATAATCACAACTTATATCGTCAAGTTCACATATAAAGTGGCACTAACTGACATAATGATATTGTTAAACTTCATGGCAGCAGAGTCAAAAGATGTGAAACAGGGAAGAAGAAAATGAAGAAATGCATTTTGCATTCTTGCCATTGATCAACTGAATGAAAGACTCAAAGATGATTACAAGATGAAATCAAAAGTTGATAAAGAATATCAGCTACTAGCTACTTATAGCATCTAACTAACTAACTGCCCTTTAACAGAAAACTAACTAACTTCTTTAACAGAAAACTAACTAACTTAACAGAAAAACTAACTGATTATTAAATATAGCATGTGTCTAAATAAAGGTTTCCAACACCCCCCCCCCCCCCCCTTCAAGCTGGACTGTGAATGCTGAACATTCCAAGTTTGGAGTATAAGTTTTTGAAAGGACCTAGGGATAGGGGTTTGGTCAATATATCTGCGATCTGCTGCTGTGATTGAATAGGTAGTAAGTGCAAAAGTCCTTCTTGAATCTTATCTCTTACTAGATGGCAATCCATCTCTATATGTTTGGTTCTTTCGTGGAACACTGGATTGAGGGCAATGTGTCTTGTAGCTTGATTGTCACAATAAATGATCACTAGGGCAGAATGTGGGAATTGTAAGTCATTCAACAAGTAGAGCAACCATTGGGCTTCACAAGTAGCTTGAGTCAGTGCCCTGTATTCAGCCTCAGAAGAGGACCTTGAAATTGTTGGTTGCTTTTTACTTTTCCAGGATATTAGGGAGGATCCAAGAAAAAAACAGTATCCTATGATTGATCTTCGAGTGTCTAAACACGCACCCCAGTCCGAGTCACTAAATCCTTTTAGTGAGCAATCATTGTCAGCAGAGAAAAACAGGCCTTCAGCAAGAGAACCTTTGATGTATCGAAGCACTCTCAAGGCAGCCTGATAGTGTAGTGATGTAGGACAATCTAGGAATTGACTTAACTGACTTAGAACAAAACATATATCAAGCCTTGTATGTGTGAGATATAAGAGCCTACCAATCAATCTCCTATAGACTGTGATATTGGGCAAAGGATCTCCTGAGCCTTTCTGTAGCTTAAAAGTACTATCCATAGGTGTGCTACTTGGTTTGGCACCAAGTAATCCTGAATCATTGAGTAAGTCTAGAGCATATTTTCTTTTATTAACGGTGATTCCTTTATTGGATCTAGCAACCTCAAATCCAAGAAAAAACTTCAACTTCCCCAAGTCTTTGATACCGAATCTGTCATCTAAGTATTGTTTAACCTGAGTAATTTCTGAAATGTCATCACCAGCCATCACAAGATCATCAACATACACCAGGATGGCTGTGAAACCCGAGGAACTTCTCTTAGTAAACAAGCTATAATCAGATTTAGACTGACAGTAACCACGAGTAATGAGGGATTCAGTGAGTTTGGCATTCCACTGCCTGCTTGCTTGTTTCAAGCCATATAACGACTTATCCAGCTTGCATACAAGAGATGAATCATGGACTTGGAGTCCTTGTGGCAGCTCCATGAATACCTCCTCATGTAAATCTCCATTGAGGAAAGCTGTGTTGACATCAAGCTGTTCAAGATGCCACTTGTTTGCAGCTGCTAATGAGAGAAGAATTCTGACACTAGTCATTTTGACCACTGGACTGAAAGTTTCTAGATAATCAATCTCCTTAGTTTATGTATAGCCCTTTGCAACCAAACGAGCCTTGTGCCTCTCTATAGTGCCATCTGCCTTTTGTTTCATTTTAAAAACCCACTGACGCGCTGTCGCGCATGCGTCAAAAAGCGAGCGGTTCGTAAAAATATGCAGTTAGGGAGCGACAACTCGAGTATCGTCTCACAAGGACTCTTGGATTGTTGTTAACAGGAAAGTCATTTTTTTTGGGGGGGGGGGGTTAAGATTTGAAACTAAATAAAGAAAATAGTTAAGAAAATAATGCAAATAGGTGATTGCCAATAATTGAAACGACTAATCTACTGCTTTCGGTTTCCCGCTATCATTGGTTCATATAAATCCAAGCCCTAAGCGGATTCTAATCTCTTTTCGATTGTAGCGACAATTAACAAGCGAAACCGACACTACGCGACGTATGTTCCTATTCCCGAATTAAGCAAACGGGGTGAAGCTCTCGTGAATTAAGCAAACACGAATGAACACACGTGAATTAAGAAAACACGATTAAGTATAGGAACACACAATCATCGAAACAAATCAATACCCATTCGATACAAACTTAATTAAGCAAATAGAGAATATAGAATAGTATTGAAAGAGAAAAGCAATGAAATTAGGAATTACACAACCTCAAGCGTCAATGGAACCCGATTACAGCAGACTAATTCGAGGGAGTTAGTTCTCCATTACAATATAACAAAAACCTGATTCGCAGCCATCTATTCTAAAAGGAAAAGAAGATGATCAAAGATTCCCTGTGGTTTCTGCCCTAAACAGCAACTTATACCCTACAGAATCTACGCGCGCTCGCGAGGCGATCATACTCTCGCGACGCAAATATTAATTCTGGAGCGAGTTCAAATTGGTTTCTCGCGAGGCGAGAGATCAGTTCGCGAGGCGAGACTTCAAACTCCAGTTTGTCACAATCGTGATGCCTATCACGGGCAGGCCGTGATCACTTCTGACTTTGGGTGCTTATCTGTCATGGCCATGACCATCATCACGGCTAGGCCGTGACCTTCATCACGGCTAGACCGTGATGGTCTCTGTCTTCTCATCACTTGCTAGTCTTCAGGCTTTCGCGAGGCGAGCAGACTCTCGTGGGGCGAATAATTCCAGAATTGCTTCTCTTTATTAACCTGAAAACAAGAAATAGCAGTAAGTGCTTTATTTGACTCTAAATCAGCTAAATTACCCTAAAACTACTTTAGAGACTCAAAATGTTGCTTGAAGACAATTAAGTTTAATTTGGGCGAAAACAAGATTAAACTCGAATAAAACCTACGGTCTTACTAGTCAAAAACTAGTCGAGCCAGAGGCTGATCAAAATACCCCAAAACTTAAACTTTGCTTGTCCCCAAGCAAACTAAAACTCAAAAAGGACTCAAACTTGGCAAGCTTAAAAGATTCAATCAAATTCGCACAATTTTCATGCAATTTCACAAAACAATTTTTCCTCAATGATTCCCCCCTTTTCAACAATGCAATCCCCACATTCATTTACTTTGAACAATTGAGAATTTCATCAGTCATGCAATCATTAATCTAAGTTGAGGTTCCAAGTTACACACAAAAGGGAGATCACCAAATTCAAACAATCGCCTTCCTCACAAGGGTATTTAATATTTCACTCATTTGCTAAATTTTTGTCTAGGCTATCAACATTTCACTCAATTTCACTTTTAAGAGCACTTCCCATGAATTTGATTTTCATCTCAGACAAGGTTCCCACGAGAATATGCATGCAACATCAAAAGGTCTTTTAAGGTTGTAATGGGGCCTGGCTAAGGGTAGGATATTCAAAGGTACTAGGCTTAAGTCCCTAGGAACTAAGAGAGCATGAGCATTTTGATACATTGAAATTCCACTTAGGTTCCTTTTTCCATTTTTTTCTTTATGCTTTTGGGTGACTACAGCCTTTTTCCTTTGATACCACTTTTTTTTGTTTTTGCCCCTTTTCTTTTGGCAATTTTTTTTTATTTTTCTTTTTCCTTGCCTTTGGCTCCAACCTTTATTTTTCTTTTTCTCAATCCCAAACAACACATCATATCCTTGTAGCCACCCCAAACTTAGTTTCTTACAAACCTTTGTCTTGCTAAGGTTCCATGCTCTCCTAATCCTAAGATTGGGTTAACAAGGCTTTTCCAGATTTTGGCTTATAACATAAGGTCATCAAGAAACAATAGGCTTATTAGGCTCAATGTGGCTAACTAGGGAACATGCATCAGGGACTGGTTCAATTTAGGCCAAGTAATTAATTCAAAGAAAATTGCCTAAATCATCTGATGCAATCACATAAACATGCAAACCAAGAAGAGACTCAAGCAAATTCGGGAAAGTGCAGCTCAAAAGTGATTCACACAGTTAAGAACATGTTGGAGGCTCAAATCCTCACCTGGACATTTTTGCAAATTGTTTGACCGAGATTCCATCCCTAGTGTGTGCATCCCTTCACCCCCAAACTTATCATAAATCATGCAATCATAACAGAATATCTCAAAGTTCAGTTTTCAATTTTATATGGGGATCAAATTTTCAATTCTCAAGACCTAGGGGGAAAATCATCTACAGTCAACACATGTCATGCAATCCTTCTATGAAAAATTTGATCAAAAACCAACAAGCTCGTCGACACAAGACTCACACACATACTTTTGATCTTCTCAAATTATTCAAGAGCTAAAGAAAACAAAACAAAAACAAAGCAAGAATAATTAAAAAGAGTAAGGTTTAGAGAAAACTCATGGAGGCGGTTCCAACGGGATCCCACTGTCTGTGGTACAGCGGCCACGGAATGCCCAAAGTGTAATATGATCCTCCCGGATCCCATGGCATGTAGCATAAGGCCCAAGTGATAGACAAGGGACGGAAGCTCATTCCATGATCCCCTAACTTGCAGCCTTGATATGGAGGTGAGCACTTGACAATTATGGTGACCTCACCAAGTGCGACGGACTTCTCACTCCCTCTTGGGTCAAAGATGACCTCCTTGTCAACCTTGTCAACAAAGTCCTCCCAATAAAAATGGGGTTCAACCTCTTGGACTGGCCATAGTGTCTTCATATCCAAAGGTGCAAAATCCATAGGCTTGAACTCCATTGTTGGTGGTTCCACAGGGGGAGGTGGCAAATAGGTAGAGAGGGTCTCTGATGCTGCTTCATTTTCTGCACAATTTTCATCCACTGCATTACCAGATTCATCACCTTCTATATATGCAGTAACCTCAGCACGCACCACACAGGTATTTCTCCCATCACAATTGGCACATGCGTAGGAGCCAATGGAATCATCTAATTCCAGAATTTCTTTATCATCCTCTAGCATGGCGGAATGGATGTCCTCCATATGCCTCTTCCTCTCAATTTCCTTAGTCAAGGGTTCTGATCCTTGAGCTTGCTGCATGGCATTCATCGAAGTGGCAAGCTGTCCAATCTGTGTCTGTAAGGCGTGAATGCTAGCATCCGTTCGCTGCTGAAACTATCTGATCTGTCCAAATTGCTGCTAAAATTGGAGATTTTGTGCATTCATTTGTTCAGTCATTTGCTTGAACAGGTCCTCTAGTGAAGGTCCAGAAGGTGCAGAGGTGGTCACTTGGGGAGAATTCTGCAGTGGTGCCAGCGGTAACCTTAGTTGTTGTTGCGTGGGTGAGTCCCCATACCAAGGGTTTGGATGGTTTCTCCAGCTGGGGTGGTACTCATCAGTGGAAGGGTCAGGAATGTTGTGCCTGTTCTGATTGTTGCCTTGATTGTAAATATTGGCTGTATATGCTTGAGGTGATTCATTGACTTGTCTAATACCAAATATCTCTCGCCTGATTGATGCAGCTCTGAAGGCAGGAAAGTATCTCTCTAGGAAGACTTTCTTCAAATCAATCCAGGTTGAGACAGAATTCGGCTCAAGACAATACAACCAATCCTTCGCAGCACCTTCAAGTGAGAAATGGAAGGCTCTCATCTTGATGTGGTCTTCTGTTATTCCTTCAGGTCTCAGCATTGTAGAACAAACAACCTGGAATTCCTTCATATGCTCCTGCGGATTTTCACCTGCAAGACCACTAAACCTTGGCAACCAGTGTATTAAACCAGAAAAGTCAAGATAATATATGCATAGTGGTTCATAATTAACATTAGGCATATAACCTTGAATATAATTATCCATGGGTAGATTCACAATCAGACCAATTCAGCAATTTTTTTTTATTTTCTGTTAATAACAACAAGAGTCCCTGACAACGGCGCCAATTTTTGACGCGTTGTCGCGCACGCGTCAAAAAGCGAGCGGCTCGTAAAAATATGCAGTTAGGGAGCGACAACTCGAGTATAGTCTCACAAGGACTCTTGGATTGTTGTTAACAGGAAAGTCAGTTTTGGGGGGGTTTTAAGATTTGAAACTAAATAAAGAAAACAGTTAAGAAAATAATGCAAATAGGTGATTGTCAATAATTGAAACGACTAATCTACTGCTTTCGGTTTCCCACTATCATTGGTTCAGATAAATCCAAGCCCTAAGCGGATTCTAATCTTTTTTTGATTGTAGCGACAATTAACAAGCGAAACCGACATTACGCGACGTATGTTCCTATTCCCGAATTAAGCAAACGGGGTGAAGCTCTCGTGAATTAAGCAAACACGAATGAACACGCGCGAATTAAGCAAAAGCGATTAAGTATAGGAACACACAATCATCGAAACAAAACAATACACATTCGATACAAACTGAATTAAGCAAACAGAATATATAATAGTATTGAAAGAGAAAAGCAATGAAATCAGGAATTACACAACCTCAAGCGTCAATGGAACCCGATTACAGCAGACTAATCCGAGGGAGTTAGTTCTCCATTACAATATAACAAAAACCTGATTCGCGGCCATCTATTCTAAAAGGAAAAGAAGATGATCAAAGATCCCCCGTGGTTTCTGCCCTAAACAACAACTTATACCCTACAGAATCTGCGCGCGCTCGCGAGGTGATCATACTCTCGCGACGCGAATATTAATTCTGGCGCGAGTTCAAATTGGTTTCTCGCGAGGCGAGAGAGCATTTCGCGAGGCGAGACTTCAAACTCCAGTTTGTCACAGCCGTGATGCCTATCACGGGCAGGCCGTGATCACTTCTGACTTTGGGTGCATATCTGTCATGGCCGTGACCTTCATCACGGCTAGGCCGTGATGGTCTCTGTCTTCTCATCACTTGCTGGTCTTCAGGCTTTCGTGAGGCGAGCAGACTCTCGTGGGGCGAATAATTCCAGAATTGCTTCTCTTTATTAACCTGAAAACAAGAAATAGCAGTAAGTTCTTTATTTGACTCTAAATCAGCTAAATTACCCTAAAACTACTTTAGAGACTCAAAATGTTGCTTGAAGACAATTAAGTCTAATTTGGGCGAAAACGAGATTAAACTCGAATAAAACCTACGGTCTTACTAGTCAAAAACTAGTCGAGCCAGAGGCTGATCACCCACTTGCAGCCGATAGTACCTTTTCCAGGTGGCAATTTGGTCAATGTCCAGGTGTGGTTCTTCTCAAGTGCAGTCAGTTCTGAGTTAATAGCATCTTGCCAATGTGCATATTTCATGGCTTCTTGAAAATTCTTAGGCTCGGTAATAGCAGGCAAAGCAAGGGAATATTGTTTATATTGATCTGACAGGTGATGATAGGATAGGAAATTGGATATGGGGTATTTGCTGTTAGTGTTAGGTGGTGTAGTTTTGGTGGCAAGGCTGCAATGGTAATCATTGAGGTAAGATGGACTTCTTCTGTTTCTAGTGGAAACTCTAGTGGGGCGAATTTGGTTTGGTTGATCAGCAATTTCTGGTTCAAACAGAGGTTGAATATGAGGCTCAGGTTCGGGCTGAGGTTGTTGATTTGGAGATTGAGGTTGAGGTTCAATAATGTGGTTAGGCTCAGGAGTGTGGTTAGGCATTTGTGGTGTAGATTCTAAATCAAACAGGTTTAGCTGAGTAAATGAGGGCAAGATAGGAGGTGACTGAGGAACATGTGAGGGTGTAACACAGCTGATAAAAGGATAGTTAGACTCATAGAACTGCACATTTCTGGAGATGAATATCTCCCTTGTTTTCAGGTCATAAAGTAAGCATCCTTTGATTCCAGTTCTATAGCCTAAAAAAACACATTTTCTGACCCTGTTGTCCAACTTCTTTATGTTTACACTGGCTGTGCTTGCATAACTGAGGCATCCAAAAGACCTTAGATGTGATAAGGCAGGAAGCTTCCCATACAAGACTTCATAGGGTGATACATTGTTGAGAAAGCTTGAAGGAATTCTGTTGATCAAGAAAACTCCATGTGCAACAGTATAGTTCCAAAAGGTTTTGGGGAGTCCTGCTTGAAACATAAGTGCCCTTGTCATTGCAAGTATGTGTTGATGCTTTCTCTCAGCAATGCCATTTTGCTGAGGTATTTCCACACAAGAACATTGGTGCACAATGCCATTTGCTGCAAGAAACTCCTGCAGATTGTTGTTGACAAATTCAGTTCCATTATCGGTCCTAATTGCTTTAATCTTGGCCTCAAATTGATTATGAGTTATATCAATAAAGGACTTTATTAAGTCTCCAGTCTCTGATTTATGTTTCATGAAATAGATCCAGGTATGCCTAGACCTGTCATCAACAACTGTTAGAAAATACCTGTGACCACAGATAGATGGCCAAGCCAAGGGTCCCCATACATCCATGTGTACCAAGTCAAAACAGTTATCAGTCTTTGAAAGGCTATCAGGAAAGGGTAATCTCTTTTGCCTAGAGAAATGACACACATCACACGGTTTATGAGGGTTAATGGCTGTAATGAAAGAATAAGATTTGTGTAAAATTGACATTTTATTATGTGATAGATGGCCTAGTCTAGTATGCCATACACTTGAGTCAGAAGAGTGACCATTATTGACAACATTGTTAAGCAAAGGAACAATAGGAACAATAACATCTTTATGAGATAAAGCAACTCTATGAGTGGTAGTATGCCATACACTTGAGTCAGAAGAGTGAACATTATTGGCAACATTGTTAAGCAAAGGAACAATAGGAACAATAACATCTTTATGAGATAAAGCAACTCTATGAGTGGATAGAACATATAGTCCTCCCTTAGGCTCAGCTGCACCAATCATCTTTGATGAGATGGCATCCTGCATTAGGCATGCAGACCGAGTGAAAATGAGTTTGCAATTCAATGAACTAACAAGCTTTGACACAGAGATCAAGTTGAAACTAAAGGAAGGTATGTAGAGTACATCATTTAAGAATAGACTTTCAGAAAAGAAAATGGTTCCAGCAAACTGAGTTAAGATTTTGGTACCATTTGGCAATTTGACCATCACAGGTCTGATTCTCCTATAAAATTGAAATTAAGACAAGGTGTGACAGATGTGATCTGTGGCACCTGTATCAAGGATCCAACTAGAATACTTGACATTATTAGAAACAATGCATATTATACCTGATGCAAGATGATTGGAGGAAGTAGGCATTGTGGTTAACTGATTCACTGTTTTGGACTTGTCACCATGTTCCAGCATAGCCAAAAGTGCTTTGTGTTGTTCAGGGGTAAATCCCATAGGCGTTGATGCTTTATCTTCTCTATATGATCTAGCATGTGACCTCACAGAGACTATACTCAATGAACCATCATCACTATCACTATCCTCCATTGCACAATTAATCTTTCCCTTTTTGTAATTGGGGGGAAATCCATGCTTTTTGTAGCATGTATCAATGGTGTGGCCAATTCTATTGCAGTGAGATCAAAATCTTCTATCTTTGCCATTTTTGTTTCTGTAACCACCTTTATCCTTTCCTTTGTATCACATATCCACAACATTAGAAATAACCCTAGGTTCATCGAGAACACAATTCATCTGCCTTTCTTGCTGAATCAACATATAAAAAGCTTGATCTATGGGAGGAAGAGGCTGCATCAACATTATTTGAGACCTTACAGCAGCATACTGCTCATTGAGCCCCTTCAAGAATCGTATTACATAATCATTGTCTCTATAGCCTTGAATAGTTGGGATTAGGTGACAACTGCATGCAACTTGACACAAACACGGTGGAATTGGTCTAAATTTTTCCAATTCTTGCCACAAAATCATCAATTCAGTGTAAAAATCTATGATTGAAAGATCACCTTGTTTGAGAGCATACACTTGCTCTTGCAGATCTGCAATTTTGAAGACATCACCTTGATAAAACCTTTTCTTGAGATCACATCAAACCGCATGTGCTGTGTTCATCCATTGAACACTCCTTGCAATCGAAGGATCTAGAGCATTCCTGATCCAAGAAAGAATCGTGATGTTGCACCTATCCCAAGCTCCATACAGTGGATCATTCAATTCTGGTTTCAGAATCGTTCCATCAACAAATCGCATCTTGTTCTTTGATCTCAATGCCAAGGACATCGCCATTGACCACTCATGATAATTGTTCTTTGTCAATTGTGTGGAAATCAGAACAGCTCCAGCACTATCACTTGCATGGAGGAAATAGGGATTCTCATAAGGATTGTTAACCTCAAGGTTCGCCATGACAGTCAAGAACAATTAATCGAGGGAGAAGAAAGGAGGACAAAGAAACAAGGAGCTATGTGAAACAAAAAGTACAGAAGAAACAGAGGCGCAGCAGAGCTCCAATTAATGGAGCTCTGATACCATGTTAAACTTCATGGCAGCAGAGTCAAAAGATGTGAAACAGGGAAGAAGAAAATGAAGAAATGCATTTTGCATTCTTGCCATTGATCAACTGCATGAAAAACTCAAAGATGATTACAAGATGAAATCAAAAGTTGATAAAGAATATCAGCTACTAGCTACTTATAGCATCTAACTAACTAATTTCCCTTTAACAGAAAACTAACTAACTTCTTTAACAGAAAACTAACTAACTTAACAGAAAAACTAACTGATTATTAAATATAGCATGTGTCTAAATAAAGGTTTCCAACAGATATTTAACCAAATAATCATAATAGTCTTTATCCACATAATTCTAATTCATGCATAACATCATAAGCATTCCAAATAGAAAATAGTGATAGCAAAGATAAGTAAATTCCCCAAAGGTTTTTAATCATATCATGCGAAAATAGACCAGAAAATTACTTGTGCCCCAATTATCTATTTAGTGTAATGGTGTAATGCTAAGCTATTATCTAACACAGTGCCATTTTACGAATTACATAACTATCAACTTGAAAAAACATAGCTATCCACTAACGAGGGTCATACCTGAATTGCAATATTCGTCAAATTTAGAGCTCCGAATTCAACAAAGCCAAGAAGAGTATCCCTCCAGTTTATTATTTTTATCTTGAATGCCTCCGGGCTTGATGGACCAAAATTTCTTAAACTCCTCCAATACCCACCTCTTTCTGGTAGAGCAGAGAAAACTGACACATCAGAGAGCCACCCACACTTCAACTCCTTGTTCAAACATAAACAGTATGTCTAGGTGCAAGTAAATCAGCATTTCATTAGTTCAAACCATTTTCCTAAAAGAACCATAACAACTAAACACAAAGTTTTAGCGCAAGTCCAGACTCTTCACCTCACTTTTAATCCACAAAATCAGTTTTAATTAATTTTCAGAAAAATTGACGAGAAGGTCTTCATGTCTCCGGAAAACATTTGAAAAGATAAATGTGACATATACTTTGAGCATGCCTGATAACAAAGCTAGCTAAGTAAACTACGAGTTTTTTCATAGGCAATAATCCTTAAGATTGTTTTAAAAATAATGAATAAAATAAATAAAATAGACAAATAAAATAAATATAGAAAAAGATGAAGAACATCAATAAAACGTTTATAGTCTGAGACGTGTGAAATCACACTGTCCTTAAGGATTACTTCGCCCACAATAGAATTATGTCGATCAAATTGCGACACTCCACCAGGATTTAACAGACTCTTCTAGAATAACTATATGATTATTCTGGGTGCCAGAACAGCATGAATTACATATCAACTCTGATACACTTGATTAGAAATGAGAAGAATCCAAAACAAAATGTTTTTACAGTAGTTTTTAAAACAAAAGGCAAAAGCATCACATTTTCTCTCCTTTCTACTAGCAACCGTACACAAACTAAAATCTCTAATAGACTTGCTTTTTGAAACGTTTCCAGAGTAACGTTGGGAGAATATTAAAACAAATTATTGCCATTGAAGATATTAGCATGTTGGGAATATTTGATGTTAAGGGCAAATCAATTAAAAGCTTTAAAATGCAATAAAACTAAACCAAATCATCAACGGAAATATTAGAGGAAATAAATGTAATAAATGATAATAATGTGAAATTTAAAAACAAATTATTTTGGAATAAATTTCCAACAATTGGGTAGGGTACTATAATATTTGTCCCCATACCTGCTTTTGAAAAAAATACCCATACCCGGATCCATACCCTCGTGGATAGCAACTTCGGTACCCTTACTCGTACCCTCTGGGTACCTAAGTACCCACACCCGCACTTTAACAAAGAAAAACAATAAATAACAAAAAGATCATAACTTAATTAAAAAATCATCCAAAGATCTTTCAAATCTGAAATATTACAAACTAAAGTATTATACTAAATAAAAACATCTAAAACATTCAAAGCAAGTAAATATCATAATAAGCATCCAAAATAAATTCATCAAGTCGTAATTCCTGATTACTTTGAGCACAAGGAGCACTTTGAGGTTGTGTGGGAGATGAGCTACTTTCAAACTCCTAAGAACAAATAAAACAGAGAACAATTAGATGAAATGAACAAAACTAACAAATTAAGATTTTTTTTTCGTTTTTGAAATTCAAAAAGAAATATATTAAAATGGTAGAGGAGGTACCCCAACCCATGTCCCATACAATATAAATTAAAAGACACCATCTCACAATAAACTCTTGATCAAACACATAGGTCACGTTTGGATAAACAACTTAATTAAGTGCTTATCATATAAGCGCTTATCTCACAAGAGCTTATATCATAAGCGTTTAAATTTAATATATAAGTTATTTATGTTTGGATGCATCCTTCAAAAAGCACTTATGCAAATGAGATGTTTGGATGTGTCAATACATAAGTGCTTATAAACATTTTAAAACTGGAAAATTCAACTTTAATAAATTTAAATTAAAAAATTTAGCTTTAAAAAATGATTTAAACGTTAAAAAATGTAACATTAAAAATGTAAGTTTAAAAATGATTTTTACGTTAAAAATAAATGTAAGTCTCTTCTTGCTTCTTGGTGCTAGTGTGTTGGATTATGGGCGGGGTATTTAGTTGTAAAAAAAATTACATAAAGAAATACGGTCCAAATATGGTGGACGAAATACGAAATCTCATTTAGGTAAAATACATAAATAATGGTTCAAATACAGAAAAATACAAGTATCATATTAAGTTGACCACTTTTACTGACGTGTCAAGTGAAAACATCCCATTGGGTAGTCAACAAGGAGCAAGATTGCACCAGTAAAAGTGTTGGTGCAACTTAGACGATACCCAAAAGAAATATCCACGTGAACATGAACAAAGATATACTAAGAGTGTGTTTGTGAAAGCTGGAAAAAAAGATTATGCTGGTAATCTATTTTCAAACAATCGATTATTGTGATAATCAATTATAATCAGAATCTGTTTTTGTTTGGGTATGTTTGCTGAAAAATGATTTTAAGATAATATATTTCATTTGGGTGATACAAAAATAATCACTTTTACATATTAAATTACGAAAAAGGATATGGAGATATTTGTTTATAATATTTGGTTTTCTTTTAACATTAGAAGGTGGTGTTGGGTTTTCATTAATAATTTATTTCTATTTCGTATCTTGTTTTTTAAATTATAGTAAACAAATAGTGAAAACTATTTCTTTTTATATTATTTCTTTGACAAAAAAAATTTAAATTTAAAAGCAAAATAAATATTTTTGTAATTATTGAAAAACTTGGACATAATTTAGACAACAGTATTTGTGAAATACTTGAATGAATTTTTATTCATCATACTTGATATATATATATATATACGCTAAATAATAAATACAATTTACAATTTACAATTTACAAGGAAATGAATGCTAAGTTAATTCCTAGGAACATAGTTAAGCTCACACCGTCCGCACCATCCTCACCGTCCAACTAATATCAACACCGCCCACACCGTCCGCACCGTCCAACTAATATCAACAGCCCCCATCAAGCTGGAGCATATAAATCAAATGCTCCAAGCTTGGAGCAAATATTTTGAATTCTTGGTCCTCTTAGAGATTTTGTAAAGACATCTGCCAGTTGATCATTAGAGCTAACAAATTCGGTGACGACTTCTTTAGAAAGGACTTTCTCTCGGACAAAATGACAATCGATCTCGATATGTTTAGTTCTCTCATGAAATACTGGATTGGAAGCTATATGGAGGGCTACTTGGTTATCACAACATAGCTTCATTTGTTGAGTATCTCCAAACTTCAATTCCTGAAGAAGTTGTTTAATCCAAATGAGCTCACACGTGGCTATCGCCATGGCTCTATATTCAGCCTCTGCACTAGACCTTGCAACAACATTTTGTTTCTTACTCTTCCACGAGACAAGGTTTCCTCCAATAGACACACAATACCCTGAAGTGGAACACCTATCAATGGGTGATCCTGCCCAATCTGCATCGCAAAATCCAACTACTTGAGTGCTTCCTTTGTCTTCATAAAGTAGTCCTTGTCCTGGTGTCTTTTTAATGTATCTCAGAATTCGAATTACTGCATCCCAATGATCATTATGAGGAGACTGCGTGAATTGACTCACCACTCCAACAACAAAGGAAATACCTGGCCTTGTAATAGTGAGATAGATGAGCTTCCCAACCAATCTCCGATATCTTTCTGGGTTGGAATAAGGCTCCCCCTAGTTGGGTAGCAATTTTTGATTTGGATCCATAGGACTATCAACTGGTCGACAATCTAACATACCAGTTTCTTTAAGTATATCTAACACATACTTCCTTTGTGAGATGATAATCCCGTCTTTTGACCGAGCAACTTCAATTCCAAGAAATTATTTTAGCTTTCCCAAATCTCTTGTCTGAATGTGACTAAATAGGTGTTGCTTTAGCTCAGCAATTTTTTTCTGGTCATTTCCCGTGATGACTATATCATCTACATAGACCACCAAGTAAACACATTTATCTGGAGAGGTATGGCAGTAAAAAACTGAATGGTCAGCTTCACTATGTTTCATCCCAAAAGCTTGAACAATTGAGCTGAATTTTCCAAACCAAGCTCGTGGGGATTGTTTGAGTCCATAAAGAGACCGTCGTAGTTTGCAAACCAAGCTAGACTCCCCCTGAGCAACAAATCCAGGTGGTTGCTCCATATAAATCTCCTCTTCTAATTCTCCATGCAGGAATGCATTTTTAATATCCAACCGGTACAGTGGCCAATGACGGATGGCGGCTATGGCAAGAAATAGTCGAACAGAAGTAATTTTAGCCACAGGGGAGAAAGTATCTCCATAATCAAGGCCATAAATCTGGGTATAACCTTTGGATACCAATCGAGCTTTGAGTCGATCAATCTGTCCATCGACCCCAACTTTTATAGCATAAACCCATCGACAACCAACAGGTTTCTTGCCCGGAGGAAGAGGAACTAACTCCCATGTACCATTATGCTCCAAAGTCTGCATTTCATCAATCATGGCTTGTCGTCATCCTGGATGATCAAGTGCTTCACAAAAATTTTTAGGAAGAGTAACGGAAGATAAAGAAGACACAAAAGAATGATAAGAAGGAGAGAGACAATGAAACTTAAGAAGTTATAAATAGGATGGGGATTACGTGTGGACCAAGTACCTTTCCTAAGAGCAATGGGCAAGTCATGATTATCCTCAGGTAGGTCCGTAGTCGGGTTGTCCGCTGAAGTAGGACATGATTCAACTGGTCTTTCAGTACCTTCAAGTTCTGTATTGGGAATTTGTGGATGACGCCGATATAAGATGGGTGATCTTTGAGTCTGTTCAGGTGGAGGATTGACAGGAATATCTACAGAAGAATCGACAGTTGACTCTGATTCCTACAAAGGTGATGGACCAAGATAGGGAATAGGAAAAACTTCATGAAGAGTATTAGACTCAACGATGGAGGGCGAGAAATATGACTTTTCTTCAAAAAAGGTTACATCTACAGTGATATAATAACGATTGTGAACTGGAGAGAAACAGCGGTAGCCTTTCTGTAATCTGGAATATCCAAGGGAGACACATTTGATGGCTCTAGCAGCAAGCTTATCAAGACCTGGAGACAAATCATGAACAAAACAAGTGCATCCAAAAATACGTGGCGCAACATGAAATAGTGGTTCTTCAGGAAACAAAATGGAATGTGGAATTTTATTTTCAATAGAGGAAGAAGGCATCCGATTTATAAAAAAACAGGCTGTCAAAACAGCATCACCCCAATGTCGGACAGGTGTATTTGTATGAAGTAATAATGTCCGAGCAGTCTCAACAATATGTCTGTTCTTCCTTTCGGCAATGCCATTCTGTTGAGGGGTATGAGGATAAGAGTGTTGATGGAGAATGCCCTGTGATGACAAAAAAGAAGAAATAGCAGAAGAAAAATATTCTTTTGCATTATCACTTCTAAAGATCTTAATTGTCTTATCAAATTATTATTTCATTAACAAAAGAAGTGAGAATGGACAAAATTTTAGAACGTTCTTACATTAAGAACACCCAAGTACATCGAGAAAACTCATCAATGAAGGTAACAAAATATCTATAACCCATAGAAGAAACACGACTAGGGCCCCATATATCAGAATGAATAATTGAAAAAGGAGAATCAACACGACTTTCAAGATGTCTAACAAAAGAAGAACGAACATGTTTTCCTAACTGACATGACTCACAGGTGAAAGTCTTTATTTTTTCAAGGCTTGGAACCATTATTTTTAATTTAGCTAAATGTGGGTGTCCCAAGCGTTCATGAAGGAGTTTTGGTGATGTGGCAGCACTGCAAACCCAAGAAAGATTAGGCTTTAGGTAGTAAAGACCATGAGATTCATGTCCTACGCCAATCGTTCGACCCGTACCACGTTCCTGTATGACAAAGGAGTTAGCATCAAATGTTACTGAACAATTATGAGAACGAGTAAGTTGGCTAAGAGATATTAAATTGAAAGGACAACCAGGTATGAACAAAACAGATTTTAAAGACAAAGAAGAAGAGGGTGATACATGACCAATTCCTTTTGCTGCAACTCTAGAACCATCAGCTAGAGTAATGAAATGAGGAATTTCAGGAGGAGAAATGGATGAAAATAAAGAACCATTACCAGCAATGTGATTAGAGGCACCTGAATCAATTATCCATGGACTTTGATCATTACCAGATCGAGAAACACAAGCAGTAGAGTTATGAGCTCTTATAGCAGACGATGTTTGAGATTCCTTGGCAACCTTTAGCTGGAGGTACTCTTGGTAATCAGCTTCTGAAAATTTTATCTCTGGTGTTTCAGACTTAGAAATATTCACGGATTTTCCGGGGAATCCATGAAGGGAGTAGCAAGTGTCTTGAGAATGGCCCATTCGTTTGCAATAGGAACACTGAGGGCGACCTCCTCTTCCACCTCGTCCTCCTCTGTTTGGTCCTCCTCTGTTTGCATGACCTCCTCTCCCCCCTCGATTGGAAACCATGGCAGAAGTTTCGAAACTGTCAACTGAATTTCCTTTTGTTCTTGATGAGGGGACCTGAAGGAGTCGAGTAATCAAATTCTCTAATGAAGGAACTTCTTGACCAGTTAAGACTTGATCGCGAACATGATCAAAATCTGGATGCATTCCTCGTAGAACCAACACCATATACAGGTTATCAAGTTTCTTCTTCATGTCTACGAGTTTATCAGCTTCCAGAGATAATTTTAACTCCTCAACTGCAAATTGGGCTTTCGAAACATAGGCAACCATGTAATGATCAGTTTGTTTAAGAGTGGCCAATTTTTGGGCAGCATCATACAATTGTTGAATGTCATTAGCAAAGACACTTTGAGCCTTTTTCCAGAAAGAGTGACAAGTTTTGAAGGCTCTGAAATTTGTGAGGATGGCTGGCTCCACAGATTGCCACAAGAGAGCACAAAGTTGATAGTCGAGTTTCTTCCATTGCTCATGATTTTCTTCTGAAAGTTTCTCTGAGGACTTTTACAGATGTTCATAATATCCTTGACCAAGAAACCAAAGTTCTACAGAGGCTGGCCATGCAAAATAATTTTTACCATTCAATTTCTCTGAAGTAATTGTAGGCGTTCCAGAGATGGAGAAGGCAGGACCATCATTTTTCTGTGAGGTAGAAGCCATCTTAACACCTGAGAATGAGAAGAGACCAGTAGCGAGGACCAGAAACAAAAGAAAGCAAATCTGGGAAACCAAATACAAAACTGAGAACAAAGTGGAGGAGACCCACTTATCAAAGAGTTGGAGAATCAAAGAACCGACCCCCTAGGCAGGAAGAGGAGACACTGGCGAGCAGATCTGGGCGGGCGCGCGGTTGTTCCGAAGTCGGAGAGGTGGCGCGTGGCTTGCACGCGCCGTCAGGGAGAAGTGCACGTGGAGGCACGTGGGGACGTTGCTGGCGACGGGTCTCCGGTGGCTGGCCGATCGGCGGCTTCTGACTGGATATCCGGCGGTGGTGGACAGTGGGTTGGTCGGTAGTGGTGACTTTCTAACAAGGACATACGGTGGTGGTGACTTTCTAATAAGGACATAGAACAATACTTGGGTTTTGAAGGTTTCTGCTGGACCAGATGGCAGAAAGCCTCTTATAATGAAACAAAAGCAGGACCGCAGGACTCAACCTGCTCTTGATACCATATTGAAAAACTTGGACATAATTTAGACAACAGTATTTGTGAAATACTTGAATGAATTTTTATTCATCATACTTGATATATATATACACTAAATAGTAAATACAATTTACAATTTACAAGGAAATGAATGCTAAGTTAATTCCTAGGAACATAGTTAAGCTCACACCATCCGCACCGTCCTCATCGTCCAACTAATATCAACACCTTCCACACCGTCCGCACCGTCCAACTAATATCAACAGTAATTATAGATAAAAATATATCAATTAAAAATAAAAACAAAAACAAACTAGCAATTTTTTGAAACATGAGACACAAATATGTTTTTAGGCAAGTTCTACGATGGATAAGTAACATAGGTAGTACCATGGTGCACAACCTATGATTATTGTTGGATTAAAAAAGTGTACATATTTTTTTCTACCCCTCCCACACCAGATCAGACCCCATTCCTCTATGCAACTAAGCCCCAACCGTGTCCCCCCTCACCTCAATGGTGACGATAGATCCGGCGATGGGCCATTCGAGATGGCACTGCTGGTGAAGGAGAAACGTTAGACTGAGGAGCCGGGGTGGGGGTTACCGGAGCACGAAGGAGCGGCTAGGTTGTGGTGGTGGTGGCTGGAGAATCGTTCCCCTTTTGCCACCGAGTCGTGCCCGATCTACCACATCGTGAAGTCGTCAGAGAGTGAGGATGGAGGTACAGGAGGCACATGGTGGCGAGGTGGAGGTCATGTGAAAGCGATGCTTCGATGGCTGGGGATGTCGCTCCATCCCATCGTCGTTGAAAGGAGCCATTAGTGGATCTGCTCAGAGGTCGGGTTCCACATGTTGATGGGGCATGGGTGGAGCTCCTCCTCCCCATGCGCATAGCGGCCCGCGTCACCGTGGCTGCAGTTGGGGATGTCGGATGGCAGTAACGGCAAAACAGGAAGGGAATAATGATGTGTCGAACCCAAGTGGTGGAGGTGGAGGGTCGAAGCAGAGGTTCAAGACCAAGTTCATCAACAAGATGCTTGAGCTTGCAGGTTAGGTGCTGGAGCCTGAAAGGGAGTTGGTTGCAGAGGAGAGGGGGCGGAAGAAGGGAAGATGGAAGAGGGGAGAAAAGGGAAAAATCAGGTGTATAAAATCTATCATTAGATCCTATAAGCCTTTGCGATCCAACGGTCAAGATTGAAAATAAAATTTGTGTACAGTGGTACCACCTATCATAGTGGCCCACCCTAGAACTTGCCATGTTGTCGTTTTTAAGATAGAAGTGGTTCACACTTGATGAAGACTATTCAATAATAATAACTAGTGTAGTTGTCCGTGCATCTCGCACGGACATCTATTAGATTATTATTTTCCTAATATTTATAATTAATTTCAACATAACAATCATTGTAATAAATTTTAAAGTATAAACTAATACTATAATGTATAACAAATTAATGTATTATATTAAATCAAATTAAATAGTTAATGAATAACATGCTATGAATTCATGATATGCAGTTTGTTAATCTTTTAAGTTCATGCGAAGGATATAATTTCGTTAATATTTAATATGACAAAACTAAGTTGGGTCTCCGACTCTAAAGGCTTTATTCAAAATGATAATTAGAAGTGTTTAGTGGGTCTCTACTCCTATATTTATTATTAACAGCATGCTTGTTTTTTAACTACATGATGATGATTGACTTCGACATTGAAGAACGAGAGAAGAGCAGTGCATGAGCAGAGGAATGATCTCTAAGAATGACAATGGCAGGACTCAAATGTTTGTTTCCCTCTTTATTTATCTTTCAGGCAATGCATACACTACGAATTGGAATGGGAACGAAACTTGCATATTTCTTGGTTTTGTTTCAGAATGTGCAGTACACTGAGTATATGCTAATAATGGATCCGGCCTCCTGGACGATGAAACAGAATATGTCATAATTATTATCTGGTTTTTTGACCCCATTGAAGTTTTTAATAGTAACACTATCATGATTTCATAAGTGAACAACTAACTAAAATGTATGCATAGCTCATTCATAAGCTATTATCGTTTGATTTAAAAAATGAAAAAGACAACACAACTGCTTTTTGCAGACTTCATTTTCTGTCAATTTGAATTTCAATCCGATGCTAGTATGATCTTTTTTCTGCATTCACACGTGTATCTGTGCTGCCTCATTTTTTTGTGTTGTACAATTGAATAGAATGGTTTCCTGTTATCCGGATTGAAACAAAGTTATATTCCAACAGCAGATAATGCCCATGGTCATTGTAATTTTTTTTTAAACTTAAGTATCTCTTTTAACTGTGGCATACTGTGGCATCTTCTAAAGATGCCCTCATGTTTGATTTAAAAACAGGAATGAACTACATAGAACATGTTGATACTGTTGTATGATCGTGATGATATTACAGAGGATATGGTGTTATGCAGACACACAGCCAGAAAGGATGACAAAGAAAGTAAAGAAACAGCAAAACACCAAGAAGATTATCGTGGTTCAGGGCAATTGGAGACCCCTACATCCACACTGTAGCCGATTCTTCTCATTGCTTGATCACAACTGTACAGCACACAGCAGCAAGAATTCTAGGGAAGTTTACAATGGCCTCACCTCACTTGCACTCAGAGTTTGTTTTGATCACAATGAATCTAAAGAATATCCTACACTACAATTACATCAGCTGAGACTTATATATACCTATGCATATTCAACTACTTGAATATGGTTGTGGAGATTAACAACCTGTAACTAACTTTTTTAAAGCTAACCAACTCTAGTTACAAATATAGGTATCACACAGCTAATAAGTTTACAACAGTTTTCTGTTACAAGGCTAGAGCTTAGCTAACTAACTATTGTTGATCCATCTTCATAACAATCTCCACTTTGGATCTTCAATATTAGGACCAGCAAGCTTTCCTTCCTTCAGTCTCTTACAGAGACTTCAAGTGTCACAAATTCCAATGTTCACTAAGTTTAAACAATGAGTAAACTTTGAACCTGGAACTACTTTTGTCAGCATGTCTGCAGGATTGTTTGCTCCAGCCACTTTCCTCACTTCAACTTCACCTTGTGCTATGATGTCTCGGATGTAATGCATCCTAATGTCAATATGCTTTGTCCTCTCATGAAAAACTTGGTTTTTAGAGAGACAAGTTGCACTTTGACTATCACACCATACTTCAACAGGACCAGTCTTTCCTTCGAGCTCATGAACAAGACCTTTAAGCCATTTGGCTTCCTTTATAGATTCAGTGAGAGCTATATACTCTGCCTCAGTGATAGATAGAGCCACAACTGATTGCAAATTAGCCTTCCAACTTATGACACTTCCATACAAAGTGAATAAGTATCCTGTTAAGGACCTTCTTTTGTCAATGTCACTTGCATAATCAGCATCAACATAACCTGACAGACCATTGATTCTTTCTGTCTTTCTTCCATAGACCAGACCAACAGACTTTGAACCTTTTAGATATCTAAAGATCCACTTTACTGCACTCCAGTGTTGTTTTCCAGGATTTTCCATGAATCTACTTACAATGCTAGCTGAGTATGCTAAATCTGGTCTTGTACAAACCATAGCATACATAAGAGAACCTGTAGCATTCGAGTAGGGGATTCTACTCATATCTTTGATCTCATCTTCTGTCTTTGGAGAATGAGTGATTGACAATTTAAAATGTCCAGCAATAGGTGTTGATACAGGTTTTGATTCAAGCATATTGAACCTTCTTAGTAGTTTCTGCACATAGCTTGACTGAGATAGTTATAACAGTCCTTCGTTTCTTTTCTTGATAATATCCATTCCCAGTATTCTCCTTGCAGCCCCTAAATCCTTCATTTCAAACTCAGATTGCAACAGATTCTTCAACTCTTTGATGGCTTTCATATCTGCACTTGCAATCAACATGTCATCTACATAGAGCAATAAGTAGATGAAACAATCAGGCTTCAACCTTCTGAAGTAGACACAACTATCATAGGAACTTCTGCTGAAACCATTTGACACTGCAAAAGAGTCAAATCTTTTGTACCACTGCCTTGGGGACTGTTTCAGTCCATACAGAGATTTCTTCATCAAACATACCATCTCCTCTTTCCCTTTTACCTCATATCCTTCAGGTTGACTCATATAAATTGTTTCTTCTAGATTCCCATGTAAAAAGGTTGTTTTTACATCCATCTGCTCCAATTCAAGGTTGAGAACTGCAACTAGTGCCAAGATGATTCTAATGCTTGTATGCTTCACTACTGGAGAAAAAATCTCATTATAGTCAATTCCTTCTCTTTGTGTGAAACCCCTAGCCACAAGCCTTGCTTTGTATCTGTAGCTATCCATTCCTGTTTCTTCTGGTTTCCTTTTGAAAATCCATTTACACCCTACAACTTTCTGCTTTGATGGCTTTTCAACAAGTTTCCAAGTATCATTCTTCATTAAAGAGTCAAACTCATCTTGCATTGTTGATCTCCACTGATCACTGTCGGTTCTGGAAATTGCATCTTTGTAAGAAATTGGTTATGAGCCTTGATCATCAATTTCTATACTCAAAGCATAAGCTATGAGATCAGCATAACCAAATCTTACAGGAGCTTTAATCTGCCTCCTTTGTCTGTCTCTGACCAGGTTATATGAAGTATCAGCAGGTTCAGGAATTGATGAAATCATAGGTTCATCATGAGGTGCTTCATTTGAGTCCTCTACTGGACCTGATGTTTCTGCAAGCTTCTCCACCTCCAACCTAATTCCTTGATCAGACTGTATGTTCTGATCAGCTTGAACACCTTTTTGAACTGAATCAGACTTCTGTTGATCATCTGCTATCATGTCTTTTCTCTAAACAAGACATCCCTGCTGATAATTGATTTAGGACCTGCAGGATCCAATAACCACACTTTATATCCCTTCACTCCTTCCGGATAACCTAAGAAGATTCCCTTCTTAGCTCTAGGTTCAAGTTTGCCTTCATTAGAATGAACATATGCAGTGTATCCAAAAATTCTTAAGTTCTCATTAGCTTGGAGCTTTTCCTGTCCATCTTTCCTCTGGTGTTTTGAATTCAATTGCACTTGAAGGGCATCTGTTTATTAGATAACATGTTGTATTCACAGCCTCTCCCCAAAAACTCTTTGCCAATTTTGCATTGGACAACATACATCTCACCCTCTCCAAAATGGTCCTGTTCATCCTTTCAGCAAGACCATTTTGCTGAGGGGTCAATCTGACAGTTTTGTGCCTTATTCCATTGTCTTTGCAAAATTCATTGAATTCCTCACTTAAGTATTCAAGGCCATTATCAGTTCTGAGCACCTTCACATGCCTACCAGTTTGATTCTCAACAAGCAATTTCCATTGTTTGAAACACTTAAAAGCCTTATTTTTATGTTTCAACAGATAAGTCCAAACTTTCCTAGATCAATCATCAATGAAAGTTATGAAATATTTTGCTCCTCCTAATGAAGGTACCCTGGCTGGCCCCCAAACATCAGAGTGTACATAATCTAGGATACCCTGAGTTGCATGAGTTGCATTATGAAAACTAACTCTCTTTTGTTTTCCATATACACAATGTTCACAAAAACTTAGCTTTTGATAATTCCCATTACCGATCAATCCTTGTTTATGTAGTTCTTCTAGCCCTTTCTCACTCACATGACCTAATCTATAATGCCAAAGCTTTGTAGCATTTGGTTTATAAATAGAAACTAAGCCAGCTGAGTTCAAGATAGTGTTACCTTGCAATTTGTAAAGGCCATTCTGCCTTGTACCCTTCATTATTTGTAATGAGCCTTTGAATACCTTTAAAGTTCCACCTTCTCCGTTGAATGAACATCCAGATTGATCTAGCATTCCCAAAGAGAGCAAGTTCCTTTTGAGCTCAAGAACATGCCTCACATCAGGGAGCAGCTTTACAGATCCATCTTGCAGCTTCAATTTAACAGTTCCAATGCCAATGACATTACATGCCATATTGTTTCCCATGAGAACTTTCCCTCCATCTATCTTCTTATAGGAGCTGAACCATTCTAGATTGGGTGTCATATGGAATGAGCAACCCGAATCTAGAATCCATTCCTCACTGTGCTTTTCAGTTGAGATGGAGAGCACTTCAGCACTTTCATATCCATCAGCCACCACTGCTATATCAGATTCATCATTGTATTTACCATTGTTCTTCTTTTTCCTTTCAGGGCATTCTTTTCTGAAATGACCCTCTTTCTTGCAGTAGTAGCAGGCCTTCTTGTTCCTGGATTTGGACCTCCTCTTGTTCTTGCTTTTTGAATCCCTCTTTTCTGATCTTCCTTTAGCCATCAATGCCTCGGGATCTCCACCTTCACCTTTATTCTCAGTTATCTTTTTCTTTAATTCTCGAGAGTTCAGGGTAGCTTTAACCTCCTCCAAGGTGAGTGTATTTCTCCCAAAAAGCATAGTGTCCACCAAATTTTCAAAGGATGATGGAAGAGAACATAGTAGCATTACTGCTTGATCCTCCTCATCTATCCTCACATCTACACTTTTCAAATCAAGGACTGCCTTTGTGAATAAAGAAACATGTTCTTTGATAGAAGAACCTTCTTCCATCTTCAGCTGGTGTAGTCTTTTCTTCAGGTACAACTTGTTAGTTAGGGATTTGGTCATATACAGGCTCTCAAGTTTCAGCCAAATCCCTGCTGCAGGTTTCTCCTCAGCCACCTCTCGAAGAACCTCATCACCAAGAGAAAGAATGATTGTGCTATGAGCTTTACTGAGCAAATCTTTCTTCTCTTTGTCTGACAGTGTAGATGGAAGCTTAGAGGCTCCTCGTAGTGCATCGTCAAGCCCTTGATGAACAAGAAGAGCTTGCATCTTGATCCTCCACAGGCTGAAATCATTTTCCCCTGTGAACTTCTCCACATCAAACCTTGTCCCCATCGCGGAATCCCTCCAAGAACCTAGCTCTTGATGCCAATTGTTGTATGATATATCGTGATGATATTACAGAGGATATGGTGTTATGCAGACACACACAGCCAGAAAGGATGACAAAGAAAGTAAAGAAACAGCAAAACACCAAGAAGATTATCGTGGTTCAGGGCAATTGGAGACCCCTACATCCACACTGTAGTCGATTCTTCTCATTGCTTGATCACAATTGTACAACACACAGTAGCAAGAATTCTAGGGAAGTTTACAATGGCCTCGCCTCACTTGCACTCAGAGTTTGTTTTGATCACAATGAATCTAAAGAATATCCTACACTACAATTACATCAGCTGAGACTTATATATACCTATGCATATTCAACTACTTGAATATGGTTGTGGAGATTAACAACCTGTAACTAACTTTTTAAAGCTAACCAACTCTAGTTACAAATATAGGTATCACGCAGCTAATAGGTTTACAACAGTTTTCTGTTATAAGGCTAGAGCTTAGCTAACTAACTATTGTTGATCCATCTTCATAACAGATACTAAATGCAATTGATGGGGGCATGGGATCTTGTCTTTCCATCTTTTCATGGGGAAGGCTAATGCCTAGTAGCAAAACAAAAGATGAGTAAGAAAACACCAGTAATTAATGTAGCAAAAATCAGTAATTAGCTCATACTTGGAAAGCCGTATATTAAAACAACCACAGAAAAAAAATAACAAAATTGAAAAGATAAATGTAGCATAAATACTTGGACATGTAACATGATTCACCACCAGCAAAAATGTCATTGTCAAACAAATTTCATCATACCTCTAAAGTCATCTGGAAATTTTCTATTGATGTTTTCATTCTTAGTTCTGCCCTTCCTATATCTCTAAAGTGAAGCTCAAACAGTTTTGAAATCTGAAGGAAGCCAACAGAAATTAATTTAGTCTATATGCATGCCTGAACCTAGGTGACAAAGAAACGATGACTGGAACTTATCCAAATTAATTAGAGTCTTACCATGTTGTAAAGTGGAACCCTTGAAAACAGTAGATGGTCTCTGTCCAATGTTCCCTCAAATCCTACGGCAATCCTTTAATATGTTGTACCTGGAAGACAAATTATATTAATTTGGACAACAGAACCTTAAGTTTAATAGTATAGATGAAACTTATTTATACCATATGGACAAAACGCCATAACAAGAAAAGGACCCGGCACTCATTTAAGATATTGGGAAAGAATCACATTCATTTGCACATCACTTTGGATGGGTTTCTTCCAAATCATCATCTGAAACATATTGCTTTTCCTTTCTAATCAGGCTCTAATAACCGAGAGAAGTAAAGATAAAGCCAATCCCTACACCATCCCATAATACTGCTTTTCTACCTGTACAAAGTTCAAACATTTATTGGGACCATCATTTCTATGTAAATGTCCTTTAGGGAATTTTTTTGCACTGTAACTGTAATATCATGTTCTTTGGTGCTTTTCGTGGGAATAAAAAAATAAAATACACAGATCTTTAAGAGAAACTTAGACCCCAAACTTACTTTGGCAGAGATCTGTTTGTGGTATTTTTATGTTGTTCAGTAGATGGTTTCTTCCAAGTAATTCCTTTGGAATATATACAAAGAGACTACAGTGCCCTTTGTTTTGATGTCTTTTTCCATATCTTATTTCTTATCATGGTAGTTTTGGTTTGAAAAACCAGAAGCAATAGCCAGTTAAATAAATTCCAACTGAATATTCATGTTTCCTCAGAAAATGTCATTTATTCATAAAGACCTTGATCAATATAATTCAATTTTCAAAACATCCTAAAAGAAGCAGTTATCTTCTAGAAAGCTTAAGAACCCCTGAACCTCTCAAATAGATCCTGCTTTGGATCATTGATAGTCTGCCTTGCCCAGTTCCAACATCACAAGTAATATAATAGTTAGAAGCATAAAGTATGAACATCAATCAATGTTATTACAATAAAATTCAGGTCAAGCTCTATTAATGTAAAGAGAGAGAGACTAGAATTCATAAACTGAGTGATCTTCATTGACTCATTGTGAGAGAGGTACAAAGTATGTATACAATGCCTAGGTACTAAATGCTAGGAGGGGGGATATAGTGTGCAACACTGTATCGCCCATACTGTGTTTACTCTAGCAAGCTCATATAGCACTCAAAATTCAGCTATCAATTCTGATGCTTGAACCCATTTCTTAAGTGACCGAATTTATCTGTATAGTGACAACTTGTTCTTCACCATTGAACTAAATCCTCCAAAAATGAAGTGCATATAATTTTTTTAGTTTAGATATCCATACCGCACAAGGCACAAGGCCTCCAAAATGCGTCACTTTTTTTAGATGATACCATTGTAAATATCCAGTAAAAACATGCATCAGATACTCAATAGCGGCTACTGATCACCTCAATCATTATTTAATAAATTTCCACCCATAATACTGTTGTATAAGGAAAACAATGAGGATACAATTTTAGGGACACTTATATCATTAGGTATTAATAATAATAATAAAAAACATACTTATGGAAACCGTATTTCCCTCAAGTGAGAAAAATCTAACACTTGCGGAAAATCAGTTTCGGTAATTAAAAAGTAAATCGGAATTATAAAAGCACTTACAGAAATACTATATTTATGGAGAATTATACTTACGGAAAATATGTTACGTAAGTAGTTACCAAATTTATATTTACGGATTCCGTAAATAAAGTAAAAAATTAAATACTATTTTAATGTATTTTATTGAATGTTTTATTGTTTAATTATTTATACATCTATACCATCTATACACTTATTATTAAGGGGAGGCTCAACCCACAATGTGTTTTATTGAATGTTTTATTGTTTAATTATTATTTTTACTTTTGTTTTAAATTTTTTATTTTTATTTTTACGTTTTTTGGCTTTCTTTCTTGATCAACAAGAATTGCATTTATTGTGTGAGTTTACCTTCTCCTGTCAGTCTGCCGCAGAGGGCCAATTTTCGAGGCAATAAATTGTTTTATTTCTTTGAATATATTTTGTTTATATAATAAGAAGGTTGTTTGTATTTTCTCTTGCTAATTTTGGATACTTATTGCCGTTGGATTGTATCCAGAAAATATTTTGGATCGTCCATTTTTTTCATGGTTATATCGTTTTATTTTACAATTTTTTGTTTCCAAATATATATGCGTTTGTTTACAATTTAAAAATTAAAAATATACAGGATGTTTTATTTTTTTTGTGGAACCAGATTGCGGATGTGTTATATAAAATAGAAAATGTGATATTAATTTTTTTTAAGAGAGATGTAATAACTGATCTATTCGTGCAATGGTATTTTAGTTTTTATATTTTTCGTTTATGTTTATTTATTTGGTGTTTATTATGTGAATAAAATAATGATATTTTGATATAAAAGAAAAGAAAAAATTAATATAATTGAAAGTAATAGTGTTTCTGAAACTTGTCAGAGGGGATGAACCTCTGTAATGGATGTGACTGATAATCATTGTTTGCCAACTTTTTTCGATTACATAGATGTGTAGGCTATGGCTATATTGACCAATTTTCGTTTGGGTTGATTTGTGTATTTGTGTTTTGTTTTTTAAAACTCAGTATTTGTATTCGGTGAAATGTCCTCATTTTGCATTGTTGGAAAAGTCTTCGGACTCATCCTTACAGAGTTTCTACCTATCTCTCTCATCCGTCTGTATTGCTCGTCGATTCAAGGGTCTTGTCTGTCATGGTTTTTTACAATGGAGTGGTTTTTGTGGCAGGTAATGATGTTTTTAAAAGGAAATCTCTTATTTCTTTGAGTAGAGTTGAGTTTGCTTCTAATTTTTAGTTGGTTCATTTTTATTCGCCTAATTTCTTTCGACAGATGATGATGGCTGAGCATGATGGGATTTCGGGTAGTGATTTTTTAGATTTCCCTTTTTTTATATTTTGTTGATTAGATTATTCACTGTGCATGTGTTCTCTGTTTTTGGTCAAGGTGATGGTGTTACCAGGGTATTAGGTGAGGTTCATCATTTCTTCCCTTTCATTTTTGAATTCAAATTTTGGTGAGTGGCTATATATATTGGGTTTAGTTGGTTTGATTTTGCACATGAGTTGAATGCTTCAGTGTTTTCTGTTGTTTATCTCTGATTGTGTTCTTGAGTCCGAATTTACAAATCTGGTTTGCAATGCCTTTGAACTTTGATTCAATTAGCAGTATAGTGACTAAAAGGGAATTGATTCGTCTGAAAGCTAGGGTTATAAGATTGTGGGCTGTTCCCTCTTTTAACAATCCTGCTCAGACCAGTTCATTGGAGATGGTTCTGATGGATGAATATGTATGGTTTACTTCTTATCCATGTATTCTTTTTTCCAAGAAAAGTTATTTGTTTATATTGTGTTTTTCTTTTTCTTTTTTAAAATGATGGTGATTAATTTTTTTTCTTCTAATTTTTTTCTTACATTTAGGGAGGGAAGATCCAGGGCTCTCTGTGAAGAGGAACTTGTTTGTATAAGTTCAGTCATCTCTTGGATGAGGGTTCTGTTTATAAGTTTGTTTATTTTAGTGTGGTGGAGAATACTGGTAACTATAGGGTTACATTCCATAATTTAAGCTTTTTTTTCATGTTTAAAACAACTGTATCCCCATGTATGGAATTAGTTGTGTCCCTTTTCATGAGATGATACAATTGGATGAAAATTATGAGCATTTGATTGGTGAATAATATTTTAATTAATTTAGTTGTGTTTGTTTTTTATTTTGTCTTTTATATATTTTATATTTTATGCCTATAATTAATGTTGAATATTGATTTTTTACGGATGTTATGGGACTTTTGACCATTGTTTTTCCAGAACGTCGTTGTGAGAGAAATATGAAGGTCACAAGTATGGTTGTTATGGAGCTTGTTGATTCCACGTAGCAATCTGTCCATTTTTTTATTTACTTTGTTATTATTTTTTATTATTTTTTATTTATTTATATATTTTGTATTTTTTGTGTTTCATTAATAACCTTTGCATTATAGTGGGAGATTGGAATGTGCATTTTTTGGTGAATATGTTGATCAGCTGAGGCAATTTTTGGATAGTGGGAACAATGTTCAAGTTGTGGTTGTTGTTCAACTTGCTAGAGTTACGACTTTCAGAGGTATGTAGTTATTTTTACTATTATTATCTCTGTTGTGGTTAGACTTATTGTTTTTGAAAATCTTATAGTTGTTCTCTGTATTCTATTCTATTTGACTTTTCTATTTTTTTTCCACTTATAGGCAAGGTGGTTATTCAAAACAGTATGAGTGCTACCAAGTTGATATTCAATCCCGACATTCCCGAAGCCATAGTGTTCAGAAATGAGTCAGTAAAACTTATCTATTTTGTAATAATAACTATATTGAATAATTTTATTAATTGATATTCATGTTTTTCTACCTTTTATTACTTTTTAAATGTCATGAACAGTGTTTTTGATTCTTAATTTGTGTTTTTGTTTTCTTCACGTGATTTCAGCATAGCTGAACATGGGATCCTTTATGTTGAACTGTTGGCTGTTGTTCTGGATAATACAAGGGAGGGGCTTGAGAACGAATTTGTGAAGATGCATCCTAGAAAGATGGTTTATGAGTTGGAGAATTTGAAAGAGGTGTTCAAATTATGACTTATATAATTTGATATTTGTGATTTTCGGTGGTGTTGTTTCATTATATTTTATCTCATGTTCTTTGTTTTTTTTTTCGTTATTGTTATATAGGCCGGTATGTTTGTTGTGCTGGCATCCATAGTAGATATTGTGGTTGATTCATCCTAGTTTTATGTTGCCTGCAAGTGCAATCGGTCTGTCCAAATTCATTCCAATATCTACTTTTGTGAAACTTGCAGGGTTCTTGTATTAAATGTGGCAACTAGGTATTCATTGTAAATATTTTATTGTTTTTGTCTGGTCTAACATTAGCCTGATGCTTATATATACTTTTTTGGTTTAATAAATAATTGTTTCATTGAATTTTTAGGTTTAAGGTGAAGGTTCAAGTTGCTGACAATACAAGAACTGTTGTATTTATGTTGTTTGATCGTGATGTCAGTCAGCTCACTTTCAAGCTTTGCGATGATTTGGTTGTTGAGTCATTTGTGGTATATGTCCACTGTTCAATGTCCAGTGATGATTGTTGATTTATATAGTTGTTTTCATTTATGGTTCGTGTTTTTATATTTTATAGTTTCCTATGTTGGTGGTGTGCAGGATCCGGGTGATAAAGATTATCCAGATGTCTTTAATTCTTTGGTTGGTAAGAGGATGCTTTTCAAGATTGAAAACAAGGCTGAGCAAAGGAACCAGGTTGATGTTTCATATCCTGTTAGGAAGATATGTACCGATGAAACTATTATAACTATTATAGCTATGTTTCAGCTGCCAGATTCAGAGCTGACTCCAAACAAGGTATTTTTTGATGTATCCCTGCCTGATATGTAGTATTGATTTAATTTATTTCTTTTTTTTATTTCTTGTCAATTTCTTTGCTGTGTTGGAAGATTTCTGAATTTTAGGTATGTTTGTTAATTTTTATTGTTAGACTATGTTTGCTCCACCTTTTCCAAATTTGGGGACTGACCATGAACCTTATAGTGGGAGCTTTTGATTGTTGGGATTCAGGATGTTATTTTTTAATGTTAGCTGGGTTTTTTTTTTTTTTTGGAAATGTGCAGATCATAATTCTCAGTTAATTGTAAGTCATGTTTCTCTAAGCTGTGATGGATTAGGAAGTAATCTGAATATTACTCCATGCAAGAGGAAGTTAGATGAAGATTTTACTGCTGCTTAAGATGTTTGTTCCATCAGTGGTGCAAAGGTTGACCATGTTGTTGACATTGATGATGATATTGTTCCTGATCCTGTGTTAGGCCCAATGAAGATTCTAAGTGATTGATTCACCATTTTTATGTGTTGTTGGTTTTTTTTTTTTTTTTTTGATGTTGCTTGGTTGTGATGTAACTGATTTTTTTGGGTCGGTGCTTTATGTTTGGATTTGGATGTTTTTCTAGAAAAGCTTCCAAAAACAAACATATTTGCATTTAATGGTGGATAAATTGTTAATGGTTGTGTGGCTAATGTTGGTGGTTTTTTGGTGCTATTAGCCGTTACTGTCTTAGTGATTTAATTCTTTGATTAGCCATTAGCTTTGAAATCCAGGCACTTCTATGTAATTAGTTGGTTGTAGTTGACATCATTGTATGGGTTGTATTTAGTGGGGTCTATTATGGAAAGTATACTTACGGAAAATTTAAATAAAAAACAAACACTTACAGGACTTAGGCTATGTTTGGGAGTTTCGGAGACGATGAAGTGGAATGGTTAGTAATGGTTTGGAGTGAAGTGGTAAAAATATATCACTCCATTGTTTGGGAGTTTTAATGAGACATCCCACTCCATTGTTTGGAAGTTACAATGATAAGTAATAGAGTGGAGTGAGTTACAAATTTTAATTCCAATACTACCCTTTTTTATTATGTATTTTTATAACAATGTTTACCAATTTTCTTAAACAAATAATGAAACCTATCTACTATAAGCTATATCCATGACCATCTTATCTTCATGACCATGTTATCTTCCAAACTAAACCATTGTTCAATGCATTTTAGAATACACAAAGCTATTTCTCAAATAACCTGGAAAAACAAAAGAGCAAAATGGAATCAGAAATTGCACAACATGATATGGATATGATTGAGTAGCATTTATCATATTTTGCCTTTTTTTACAAGCATTGCCAAGCTAAGGCATTGTGTAGTGTAAAAATCAAATGCAACAAACACACCACACCACCTGCTTCTCAACTCACGGGAAGAGCAGACATGAGGCACTTCATAACGTGAACAGTGACAAAATTTTGTAAGGATCGACAAATTTAACTATTGTTGTACAACTTATATTCATCCAAGGAATGATATTAAAGAATGACGTGATGAAAGACAAAAATAGCACAGTATCCAAAAGTGCACTTAGATAAGATGATATGGGTGTCTTTCAGCTTAATCAGAATCCGATCCTGGGAATGCAGCAGCGTTAAAACCTCTTGACAGAGAGCTTTATCACCCTTATCTTCCTACCCGGCTTGAAGGAGTCTCCACAATTATGTATGGAGAATATATGGGAAACCAAAAAAAATAGCACAGTGAACTTTTGAAGTGAGAAGAGATATATGTACATTGCAAAAGTGAACAAGATGAAGAGAGGCTTTGGAGAGAGGTGATGTGAAATAGAGAAGACGTCAGATGAGAATACGAGAGTGAGGCGGGAATCAAAAGGTTTTGTTTTAATTTTTTTAAAAAAGACTAAAATTGTAAATTTGTTTTAAAAGTAAAAAAGAGGGAAGTGTTCCCTCCCAAACCCTCCAAATTGGAGGATATGAAAAATTGAAATTTTTGATGGTTTGGAGTGATTTGGCAACCCATCCTCAATCATTCCACTCGATTGTTTAAAAAACTCCCCAAACAATGAGTCAAATATCCTAATCATTCCACTTCATTATTAACCATCTCATCCCATCCCATCTCATCCTCCCAAACATATCCTTATATTTTTCAGTAAAATTTACACGCTTATGAAAAATACTAATTTCCATAAGTGCCAATAAAATAACACTTACGGAAAAGTATAACAATACATAAACTAACACTTTCCGTAAGTTGTCGCATTGCATCATCATCAGATATGCTCTAACAAAAACCACTAAAACGAAGACACTTGTATGTTCATCATAATATACAAAAAAGAATAACTAAAAGAAAAAGATAGTAGATAAATGCACGTGTCTTGGTTTTACAATCCAAAACTTGAAACATTGGAACAAAAATATCCCATATCTTTTTTGCTATTATTAACAATTCCCTTATATGTTTTGTTTAAGTTCACAGTTTTTTGGGTTACAAAATAAAAATGATACATATATAGGCCCAAAAAACTTCTAAAATAATTACTTGGATTAGGATGAAATGCCCGTGCATTGCACGAGCTCTGGCACTAGTTTCTTTAATTTTGCATTTGTTCATAGTAAAAATGTGTAATGAAAAAGCCAAGATTATATTATTATATGGGGATAATGTAATAGATGTTTTGATGTTGACAGGCAAAATTAAATTAATACATCAATTGGGACATATGCATACAAAATTTTTTTTTAACAATTGTTAAATGACACTGGGGACAAACATGTGAGTATAGTTAGATTAGATGTTCCTATCCACTATATCTCAATATAAAATATATTACTATATATACATTTGAAAGAAAATAACAAAATTATCTAAATGGATTATGTAATGTAAGTTTATACCCAAAAAAATAAAATAAAAATCAAACATGTTGGTGTGAAGAAAGATTTGCATGATGGCCACTCACACAAAAAAAAAAAACTCGCCTCTTACTATGAGTCATGTAAAAAAAATTAACTGCTTCATATTTCACCAATAAAACATTTTAAACATACAAAATCATATATATTTATTCTTTATAAAACATTTTTTACACATTAAAAAGGGATCAATATACAGTGAAAATGAAGAACTCTATTTTTTGTACAAGTAAAATTAAATTAATACTCCAATTTAGACATGCGTGTGCTAACATGCGAGTGTGGTTAGGTGTTCCTATATACTACTATATGCCAAATATGTCCTATGTATTATAGCAGATAATCAACTCATCTAAATTGATTTTGGCATGTACATTCATATTATAACATGTTAGTACACCAAAAAAAATATTATAACATGTTCGAGAAGATAAATATTGAGGATCATTGGATATTAAAATTGTGTAATTGGCATATGAAAAGAAATTACAGTAGTTCTTCCCTATCAGTAAAATTCGAAGAATCAATAAATATGCCAACTCATTCAGTCATAAAATTTGACAAAAAATTCTACTTTATCAATTTTCATATATTATGGGAGTAAATTACACTAATTGAAACATTCGGGGTGTAAAAAACACAGGATAAAGCAGAAAGAATTTTTTAAACTCCCTATGACAAACTAAAAAGGGCAGACAACCAATCAGAATATGCAGTAAACTAAAACTACCTAGCAATGTTTAATCACTGGATTAACTAGGCAAGAGGAAGTCAAAGAAAGCAAATACAATCATTGAGAGCATATTCCTGTGTTTCTTACTCTCAGCTTTCTTGTACCCCTTAAAAACAAATGGTGTTAATCCAGACTAATATACAGCCACAATGAACAACTAACTATCCAGAAAGATCTGGGACCTATCAGCTGCTTCAAAAGAACAGTTAATTAACAAAACCAACATGGTGTAACACCCTCTAATGGAGAGTTTTCCCTCCTGTAAGGGCACCTCCTAGATCTGCTGTCTATTAATCCCAAAAGATCAAAACTCTGACAAGTTACCAATACCAGCAACCAGCTCTAACCGCCTTCAAATAAATTGGATAATAAGCACCTACAAGATAACCATATCCTAACTTTACAACATACCAGAATGCTTCAGGTCAGACATGCCTTGTGCCTCACTTCTTGCAAATCTAATTGCATATGTGCACATTACAAAAAGGAAAAGACCAAAATGAATATTATATCTCAACACGAAGATTGCGCATGTGTCCTGTTTTTCGCCTGTGCCTGCTGAAATCCGATACAAACCTGAAGGAAAGGCCACACCCTTCAACCTTGCAGTGATAAGGCTTCTCCCCAGTATGCACCCGTATATGCTCTGTCCTTGCCCATGCCCACTTGAATGACACAGAACAACCTTTCCATGGGCACTTGAGGGGCCTCTCATCATCATGAACACGCTCGTGAAGCTGCGTATATTTGTGGGACCTGAATTTCTTACTACACCCTTTATGCGGGCAAATGTTACGTTTGTGCAGCAGTAAATCAGCCTTAGTCTTGAAACTCATATGGCAACCATCAAGGTCACACTTGTGGGGCTTTTTAACATCATCTTTTTATTCTTGCAAGGAACCCTAACTCTCCGTGCCCTTCTAGCTTCCTGGTTTTCAGTGTCATTTTGATTGATATCTCCCCTACTTTTGCCTGTGGTGATCTTACCAACTCTCTGTGCCCTTCTAGCCTCCTGGTTTTCCGTGTCATTTTGGTCGATGTCTCCCCCACTTTTGCCTGTGGTGATCTTACCAGCTCTCGGCCTCAGCCTTTCACATGGACTTCTAATAAAGTTGCTGCAATCAGATTGGTTCTTTGTTTTCTGTTCCACTTCCCTCTTTCTTTTCTTCCCAGCATTTGATCGGGGAACTGCTGTAGTCAACTCAGAGCTTTCCGCCCCCCTACTATCTTGTAACAAATGAACTTCGCTTCCGTTCACATTTTCTCCAATGCACGTCTCTATCTCAATTTTAGAACATTCCTGGATTAATGCAGAAGAGTCCTTTAACGACGTCTCAGTACCAGAGCAAAGTTCCTCATCACTTCTATCAATTGGCTGGATTTCTAGTTCCTTTTCTTTATCTGAAACAAATTGAATACACGAGTCTTCTTTAGGACAGGTTTCCACTGAAACTTCAGAACATCTTAATTCTGACATAGTTACACTCATATTTTCACCATTTGCAACATAATTAGAAACACGATCCTCATTAATTTTACTCTGGTTTTGGACCTGACACTGCTTTACAGACACTGAAATCACTTCATTCAACCCTTCAGCGCATTCGCCTCTTGTAAATTCACAGCATTGTTTTTCTGAAACACGAGTTTCTTGCTGCTTCTCAGCATCCATGATGACAGTATCATGAAAATCTGCAGCAGCATAAAGCTCTCTTGGAACTTCACAAACTTCTCCGTTTAGAGTATGTTCATTTATTGGTTTATCATCACTAACAGGTTCCTTGTCCCTTTCACTCACACAAATAATTTTTTGCTCAGTTGTCTCCTTTAAGGACATACCATTGCTAATTTTTTCTGCAGCATAATTGTTATTTGGACTTTCAAAACTTCCATCCATAGAGGCAAGAGTAGGTTGATTTACCAATGAAACGGTAGATAAAGCAGCTTCCCCGTTGTTGCTTTTGCAGGTAGACTGATATTCTTGATGCACTTCGTCATCCAAACCCAGGCTATTACCATCTCTACCAATGATAATTGCTTCTGTAATTTGATTCTCTCTAAACATTTCAATATTTCTTTCTGTTGCATTATGATAAGGAAAGGAGATTGAAAGTTGTGGGGTACCCGTCTTCAAGCTCAGACTAGTGGGCACTTCAGTAACCTGGATTTCATGATGCACTGGAGACATTGCAGTAGAAGCAGACTTAGCTGACAATGCACAATCACTCCTGAAATTCCCAGTGTCAAGCTCATTTTTAGAAACACAATTACCATGTTCCCCACTCAAGACAGCTGACACATTTGTGGACTTTTCTTGGAATTTATGATCCATGCTCGCTCCTGAGGAACAACTTTGCTTTGACTTGAACTTCCTTCTTGAATATTGAATTAGCTTCTTTTTAGCAGTGGAGCCATCTATTCTTCCCTCCAACTGATCATCCTTCTTTCTCTGATTGCTGTCACATGTTTTAGTCTGAGCTGAATGATTTAACCTTTTGGACCGAGATCTCCGTGACTGCCAGTTTGAAGATAAAAATTCTAAACCAGGATGTTTATCAGAGAACAGCATCCCTAATGCTAGTGTCCAAGGAACTTGTTTAGATGGAGAGTTAATTCTTGCATTGACACAATGACGGAGGTTAATGCCTAGTTTAGATGTCCAGTCTTCACATTCATCATGTTCTTCACCATCAATTGCCAGATCAATCAGAGTCAAATTTTCAGGGGATGCAATATCTAACGGAACCTCATTATAATCAAAAGCACTATGTATTTCTTCTGCAACTGCCCTGGCATGTGCCTTCATTTTGTGGTAGTCTACAAAAATTCAGAAAAGTCACAATAAGAATAAAAAAATATGAAATTTTGGAAATATAGTTATTTGCTTCTCGTATTTTATTGAGTTATAACATACAATTTGCATGTATATAACTGATCACAAATTCATGTAAACTGGATTATAACACATTATATACTGATCGACAGCTGACTTGTGTATATGGATTCCATCTGATTAAAGCCTATTTAGCTGAAACTATGGCCCAATTGTGATATAAAAGAAAACCACTGGCTTCCAAATTAAAATTAAGTTGAAAGGTTCCGAAAACAGAAAGTCATCCATCTCCAGCAATTTGATATTTGATTTTACACAGCTTTAACAGAAAGATAATGCAAACAGATACATAGTTTGCAAACAAACCTGAATGGCAAATTATTAGCACATTGGCTCCACCTTTGCACTGCAACATATCCACTATCTGAACAGCATGCTCCAGGCAGAAAATCCGTGGCCTCAAAAATTTACTAGAGGTGTCCCCACATTTATTGAATGTCTTTAATGATTGATTTGATGACACCTTTGCTGAAGAAAGTTCAGATATACAAAGATCTCCTAAAGAACAGATCATATAGTAACTCATTTCAGCACTACAGAAGTGGCATCTGCTTGGCAAAGTACAGGGCTATCTCAAAAGTTCAACATGCATTTTTATCAAATATGTTTCTGTTTGGAAAATTTTGGTCATCATGTCAGCTTCCATGATATTGTAAATATACGTAAAGAAAATGCAAGTCATAATTCTACACAGTATTTGATATAATTACTTTTCATTATTTTACCAGTTTCCAACGACAGCAGTGGAGGATATAGATGACTAGGGGATATAATTAAAAATAATAAATATAGTAGTTGCATATGATAAATAACATTTAGGTTAAGAAATTTGATATTTTGATTTATTATCACATATAGGAACCAATTAAAATATCAACTATAACCACATTACAAATCAAATCAAACAATACTAAAATCAGTGCAGCAAGGACAGAAGAAATAAGGCGTTTAGCAAGTTGTAAGAGAACCACAAAACAATCGGTGTCCTCAATAATGCTAATATTGTATTTGATCCAAGAACTTGTAAGATTTGATTTTAGAGAACAATATCATAATAACTTAGAAATTACAACTTTTCCACCTCTTCTATATCCAAGTGGATGACAAGTTCAATTTTTACCACATAATGCAAAAAAGCATAAATGAATCTACATATGAAAATGCAATAAAGAATAAAACCAAATGACAGGACAAAGTATAAAGACATTACTTGAGACTGAGCTATGAAGGGATGCAGTAGAGATCAGAGAGGAATCTTGAACTAGATGATGATTAACAGGAAAAAGTTTCATTATTTTCTCAGTTGGTTGCACCACAGTCATAAATGGAAAACCAAGGATTCCACAACCCACACAAGCCAATGCTCCTGAATCAGTTTGGAAGTTGCATGAAAGATCATCATCACCAAGATATAAATCATTCAGATTCTCCATATACAAACTCATCTCGTCAAGTAGAAAACGACTACTCTTATCTGAAGAACTAATATTTGACATGTCTGCCAAAGAGGTTTCAGTGGTAGAAGCTAAATCAGGCAACTGACAATCTTTACTGGAATCTGATAGTAAATCAGCATTCCATAAAACAGCTTGTTTAGTTGCTTCCTTTCCAAGAAGAATGGATACCAGCTTGTTTTCCTGCAGCATATCTTCTATAAAAGCCTTTTTACTAACAACTCTCTTTCTTCTTTTTGACGGTCTTTCAGACGTGAACTACGCACGCCAGGTAATAGTGTTCTTGGCACTCTAATAAATCAAACAAACAGATCACCAGGAGGAATAAAAACATAATTAGTTAATCAGTTGGTACTTCTTAGAGAAAAGCATAATGATTGTTGCAGTAATGACTCTGAATGTACAACATTTGTGCTAGAAAACCAGGAAATGCAGACAGATCCGTACAATGTAAAAGCCAACTAAGAGATTTCACTTCAAGATCATATTGGACCACACATGTATCACATTTTTAATCTAAAATATCTCTCGAAACTCTGACTCTGACTTATATTAATGTTCAATACAAGCCAATAAAATCCCAAACATCTCTATTTTGAATAACATACAGTTTGGGCAATAGCTAAGGACTTTAGTGATTCAAAAGACAGCTTGAAAGAGGTTCACAAATAGTCTCACACTCTTGCCAACTTACCCTGCTAGTCCATCCATGTCATTAACAACAACTGACACAGTAATTAACTAAAAATCATCAACCACAAAAAATTTAAATCGACTATCACCATTTTTTTTTTATTGGTAAAAAATACAAAGGAGAAGGAAACAAAGGCAATTATTCATTGGAATGATAATATAACCTCCATAGAGCAGTATCTACAGATACAAGCAGTGGTGGAAAATTAGCTCACCTTGAAATAAAAGACATGGTCAGCAAGTAAAGCAGTTGCTGATGGGAAAGCATGGGAAGATAATTCATTGCAGCTCTCCGCACTGCGGCTCCCTTAGCTACTTTAAGCCATTCTGGAGTTCCAAAGTTAGCAGCTTCCCCACAGTTAAAACCTAGATTGCACCAAATTGAACACACAAGAATTATGTTGAAGATTGAAGACAGAGATAGACCTCCTGAGACAGGATAAGTCAGATAAAATAAACAGAGAAATTCTAAGATACTAAAGGCAGATAAAATATATTTTTCACTGTCGACGCCATGATTAACAACCATGATTTGGTCCAAATGGTTACTCATTAAAAAACAAGCCAAGAAAAGAAGTGGTAAAGGAAGCGGCAAAAACAGATCCACCAAGAAAATCACAGAGAAGCAGAATAGGCAAACTAACTGTATATAAACAAAACCGAAATTAGGGTAGAAGAAGAAAGATAGAGGGAGAGAGAATCAATTTGTAACAGTATTTCAGTTTTCTCAAGTGTGTTAATTTCAGAGAAGGCTGTGTGTATATATAGCCTTTGAGCTTCTAACAGCTCTTGATAACTGCCCTAACTAACTTTGAGCTTCTAACAGCTCTTGATAACTGCCCTAACTAACTATCATAACCGAATGCTGCTGACTCAGCATATTCGGTTATGATTTACAGAGATTCTTATGCTAGCTTAGGCTATACTCTATTAGCCCCCCTTCAAGCTCAAGGTGGTGGCTGCAAAGGTACAACATTGAGCTTGATCCTTAGGTTGGCAAACTGAGCTGATGAGAGAGGTTTTGTGAGTGAGTCTGCCAGCTGATCACCACTGGGAACATGAAGGACAGTGAGTGCTTTAGAGAGAACCTTTTCCCTTACAAAGTGAATATCGAGTTCAATGTGCTTTGTGCGGGCATGAAGGACAGGATTGTGTGCTAGAGACACAGCACTTAGATTATCACAGTAGAGTTGAGGAGCAATGTGAGGAATCTTGAGTTCAGATAGTAATGATTGTATCCAGGATAGTTCAAGAATCGTATGTGCCATGCTCCGATACTCTACGCTTCATGCTAGGCCGAGCCACTAGTGGCTGTTTCTTTGAGCTCCAAGAAACCAGGTTGGGACCAAAGTAGACGCATGAACCAGAAGTAGACCTGCGATCATCTGGATCACTTGCCCAGTCGGCATCACAGTAGGCAGATAGAGAAAAGGGCATAGAGGTAGGAGCTGGTCTGAGCAGTAGTCCATGTGAGAGAGACCCTTTAAGATAGCGAAGAATCCTTTTAACAGCTTGCCAGTGTGTTTCAAGAGGATTAGACATAAACTGACACACTTTGTTGACACTAAAGGCAATATCTCGGCCTGTTAATGCAAAGATATTGTAAAGCACCAACTATAGACCTGTACAGCTGAGGATCGAACATAGTGTCTGTCCCAAACCTTGACAGTTTACAGATGCTTACCATAGGGGAGCTGATTCCCTTGGCTTTAGTCATATGTGCCTTGGCAAGAAGATCACGAATGTACTTGGTCTGAGTCAGCAACAGGGTATCTGGGGACGGATGCTTGACTTCTACTCCTAGGAAATAGTCAAGAGATCCTAGTTCTTTTAGAGCAAATTCAACATTCAGCTTCTTTATCAGGTTAGTGATAAAAACAATAGATGACCCGGTGAGAATAATATCGTCCACATAGACTAGGACAAAGGCAGAGATACTGTCCTTGGCATAGACAAATAAGGATGGATCACAGCGACTGGCAGCAAACCCAAACCGAACCAAAGTAAAGGCTAACCGTTCATACCAGGCCCAAGGGACCTGTTTTAGACCATAAAGTGCCTTGTTCAAGCGACAAACAAGAGTTTTGTCCCTGTTTTCGAACCCTGGGGGCTGTATCATGTACACTTCTTCGTGTAATGAGCCATTTAGAAAGGCATTGTTGACATCTATTTGTTGAATTGCCCATTTATTTGTGAGAGCTAGAGTGAGGATGATTCGAATAGTCACTGGTTTCACAACCGGAGAGAAGGTTTCATGAAAACCGAAACCGTGCTGTTGATGGAAGCCCTTAGCAACCAACCGGGCTTTATATTTGCTTATAGTACCATCCGGGTTCTCCTTTACTCGAAAGACCCATTTACACCCAATAGCATTCCTATATGGAGGTAAGGGGACAAGTGACCAAGTGTTGTTCTTGAGGAGAGCAGTGTGCTCATCCTTCATGGCTGCAAGCCAGTGAGGACTAGACAGAGCTGCTTTGACAGTTGTAGGCTCAAGATGAGCTAGTAAGACCTTAGGAGGAAGACAACCTGTTTTAGACCGGGTAAGCATAGGATGAGTGTTGTCAGGAGGAAGGGAAGAGGACTGAGTTGCAGAGGAAGAGGTATTGGAGGGATCGGCAGGGCTGCAGCGAGATTAGTAGTAGATGGAGATGGCTCATGTTGTGACACAGACACGGGAGAGTGATGAGACTCATTAGAGCTAAACAGAGATGAAGTATGAGGAATGGTTGGAGACTCAGGGAAGGGACCAGAACCTGAAGCCTGAGGTGAGGGTGCGAGAGAGAGATTAGGTGCAGATGTGGAATGAGGCTCGAGTGTGGAATTATGTTCATGTGAGGGACTTGGATTGTGTTGGTTGAGGGGAACAGGTGAAAGAGGAGGATATTGTGGAGTAGGAATAGATGCAGAAAAGGTAGTTTCATTAGGTAAACGATGTGGAGTGATTTTGAAGAGAGTTGAGTAGGGAAATCTGATCTCGTTAAAGAGGACATCTTTGAAAACATAGATCCTTCCACACGGGGCAAGGCATTTATGCCCTTTGTGTTGAGGTGATAACCCTAGATAGACACACTCAGTAGACCTAAATTCAAATTTGTGTTGATTATATGGTCTAAGAAAGAGGAAGCAAGCACATCCAAATGTTTTAATGGTTTTGTAATCAGGTAGATTGCCATAAAGAGCATGATAAGGTGAGGAGAAATCCTTTAAGGCTTCTGTAGGGAGTCTGTTGATGAGAAACACAGATTGGGTGAAGTTGTGATCCCATGAGGTGAGAGGTATAGCGAGAATAAGACATAAGGGTGAGCCCCATCTCCACAATTTGCTGTGTTTTCTCTCAACAGTGCCATTTTGGTGAGAGGTGTGGGGACATGTGAGCCTATGCATAATACCTAAGTCGACCAAGTACTTAGTGAAGGGTCGAAATTCCCCTCCCCAATCTGATTGGACAGCTTTGAGTTTTGTTGAGAATTGAGTGGAAACAAGAGTATAAAACTGTTTGAAAGCTGCTAAGGCATCTGATTTCTGTTTAAGGAAATAGATCCATGTAAATCGTGTGTAAGCATCAACAAAAGTAATGTAGTATTTATAGCCACAAGAGGATTGAAAGGGTGTTGGTCCCCACAGATCAGTATGGATTAATTCAAAGGATTCATGGTAGACAGTGAATGAGGGTGGGGCATGCAGTCTATGGGCCTTACCAATATAGCAGGCATTGCAAAAATCACTCTCTTTATTATTGACTAAGGGAATATTACACAATTGTAACACAGTTTTTACAGCATTGAAATGAGCATGTCCTAGTCGACAATGCCAAGAGTTGTATGAATTAGGACTAAGTGATACAACATTGGAGGTATTTACAGAGGCAGGAATACTTTGACACTTAGCTAGAGAGGAACTTGATGTAGATTGAGGCTGAGAGTGAGAGTCTTGATGAACTTTGAGATTGCTGAAGTAATAGAGGCCATCCTTTCCAAGGCAGCCTTCAAGCAAAACTCTGCTAGAGTCCTGTGTTTTAACAAAGCATGAGTATGGATGGAATTCAAAATAAACATTATTATCCCTAGCAAATTGAGATACAGACACGAGGTTCTTTGTAATTTTGGGAACAAGAAGATTATTTAGAGAAAAGTTGTAATTGGATTTAAAGAAGAGTAAAGTTTAGAAGAGCCAATGGAGTTAATGGCAAGACCTTGTCCATTACCCATGAAAACTTGGTCTTGACCACCAAAAGGAGTGCTATGAGTGAAGTTTTGAGGATCTGCAGTTAAGTCATGAGTTGCCCCAGAATCAGGGTACCATGTTTGACCTTCGAAATGGTTTGCTCCATTGTAATCATTATTGCTGGAATTATTAGAAAACTGAGTCGGTTGGGCAGCCACGTGTGCACTTGGCTGAGCATTTTGCTGAGAATTTGGCAAGGGTAGAATGCCTGGAGCTGAATTTGGTGCATATTGCCCTTGTTGATTGGAAGGAGGAGGCTGTGGAGGAACGAAGGTCTCATCAAACCTGTGCCAACAGTTAAAGGAGCCATGACCATACTTCCCACAAAGCTGACAGGTAGGTCTGTTTCCGCGACTACAGCCTCTGCCTCTGCCTCTGCCTCCTCTTCCGCGATAAGAACCTCGAAAGCTGCCACGTTGGGCATCAAATTGACCTCTGTGATCATTGTTAGGGTTCACATTTGCAGTGATTGGGGCATGAGCAATATTGGCTGAAACTGAACTGCCAGTAGGCAATTCTTGACGAAACTTTTCTAATTGTGAATCTTGAATTTGTAGTAGGGCTTCGATATCGTCAATCGAAGGGGAATCACCTCTGCCATATATCATCATTACAAAGGTGTTGTATTCCTCTGGGAGTCCTTCCACATCTTGTGTCAACGTGATCCTGTTCTGAGATCGGATCTCCCATAGCTTGGAGAGAGTCAACTAAGGCACGAATTCTTAACTAGTATTCAGAAATGGTTCTTGTACCTTTCTTGGTATTCTTCAGTTCAGATCGAAACTGCCTCACCTTGGCGCGAAGGTGCGCGTAGAAGCACTTGTGAATCTTGTCCCAGACTTCATGCAAGTGTTTGCAACCTAAGAATCGAGGAAGAATCGTCGATGAAAGTGAGTCGAGTAACCATGTGAACAGCATTTGGTCTGTCGATCCATAGCTGATAGGCTTCGGTTTCGATTCCAAGATTGCGATCGGCTTCACTTGCGAAACTCGGAGGAATCGTAGGGTTCACAACATATCGATGAAGTTTATGAGCGATGATTACGGCTTCTACCTGTTGCTTCCATAGAAGGAAGTTCTGATTGTCTAGCTTAACAGAGAGCGATGGATTGAAGCTGGCTGGAGAAGATGATGGCGTCAGAGATGCAACGACATTCTCAGTGAAGGGATTCCCTATAGAAGGCATGGCCCAGAATTTAGCTCAAGATACCATAAACAAAACCGAAATTAGGGTAGAAGAAGAAAGAGAGAGAGAGAGAGAGAGAGAGAATCAATTTGTAACTATATTTCAGTTTTCTCAAGTGTGTTAATTTCAGAGAAGGCTGTGTGTATATATAGCCTTTGAGCTTCTAACGACTCTTGATAAGCGCCTAAACTAACTTTGAGCTTCTAACGGCTCTTGATAATCGCCCTAACTAACTATCATAACCGAATCTCTGACTCAAGCATATTCGGTTATGATTTCTGAGATTCTTATGCTAGCTTAGGCTATACTCTATTAGTATACATGAATAAACCATCAACCCTCCTAATCTTATCTTTTATTGTGTTCCCACTCATCCAACTTAGCATTCTCATCTCTGCTACATTTGCTTTTTACTCTTGTTGGCACTTCACTACCAACATTTGCTACCGTAAAGCATCATTGGTCTTATAGGGCCTGTTTGCTTTGTTTCCAGTTTTCATTTCCTGTTTTTAGAAATAATTACAAAACTATCACCTTATTTTCATTTTGTTTCCTGTTTTCAGAAATTTGTACAAGAAAAGAAACAATGAAAACAGAAAAAAGTTGTTTTCAGTATTTCCTGTACAAATTTCTGAAAACAGGAAACAGAATGAAAACAAGGTGACAGTTTTGTAATTATTTCTGAAAACAAGAAATGAAAACAGGAAACTGGAAACTGGAAACAAAGCAAACAGGCTTTTGGATAGAATTCTCCTTTTAGTTAGTAGACCCCTTGTGCTCACAACCTAAAGCATTCCACCATTTGACCCACCAAAAGCCAGAGGATATACTAATAATGTCGTAAAGAAATATAGGGTTTGCAGTTTGCACAAGCTTTGATTAATTTTATAATCACCAACTGTCCAAAGGATGTATGTGTGTGTGTGTCTCATCATTCCACTTATCAAATGTCACACAGAATATATCAAATTATTGATATTCTAAACGAAAGCAACAGTCATTTTATGAAACACCAACATTTTAACTGTAGTTTTCAATATGCATGCAAATTCTTCATTTACCACATGCCAAGCAGCTCTATATAGCACACATTACAGAAAGGCCTGTATCAATCCATAATTTAATCATTTATAGACGACAAACCTACAACACCAGTATTCTGCAAAAAATCATGAATGTACATAAATTTCAAGGCAATTACCGTGGCTGAATCCTACATGATAAGATCTTGGAAAAGTCACAACAAATTCACCAGGGTTCTGTATTAACCTAAAAGAAAAGCCAGAATAGATATAAGTTAAGTTCAACAAGGGGAATGGGAGATTCATCAGAAACACCAGCAACAGCCTCTACCATAACTATAGATCGTAAACATTAATATTTTGTAGGCATAGAATTTAATATCATGACATAAAAGCATATCAGCTATGTCAAGCAACTGACCTGCAACAAGGAATCCCAGATGCAACAACCACCTCTGGCGATAAAAGAGTTGTTTTCTCACCCAAAAGTTTCAAAGCAGCTGAAAAGAAAAGAAAATGTCCTTGAGATACAAAAGTCAGTAGAAGTTATAGCATCCAACTACCTTAAGAATAAAATGGATCTACTAAGAGCAAAATTGAACCACAGCAACGCCATTTAATCCATATAGCCGACCCCACCTAGTGAGAAAAGGCTTTGATTGTTGTGGTTTGTTAATTGTTACTAAAAGGAAAAATTAACGAGATGAACAGCTTTGAATTCAAACATATAATTCTCTTTTCTTTTGGGATGATTTTATTCATAATCCTTTCAGAGTTTTGGGAGGAATTTAAAACCAGCTTCATTTGAAATTTTCTTCTGCCCTAAAAGCGAACTTGCATCCGTGTTTGAATTATTAGACACTTGAATGTTGACACTTCAACACTTCTATATAGTAATATTGGAAGCAAAACAATTTATACTTTAAAAGTTGTAAGCTACCTTCTGAACAGTGTATGTACTTAAATAATTTTCAGTTGTAACCTTCTATTGTAGCTTTTTCTATATTCGCAATTTCGCATGCCAGTGTCATGTTGTGTCCTGTGCACTGTGATTTCATATGCACTGAAAATTACGTATGTGTGGAAATGCAACATTCAAGTTGCAATAGAACCAAAATCAGAACATGTTAATGATATTTTTTAAGGCTTTCCCTCCCATGGGATTTTAAAAAAAAAAAAATTAATATAAAACAATAAAAAAAAAAACTTAATAAACATATACAGAATTGCAGGTTTTCATAGCATTTCCAGTATGTTTCGTCCCAATAACCACTAAGAGAAATTAGGCACATTTTTAGAGAGGAAAAGAAATACAACAAAGAAAGTTATATAGCCATCAAAACCCATATCAAGATAGAACCAACCTAAGTTCGCTACTTACTTTATCATCCATATAACATAATATTTATAGTGATGAATACTCACAAGCCACGAATATATGCAAACAGGACATCCATTTGCTAGAAAATATAGAAAAGTTGGCACTTGACACTGTTAGAACCACCACACTTTTCTTAATGTGACAAATATATAGATCAAGTTTTCCTTCCATGTGCATGAAAGAACTTATAGAAGCGTTTTGGTGAAAACAAATTGATGAAATCATTTAATGTCTCTTCAACCTTTGGTGCCAGAATTTTCCATACACAGATAATAGTCAAAAAATTCACATACCTAAGTGATCAAAATTACCGCCATAAGCCTCGCAACAGATGACATCTTCAAAAGCAAAGGCATAATCTCCAGGAACAGCATACCAAGTCTTTGATGAGCCAGTGTGAAGATAATTCATGCTGTGAAGCTCATGATCCTCTACATGCCAGGCAAACCAACTGAACAGCATGCCAATGTACACCATGGGGGAAGTCACACCAGGAATATCATCTGGCATGAAACGTGTCAGCGAGCCAGATGAGCGTGCAATAACCTGCAAGTTCCAAGGACTATTTGAAAGCTTCCAACCAGAAGTGCCTTGCATATCAGTGCTAACATCTGAACTCTTTTCCTTAGAAGATTGTGAAGCTTCATTTGATGAAAATGTTGACACGGTTGTAGCTGATTTGGACATCTGTAAAGGCGTGTCTGCGTGATTTTGGGTAAAATCACCCTTAGTCTCATCGCTTTGGGTATCTCTGACACTGGTCATTTCAGTTTGCTTACAACCAGTGCTATCTAGTCTACTCTTATAATAAGTCCTTTTTCTTCGCCTTCTATGACTACAACGAAATCCGCCCTTGGTTTCTCCAAAGGCAGAGCCAGGCACATCATTGGCATACTCCACATATATAGGCTTCTCTGAAGCTGACTTCCAAAACATAGCCTCTATAACCAGTGGAGAAACATCCTTCACCACCCCCAGCACGCTTCTTGCAAAAGACTTTGATTTAGACTCAAACTGTTCCAGTGTATAAACCTCCCCACTTTGCCATACTTGCTTTTGCACACATAACAGTGGGTTCTGACCTGACCCTTTAGCTTTTTTCAAGCTCTGCCCTAGCTCTTGCTGCCTAGTAGTAAACACAGCTCGCAACCCCTCATCACTACCACTATCCCCAGAACCCGTTTTCAAAGAATTACAAACACCTAAGGAACTATTATCTTGATGCAATTCAGGGCACTTCAAGAGGGACCTATTCAAGTTAGAAAAGACGTATCTTTTTGAAGGTTTGGGCAATGGTGGGATAATCTTGCATATCCCAAAGGTGCTAGCTTCCTTCTCAATCTTTGAAATATAAGCAATTGGGTCGGCGAATTCGGTCTCCGTAGGGCGAAATTCCGGTGCCAGTGGCAACCTTTTAAGCCAATTGGGGATTTCAACATGACCCATTACATGAAAAAAAGAAAATTCAAGAGGAAAAAAGAAAAATTGAAGATTCAAAACAACAATGTAACTTGGTCCAGCAAGCTAATTCTACTACTCAGCCATGTACAGCACTGTTCAATGAAGTTTTCGAAACCCTAAATTTGCTGAAAAATTGCATGCTTTTGAAGCAATTTGGAACTCTGGATTAAGCAAAATAGTGAGATGCAAAGCGAGAATTGAGGGAAGAAGTGGGTTGCAGAACCTGTAATTGCAAGACACTGTGCATGATTAGCCTTCAAAGGCACCGTTTTTGGTTTTCCAACAGAGAAGAGCGGTGGTTTTCGTTTGTCTATTGGCTATTGCAAGTGACATTTTCCACCCCGTGCAAATTAGTCTTTTCCTAGTTGACTGTGCTAATTTGCGCTAGGAACTCGCATGTGCCATTCCATCTCATTATTTATACTTACAGTAAAAATTCGGTGTGGTTCCTCAAATTTTTATCAAATGGGATAGTTTGGTCCTTGAAAAAATAAAAAGGATAATTTGATCTATCAAATTTTATAATCGGGGACAACTTGGTACCAAATTAAATTTTATCATAGTAACAAAAAATGTAAGTTATTTTGCACTATGCAATACTTGTCAACGCACTAATATTATTTTTTATATATATAAAAAAAAAATCGATGATGGAATTTGATTTGAACCTCTAACCTTTTATTAATAACCTAATTAATAAGAAACGTATGCTTATAGAGCTTTTGGTTAATTCATTGAATCAAAGGCTGCAGGGGTACATCTGATATATACACGTATAAGAGATAAAGTAAGATATGAAAAACTATCTCTAAAGCTGTTACAACAGCTAGCATATCAGGATCCTAACTTCATGCTCATGAAACAAACTAACAATCCTAATTCAAATTTCCAAGACTAATTCAAAAGGTAATTATCTGATATACTCTATCCTCAATACTCCCCCCTCAAGGTGGCGCATGAGCATTGTGAATGTCCAACTTGAAGATTAATTCGTTGAATTGTCGAAGACCTAAGGCTTTGGTAAAGATATCGGCTTGTTGTTCCTTCGTGGAGATATAGCACGTTGTTATCATGTCTCGTTGAATATGTTCACGAACAAAGTGACAATCAACCTCGATATGCTTGGTACGCTCATGAAAAACAGGATTGGCAGCAATATGAAGGGCAAATTGATTGTCACAGAAGAGTAGAGTAGGCTTGGGACAAGGAACTTGAAGAGAAGATAGAAAACGACGGAGCCATATAACTTCGCTAGTGGCATGAGCCATTGCTCGATATTCAGCTTCACAAGAGGAACGAGCCACCGTCATTTGTTTTTTAGTCTTCCATGAAACTGGGGAGCTTCCAATCTTCATGATATAACCACTAACAGAACGACAAGTTGTGGGGCATGCGGCCCAATCGGAATCACAGTAAGCTGTGAGGAGAAGATCATTATCCTTTGGCATGACAATTCCCTGGCCTGGACAGGATTTCAAATAACGCAAGATGCGGGTGGCAGCATGCCAATGTTTCTCGAGTGGTGCCTCCATGAATTGGCTAAGCGTGTGAACAGAATAAGTAATCTCAGGACGAGTGATGGTGAGATAGATCAGACATCCAATGAGTCTCCGATATTGAGCCGGATCTGAATATAATTTGCCTTCTTCTTTAGATAGAGTATGATGCTGCTCCATAGGAAAGCCACATGGTTTGCAATTGAGCATTCCACATTCGGTGAGTATATCAAGTGTATACTTGCGCTGGCAGAGAAACAAACCAGCGGGATCGTGTGCAAGCTCCAATCCAAGAAAATACTTGAGCGTACCCAAATCCTTCATGTGAAAGCAGTTATGAAGATATGTTTTGAAGTGTTGACGGGAAGTAGAATCATTGACAGCAATTATGAGATCATCCACGTAAATGAGGACTGCCATGAAGGTGGATGCCTTCGTGTAAGTGAATAAGGTATGATCTGCTGGGCTTTGAACAAAACCGTAAGAGGCTAATGCTTGGGACAGTTTTGCGTACCAATTTCTAGAGGCTTGACGAAGGCCATACAAGGATTTCCGCAACCGACACACAAGATTTGGATGTGGAACTACATACCCAGGAGGTGGGTCCATGTACACCTCTTCATCGAGGTCGCCATGGAGAAAAGCGTTATGCACATCCATTTGGTGTAGTCCTCATCCCTTGGCAGCCGCCACTGTTAATAAACATCGAACGGTGGTCATTTTGTCCACTGGAGCAAAAGTCTCCGTGAAATCTTCTCCTTTGACTTGTGTGTAGCCTTTAGACACGAGTCTAGCCTTATACTTGTCAATCTCTCCAGTAGATGTATATTTGACTTTATACACCCACTTACAACCAACCAACTTCTTTCCTTGAGGGAGCGGCACAATGGTCCAGGTTTGATTATCTTCAAGAGCTTGGATTTCCTCTGCCATGGCATTGCGCCAGTGAGAATGTTTCACTGCCTGTGAATAATATCTAGGCTCATCCTGAGACTGAATGGCCGCAAGAAATGCTTGATGTGAGGAAGAAAAATTATGATAGCTAACATACTTTGAGAGGGGGTAGGCCTTACCAGAAGAGACTGATGAATCAAGTGATGTGAATGGGGGTTTATTGGCAGCAGTGTAACAATAATAAACTTGCAAATAGCTGGGTGGTTGTCGCATGCGTGGGCCTTGAGTTGGGTTATCAACCACTGCTTCATGCACAGAAGGTGCAGTTTCATCATGCTGTCCATGCAGGGACGCGATAGGCATGAGTTGAGCGATCTCAACATGTCCCTCTTCATACAAGGGCTGTGTAGCATCGGCTGGTTCCTTTATAGAAGAAATGTCTTGTAACAAAGATATGGGTTCTTCATCCGAATAAGAGGCAATATTCGGAAACAAAGGATGGGAGGAAATATCTTCTTTAGTGATGAAAGGAAAGATTGCTTCATAAAAAACCACATCTCTCGACACAGAAAATTGACGTGTTTGGAGATCATAAACTCGCCACCCTTTTTGTCCTTGAGGGTACCCAACAAAGAGGCATCTGCGAGCCCGTGTAGCAAACTTGTCCCGTGACTTGGAGGAGTTCTGCACATAACAAAGGCAACCAAAGGTTCGGATGTGTGCATATGATGGGATCTTTCCATAGAGCATCTCATAAGGTGTTGCGCCATCATTTGCAACAGTTGGTGTCCGATTAATGAGGTGAGCAGCTGTTAAAATGCATTCTCCCCAAAAAGAGAGAGGTAAGTTTGCTTGGAACCTGAGAGCTCGTGCCACTTCTAGGATGTGACAGTTCTTACGTTCAACTCTCCCATTTTGTTGAGGAGTCTCCACACATGAGCTTTCATGGAGAATACCTTCTTGAAGGAAGAAAGATTGGATAGTGGAATCAGTAAACTCAGTTCCATTATCACTGTGAACCGTCCTGACTTCCCTGTTGAATTGAGTTTGCACCATCTTGCAAAAATTAATAAGTTGGATGGGTGCTTGAGTTTTGTCCTTTAACAGATAAACCCACACACCTCGCGAAAAATCATCAACAATTGTGAGAAAATAATGGGAACCATTATGTGATTCTGTTTGATATTTACCCCACAAATCACAATGTATCAAATCAAAAATGGCATTGGCCTTATTATTGCTCAAAGGAAAAGAAGGTCTACATTGTTTGGAGCGATGACAAACATCACAACACTCCTCTTTATTTGCAGCGAAAAGGAAACTAATTAATTTAGACAACTTCATCATGGTTTTATTAGAAGGATGACCCATCCTAGCATGCCCCAATTTGCTTCCATCAGTTGAAACAACTACCTGAGAGAGCCCATGTGCACGCCTCTTGAATATATAAACCCCATCATGCAGCTCACCGAATCCAATTAGCTTCTTCTTGGCTCGGTCCTGTATAACACAACCATCATCAAAATAAGTCACCAAGCATCTCAAATCACTAGTTAACTTATGTACAGATATCAAGTTGCAGCTAAACTCAGGAATATATAAGACATCAAGCAATTTTACTATGTCATTTAGATTCACATTGCCCACTTTGCGCACCACAAGTGTATCTCAAGTGGGTACTTGTGATGTTTAAAGGTTCCTTGAGATCACAAATATCTTCAAGAACAGAATACATAGGGGTCATGTGGTGGGAAGCACCAGTGTCTAGAACCCATTTTTGTGCATTAAAAAATAACTTGTTACCAGACATATGTTCATTTTGTCCATTGCCTTTGCTTGCAAATGAACTGTGTAGGGCATGACTCCCTTCATTGTTTATGGCTTGCCCTTGATTGTTGTCTGCCCATGCAAAACGTGCACTTCCTGAGTTGCCACTGCCCCTAGTGTTGCGGTTTGTTCTCCTCAACTCCCAGTTGGGTGGATAACCAACCAGTTCAAAACATTTTGCTTTCTCATGTCCCAATTTGCCACAATGCTCATGCTTTGATCTTGGCCCGTCACGTGATCTTTGCCTGTTATTGGAGTGAAAGCGACTCCCTGTCTCCACTTTGCGGTCTCTGCTCTTTTCTGCTGCCATGCGTCCTTCTTCACGTAGAATATGGCTGAAAACTTTGCGAAGGGATGGCAAAACATCAGCATTCAGAATGATCCCCTTGCACTAGTGGAAAATATACATTAGACGGTAAAGGTTTACGTCAGTTAACCAAAAGCTAGAAGTTAAAAAAGGGGCGGTGGCAGTTTTGTAAATATCAGACTTCATCAATTCAATTTTAACGTCAGTTGTTTTAAGGACAGGCGTTAAAAGTGAAGTGACTCACTTTAACGTCAGTTCAATAAACAACTGACGTTAACAGTGAATATTTTAACGTCAGTTCTTTATCGAACTGACGTTAAAAGTGAGTCACTTCACTTTTAACGTTAGTCCTTACATCAACAGACGTTAAAGGTTATTTTAATAATTTTTTTATCTAGTATACGTACCCTTCCGCATTGTCTTCCTCAAAGTTTCAGTTTCGCAATTGCTTTGATGTTTTGTGTTTCTGTTTTGAAAACTAAAATATATGTGCGAAGTATAAGTTGAATCAATAACCCAAACCGGATCTCATTCATGAAGTGTAATACTGATCGATCTGAGAAGATTGAAAGGGTTTAAAATCCTATAAAAAGTTACATTGAAAGGGTTTAAAATCCTAAACATTAAAGCTACATCCCATCAGAGAGTTTTATGAAATATGCCAAAGGGAAAACTATACTCTAAAGGGTGCACTCGATCTGTTTTAGCAATGGTCTTGGAACAGTCACTTGCATCCTTTAAGACCTCAGAAAACTGGGGGCATGAGAGAGCTCAAGAGAGGCAAAAACAGGTGCATTAGATCTGTTTCAAGCAAAGGCAGTGGTTCAAGAGACTTCCATGATGATCACTTGCTGCCAAAGCTGAGGTTTTGGAACTGTGACACTCGAGCACCTGATTTGCCCTCTAGCAGCTGATTCTTCGGAAGGATGATAAGGTGAGCAACTCACATTACGTGGTTTACACAAGCTTATCACCCATGTTACGTGATTTACACAACCTTAGAAGTTGTTTGACCATTAAGACAAAGATCTTTGAGTCTAGGAATATGAAGAAAGAGTGATGAAGTTAATCTCCATGGCAGAGCCATATTGTGAAGCCGAAAATTAAAAGGATGGAAGGAAGCTATTTATAGGAGCAGGGGATGAAGTTACTAAGTTATTCTGATTTTCTTGAAAACCTATCTATAAACTTAATGCTCATTTAGAGGATTAAGTTACAAGGTACATGGGTAAGTAGCATAGTAGTCAAAGGAATGAATGTTTTTGCAGATATCTATACACTTTTAACGTCAGTTGTTTAAAAAAATTGACGTTAAAAGTGTTTTTAAAATAAAAAATATTTATTTTTAACGTCAGTTTTTATACAACTGACGTTAAAAGTGTGATTTTTACTTCAGTTAAATAAATAGCTGACGTAAATAATCCTATATATTATAAACGTGCAAAATGAATATTGGAAATAATGTAATTAATATACGGGAACTTGGCAGCCATAAATTAAGTTGACTTTAAAATGAGGTGGTGGCAGTTTGTAAATATTAAATCACTATTTGCGTCAGTTCTATAAATAACCGACGTAAATAATTATGAAACTCATTTCATTGGTTGTCATGTCCCTTTTGTCCCTCTTAACGCAGATCACTCCATATAGTGCAGTTTATTTCTAAACCTTTTTTTTAAACAAGTTTATTTTTAATTTTTATTAATTAGCTTGAATTAGTAAACAAATTCTTGTGCAAATTAAAATAAATAAACACTTAACATAAAACAAGTTATATGTGTAATCAAATCGTATCTCATTGAAGCGATTCATAAGTTAAAATTACATGATTAAAAGATAAAAAAATTCTGCAACATAGCCCTAAAATATAAAAAAGTTTCTGCTTCAACATCATTTTCTTCTCGGTCTGTCATCGAAAACTCCAATGGATGCATCACCTCCCTCACTTGAATTCCATGATGCAAAGTAAATCCTCAGTCACTAGCAGCGAAAGCAAAGTGAAATGGATCTTTGCATCTTTCTCCTTCACTGGAATTCCTTGATGCATCGTCTTGAATCCACAGTCACTTGCTTCCAAAGCAAAGTGAAAGGGATGACGGGGATGAAATAAAGTGAGAGAATCACATTACGTGATTCACCCAACCTTACCATCCATGTTATGTGATTTACACAACCTCAGAAGTTGTTTGACCATTAAGACAAAGATCTTTGAGTCTAGGCATAGGAAGAAAGAGTGATGAAGTTAATCTCCATGGCGAGCCATATTGTGAAGCAGAAAAAATTAAAAGGATGGAAGGAAGCTATTTATAGGAGCAGGGGATGAAGTTACTAAGCTATTCTGATTTTCTTGAAAACTTATCTAAAAACTTAATGCTCATTAAGAGGATTAGGTTACAAGGTGAATGTGTAAGTAGCACAGTAGTCAAAGGAATGAATGTTTTTGCAGAAACTAATAAACTTTTAACGTCCGTTGTGTAATACAACTGACGTTAGAAGTGTGAGTGTTTTTAACCTCAGTTTCTTAAGACAACCGACGTTAGAAGTGTGAGCGTTTATTACTTTTTGCAGAAACTAATAAACTTTTAACGTCCGTTGTGTAATACAACTGACGTTAGAAGTGTGAGTGTTTTTTAACGTCAGTTTCTTAAGACAACTGACGTTAAATATATGACCTTTAACGTCAGTTTTTACTAACAACTGACGTAAAATGTTGTTTTATTTTGATTATAACGTTTACACCCGCGCGGCTTCTGCACTTCTCTGTACGTCTCTTTTCTCTTTTCATCACGCTCAACCCTCACTATCACTCTCACTCGGCCCTAATCGCGAGCTCATCTCCACCGCAACCACCGCGAGGGCTTCTTCGCCACCACCGTGAGGTACACTCTTAACCCCTAACTCTGTCTTTCTCGCTCATTCTTCGGAATAACTTAACATCTCTCTTTCCCCTTCCCGCGCACTAACTCTCCTTGTCCCTCTGCTCTCAGTAACCACATCGAACGTTGGCCACCACTCGAGCTTCCCCCCCACCACCACGCGAGCGCCTATTTCTGGTGAGTCTTTAGGGCACATTTTTTTATTTTGGGTTTTGAGTGTATGTTGAAACTGTAGTCTCAGTAGTTGAAACTTGAAACTGTGAGTTTGAGTTGTTTGGAATGTCTCTATTTTTGGTTTTGAGTGTATGTTGAAACTGTAGTCTCAGTAGTTGAAACTTGAAACCGTGAGTTTGAGTTGTTTGGAATGTCTTTATTTTTGGTTTTGAGTGCATCTTGCTGTCTCTGGTTGATCTGTCAGTGGTGATCGGTTCCGCCTTGAGGGTCCGGTTCGGTTGGCACGCGTTACGACCGTGATGGACATCACGGCCAGGGGGTGACCGAGTGCTTGGCACTCTTCAAAAACTATAGTTTTCAATCTCCGTATTGTCCTTATATTGGATAGATGTTTTGTATATCTACAAGACCTATCTAGTTATTTTTATTTATACTTCGTATTTATTTTGAGTTATAACCTATGTTAATACATATATATTGTTTCTGAACAGGCATACATATGGATCAATCGGATAGCCCACATGCACGGGAGGACACTGTGGGGGCTTCGCAGGACTCGATCACGCCTACGCTTGATTCTAGTGTAAGTTTACATGTTATATACTATCTTTATTCCTTCTTTTTAATGTAAGTTTATAATGTTATAACCCTCTATTTTATCATTTTTTTTGTCCATACAGACATCACAGGCTCATAGGAAACGGGGTAGAGGAGCCACCTCGTTGAAGAAACTAGAGAAGGACAGGCAAAGCGGACAGAAGCTTGAGGTGTCCTTCGATGCTAATCTAAATGCCCGGGGATCCCGTGCTAAAGAATTTAATAAGTGGGTGTTTCTACAAGCGAAGCAGCACGTAAGCATCAACTACAACCACTGGAATGACTTTCCACAGAACGTTAAGGATCAGATTTGGGAGGCTATCACGGTATTTTACCTTTACATTCGTTTGATTTACATTATTAGATAATTATCCGAGTTATAATCCATCCAGTTGTTATGTATTTAATGTGTAGGTAGCTTGGACTGTGCCAAATGACGAGGATCATCGTCATAAATGTATGAAAATGGCATCAAAGCGTTGGAATGGGTTCAAGCATGATCTTACCAGGTACTATGTATCTGGGAAGAAGCGGCTTGATAAAATATTCTCGGATTATCCCTGGATTGATCAGGATACTTGGGATATGTTTGCCAGGAGTCGACATGATGGAGAATTTCAGGTTGGTTGATTAAGGTAATTTTGTATGCTTATTATAGATCATTTAACTGTATTTAATTATGTGTTTTTGTTTGAATAGGCTAAGCCAAATAAGGGTCGGCAGAATCAGACGAAGAACATCTACCGCCACACCATGTCTCAGGGTGGGTACCAGACTCGGATCGAGCAGATGATGGCGGATAGGCTGAGGGTGAAGCAGAAAGAGCACTCTGCTAGGATTGAAAGAGGAGAGGAGCCTGAGGGCACACCATTAAGTCCTCCGTCGGACATGGACCGCGAGGATGTCTGGTTAGCATGCCGCATGACAAAGACGGGATCTTTTAAAGTTGATGCCACTCGCGAAGTGGCAGATAAGATTGTAAGTAAATAATTAACTTGATTTCAATTGATATTTGTATAGATATTTGCAACACTTTTCACTTGCACGTTTTTTCATTTTTTTCATTGTAGATGGATCTTAAAGCACAATCCTCCCAGGGCGCATTCGTCCCTTCTGGACGGCGGGACGTCTTGATGACTGCTCTAGGCAAGAAAGACCATCCTGGTCGGGTTCTCGGTGTTCCTGGGAACGTGACCATCAAAGAATATTATGGCAAGTCTGCTTCACGAAAGCGGGTGGTCGATGAAGCATCAATTTTGGCTGACATTACTCAGCACCTCATGTCCAACCCAGCTATTACAACACATCTGATGCAAGGCTTAATATCCAACCCAGACTTCAAGCAGGCGCTTGCCAGAGAGCTTTCCTCCGTCGGTACATCCCAGGACACCGCAGGGCATGCCAACCCTTCACATGGTAGCACAAAAGAGAGTTTTAGTAGGCCACATGTGGAGGACGATGAGTTGGCAGCTAGGGAGCGGGAGTTCGAAGTCCAACGCCATGAGCATGAGTTGGAAATGAAAAGGCGTGAGCTTGAGTTGGACTCCAAACGACGTGAGCTCGAAATGTTAACAAAGGTATGTATTCATTATTAATGTCCAAATTAATCAAATAATTACTTGTTTTTTTTTTTAATTATCAAAAACTTATCTATTTTATTTTTCCTAAACTAAAGGCCAAGTCGACGTCGGTGTCGCTGTCACCTATCACTCGTTTGTTCTCACTTGGTGAGGATTATGCGTTTGAGATTTTTGAATGTCCATTGGAGCACGATGGATGGGTGGCACGCCCAGATCAACGGAGGATATTTACCTTCTGTGGTGACGATCTCGGGAACGCCTGCAAAAATAACGTCTGGATGAACAACAATGTTTTCAGTCTCTGGTGCACGTAAGTTAATTTTAATTTTATAATTTATATATTTTTGGTATTTTTCCATTTAATAATTTATTTTAATTTCAATATATATATTATGTAATTAACATCCACACCTTTTCATATCTTAGGTATCTCCATCGTCTTCAGCTTGATAAGGGCGTTGCATCAGTTTACGGTTTCTTAGATCCATCAATCCTTATGCCCGATTTCTTTGCTGGCAATGCATTAAGTAAATACTTAGGGAACTTGTTGGGAGACAATCCGAAAGAATTATATCTGGCTCCCTACTGTATGAAAAGCCATTGGCGATTGTTCGTACTTCACCCGTCTAAGCATCTGTCATATTCTTTTGCTCTCTCCACCAACAATACCATTGGTGGTGTTGGAAGTCAGTAAATAAGTAAGTAACTAATCTTAAATTTAATTTAAGTTTTAATATCAGTTGTTTTTAGTTTATTACATACATGATATATGAATTTGTTAATTGATCGACATGATTATTTGTTTATGATAGCACGCTGAAGGCGAGTAGCATAAGTTGCGCCAAAGTGAAGTAGGACTTCTAAGGCTAAAGCAAATCCTGTATGGAACATCCTCGAGGTTTGGTAGTTTATTTATCAAATAATTAATATTATAATTACTAATTTATATGTATATTCAACTGACGTTGAAATTAATTTTGTTGGTAGTCTCGATTTCAAATTGACGGGTGGTCGTGCGGCTATTATGTGATGCTTCATATGCTGAACATAGTCTCCGCATCTATTACAGATGGATAGAATAAGGTAATATTTAAACAACTTGTTAAATTATATATTATAGTTTTGAAGATGACTTGCATTGATGTTATTGTTATTATTTGAACGTGTCTAGGCATTTATCGACCAATCGCCTATTCAAGAAGATGAGTTAAGAGACTTGAGGATGCGCTTCGCTGAATTCTTCTTCAAGTATGCGGCTGAAAAAGGAATTGACAGGATACCTCCGCAATACTTAGATAAATAGTTTTTTTGTTAGACTTTAGAAACTAATTAATAACATGTATATATATATCCTTAGATTGGTAGTTTTGTTTTTTAGACATTGGAACTAAAATTTATTTATATATATACATGGGTTTTGGTTTTAAGTCCCCCATTGTTCCATTTTTCCTTTGCAATTCTGTAATGTGTGTGATATTACGTGTCACCTGGGATATTTCTTGAATGCCGGGATAGCCGAGGGAGTGACATTTTAAAACTGAATTAAAAAAAAAAACCTATTAACGTCGGTTGTATCAAACAAGCGACGTTAATAGTATTTTATAAAATATACAGTACACTATTAACGTCAGTTGTTTATTACAACTGACGTTAAAATTAAACCTTTAACGTCAGTTCTTTATAACAACTGACGTTAGTTTTAACAAAATTAACGTCTGTTGTCTTAAAGAACTGGCGTTAATAGTTTTATGTTTAACGTCAGTTGTTTAAAAAACTTATGTTAATTTTTACAAAATTAACGTCAGTTTTGTTAAAGAACTGACGTTAATAGTTTTATATTTAACGTCAGTTCTCAACTGACGTTAAAATATTAACTATTAACGTCAGCTGTATTTACGTCAGTCAGTATTCTGATGTAAAAAATCAATTTTAACTGACGTAAAAAGCACTTATTGCACTAGTGTTGGCCTGTGCATAACGATCACCATCAAGACCACCCAGAAATAAGTGCACTCGATGATCTTCATCCCTTTGAGTCAGCTCCTTGGATGCACCACATGTACATTGCAGCAGTGGTTGTAACTCGCAAAGTTCATCAATAACTCCCTTGAACTTGGTGTAATATTCAGTCACGTTCATGTTGGGCTCCTGTTGGATCAGACAAAGCTCACGCCACAGCTGATGAATGCATGGAGCATTTGCTTGGGCAAATCGTTCTTCTAAATCCAGCCATATTTCCCTAGCTGTGGTCGCATGGGAAATACTGCTGTGTAAGGCAGGATTAATGGAGTTGATTATCCATGCACTTACCATAGAGTCAGCCTTATCCCAATCATGAAAATCTGGGGATTTGTTGGAGGGCTTGTCAATGGTTCCATTAACAAAACCTAACTTGGTTTTGGCACGCAGTGCTGTTTTCATTGCTCGAGGCCAATTCCAATAATTGTCTCCAGTGAGAGCAATCGCAACCAACGGCGTTCCGGGGTTGTCCGACGACCCTAAGTAGTAGGGCGAAGATGGTGTCGTGGTAGTCTTGCCAGAGGCATCTGAATTCTTCTCTGGAGACTTCATTTTTGGTTCTGGTTCCTGGATCTTTGTCTCTGATGCCATGATAAGAAACGTATGCTCATAGAGCTTTTGGTTAATTCATTGAATCAAAGGCTGCAGGGGTACATCTGATATATACACGTATAAGAGATAAAGTAAGATACGAAAAACTATCTCTAAAGCTGTTACAACAGCTAGCATACAACTAGCATATCAGGATCCTAACTTTATGCTCATGAAACAAACTAACGGATCCTAATTCAAATTTCCAAGACTAATTCAAAAGGTAATTATCTGATATACTCTATCATCAATACTAATCATAATAGCTTTATCCTTTTTATATGTAAATAATTGATAAAATATATTTTATATTTATATTTTCTATAATTATAATGATAATTTATAATAATCAATATAGTAATATATAAAATAAAAATGCATGACCTAGAATTATGACATATTCCATCAGAGGTAATTAATAAATACATTAATTTTTTAGATATGACAACTATATCAGCTAATTTTGAATTTTCAATCATGTATATATAATCAGATGTGACAATTTAAAAAGAATATTTTTATGTGTTAACAAAATTACAGCAGGTACAAAAACATCAAAATGAATAACGAAGAGCGTTGGATGAGATGATACGGATCTCTTCCAGCTTAATCAGAGACCTCGAGTTCGAATCATGACCCTAGAAATGCAATAGCATTAAAACTCTTGAGGGAGAGCTTTGCCGCCCTTGTGATCCTACCCGGTTCGAGGGATTGGTCTTCGCAGTTGTGCGTGAAGATACCGGAAACAAAAAAAAAATCAAAATGAATGAAAAATGTTATTTTTTTTATAAAAAATTGCATAACAAGGTAATCAAAATAAAAAAAAATGGAAATATTATTATCTATAATAAAGTTGGCATAGTAAACGTCCGTTTGATTTTACACACGCATATATAGTTACATAATATTAAAATTAAAATATATTGTTTTCCCATTGATAAAAAAACATAATATTAAAATATATTAATATCTATGATATTAATAAAAAAAATTTACCAGAAAACATAATAAAATAATCAATGTAATTTATTTTTGATGAAATATATTACTAAGTGATCATTAAAAACAAATTACTAATTATGTACATTGACTTAATTATTATTTTTTTATATACCAAGGGTATCCCGTTGATAGTCGGAGTCGAAAGACTAACTCTTTTCGAGGTGTAATGATTATAGAAGTGGGTTTTGTTCATTATAACAAAATTTTTTTCATACATATAACAAAAATTGAATCTCTCTTACAATATGCTTGAAGAACATGATTATCTATCAACTGTGGTGGACCTTGTTTATGAAACGAATATTTTAAGGCTTACTAGGATAAGTTATACCACTATTTTGATTTATAATTCCACTAAATATGTTTTGTATACCACAATGATCTTCTATATATAATTGCCGCAGAACAATAATATCAAAGAAAACAAGACCTTTTTTTTTTATTTTTGGGGAAAAGAAACAAGACTGACACCTACAAAATTAATTAATTAAAATATTGTTATGTTTGTGTACCAAAAAAGAATATTATGTTTGGATTAATTTATGTTGTACAATTTTTTGTTTGTAACTTATCGTAATTAGTGTTGTTGGCTCGCCAATGGAGTCACAAAATATTTTCATAAGCATATAGATCATTTGTATCCATTATGGAACTAATATCCACTCGGATGTTTAGTCACATTTAAAGGTTCTTTGCCCCTCTCAATAGAATGTGTTATGTGAGATTCGAACTCAGATCTTTTCCACGAACTCAGTCTAGACAACCATCTGAGTTAGTATCGTTTGGGTTACGTTGTACGTAAAACAGTTTATAATTAATTTTTTTATATGATGACTCAAACAGGAAGGAAAAAAGTTTTTTTTTTAACCAAACATGTGCGTATAGAGTACAGATGCGCTGCATTATATATGTATCTGACTCCAAGTGCAGAAGGAGGATGCTAAATTAAATGGATTGTGAGTTTAGCCCACTGGTTTTATTGGGCAATCTATTCCATGCATGGCTTTTTCCTTCAATTAATCCGAGTCAAGTCATGAAAACTCATTTAAGGGGACAAATCTCCCTCGACGCTTATTCTTTTCATATATAAGACTCGAACTTAAGATATTGTTTAAGGAGAACCAAACTCCTTGTCACTTTGGATTGACAGACGTTGTGTAGCTGTTAATATTATGTGTCTAACTTCAACGTACATTGTCCGTGTAAGTTTTTTTCCATCGTAAATCAATCATAAATCAGCTTATGTGTGACTTTTTAATGTAGTTGTGGTAATTAAGAGTCATACATTTTTAACAACTTGACAATTATTATTGATTTACAGTATAAAAGGAATCTTTATACTAAATGTGCATACTAATTTAATACTAGTATTATTGAGTGTTGGATTATTAAAGAACTCAATGATAGCTATAATCTAAGGCTGAAAAAAGACACAACTCCATGTTCATTGTATTTTCTTGGTCTTTGATCGAGTTATCCTCACAGGTAAACTTGTGAGACTCACTATCGAGTTAGAATTCAGTGATGGTTAGTTAAAACTCTGCTCAAAGGGTTGATTTCAGAATTCAAACTTTTGACTTGTAGACAAAGTTCGTAGGGGTCATGATTCATTTCCACTTCAAGCAACCACGGTTGGATGACTTGGATCCATCTTCATTGTATTTGTATATGCCTTTTGCAAGTAAAGGATGAATTTTCTTTTTATCACTCCCCATCTTTGAATGTATTCCCGTGTCTTATATTATAAAAAATGCTTAGTATATGGTTGTGACGTTCACTTTATTTAATTTGTATTTACTTTTTGTTCCGAACTTGTAAACAAAAAAATACAGTGTATCTTCTCAAATTGCTGAAAGATGATGCAAAAGAATATTAATTGGGCAGTGACCTGGAAGACCCTTCCAAAACTACCAGTTAACTTTATCATATATACACCATGTGAAAGAGACTTGCCAACCTCCAGCCAAATGTTTGGTACTTTGGGTATCGAATTGGTAGCTAGCCAAAATGATTGAGATAAACCCAGCAATATTTTGCAAATCTGTTGGCTCTTAAAGAATGCAATGTGTGCCACATTGGGGATCTCTTGTTTCATGCTAATTAGGAAACATAAATCTGTTGGCTATTTTATATGGATTTATGTCCACAAAGGATCTATGCATTCATGCATCGAACTCGAACCCCGATGCCAGCATGTGTGAATTTGCATCAACCATATCTGTTATCAATCCTAATAATAAACGTAGTATATCTAACTATATTATCAGAACTAATGATCCCAAAGACTCATCTCTAGAAAGGATTGAGTATTTAATATTGTTCACCTAGTTAATTACTTTGCCAAGAGATCAAGGAAGGAACTGTTACACTTTATTCTCTTCCCCGTATCTCTCCAAAATAGGAGTCACAACTTGTACTTTCATATGAATTATTTTTGTCACTGTGCTTTCCAACCAGCACCCTTTTATCTTTCTTGTGTGCCTTTTTCCTATCACTCCCATCGTGTGGGGTACTAATATAATATGTATAAACCACTTATGCAACCATACCAGCGAAGGTGCTAGTCCGTACAAGCTTATGCATGCAAAACTCCAATAGTACTAGATTAAAATACTTGAGCCGCGAACCAAAACACAACATTTTTTTTTGTCTCTAAGAGTTAGGTCCCGATGGCTCACCAGAGGGTAGGTCACGCGGTTCAATGAGCACTTATAGAGATACTTACATATTACCTACTAACGAGGTCCTTACATCGATCGTGAAATTCGAACTCACGACCTTATGGGTTATAAGTCGTATCTTTACCAACCGGACCAAACCTTCGTTGGCGAACCAAAATACACCCATTAAATTATTATTATAATGGATGGTATTGGTACATCCTCTTTGTATATGGGTTAGAGCACCCCTAGTACTTTAAGTTAATATACTTCTTTCCTTATAAAAAAAAATTTGATCTTTGCCTCTGTACACTCAGCCACCTTTTTGGTTTTAACCTTTTTATATATAAAGTCAATAACATCACATAAACCTCACCTCTGCTTCTACTTCCCCACTTCTCAATTCACATTTTGTTTCTCTCTTTGTTGTGTATACACATGTGAAGATGAAGGTTAAACTTCTCAAAAGCTGCCTAAGGAAACTTTCTAAATTCAGAAAGGTAAGAGCTGATTTTCTCAAATGTGCAATTGATCATGAGGAACATTTTCGCATGTGGATTACATGCTCCTGCTTGCATGAGGAGTCAGACTTATACGTACCCAAAGACGTCCCAAAAGGTCACCTAGTTGTGTATGTAGGTGAGGATTGCAAAAGATTTGTCATCAAGGTAGGTATACTCAATCATCCACTCTTCAAGTCATTGCTGGATCATGCAGAGGATGTGTTTGGATTCAACAATGGTTCTAAACTCCGCATTCCTTGCAATGAGATCATTTTCCTAAACATTCTTCAAAATGCTGGTCTTGTCCAAAATCAGAATCTCTCACACTGTTTCTAGCATGCTAGAGCTAGCACTGTTCCATTCTTGTTCATAATCAAATTGTAATAACGATTGGAAGATGCGTACTCCTGCCAATTTTTGTACATTTTGTACCATGATTTCAACATTAACTATGTAATTTATTTCAGCATTAAGCGTAATTGGAAGAACTATTCAATTATTATGAAGCTCTTGCATAACTTAATGAAATTCTAGCTATTTTGTTCAGAAAATTTTATTCTCAATTTTTATTTAGTTTAGTGCAAATTGTCTTTAATTAATTTTGTTTTATTGTATTGTTTTGACCAACATGGCCACGTGAAGAGACTCGAGAGACATTGACTATCTCTAATAAAAACACAAACCCATATTGCTCATGCTTCATATCTGGTAACACGCACCAAACTGAACCTACTTTGGGTTATGCAAAACCAAAAGGTGCGAACATGCATGCAAACACTGTCACATAAAATAAGCCTAGAAGGGTCTCCCCACCATTATTTTAATATTGAAGTTTAATTGTCACCATATGTTTTTCAGTTTGATTGAGATCACACGATATATTTCAACCCGGTCGATTTAATTCTCTGTACGTAGTGCTATTTGAACATCCCGTTTGGAATACTTCCAACGATATTTTGATTAATCACGTACAAATATTTGATTAATTCAATTTATTGAATGATTAATGAATCATCTGAAGCTTATTTTCCCTAATCATATAAGTGTATGTTTGTTTAGCATTGGCCACACCCCGAACTTCTGTTACAAACTGCGTTTCAAGGATGCTCAGAATTTTTGCTTTGGAAAAAGTGGATCCAAATGCCTCGGAACGTGTGAAGTGCCGTTTGAGTTTGAAATAATTTAAAACAAAAAGAGCGTAAATATTTAGTTAATCACGTGTAAATATCTTGTTAATTCAGTTCTTCATATGATTAATGAGTCATCATGAATTAACCAAATATTTGCACGTGATTAACCATATAATGAACTGAATTAACCAAATATTTACACGTTATTAACCAATGTGTCACTGGAGGTGTCCCAAATAGGTGTTCAAAAAACATTTCTCTTAATTTTAGCAGCCATAATATATTAATTCTACAATACTCTATACATCAATCGCATTTAAACTTAATTTGCCCCAAGTTGTGTTAAATACAAATTGAGCACACTTGGATACAGTTAAAAAATATAAAAATATTTAAGTAGTGTTATTCTAATTTTTGCTAACTTGTATCAGCCTTGTTCCAATTTTTATTGCTTACAAATTATTTCTAATTGAATTCAATAAGACTATAGGAATTGAGGAAACATTGATATTAAATATTGAAATAATGAGATCACATGTAATGTTCAGAGTAAAAGCATGTTTTCATCAAGCTCTCGTGTCTGTTCTTTGATTATTATTATTATTATTATTTAATATGATATTTGATTTTAACTCCCAAATGTTATTTTAAATATAGACACACCAAATGTTCTGTTTTAAAAAGAAACAGAAGCTATTTTATATTTTTTTATAATCATACAAAATATTTTGAAAAATTATCAACTTCTGCAACTACCTTTTTTTCCTCGAAAAACTAATGAAAATTGTTTTTCATTTTAACCACCATAAAATGATTTTTATAAAAAGCTAAACAAATACAATTAAATCATTAAAAAATATAATTTATTAAAAAAAATTATCTTTTCATCAAATTAAGAATCTGTTACAAATGCCACTAATTTTTTTGTGCAAAAATGACAAAAAGCGAATTAATTCAATTAAAATAAAATTATCGTTGTTCGTTTAGAAATATTCCACGCTTTGGGTTATGGCTACTATGGTACTTTTCTCTTTTCTTTTTTGTACTCAGAAAAGAAAAACACCTGCAAACTCAGAAGAAGAAACACCCGAATATGATAACAGGGGAAACAAAAACAATAAACACAGAAGGATCCATCAAAAACCGAAATTTGGCCACTTTCGAAGTGCCTTGCTGGTCTTACACTGGTGTACCACAAATAAAGGGCTCTTATATATGTAGAATTTTTTTTCCAATTGATAGTCTTGCAGAAACCGAACAAGAAACTAATTCGGGAACTCTTGTACTGAAAAGTTTTTAAAACTATAAACAGCTTTTTATAGTTTTTAAAATATATAACCTACTTGACTATTTGCAAAAAAATAAATATATAGTAACTAACAGTTTGACTTAACTTATATTTGATTATCATCAACTTTTATCTAGTAAGTAGAATATTGTAAAATGAGGAAGAAAAGTCTGATATCAAAATAGCAAGTAAGAAAATTTTAGATGGGAAATTATTTTGAAGGTAAGAAACATTGTTTACCGAGTAATTTTTTTTTTATAAGTAAAAAATTGTATTGAATAAAGGGTAAATAGGTATCATAACCCATATACATAACAAAAAAATACAACTAAGTTAAACTATCTCTAAAAGAAAAACAGACACACTACTATGTTAGATTAATTATTCAAGGAGTTCTGAGGACATAGAACTTACTTTTTCAAGAACTTCTCGTCAACAACAGCTGATATGTCAAGAAGGGGGTTTCCCAACCCCAAAAGAATTCTGTGATAGGCCATTTTTGATGAAAATTCTGCCATCTATGTGGAGAAAAGAGAGATATATAGATATAAGGATTATGGTTGTGAAGGTTTACACAGCAAGTAAATAATGCAGTATGCAGCGTGAACCAGTATAGGAATGGTGGGCAATAGCTCCTCTGTGCGAAAACGCAGTAATTAATTACTATCCACTTGCATCAAATATGAATAAAGATATTATGACATCCTGACACCAAATTAGTATAATTTTTAGTTAATTCAATTTATTATATAGTTAATGGGTCATCTGAAGCTTATTTTTCATAACCATACAAATATTTGGTTAATCACATGCAAATATCTGATTAATTCAGTTCTTTATATGATTAATGGGTCATCATGAATTAATTAAATATTTACACGTGATCAATCATATAATGAACTGAATTAACCAAATATTTGTATCGATTAACCAAGGTGTAAAAAGTTGATATCAACTTTTGATATCATAATATCATTACTCCTCATATATATATATATAGCGAAGGCAATGCCCCGTTTTAAATTTCTAATCCCCACGCTCTTGAAAAAAAAAATTTAATCCCCACGTTAATTTTAAAATTTTGCTATCAATTTCCATCTAAGAAATTCATAGCATCTATCATTGTCACAAATAAATTAAATAGGGCCCACGAAAATAAATTATTTTTTAATAAAAATTTGTATTAAAAATTTAAGCAGAATAATTTTCAATATATTAAATATGCAAACTTTCTTACATTCATAGTTTAGTTTCTCTGTTTTCCCATGTTAGGTGTTAGAACAACCAGGGGATATGAGCGGTGAAGTGAGCCAACCCGAGGATATGGGTTGAACCCATCTAACCCGTGAGTTAAGTAAGTCGGGTCAAAATAATCCAAGATTATTAAAATGAATTCATTTTTTATCAACACAATCCATCGATGAAATGGGTTAAGTCGGGTTAGCCCACGGATTCTAACCCATATTAACAGTTCTAAGTAAAGATCACGGCGGGTGGACTAAAAGAAAAGATAAGGAGATACTGTTTAAAATTTATTTAAATTGAAAAATCTATTTATTAAGAAAATTTTCTTTTAAAATTGAGAGTCGATTATAAGTATAAAAAAAATTAATTAAAGCCCTATATTTTTCATTTTAGAATAGTATCTCAAGTTATTTTTTTTGGTGGTTACTAGGATGAGAGAGTCACTAAGTCCCTTGCTCACAAGGGAGTAAAATCAGTCATTAGATATATTATTTAAATAAATGAATGAATTATTTGTGGGTGACCTGTTGTTCCAGTCCTTACAACTCTAATGAAATTGCCCCAATATTTTCTTAAATCCCAAAAGCCTCGTCTCTGAAACCCTAGACCCCCAACCCCCTAATGCCACCACCACCATGGACGACGTCTTCTCCGTCGGCAGCGTCGAGCTCATAGACAACCCATCCTTGCCTCACTTCCATCATCGCCACGGCAGACCCAAGAAGCTCCCCAACCACACCGACAAACATGTCCCTCTCATCCCTGACTCATTGGGCGCCGTCTCGCTCGCCCCATTATCGACAACAGCAGCGACTTTGTGGTTCCTGGTGAGATTGGGGCTGCGGCGGCGGCGTGTAGTTGGGGAACCCACTGTGCTTTTGGGACCTGGATGGATTCTTGAAGTTATACATATCACATAAACACATTGCTTTTGGGCATTTGAATGCTAATTGGTTCTAATTAAGACCATCATGTATTCATGCTTCTGCAGGTAACCTGGACATCATTCACTGTGATATTAAAGCATATGATATTCTTCTTGATTTTAAGTTTGAACAAAAGGAAAGGTTTGTCTTATTCACTTAAATATTGGTTTTTCAGGTTTTTTTTTGGCTTGTTGATAGACATTGTTGTAGTTGGATGGAGGTCCAATCGCTTCCCCTCAATTGTTGTAGTTGGTTGCAGTGCTTCTCCAGTTGATTCACGCTCTTTAGATGTCCGGCGCCTTAGATGCTTTTTGGTTCTTTGCCTTGGTTTGGTTCTCTGTTGTTCAATCGTGACTTTGCAGGATTAGTGGAGCTTGTTTTAAAAAAAATAAAATCATTATGATCATAGTGATTTTTTGGTTGGTTTTTTGTTGCTCTTTTGGTGCCCTGCCTCTTTGTTTCCTTGGGCATTTGTTCTTTGCAATTCGTTGCTTGATACAAAGTACTTGGCTATTTTACTTGCCATTGGAACCGGGTGTGTTATTGAATGTTGCCAGGGCCTTTATTGCAAAAAGAGTATTTATAAAAGTCTACTATAAAACTTTAAATTAATAGAAACACCACAATGTTTACCTGCTATGTTAGGTAATTTTTGCTCCTTCATGGGTGAGGGACTTAGTTGTTCCCTCATTTTAGATGTCACCTTTTTTTATAAGCAAAAATATATATTGATGAAGTACAAGTAGGAATTCGGATTGTTTGCACTAGTAAATTCATGCATTTACCGTAGTTGTGTAATCTACCGTCATTAGATTTCCTAACCCTTAATTTGCTTTGTCCAGAAACATAACAAAAATACAAATAGAGAGAGATAAAGATGAACTACTGCAGGAAATCTATATCATTGAAAATGTATCCGGAGATTACTCAAGCTTAATATTACATTGAAAATGTATAACCTAATCAAGGGTCTGGGTTGATTCAAATCTAACGATGAACATGCACTAGTGTAAAATATGTTTTTAACATCGGATATTCCACATCGGTTTCTCAATAACCGATGTGTAAAACGAGGCGGTGATATTTTTGAAATTAAAAGCAAAGGTTTCCACATCGGTTTTATTTTTAACCGATGTGTAAATATTTTCCACATCGGTTATATTATAACCGATGTTTAAAATTAAAACAAAAAATTTTTAAATTGTAAACTTTTATCTTGTAACATCGGTTCTATAGAAACCGATGTGTAATATATAGATTAACCACATCGGTTTTTAAATAACCGATGTGTAAAATTAAAAAAAAATAGAATGAACCACATCGGTTTAGAAATAACCGATGTAATAAATTAAAAAAATGAAATATTTAAATTAAATGGTAAGTTTCTATATCGGATATTGTAGAACCGATGTGAAATATGACTAATCACATCGGTTTTACAATAACCGATGTGTAATATTTGACAAAACCCTACTTTTTGTTTCTCTTTTCATTCCCTCCATCTGTCACGCGCCCTTTTCCTTTGTTTTGGCAAGAACTGGAACCTTTGTTTTGGTTGCTTCGCACTCACGAAGGCTTCAACTGATGAAGGCTTAACACTCAGCAGAAATCGCGTTTGTTGCTTCACATTTTTCTCCACACTAAGCAGAAATCACGTTTGTTGCTTCACACTGACGAGGGCTTCCTGTGCTTGCTATTAAGAACAGAGCATTCCTTTGTTTTTCATTCCCTCCACTCGCGATTTCCATTTGCTCTAAGGATTCTTCTTCTTCTTCCACTCGTATTTTCCTCTTCCATTTGCGCCAAGTATTCGTCTTCTTCTTCTCTTTTGACTTAACTTCCTCTTTTATTTCGTTTCTTCCTCTGCAGATCTGACTGAGATTTCATTTCTTCCTCTTTGATTTTGTTCTTCAATACTGAGTTTCGCCTCAACAAGGTTTGAACGAAAACCTAACATCTGTGATTTTTTTCAGATTCTTGAGATTTTTTAGATTTTTGATTTTGTGTCTGTGAAAACCTGGTTGTTGTGAGGCTAATGGTGACCTGCATCCATGTACAAATGCATGTCTAGGCTCTGTCATGAGTGTGTTAGTGATACACAGAAAGGAACACCAGTACTGGTGGTATCAAGCGTCACGGTCGTGATGCCTGTCACGGCTAGGCCGTGACGGATTCTGCCTTGGAGGTTGCTTCACTGGTTGGTCTGTCACGGCCGTGACCACCATCACGGTTAGGCCGTGATCAGTTCTGCCTGTGAGGATCTGGTTCAGTTGGCATGTCATGGCCGTGATGGACATCACGGGCTGGCCGTGACCAGTTATGGCTTTTTCAGCTCTACTCGATCATGGCCGTGTTGGACTCTGTTTGACTCATTTTCTTCACTTTTCAAGTCTCATCTTCATGCAAGCTACATAATTAGTAAAGCCTTAGTTTCCCATTTGAGATGCAACACTAATGAGCACACGTGTACGTGCTTAATGTACCGCTCATTGTGTTGGATCTTGAATTGTCCAAAGTTGGACAGTTTGGGAAAAAACTTTTTCTTCATTTAGTTAAAATAGTTATTCATTGATTCTAATGTTATATACTTGATGAAAGTTCGGATTGATACATTTCCTTTCGTTCTCCGGGTGCATACTTTATCGTGGTGGATGTCATCGCGTTCAAGTCGTGTACGTCGGAGACCGAAGGGAAATGCTGCCGAAATTTTATCGAGTATGCGCATGAGAGTTAAGGACTAACTGTTAACCGAATGTTGAAAAAGTTTCTTCTCGAATGGGATAGGGTCATACCCTGTCATAAGAAGTGGTTGATGAATATGTTGGACTAAGAACGAAGTTATTGGTTTAGTCATGGATCGCGGTTGGATGAATGCTAGACGGACAAGTGATGAGTATGATAATGGAGTGGAAGATTTTCTACAGTTTACAAAAACAAATGCTACTGATAGTGGTAACGGAAGGTTTTGTTGTCCTTGTGTTAACTGTTTGAATGAGAGACGACTAGAAGCCGAGGAGATACGTGATCATCTTATTTGTGAGGGGATTTGCAAGAGTTGCACAACATGGATATGTCATGGTGAATCGTTAGACAGGCCGAGGGTGTCGAATAGAGAGGAAGTTGATGACGTGGAAATGGACGATGGACTAGAGGACATGATCCGTGATGTTGGGCAAGAGTATTTTCGGCGTGTACATGTGTATGATACTTTGTGCAGTGATGCAGAAGTGGCTTTGTATCCGAGGTGCACTAATTTCACACGGTTGTCAGTGGTGTTAAGATTGTTCAATGTGAAGGCGAGAAATGGGTGGAGCGATAAAAGCTTTACTGAATTGCTTGAGTTGTTGAAAGACATGCTTCCAGAATGCAACACATTGCCATCTCGAAACTATGAGGCGGAGAAGATATTGTGTCCGATGGGTATGGAGTATAAGAAAATACACGCTTGCCCCAATGATTACATATTGTACAGGAAAGAGTTTGAAGAGATGCACGAGTGCCCCAAGTGTGGGGTATCACGCTACAAAGTGAAGGATGGTGATTCTAGTTGTGATGTGGTCACCAAAGGTACTCCTGCGAAGGTGTTATGGTATCTTCCCGTGATTCCGCGGTTCAAGCGATTGCTTGCTAATGTAAATGACGCAAAGAACATTAGATGGCATGTAGATGAGAGGAAGTGTGATGGACAGCTTCGGGATCCGGCCGATTCTTTGCAATGGAAGAGAATTGATAGTTTGTTTCCGGATTTCGGTAATGAGCCCAGAAACCTTAGGCTTGGACTTGTTACCGATGGAATGAATCCATATGGAAACTTAAGTAGTATTCATAGTTCATGGCATGTTCTCCTTGTAATTTACAACCTGCCTCCTTGGTTGTGCATGAAGCGCAAATACATTATGTTAAGTATGATGATTTCGGGTCCTAAACAACCAGGAAATGATATTGATGTTTATCTGAGTCCCTTGATTGAAGACTTGAGAATGTTGTGGGATGAAGGCGTTGATGTGATCGACGGGTATTGCCGTGAGACATTCAGATTGCGTGCAATGTTATTTTGCACCATCAATGACTTTCCAGCATACAGGAACCTGTATGGGTATAGTGTTAAGGGGCATAAAGCATGACCAATATGTGAAGAAGACACATGTTACCATCAACTGCAACATGGAAGGAACACAGTTTACCTTGGGCATCGGAGATTTCTCCAACGTAATCATCCTTATCGTAGATTGAGAAAAGCTTTCAATGGACTTCCGGAAAATGAAATTGCTCCAGTGGCCTTGACTGGAGAGCAAGTTTATGAAAGGGGGAACAACACTAATGTTATCTATGGGAAGACCCAGAAGAAGGCTACTGAGAAGAAAATATGGAAGAAGAGGTTGATCTTCTTTGATCTTCCATACTGGTGCAAGCTTGATGTAAGACATTGTATTCATGTGATGCATGTGGCAAAAAATGTGTGTGACAGTTTAATCGAAACGCTTCTCAACATTCAAGGCAACACAAAGGATGGTGTGAATGCTCGTCTGGATCTAGTTGCGATGGGTATACGAGAGCAGTTAGCTCCACATAAAGTGGGGGATAAGAAGACTTATTTGCCCCCAGCATGTCATACTTTATCAAAAAAAGAGAAAAAAAAGTTTCTGTGAATGTCTACGGGGAGTCAAAGTGCCACAGGGTTACTCTTCAAATATCAAAAGACTTGTCTTAATGAAAGATCTCAAATTAGTTGGCTTAAAGACTCATGATTGTCATGTCTTGATGCAATAACTACTACCGGTGGCCATTCGTGACATATTGCCTAAAAAAGTCAGACATGCCATTACTAGGTTATGCTTATTCTTCAATGCTATATGTAGCAAGGTCATTGACACTAAAAAGTTGGCTGACTTGGAAAATGAGGCAGCCATTATCTTGTTCCAATTGGAGATGTATTTTCCACCTTCATTTTTTGACATCATGGCTCATTTGATTGTTCATCTAGTGAGGGAGATTAGATTGTGCGGCCCCGTTTATTTAAGGTGGATGTACCCGGTTGAGCGATACATGAAGATCTTGAAAGGATATATGAAGAATCCACACCGTCCCGAAGCATCTATTGTTGAAAGGTATGTTGCAGAAGAAGCTATTGAGTTTTGTACAGACTACATGTCAGAAGCGGAACCTATAGGGCTTCCGAAGTCTCGTCACGAAGGAAGATATGATGGTCAGGGTACACGAGGTATCACTGTTAAGAGCATGGATCGGGAGGAAGTGCTTCAAGCACATTTGTATATATTGAATAACACTGATGAGGTTGAACCATACTTATGTGAGCACAAAAGCATCATCAATGAAACTTACCCTAGAATGAATGAAACATGGTGTTTGAACAAGCATAACAAGACTTTCTTGAACTGTTTTAAAGAAAAAATTGCAAAGGATGGTATTGCTTCTGATACATTAAAATGGCTAGCACAGGGGCCTAACTTTGATGTCATATGCTGGAGTGGGTACGATATCAATAAGTTTTCCTACTATACAAAGTCCTAGGATGACAAAAGTACTATGCAAATCAGTGGGGTTATGGTCGTCACTGAGTCCATGCATTTCTCTAGTTCGAAAGATAAAAACCCTGTTATGGCATCCGTTTCATACTTTGGAATCATTGAAGAGATATGGGAGGTTGATTACACGAAGTTTAGAGTACCTGTTTTTAAATGTCAGTGGGTTGACAATAACAATGGTGTGCAAACCGATGAGTTAGGATTCAAATTGGTGGACCTTAATAAGGTAGGTAATAAAGAGGAGCCTTTCATCATGGAATCCCAAGCAAAACAAGTGTTTTATATCCGTGATCCTTCTAACAAAAGGTGGTCAGTGGTTCTCCAGGGGAAAAACATGTATAATGGTAGTGCGGGAAATCAAGATTCAACTCTTGATATTTCTGATACTCCTTCTTTGTCAACACGAGTGCCTAATTTCAATGAGGAAAATGAAGTTGATGATGTACATGCTACTCGTAATGATCACCAAGAAGGGTTATGGAAGAACTTTACTAATTGACCACAAAGTAAGTTTAGTTTGAGTTATGTTTAAAGGCATATTATATGTTTACGTTGATATTTATATGTTATGTTTACGTACGTTGATCGATATTTATAAGTTATGTATGATATTTATCCTGACATACTAACAAATTTTTTTTTGTTTAAACAGGTATACATGGCTGATCCTGAGGATATCCCTCCTTCATGCAGCGGGTCGGAGACCCCATCTACGGGTAGAAAGGGTAGACGTGCCACACGAATGAGGAATTTGACTGCCAACCGTGGTTCAAATCAAAGGATAAGAATAGACTTTGATAATAACCTCAATCCTATTGGGCCAATGGCAGAGCAGTTTAACAGTTTTGTGGCGACCCTTGCTAGGAGCAGGCCTAGTATACTCATTGATATTTGGAAAGATGTACCGGCGGACGTGAAGGATCAGATATGGGAGAGTATTCTGGTATCTATACTTTTACATCCTGTCTTTGTCTATATCTACTTTATTTTAATCTTACTAATATCATACAGTAATTCGTTGATTCTTTTGGTCTTAATGTAGCTCACCTTTGACATATCGGATACGACGGTTATGAAGAAGCGTTTGCTAAAGTATGCTGGTGAGCGTTGGAGGGCTTTTAAGGTCGACCTGGGCAGATACTATGTATTCAATCCAACATGTGAAAAGAACCCACTTGAGGTGTACCCGTTTCTTGACCAGGCGACGTGGGATCGCTTTGTTCAGAGCCGACATGATCCCGGCTTTCAGGTTAACTTATTTGATTTATCTCTAAATTTATGTAATTTCATTAATTTTATTTACTTATGTAATTTAATTGTCTTCTATTTATAACAAGAGAAGAGAAAAAAGGGGCAGGAAAACCAAAGCAAGAATGTTTACCCCCATATCATGTCTTGTGGGGGATGTAAAAAGCTTGGTCAGATAATGGTGGAAGAGGAAAAGAAAGCACGTCAGGAAGCAGCATCTCAAGCGGATCCTAACGCTGAAAATCGTCCAGAGGTTGTTGATCCTCCTCCACCCCCATGCCATCGTAAATGGAAGAGGGCCCGACAAAGAAAAACGGGACAATATACATCTGAGGAGGCCCGCCAAGTAGCTGAGAAGATTGTAAGTATAGTTTGAATTGTAATTGTCATTTTAAGATTGTTACCAAATTGTAATGTGACCTGATATTTTATATGTGATAGAACGCTTTGGACGAGCAGGTAACCCAAGGAACCTTTGTTCCTGGAGGACGCGATGATATCTTAGCTGCTGCCATCGGTAAACCAGACCACCCGGGCCGTGTCATTGGTGTTGGATGGGGCATCGACATTCGCCAACACTATGGTTCATCTTCACACCAATGCCACAGGGATGTTGATGCAGATAGAGCACGGCTAAAACAGGAGATTGCAGCTGAGCTTAGACAGGAGATGGCCGAGCAGTTTGCCCAACAGACACTAGTGGAAAATATACATTAGACAGGAAAGGTTTACGTCAGTTAACCAAAAGCTAGACGTTAAAAAGGAGGCGGTGGCAGTTTTGTAAATATCAGACTTCATTAATTCAATTTTAACGCCGGTTGTTGTAAGGACTGACGTTAAAAGTTGAGTGACTCACTTTTAACGTCAGTTCAATAAACAACTGACGTTAACAGTGAACCTTTTAATGTCAGTTCTTTATTGAACTGACGTTAAAAGTGAGTCACTTCACTTTTAACGTCAGTCCTTACATCAACAGACGTTAAAGGTTATTTTAATAATTTTTTTTAGCTAGTAAACGTACCCTTCCGCATTGCCTTCCTCAAAGTTTCAGTTTCACTTGCTTCAAAGGTTATTTTAATATTATGTTTTGAAAACTAAAATATATGTGCGAAGTATAAGTTGAATCAATTATCCAAACCGGATCTCATTCATGAAGTGTATCAATAATACAATTACAAGATACATTCAAAATTTTAAAATCCTATAAAAAGTTACATTGAAAGGGTTTAAAATCCTAAATATTTGTTGAGGCTTCGTTCCCTTCACGGGTGAGCAAGAGAGGAGAGTCGAGCGACTGAGTTTTCCAGAATTCAATGAGGAGGTTGTGTGGCAAAGCATAAGGCCACTTTTGGAACCCCTTATCACACCCGAAACATTAAAGCTACATCCCATCAAAGAGTTTTATGAAATATGCTAAAGGGAAAACTATACTCCGAATGTGACCATCTCTAGAAGTGATGGTGTTACTCATGTTGGAATCGAGGTACATGCTGATAATGTGGTCATTCATAAGCTGAGGTTTTGGAACTCAGAGTGGCCGATTCTCCGGAAGGATGATAAGGTGAGCAACTCACATTATGTGATTTACAGAACCTTATCACCCATGTTATGTGATTTACACAACCTTAGAAGTTGTTTGACCATTAAGACAAAGATCTTTGAGTCTAGGAATAGGAAGAAAGAGTGATGAAGTTAATCTCCATGACAGAGCCATATAGTGAAGCAGAAAAATAAAAGGAAGGAAGGAAGCTATTTATTGGAGCAGAGGATGAAGTTACTAGGCGTGGTAAGTTGCTAAAAAATTAAGTTGATCATTAAGAGGATTAGGTTCCAAGGTGAATGGGTAAGTAGCACAGTAGTAAAAGGAATGAATGTTTTTGCAGAAACTTATATACCTTTAACGTCAGTTGTTTAATACAACTGACGTTAAAAGTGTTTTTAAAATAAAAAAATATTTATTTTTAACGTCAGTTTTTTATACAACTGACGTTAAAAGTGTGATTTTTACTTCAGTTAAATAAATAGCTGACGTAAATAATCTTATATCCCTATCTGAAATGCCCTGTTGTCACTCTTAACACAGGTCACTCCATATATATAGTGCAGTTTATTTCTAAACTTTTTTTTAAACAAGTTTATTTTTAATCTTCATTAATTAGCTTGAATTAGTAAACAAATTCTTGTGCAAATTAAAATAAATAAACACTTAACATAAAACAAGTTATATGTATAATCAAATCGTATCTCATTGAAGCGATTCATAAGTTACAATTAAATGATTAAAAGATAAAAATTTTCTGCAACATAGCCCTAAAATATAAAAAAGTTTTGCTTCAACATCATTTTCTTCTCAGTCATGTCCTCAGAAACTCCAATGGATGTATCTCCTCCCTCACTTGAATTCCATGATGCAAAAGTGAATCCACATTGAAATGGATCTTTGCATCTTCTCCTTCACTGGAATTCCTTGATGCATCGTCTTGAATTCACAGTCACTTGCTTCCAAAGCAAAGTGAAAGGGATGACAGGGATGAAATAAAGTGAGGGAATCACATTACGTGATTCACCCAACCTTACCATCCATGTTATGTGATTTACTCAACCTCAAGTTTTTTTACCATTAAGACATAGACCTTTAAGTCTAGGAATAGGAAGAAATAACAACACCTCAAATATAATAGAGGCATATTGTGAAGGAAAAAGCACGAAATATAGAGGAAAAGAGGGGGGTGTAATACAGATCGACTGATACAAAAGAATATGGTTCTTTATATAGAGAAGAGAGACTACCTGAATTTCTTGAAAACTAATATAAAAACTTAATGCTCATTAAGAGGATTAGGTTACAAGGTGAATGGGTAAGTAGCACAGTAGTCAAAGGAATGAATGTTTTTGCAGAAACTAATAAACTTTTAACGTCAGTTGTTTAATACAACTGACGTTAAAAGTGTTTTTTTAAAAAAATATTTATTTTTAACGTCAGTTTTTTAAACAACTGACGTTAAAAGTGTGTTTTCTTGAAAACTAATCTATAAACTTAATGCTCAGGGGTAGGTAGCACAGTAGTCAAAGGAATTAATGTTTTTGCAGTACACTTTTAACGCCAGTTGTCTTCAACAGCGGACGTTAAAAGTTTTTTTATTTTTAACGTCAGTTTCTTAATAGAACTGACGTTAATTAAATGTCCTTTAACGTCAGTTTTTACAAACAACTGACGTAAAATGTTGTTTTATTTTGATTATAACGTTTACACCCGCGCGCCTTCTGCACTTCGCTCTGTACGTCTCTTTTCTCTTTTCATCACGCTCAACCCTCACTCTCAACCCTCACTCTCACTCTGCCCTAATCGCGAGCTCATCTCCACGCCAACCACCGCGAGGGCTTCTTCGCCACCACCGTGAGGTACACTCTTAACCCCTAACACTGTCTTTCCCACTCATTCTTTGCAATAACTTGACATCTCTCTCCCCCCTTCCCGCGCACTAACTCTCCTTGTCCCTCTGCTCTCAGTAACCACATCGAACGTTGTCCACCACTCGAGCTCCCCTCCCCACCACCACACGAGCACCTATTTCTGGTGAGTCTTTAGGGCATATTTTTTAATTTTTGGTTTTGAGTGTATGTTGAAACTGTAGTCTCGGTAGTTGAAATTTGAAACTGTGAGTTTGAGTTGTTTGGAATGTCTCTATTTTTGGTTTTGAGTGTATGTTGAAACTGTAGTCTCAGTAGTTGAAACTTGAAACCGTGAGTTTGAGTTGTTTGGAATGTCTCTATTTTTGGTTTTGAGTGCATGTTGCTCTGCCGGTTGATCTGTCACGGTCGTGATGCTCATCACGGCTAGGCTGTGATCAGTTCTGCCTGTGAGGGTCTGGTTCAATTGGCACGTTACGGCCATGATGGACATCACTGCCAGGCCGTGACCAGTGCTTGGCAATCTTCAAAAACTATAGTTTTCAATCTCCCGTATTGTCCTTATATTGGATATATATTTTGTATATCTACAGGACCTATCTAGTTATTTTTATTTATACTTCTGTATTTATTTTGAGTTATAACCTATGTTAATAAATATTTTTTTTTTCTGAACAGGGATACATATGGATCAGTCGGATAGCCCACATGCACAGGATGACACTGTGGGGGCTACGCAGGACCCGATCACGCCTACGCCGGATTCTAGTGTAAGTTTACATGTTATATACAATCTTTAGTCCTTCTTTTTAATGTAAGTTTATAATGTTACAACCCTCTATTTTATCATTTTTTTTGTCCATGCAGACATCACAGACTCATAGGAAACGGGGTAGAGGAGCCACCTCGTTGAAGAAACTAGAGAAGGACAGGCAAAGCGGACATAAGCTTGAGGTGTCCTTCGATGCTAATATAAATGCCCAGGGACCACATGCTAAAGAATTTAATAAGTGGGTGTTTCTACAAGAGAAGCAGCACATAAGTATCAACTACAACCACTGGAATGACGTTCCACAAAACGTTAAGGATCAGATTTGGGAGGCTATCGCGGTATTTTACCTTTACATTCGTTTGATTTACATTATTAGATAATTATCCGAGTTATAATCCATTCAGTTGTTATGTATTTAATGTGTAGGTAGCTTGGACTGTGCCAAATGACGAGGATCATCGTCATAAATGTATGAAAATGGCATCAAAGCGTTGGAATGGGTTCAAGCATGATCTTACCAGGTACTATGTATCTAGGAAGAAGCGGCTTGATAAAATGTTCTCAGATTATCCCTGGATTGATCAGGATACTTGGGATATGTTTGCCAGGAGTCGACAGGATGGAGAATTTCAGGTTGGTTGATTAAGTTAATTTTGTATGCTTCTTATAGATCATTTAACTGTATTTAATTATGTGTTTTTGTTTGAATAGGCTAAGGCAAATAAGGGTCGGCAGAATCAAGCGAAGAACGTCCACCGCCACACCATGTCTCAGGATGGGTACCAGACTCGGATCGAGCAGATGATGGCGGATAGGCTGAGGGTGAAGCAGGAAGAGCACTCTGCTAGGATTGAAAGAGGAGAGGTGCCTGAGGGCACACCATTAAGTCCTCCGTCGGACATCGACCGCGAGGATGTCTGGTTAGCCGGCCACATGACAAAGACGGGATCTTTTAAAGTTGATGCCACTCCCGAAGTGGCAGATAAGATTGTAAGTAAGTAATTAACTTGATTTCAATTGATATTTGTATAGATATTTGCAATACTTTTCACTTGCACGTTTTTTCATTTTTTTTCATTGTAGATGGATCTTAAAGCACAATCCTCCCAGGGCTCATTCGTCCTTTCTGGACGGCGGGACGTCTTGATGACTGCTCTAGGAAAGAAAGACCATCCTGGTCGGGTTCTCGGTGTTCCTGGGAACGTGACCATCAAAGAATATTATGACAAGTCTGCTTCACGAAAGCGGGTGGTCGATGAAGCATCAATTTTGGCTGACATTACTCAGCACCTCATGTCCAACCCAGCTATTACAACACATCTGATGCAAAGCTTAATATCCAACCCAAAATTCAAGCAGGCGCTTGCCAGAGAGCTTTCCTCCGTCGGTACATCCCAAGACACCGCAAGGCATGCCAACCCTTCACATGTGAGCACAAAAGAGAGTTATAGTAGGACACATGTGGAGGACGATGAGTTGGCAGCTAGGGAGCGGGAGTTCGAAGTTCAACGCCATGAGCATGAGTTGGAAATGAAAAGGCGTGAGCTTGAGTTGGACTTCAAACGACGTGAGATCGAAATGTTAACAAAGGTATGTATTCATTATTAATGTCAAAATTAGTCAAATAATTACTTGTGTTTTTTTTAATTATCAACAACTTATCTATTTTATTTTTTCTAAACTGAAGGCCAAGTCGACGTCGGTGTCGCCGTCGCCTGTCACTCGTTTGTTCTCACTTGGTGAGGATTATGCTTTGAGATTTTTGAATGTCCATTGGAGCACGATGGATGGGAGGCACGCCCAGATCAACGGAGGATATTTTCCTTCTGTGGTGATGATCTCGGGAACGCCTGCAGAAATAACGTCTGGATGGCCAGCACAGTTTTGAGTCTCTGGTGCACGTAAGTTAATTTTAATTTTATAACTTATTTATTTTTGGTATTTTTCCATTTAATAATTTATTTTAATTTCAATATATATATTATGTAATTAACATCCACACCTTTTTCATATGTTAGGTATCTCCATCGTCTTCAGCTTGATAAGGGCGTTGCATCAGTTTACGGCTTCTTAGATCCGTCAATCCTTTTGCCCGAATTCTTTGCTGGTGATGCATTGAGTACTTACTTAGGGAACTTGTTGGGAGACAATCGGAAAGAATTATATCTGGCTCCTTACTGTATGAAAAACCATTGGCAGTTGTTCGTACTTCACCCGTCTAGGCATACTGTCATATTCTTATGCTCTCTCCACCAAAACCCGCCACAGGAGGTGGTGGAAGCTGTAAATACGTAAGTAACTATTCTTAAATTTAATTTAAGTTTTAATATCATTTGTTTTTAGTTTATTACACACATGATATATGAATTTGTTAATTAACATGATTATTTGTTTATGATAGCGCGCTGAAGGCGAGTAGCATAAGTTGCGCCAACGGGAGAAGTATGACTTCTAAGGCTAAAGTAAATCCTGTATGGAACATCCTCAAGGTTTGGTAGTTTATTTATCAAATAATTAATATTATAATTACTAATTTATATGTATATTCAACTGACATTGAAATTAATTTTGTTGGTAGTCTCGATTTCAAAATGACGGGTGGTTGTGCGGCTATTATGTGATGCTTCATATGCTGAACATAGTCTCTGCATCTATTACGGATGGATGGAATAAGTTAATATTTAAACAACTTGTTAAATTATATATTATAGTTTTGAAGATGACTTGCATTGATGTTATTGTTATTATTTGAACGTGTGTAAGCATTTAACGACCAATCGCCTATTCAAGAAGATGAGTTAAGAGACTTGAGGATGCGCTTCGCTGAATTCTTCTTCAAGTATGCGACTGAAAAAGGATTGACAAGATACCTCCGCACTACTTAGATGAATAGTTTTTTGTTAGAGTTTAGAAACTAATTAATAACATGTATATATATCCTTAGATTGGTAGTTTTGTTTTTAGACATTGGAGACTAAAATTTATATATATATATATATATATATATATATATATATATATATACTTGTAGATAGTTATGTTTTTCCTATACATGGGTTTTGGTTTTAAGTCACCCCATTGTTCCTTTTTTCCTTTGCAATTCTGTAATGTGTGTGATATTATGTGTTACTGGGATATTTACTGAATGCAGGGATAGCTGAGGGGAGTGATATTTTAAAACTGAATTTTAAAAAAAAATCTATTAACGTCAGTTGTATCAAACAACTGACGTTAATAGTATTTTATAAAATATACAGTACACTATTAACGTCAGTTGTAATCAAGGTTTACAAAACCGGACCGGCCATCGAACCGGTGAAGGCAGCGGTTCGAGGTTCAATGGTCCAACCGAGGTTGAACCGTGGTTGAACCGGTTATAATTAAATATATATTTTTAATTATATATAATATATTTACTATAATAATTAATTAACATAAAAAAAATAAAAGAGATAATTTATTCTTTTTAAAACTTAAGTAGTATGCTTAAAACAAAAGTACACTACAAGTGTACAACAAGTCAACAATACAACCCTAATCCCCTCCCATCTCATTCTGCTTTCTTTCTATCTGTGTGCGCAGCCGCAGCCCCTCCCCCTCCCATCTAGATCTCATTCTTCTTTCTTTCTGTTTGTGGGCTGTCTTCTTTCTTCCCGTGTCTGTATGCGCAGCCCCTCCTTGTGTGCGCAGCCCCTCCCCCTCCCATCTCATTCTTCTTTCTTTCTGTCTGTGCTTCTGCCTGTGCGCACTGCGCAGCCCCTCCCATCAGAGAAGGTGAAGATGCGCTGGAGGTTGAAGAAGCCAAGCACATGGTTGAAAGTCTGTACTGGAAGTGAGGAACACGAGTAGAATGCACCATTTTCAGAGAACCGGTTCAGACCGATCTTCGACCGGTTTTGACCGGTTTCACCGGTTTTGAACCGGTTCACCGGTTCTTCTACCGGTTCTATACAAGTCCGGTTATGGGGGCTGACCGAACCGCTCTGATGCCCGGGTCCCGGTCGGACCGGTCGGTCCGGTCCGGTTTTGAAAACCTTGGTTGTAATAAACAACTGACGTTAAAATTAAAACCTTTAACGTCAGTTCTTTATAACAACTGATGTTAGTTTTAACAAAATTAACGTCCGTTGTCTTAAAGAACTGACGTTAATAGTTTAAGGTTTAACGTCAGTTGTTTAAACAACTGACGTTAATAGTTTTATATTTAACGTCTGTTCTCAACTGACGTTAAAATATTAACTATTAACGCCAATCAGATTTATGTCGTCGATGATTCGGCGTAGAAAATCAATTTTAACTGACGTAAAAAGCACTTATTGCACTAGTGAGATGGCAATATTGACTTCTATGTCCCGGCAGATGATAGCCGGTGTCCAACCCTCTGTCCATGTGAGCACTAAGGGCTCATGTGATCCTCCTCATCAGCCTGAAAATGATGATGATGATGGTGATGATGATGATGACGACCCTGATAGGTGTGAGCTGTATGTTGATGATCATCATGATCGCCGCTTAGTGGCATTGGGGAGGGCACATAATAACTTAGGTAATACCATACACCATCGTTTATTACTGGATGATTAGCTGAGGGTCGTTGTTGAGATTATTCGAGATGCTGATGCTCGAGTCCCTGTTCCCACTGAGGAGGTTCAAACAGTGGGTCAGGCCCCCGGTAACTTCATCCTCTGCCCAAGAAGACTGGTCGGCTTTCTTGTTGCATCCGAGGTATTCAATTAGTTGTGTTTTTCTATATTCATAGTTGAAATTATTTATTATTGTTTAAAGATAATGCTTTATTTTTATTCGTTATAGGATGTTGGAAATGATATTGTGCCTAAAAGGTCGGATCCAGGAAGACCAGAGATGTCTACTCCTGCCAAGGTATTCATTTGACCATTTAGTTAATTATGAATGAAATAACTTAATTATCTGTGATTACTAATATATATCTTTGTTGTTTAGGGGATCGACAAAGGGGCACCTGTTGATGTTTTTAAACTTCTGGCTATACAGGTTGTCACCATGGAGAATGACGCAGCTTTGGTAAGGTTGGAACATGATGCCAGTCCAGGTGATGAACTGTATATCCCAAAGAAGGAACTTATGGAGATTGTACTTAATAAAGAAATGACTAGTTCTGCACACCTATCGTTATGGTGCACGTAAGTACATTTTATTTATAAGTTAAGTAATTAATTTTTAAATACTATGATAATTAACATGTTTTTTCAATATATTAGGTATCTGCATCGTATCTTAGTTGATCAGGGTAACCTCGCCCTTTATGGGTTCATTGACCCCATGTTCATTCAGGGTGATGCTCTCCTAGCATCAGAAGACCGGGTCACCACCATACGTAATATACTTGCCCGAGACGATCATCAATCCTACCTTGCGCCTTATCTCAATAAGTAAGTACCGGTTATTTAATTATAACTATATATGACTTAGTCACTAACGGTTCCGCAAATACAGCCAGCATTGACAACTGTTGATCTTGTACTCTAGGATGAACGTCGTGGTCTTCTTCTGCTCAATTGGAAATAAGCCGACAAATGAACTGAAGACGATAATCGAAACGTAAGCATTAAAATACTTTATAATCATTAATGCAGTTGTTTTAATTATCTGAAATCTATTAGATATACTTTAATTAATGTTTATTTTGTCATGATAGTTCTATTAATGCAAACCACATGTTGCGTGGTGAAAGGCGTCGGGCTATCAGATGAATTATTCCTAGCGTAAGATATTTATTAGTTCAAATGCATCAAATGCAGTGGGCATAATTATTGATTTCTATTTAATTCCTCATATTCTAATTGGGTTTCATTTGTACGTAGTCACGTATACAACGTGGATCATGGGAATGTGGATACTATGTGATGCAGTGGATGTTGGAAATTATCTCCTCCAAGATCACTGAAAGATGGCACGAGGTAAATGTTAATTGATAACAATTAGAAGTAACAGTTATAGATTCGTTATATGTTTTATGTTAGTTTATTATTTAAAAGATATAATCTTTTATCCAATTAAACTTGCAGATATTCAACAATCCAACTCCATTATCTGATTCCGACATCAACAACATAAGGAGGCGTTGGGCAACTTTATCTCTTGAAGTGTACCAACCATAGTTTGTATATATATATATATATATGTAGTTAGTTTAAAAACTTATCATGTACTAGCTATAGTGTACTTTTGACTGATCATATGTATTTTGATATGAAATCTATAATATATCATGTAGCTTTTTGGTTTCTAATTATCTTTGTTGTCTGAATGTAATTGAACGTACATATGTATTGTTCGTAATAAATTCGGTATATATTAATTGTGTTTTTGTTGTACAAAAGTGATTGTTGAGAATATTTAGAGTATGTTATTCTGGTATTGATCTGCATTATTACTGAAACAGGGGAAAGGAATGATAGAAATGTAAATAACAGTTTCAAAAAAAAAATTAGACTTTACACATCGGTTTTAAAAAAACCGAAAATTTCCACATCGGTTTTCATTAAAACCGATATGTAAATTGAAATTTTCACATAGGTTTTGTAGAAACCGATGTGTAAAGTCTAATTTCCACATCGGTTTTCTGAAAACCGATATGGAAAGTGATATTTTCAATAGTTTACCAATTGACAAATGAACTTTTCACATCGGTTTATGTAAAAACCGCTGTTAAAAATGTACTTTAAACATCGGTTTTAAAACCGATGTGAAAAGTGGCAATAAACCACATCGGTCTTTTCAACATCAGTTTGAAAACCGACGTGAAAAACAAAAAATAACCGATGTGGAATCCCTCTTCTGCACTAGTGATGCAATTAGTCTTCAATTAGGTATCTAAATTGAGTGGCTTTTATGGTTCAAATCTATTGTAAAGCTGAGGAGGGGTGTATGGTGTTCCGTGTATGAAAGTTCTGGAATTGTATTTTAGGAAGGTAAGGGCAGCCAAGTTAAGTTTTCAAACTTGTTGATAATTTTTCTCTTGGTTGAACAACTAGCTAGTATTCCTGAGGATAATGATGTTCTTTGTTTATATATGAGTTTGGGTACTCCTAATGCTCATCTTAAATATACTTTTGATTTAAAAAAAAAACATAATAGCACCCCACAATAGACCCAAAAAAACCCAAACTAGAATAGGACCAACAAACAACACTCCAGAAAAATAACACAGCTTCGTTATAAAAGATGTTATTTTTCTGATCTGTCTTAACTTATATACTTGATAAATTTTCATATATTTTTTTAACTCAAATATTAACAAGTCGAATAGTTTATATTTATAACATCTTATACATGTATATTTTGTTAAATTATAATTATAATTTATACATATATTAAAATATTTAATTAATAAATAATTGATAAATATACGATACAATTAATATATATATATATATATATATATATATATATATATATATATATATATATATATATATATATACATGCAATTCATGTGCTACTGATGCCTGAGGCAAGGCCGGGGTTTGGGAGTATGAGTGACGTACGACTAACGAGGTCAATAATATAATTTTACTTTGACTAAAATGAAAATCTAATTAGGGCAGGTCAATAATATATTTTTGGATTAGGGTTGTTGGAGTGAACTAATTTAGCTGTTGGTTGATAATTTGTTAACTCCACCTAACTCTTCGTGAGTTATGGGTTAAATGGGCTGGTTCAATAATTCAAATGGACAATCAATGGCTATAAATTTCACAACGTCTTTCGCACTGAAGGCTTTCACACTCATAAGCATTTTCTTATGAGGAAGAAAATTGTTATTTGGTACGAAAATGTGCTGGTGCGAAAACAAACAAATAGGAACATTACTGGAAAAACACATTGCAAATGTGACATGGTCAATAATTCAAATGGACAATCAACATTCTAAATTTTCGCAACGTCTTTCGCACCAACAGTTTTCGCACTCACGAACATTTTCCTATGAGGAAGAAGATTGCTATTTGGTACGAAAATGTGTTGTGCGAAACCAATGAATAGGGACATTAATGGAAGAACACATTGCATATTTGACAGTCATCAATAATTCAAATGGACAATCAACAACCATAAATATTTCGTACCAACAGGTTTCGCACTCATGAGTGGCTAATGTGACTAAAATGTCTAGGCTGAGAACTTTGTCTTGGGCCCAAATGACGGTTAGGTCTTTGGGCTTGATAATAGTTGGGCTAATTGGATCCGTTATGGTCAAAGCTTAGGGCAGAAACGCGGTTGACCTTAATGATCCCTGCAGACAGTGCAGCCTAATCTCTTGAGGGAGTGGAATATTTGGTTTGGTAACGTTAAATTTGATAATTCACAAAAGGAAGAAATAATCTTTGTCCAGTGTCCTGTGTCACCTTGAAGAATTTTTTTTTTGTCTAATGCATTATGTATTTGGAAGTTGCAGACAAAGAGTTTGAATAATGCATCGTGTACTTGGAAGTTTCAGACACAGAACTTACATAAATTTGAGACATATAGTTTTGCTATCACAGTTTCAAATACATGTTCAGCGGCTATATAAAAGCATGCATTAAAAGAAAAGGTAAAAAAATGTAAAATTAATTTTAAAAAAAGTCCATAGGGTAGCACCATCCTAGCATATTGGTAAAGGAGCACCATTCCATTCCTTTAAGCAGTCCAACAGAGGATCAATCAACTTCCCTTCACACAATGCAGAGAATACCTTGTCACATTCCTCACCAGGCGACTTCACTTTCTCACCTGTCAGCAAACTTGTACCCAAATTTTCTCTGACAAACTTGTATAATGGGTAAGACCTACATTCCTTAATCCTGTTAGCAACAACAGGATTTCCATTCTCAACTTCAATCCTAGCATTTTCCACTTCTTTTGGCAAAATGGCCTTTAGCTCTTCCTCAAAGGCACCTATCCTTTGGAAAATTGAGGTACTTGAATTGACCTCTTTTTCACCATTTTTCAATGCATGATCAACTAGTACCTGTCTTAGCTTCTGCATTAGAGGGTAGGTTGCACTGCAAGGGTCATCAATGTAAGCAAACACATACTCGCGGTCAACGACTTTGAGCAAGTCCTTCTCACAGAACCTTGATGGATGCAACTCACCATTGACACCCATTGTGAGGACTCTCTTGGCCACTTGACTCACAGTGTTCTTCACAGCACTCTTCAAGTTCTCCTCCAAATGCCTCAGGTCAATGGCTTGGCACAATGCAACTAAGAAAGTGGAAGACATGAGCATCAATATGTCCACTGCTTCAGATGTCTTTCTTGAGGAAATCAAACCTAAAGAGTTCACATCTTGGTTGTGTTGCTCAGCACTCTGGACATGATTGGTGACAGGATTGGCAAGGTATTGAAGTTCCGAGCAGTAGGACGCCATCGCAATTTCCGCGCCTTTGAAGCCATAATCCAAGCTCGGGTTGCGGCTAGCTGTCAGATTTGAAGGCAACCCATTATTGTAGAAGTCATTCACAAGCTCAGAGAATTGAGCAAACATAAGTTTCCCAATCGAAGCAATGGCCAAACGGGTGTTATCCATTGAAACACCAATAGGGGTCCCTTGGAAATTCCCTCCATGAAGTGCCTTATTCCTTGAAACATCAATCAGTGGATTGTCATTGACAGAGTTTATCTCCCTCTCAATCATCTTGGTTGCATGCCTGATTACTTCAATCTGTGGACCAAGCCACTGAGGTGATGTTCTAAGAGCATACCTATCTTGTTTAGGCTTCTGAAGTGGATCAATCTCATGTAACTTCTGTGCAGCCTTAACATATGCACTTCCATTCAAAACATGTTCCATTATAGCTGCAGCCTCAATTTGGCCAGGATGGTGCTTCAATTTATGTGTCAAGTGATCAGTGAATTCTGGTTTTCCTTGCATAACTTCGGCGAAAATCGCGGACAAGACTTCCGAGAGGACAGCTAGTATGTTTGCCTCAAAAAGGACCATGGAAGCTAAGCCAGATCCCACTGCAGTGCCATTCACTAATGCCAAACCTTCTTTAGGTTGCAACTCAAAGAAACCACTATCAATTCCAGCTAGTTCAAAGGCCTCTTTAGCATTGAGAACTTTCCCATTTGGTCCAATAGACTTGGAGTTTGGCCTACCAATCAAAAGGCCAGCAACATATGACAAAGGGACAAGGTCACCTGAAGCAGTGATTGTACCTCGGAGAGGGAGGCATGGGGTTATGTTATGGTTCAGAAATTTTGTTATGGCTTCCAAGATTTCAAATCTGATGCCTGAATATCCTTGAAGCAAGGTATTGATTCTAACCAGCATTGCTGCCCTTGTGGCTGAGTGAGGTAAGATGTGGCATGATTCTGTGCCATTGCCGAAAATTCCAGCATTCAAAAATCTGTTGCAAGAAAATATTTTTGTCAGATTGTGTCATGCAACTGAACAAAAAACAACAAAATAAAAGATTCATATATGGTGGTGAGCAATAAATTCTAAAGAACTAAGGAACATGTTGACTAAGCCACCTAAACAACAAGGGTGGTCTTCCATATTATTCATACAAAGTCAATCATATAATCCATTTAATTTAATAATAACTCGATCATGCACTGTTCTGTTCAATTATTTATGCCTTTCTTAATTTCAATTTGCACATTCGATCAGAACATCTTTTTGCACAGCAACAAAAGTGTAATTTATCTATGTTATGAGTAAAGTTGGGGCATGAGTGGTTCGGATGCCTCCGAGTAGATAGGCCGAAGGAATAACCATAATATCGGTTCCTAATTAATGGTACTGCCGATTGACCTATTGCAATGTGGAATTTTTGGCCCGCTAATTAATTAAAAAGGTTACGTCATGCACGAGGAACATAAGTGTAAACCTTTTACACAATTTCACATAAAATGTGAAAACCTTCTTTTTTTTGACTGGAATGTGAAAACCTTCTTCAGTCCTACATATTTTATTTTTTTTTATTTTATAATTATTCACAGAGCATATTTTATTTTCCTTAATTAAAAGTTAGTACTATTTTTCCTGGCCTTGGACTACAAGATTGTTTTTTGTGTTGGGCTGTTGGCCACGTGAATATGCATGACTGCATGAGGGGTCCCGGCTTTTAAGTTACGGAGGAAACTGTTGTCTATTCAATTTGTCGCCTTTCTTATCAAATATACTGAAATAAACACACGGCCTGTGTTTAGTTTTTTTTAAAAATATTCTTTAATTTTAAAAATAAAATTTGACATTTCCAGTACTTTTAAGCCTCTCAAACAATAACTTTTCTTATTAAAGAGTTTAAAATTGATACAGGATCCAGTCAAAAAAATTTTGATACAGGATCACTATTAATTTTTTTGCAATGTTAACCGATAATAAGATATTATATGTGTGATTTTTAAAATAATAATGATAATAATTAAATATTTTAGATGATATGGTAATTTATAATTGGTTGACAGGTAAATATCTTTTTATATAAGACATGTCAAATAAATTCTTTATAAAAAACACTTTTTAATAAAGAATCTTAAAATCACTTTTTTAAAATCTAAACAAACGACTTCATAATTAAATTTTAAGATCACATAAATAAATAATTTATTCTAAAATTTTCTGCTAAAAAACGAATAGGCCTTTTTTGTCCACGTTCCAATAAATCTAAAAATTGAATATAAATATTTGGGAAATTGAATTATTTTGATAAACCCCTACAAACTAATTAACTTCACAACTACAAACTAATTTGAGAAATTTTGCCACTTTAAATTTGAGTTATACTTTTGGCTGCTTTTATTCCCTATTGTTCTTAGCCTAATAATTATTTGCTTAAAATAATGTTTTGGTCCCTATACGTGACATTGATTTTCAATTTGATCCCTATACGTAAAAAGTTATCAATTTGGTCCCTATACGTGACACTGATTTTCAATTTGGTTCTCACATTTAATTGGTCCCTATATAAGATGACCAAATTGCAAATTATTGTCACATGTAGGGACCAATTCAATAAAAAAAATTTGAAATTGGCCCATACATGTGACAATTATTTTCAATTTGATCCCTACATGTGATAATAATTTGCAATTTAGTCCCTCTTATATAGGGACCAATTAGGTGTGAGGACCAAATTGAAAACCAGTGTCACGTATAGGGACCAAATTGACAACTTTTTACGTATAGGGACCAAATTAAAAATCAGTATCACGTATAGGGACCAAAAGGTTACTTTAACCTAATTATTTTATGTACTCGTCCTTATAAAGTTTGTCCATAATTTATCGTTTCTGGTTACAAATACATCAATGACCGCTTATATCCGATCATAACAACACAACCATATACCATTTTTTTATGGTTAACTGATAAGCCTAATAAATAAATGAAACAAAAACAGTAAAATGTTCTATATATATATATATATATATATATATATATATATATATATATATATATATATCCAGCCATACCTGTGTGAAATCTACAAAACATACGAAAAATTATCAAATGATGACATGACCCTCCACCTAATTACATCTAGCATACGACTGGTAACCCACCTACCCCCGAGTATGGAAAATTAAAACAATCAGTTACAAAAAATAAAAAAACACTAACCTCCCTCCCACCATTTAACGTAACTTAATTATAAATTATTCATGGGCGAGCAGTTTTGTTATATTTTTAACTGGCTTTTCACTATTTAGTAAAATATTAAATAAAAAATATATTTAACATTTTTTAAAAGAAAGCAATCATTTAATTAACGGTTGACTCATTTACTAAAAATAAAATTAAAGATTTAAAGTTATTCACTTATTCTAAAGGTGAAACGTTTAGATACATACAGTTTTAATATATAGTTAATAAATTAAAAAATGTTTCATTAAATCAAAAATTACCTTATGAGTTCGGATACAAAATTGGATTCTTGAATGAGGTTATGTAGTGTTTGGGACGAGCTTTAAAAAAGTATTCCCGAAAATAGTGGTAAAAAATAAAAGTTTCTTATATTTGATACAACTTTTACAAATTTATTCTACATAAAAGATTCTCATAAATAAAATTAATGAATAATAATTATAAATTTGAGAAAACTTTATTTTCTGTGAGAAAGAAATATTCCAAAAAATCTGATTCCTAATAATATCATTTGTCTCACGTGAGAATAAAATATTCCAACGAACAAACGTCACCTAAGGTACTATCAGGAAAAATTACCTTATGAGTTCATTTTGGAGGGCACCACCCTTGTTGGTTCTCCTATGTGATGTTGAACCAAATCCTGTGGTGACTCCATAGCTATCAATGCCATTACCCATGCTGTCCAACACCCACTGACTGCTAGCCTTGACGCCGGAACGGGTCTCCTCCGCCAGCTCCACCGCCACACCACCGCCGTGGTGGGTGGCAACCGCCGCCACCTGAGATATGGTGAGGCCCTTACCACCTAACATCACCACCGGCTTCCGGTACTCCTCCACCATGCGCTTCACCTCATCAAGGTGACTACCTTTCAAAGCCTCCGCAGCCATGTTCCAGTTAAGTGGATCGTCATGAGTAGTGCTACCACCATTACAAAGGTTCAAGGAGACATTGACATTGCCATTGGTGCTATTTGCCTTTGAAAAATCCATCTTCAAATTGTTTTCCTCTAATGGGGTGTTTGGTCGGAGTGAAAAATGGAATAGAATAGAAAATCAATCAAGGTTTTGTTTTCTCTAGCTAGATCTTGTTGTATATATGATTGTGGGGTTACGTACGTATATACCTATATGGTAGGTGGATATATAGGTAAATATATATTGGAACTAACAATGATGATCACGAAATTGGAAAGGAACAAAAGAACAGGAATAGATATTTGTTGTTTGTAATTGCATAAAAATGATAAAATGGAAAATTTTCTTCGAGGAATTTGGGGAGTGTGGTTAAGAAAATTTTCCTGAGACATTAGAGGCCAAAAGGGAGGATATATATAGAGGGTTGGTGACATTGAGTGTAGGTGGGTAAGCCGATGGGTTAGTTGAGAACTTCACGTGGCCGTTGGATGATCATGGAAATGGAAGGGTTGGATGGTGACACGTAGGTGGGTTGGGTTATGAGGGTAAATTTGGTAAGAGATGTTGATGTAGGTGGTAGTGGTGGGCTGGGTCCAAGGTATGACATTGAGAGGAGAAGGGGGTTTTATTCACTTACTCACTCGTCATTCGTCGACGAGGTAAGGGTTGGTGGGGTGGGAAGAGAGGACTCACGATAATATATATATTATGAATATATTGTTGTGATGATAAAAGAAATTTTGAGTAACTACACTTTTGATTAGGTGCCATTTTGATCCATATAATTTTTTCTATACATATAATATTATTGTAAATTCGATTTTTCCGTTTAATATCTATTCATTTTTTCAATGATTATAATAGAAGAATCATTCCTATATTTCTATAAAACCTCTGGCTAAGATTCTCTTTTCTTTGTGTTTCTGAACCAACATGATTTAATAGTTCATCTGTGCTATTCACTAGTTTAGAGATTTTTTTTTATTCCATCATAAGATCTTTCACCATAAAAGCTCAACCGGATGTTCTATGCACTTAAAGCATTGATTCTTTTATGTTAATCGTTGAAAATTTGACAGAAGTACATTAAACAGAAGTACTTGATTTACAATATTGAAAAAATAAGGAAATTAAATGTCCATGAAAAAAAAATTTAGAGGCCAAAATCACATATAATCATTAGTAGGCTGTTAAAAGTGCAATTAAGCCAAGAAATTTATAAGGAATTATGATGTTCACGTACCAAAATATCATCGGGCTTCTCTTAAAAAAAAATCATCGGGCTTCGTGAACATGTATGTGGATCGGGTGTTATGTTATGTTAATATGTTTTAATTATTCTTTTCTAAGAAAAATTAAAGTGAACGGGAGACTTCCCATTTCAAAGATTAAACTGCGGGTGGATGATAATTCCAATGGATTTTATGTGTCCACTTGAAGAAAAAAAAAACTTGATATAAAAAAATTAATTTTATTATTATAAATTATTATTAGTGTAACAAAATTTACATCATGGAAAAATTTTGTATTGTTACACCAATAAAAAAAGGATGATTATGATAATAAGTACTTTGAATGTCAGGATTTTGATATTTTCTTTCATTCCATCATGTTTTCTGACTCTCATGAAATAAGAGACAGACACAAAAGTAAAAAAAAAAATGTGCAGGATTAAAAATAATTTTGTGTGTCTCTCTCTCTCATAATATAAGAGAATAAAAAGAGATGATCCAAATTCCTAAAAAAAAAAATTGTGGACTTTATTAAGATTTATAAATTATTTTTACAAGCTGTAATTTTATTTTTTTTTACAACTTTTGTAATTATTTTCCCCTTCGCATAACCACATAACAAAAAACATATGAAAGAATACATTCTCAATTCATCATTAATCTAAAGAGCATCCTATCAATCCAAATATCAAGAGCATCTTTCTTTAAACATAAAATATCTTATTCATTGAATCACATAAAAATATATTACCAACAGGGGTTGGTATATCTGGTCAAATCTTTCGTTCATACTAGTTGGTGAATTGGGTTCGATTCCTAGATTTCCTATACTGGTATGTAATATGTAAATTCCATTATAAATCCTCGCTGAGGTTGGTGATATTCCCCGCCCTTGCAAGAGATAGTGCATTCCCTCAATCTAAACTTTTTATTTTATAAAAAAATGCATTAATTGCATTATTTATCTTCATGTTCTGCATTATTTATCTTCATGTTTATGTCAATTTAGAACGTTCCGCGGTCGTACCAAAAAATATATATATAAGCATTAAAATATGTATTGTTAGTGTAAAAAATTTTGTATTGAGATCCACTAATATTTTAACATATGTGCTTTTATTTTAATAACTAAGAGAAAGAAATAACATTTATACTGATTTGTTAAGATTCTATTGGATGTCTGTATAAAATTCCTTTACACTGACTGTGTATAAAAATTAAACTCATATAATATTACTTAATTGTTTATGGCATAAAAAATATTATATGAAATTTTTATACATGATCTGACTAATCTATAAACTCTATAAATTTTCACGTAATGGTAAAAAAATAAATGTAAACAAATCAAATAGCTTAAATTTATTAGTATATATATATAATCATATTTTAAAAATACATTAAAATATTACATTAATAAAAATAATAATTAAATATTGAAGTTAAAAAAGACTCGTATAAATTTGTAAAAAAAAGACTCGTATTTGGGCAGAATATTAATTAGTTTTACGAAAGGAAAATGATAGAAACCCGTCTGACATGTTAAAAAACAAAAAGAGCAAATAAGCAAAATCTATTTTACATATGTTGCAAAGTATATTTTATAATTTATACTTATAACTAATATTAAAAATGTTATTATGGTTGATTATTATTTTAGATAATTTAGGTTACAAATACACTACTAAATAAAAAATGCTTAAATTTGAATAAATTAAATGTTAAATATTGATTTATATATTTGGAATATTTTATTGTATTATTTAATATTTTATATAAAACAATATTATAATAATAATAATAAGAAGAAGAAGCTTTATATATAAAAAGTAATAATGAAACTACTTTTTCCCCAAAAACTGTGGGAAATTTAGTAAAATAACAACTACGAGAAAATGTTTAATATTATTAAATAATAATTACATGTAACCATTTTTGCACACAAAAAACCTTTATATATCATTATATATTATATATAAAAGTAGAAGTGAAACTGCTGTCTTATTTTCCTTCCCAAAATTGTGGGCAATTTAGTAAAATAGTAACCACGAGAAAATGTTTAATATCATTAAATAATAATTACTTATAACCTTTTTTGCAGCACAAATTATCTTTATATACAAAAGTAGAAGTAAAAGTGTTGTCTTATTTTCCCTCAAAACCTTGGGCAATTTAATAAAATATCAATTACGAGAAAATGTTTAATATCATTAAATAGTAATTACATATAACCTTTTTTGCAGCACAAAAAATATACATATATCTTTATATTAAAGTATAAGTGAAATTGTTGTCTTATTACCACCAAAACTGTGAGTAATTTAGTAAAATAACAAGTAGAAGAAAATGTTTAATATCATTAAATAGTAATTATTTATAACCTTTTTCGCAACACAACTTATCTTTATATACAAAAGTAGAAGTGAAACTGTTGTCTTATTTTCCTCCAATACTGTGGGTAATTTAGTAAAATAACAATTACGAGAAAATATTTAATATCATTAAATAGTAATTAAATATAACCTTTTTTGCAGCACAAAAAATCTTTATATATCTTTATATTTAAAAGTAGAATTGAAATTGTTGTCTTATTTTCCTATCAAAATTGTGGACAATTTAGTAAAATAACAACTACGAGAAATTGTTTAATATCATTAAATAGTAATTACTTATAACCTTTTTTCTGAGCATAAATAGTCTACCAAAATTTTAGCTCTCATCTTTATATATAAAAGTAATAATGAAACTACTGTCTTTATGTATTTGTGTGTATGTGTGCGCACGCATGCTTAAAAATACTTAGAGGTGTTATCACGAGCTTAAAAAATAATACTTTTTTTCATCTATATTTTAGTGCTACAGTTAATACAAACATTTGTAATTATTATTATTATTATATATTTTTTTCAACATTTAAGTATGAATATTGTTTCAAAATATTATGAAATCCCAGCCCTCACATATCATTTTTGTCTATAGGTAAATAGAGCCAAATTTTATAAAATACTTCCTTATAATGACTAATACGTAATTCGGATAAAAAATCTAGCAATATCATTATTATCATATTAATATATCATTAACTCTGCATACTTAATGACTAGTAATAATAATAATAATAGTTTATTATTATCTTTATATATAAAAGTATGAGTGGAACTGTTGTCTTATTTTCCCACCAAAACTGTGGGTAATTTAGTAAAGTAACAACTATACAAAAATGTTTAATATCATGAAATAGCAATTTTTTTAAATAGCCAAATATTAGTATTTAGTTGTTATGTTAATTATTTCTCATTTACCAATGTTTGAACCTTAAACCTCTTACTCCTACCCTTAGCCATTAAATAGTAATTACTTATAACATTTTTTCTCAGCATAAATAGTCTGCCAAAATTTCAGCTGTTATCTTCGTATATGAAAGTAATAGTGAAACTTTTGTCTTTATATATGTGTGTGTTTGTGTGCGTGCATGCGCCTGCTCGCTCTCTCTCTCTTAAAAATACATACAAGTGTTATCACCAACTTAAAAAAATATTTTTTTTCCATCTATATTTTAGTGCTACAGTTAATACAAACATTTGTTGTTATTATTATTATTATCTATTTTTTTTCTACATTTAAATATGAATATTGTTTCAAAAATATTATGAAATCTTAGCCCTCATACATCATTTTTGTCTATCAGTAAATAGAGCAAAATTTTATAAAATACTTCCTTATAATGAAAGAGTTTAATTTATATGTACTGCTAGTATAAAGATTTTTACACTGATAACCAATCAGAAATTGTGTATTTGAAGACTTTTAAGGTGATTAGGATAAGAATCAAACATTTATAATTAGGGGTGTCCATGGGTATGGGTAGACCCATAAACCCAGCCAACCCGACCCGACCCGACCCAGATTTTGTGGGTTGGTTCGGGTGATTGGGCTGGATTGGGCAAAAACACATAGGATCCATAGAGTGCGGGTTGGGTAACGGGTTTCAGAATTCTAAACCCACTGAACCCAATCCAACCCGTATTACTTAGTTTTGTGTTGATGGTTGTTGAATGTTGATGACTTTTATTCTTTCATTGTAATAATTTAGACTTTTAGTTGACGGTTGTTGTTATTTTAGACTTTTAGTTCATGGTTGTTGATGTAATTTAAAGTTTTAAACATGTTTATTTGTCATTTTTGAGATTTTTCCATGTTTTCTACCCTGACAGACACACAGACTCGACCTAAAAATAAACATTTGTGTGTTTCTTGCCAGACCCAACGACCCACCCAACCCAACCCAACCCATAAATGGTCAGGTTGGGTTGGTTTGGGTTTCATAATTTATTTTGACAAACCCAACCCAACCCAACCCACCCCACTCACCTTTGATTGGGTTGGGTGTCAAAACCCACTAAACCCAACCCGACCCGACCCATGAACACCCCTATTTATAATGGTGTGTCAATTTCTGAATGGTTGATAGTGTAATTTTTTTTATATTATCAGTATATACCAATTAAATCCATAATGAAATAATAGTAAATTTATTCATTTTTTCATCTACTTATTGGTTCTCCATCTACTACAATAATACTTATTTGTTGCCATTTTCATTTATCATTTTTTATATTTAAGTATCAATATTCTTTCAGAATAATCTGAAATATTTTTCTTTTTATGTAATTCAAGTAAAAATTCTAGTAATATCATTATTATCATATTATTATATCATTAACTCTGCATACTTAATGACTAATAATAATAATAACAATAAATTTTTGTTACTATTAATATTATTAATATGTATATAGAGATAGGGAGATTGTGTATTGTTTGTCAATCCACTCCTTCCGTTTATTAATTTTTATTTTAAATTTCATTAGTGGGTGTTTACTTGAGTGTCAAATCTGGTTTTGAGCGAGAGATTTGTTAATTTTTTTCAATCTACTTCGAGGAGTATCTCAAAGCCAACCTGAGATGGGCACTAATCTCCCGCGGGAGTTTGTTCGTCACCTCGATGGGTGGCATCCCTCCCAGCTGAGGTTTTTTCAATACCCAACGCTCGAACCCGAGACCTTGATTAAGGGACGCGGGGTCTTTAACTACTCACGCCAACCTCACTTGATACAAGAGATTGTTAATTATGTGTTTGGTTTAGATTTATTTTGACGCAAATTGAATACTTTATCGTTCCAAGGCAAGTTTTTCCAAAGCTTCAACTTTCAACTGGATTTTGGTCCAACGAGAATTTGAAACAAACAGGTATTTTAAGTAGTAGAAGTAAACTTAGTATAGAATTCGGTTTATTTTTAGAAAGATCAAATCTCGTAAAACTCATTACCATCGAAGCATATACAGTATTTGGCATTTTATTAATTAAGTTAAATTTGAGGAGGACACGTTTAAATCCACATATGTTTGAGGAGTAGAGGAATGTCATGGTTGTTTCATCCATTTGCTTTTCCCCAACTTTTTGTTTGCTAACTTTGTTTCCTCTCCATTGAACTCATCCCCCCAACCCTTGCTCTGCTAGGGTTTAGTGGCGGCGCGAACCCCAGGCCTTCCTGGCTTTCTCCAACTATTGTTGGCCGTTTCCCAACCTCTGTTGGAACCCTCTAGGTTCTCCTAGTTCTCCGAGCTCCCCCAGGCCTTGTCCCGTTTCTGAGTTTGGAAGCCGTCAGAAGATGGATCGAGTGAAGGAGGTTACATTATCTAAAGAGGAAGAGGAGGGGATCAAGGTAGAGGAATCTGAAGTCTATGGGGAGGAGATCTTCAAGCGAACTTTGGCCGGAAAACTCTGGACGGATAGCCCTTATAACGTTCGAGCTTTCAAAAGCACCATTGTCCAAGCATGGCGGCTAAAGCACCCGGTGGAAATCCAAGATCTGAGTAAGAATCTCTTCCTTTTTCGATTCTCATCGAAGAGAGACGCTGATAGTGTCATTAAGAACGGACCATGGAGTTTTGATAGGAACCTTCTGATTCTGGAAAGGGTGTCTGGTGAAGAACAACCATCAGATCTGAAAATGTACTATGGACTATTTTGGGTCAGGATCTACAACCTCCCCTTGAAGATACGTTCGGAATCTATGGGTAAGAAGTTAGGGGATATAATCGGAACTCATGAGGAGACTGATTTGAGGGAAGCTAACAGAATGGGGAGGTTTCTGCGTGTTAAAGTCTCCCTGGACCTGAAGAAACCCTTGAAGCGTGGCACTGTCATAAGATACCAAGGCAGAAACTTGAAGGTCTATTTCAAATATGAGAGACTCCCAACTTTTTGTTTTGCATGCGGGAGAATCGGCCACCAACTGAAGGATTGCGAAGAAGGGGAAGAACAGGGAGAAGAAGGATACGAAGAAGTGGAGGAAAAGGAGCCACCCTTTGGACCCTGGCTAAGAGCATCCCCATTACCGAAAGTCACAGGGGAGCAGAGGAAGGAAAGCAGCTCAGGTAACTGCAGTAAGAACCTGTTTGCTGTCTCTGGGGACAGCGACTCTGCCACGGTGGGGAAAGAGAAGCAAGGTGACACTGAAGTGGATCACAGGAAAAAGGGAGGAACTAGAAGTGGCCTCGACCTCACAATTTTTGAATCAGGCAAGGAGGGATGTAGCAAGGAGGTGGAGAGTGTAGCTGAGTCTCTGGGAGCTGTGGCCATTTCCAATGAATTTGTGGTGGGGAGTAGTGAACCGGAAGATAAGGGTACAATGAAAAAGAAGAAATGGACGAGGCAGAATAACAGCAGGGAGAGGAAGACCCAACAAGCAAGGAACCTCGTGAAGAAGCTGGGGAAAAGACAGTTAGTGGAGGTGGCAATATCAGAAGGACATCCTGAGGACTTTGCTGGTGGGGAGAAAAAGAAGAGGCAAGATACAGAGCTGATGGAGGCATTTGAGAACAATCAAGAGGCGGTGTTGGAGAGCCAACACTGCCTAGACCAATGAAATGCCTAAGTTGGAACTGCAGGGGGTTGGGGAACCCCCGTGCAGTTCGAGCCTTGCTAAGGCTCACCAAGCTTGAAAATCCCCAACTAGTCTTCTTGATGGAGACAAGATTGAAGAATGAGGAAATGGAGAGAATAAGAGTTCAATGCGGCTTCAATTCGTGCTTAACTGTTCAGTGTCAAGGAATTGGTAGAGAGAGGGCTGGCGGCTTGGCTCTAATGTGGAAGGACACTCTAAAGGTGACAATCTCTTCTTACTCCTTGAATCACATTATGGGACTTATAGAGGATGGTGATGATGGAGAGAATAGCTTCTTCTCAGCCATATATGGCCACCCTGAGGAACAAAACAAAAAGAAGACATGGCAGCTTATTCAACAGATTGTTGATCAAGTGAGAGGTAAGTGGCTATGTTTTGGAGATTTAAATGATATAATTGATCCTGATGACAAAAAAGGTGGAAATAAGCGAAGTTTAGCCCAACTGGAAATTGGAAGGCAAACTATTGAGCTTTGCGGCCTCTGTGACCTTGGATACAATGGATATCGTTACACATGGTCGAATGGAAGAAGTGGTGGTGAAAACATTCAGTGCAGACTGGACAGATTCCTTGGATCTGAGGCCTTCATTCAGAGATTCTCTCCTATCAGAGTGGCTCATCTTCCGAGATTTGGATCAGACCATGCTGCAATCATGATGGAATTGGAAGCTCATTCATATGGTAACAAGAAGAAGAAGACTCACCTTTTCAGATTCGAAGAATGCTGGACTAAAGATGGAAGATGTGAAGAAATTATTAGACAAAAATGGTCTAATGCTAGTCATCACAGCCTAGCTAAACTGAAGGCAATGCAATCTTTGGATGAGTACTTTGAGGAGTATAGGATTGGGACTGTTAAAAAAGAGTTGAGAAGAATTGAAGAACAATTAAAAAAGGAGAGTATGTGGACTGCTTCAAATGAGGATATCCGCAGGTATAAGGAGCTTGAAAGAAGACATGAAGAATTACTTCAAATTGAAGAGATTATATGGAGGCAGAGAAGTAGAGCAATGTGGCTGAAAGAGGGGGACAGAAATACAAAGTTCTTCCACAGCAAAGCTAGCCAAAGAAAGCAGGTGAATGAGATAAAAAAGCTTAAAGATGCTGATGGTATATGGCGGCATGGTGAAGAAAATGTGGAGAGGCTTCTCATAGACTACTTCACTGACCTCTTCTCTACCTCTTACCCTTCGGATATTGGTAAAACCTGCGAAGTCGTCAAAGACAAGCTATCAGTTGAACACAAACTCTGGTGTGCTAGACAGTTCACAGAAGATGAAGTTAGGGAAGCAGTCAACCAAATGCACCCACTAAAGGCCCCATGCCCTGATGGTTTACCAGCCTTATTCTACCAGAAATACTGGCACATAGTGGGCAGAGAGGTTCAAGAGCTAGTATTGGAAGTCCTGAATTTTGGAAGACCTCCAGATGAGAAAAATAAGACTTATACAGTCTTGATTCCGAAAGGTAAAAACCCATCCTCTCCAAAAGATTTCAGACCAATTAGTCTATGCAACATTGTAATGAAAATAGTGACAAAGGTGATAGCAAATAGGCTCAAGCATATTCTCCCTGAGATTGTTGATGAAGAGCAGAGTGCCTTTGTAAAAGGGAGGTTGATCACCGACAATGCTCTTATAGCCACGGAGTGTTTCCATTGGATGAAGAAAAATAAAAAAGGCAAAAAAGGAATGATGGCTCTAAAGCTAGACTTGTCCAAGGCATATGATCGGATAGAATGGGATTTTGTTGAAGCTGTCATCAAAGTAATGGGTTTCCCTGATCAGTTTGCAAATCTGATTCTAAGATGCATATCATCGGTTTCCTACCAGATTCTTATAAACGGGTAGCCTAGTAAGTGTTTCAAACCTAGTAGAGGTCTTAGACAAGGGGATCCGATATCCCCTTACCTGTTTATCCTTTGTGCTGATGTATTGTCGTAGTACATTAACTAAGGAGGTGAAGGAGGGAAGAATTCATGGAACCAAAGTGGCAAGAAGAGCCCCCCCACATATCTCATCTGCTGTTTGCTGATGACAGCTTAATCTTTGCCAGGGCCAATCATATAGAAGCAAGAAATGTTATGAAGGTGCTCTCTACTTACCAGAAGGCTTCCGGACAACTGGTCAACTTTGACAAATCTGAGGCATCGTTTAGTCGAAATGTGCTTGAAGGAGAGAAATAAATGATCTTTAGCATGATGGGAGTTAAGATTGTGATGTCTCACTCCAGATACCTGGGCCTACCAGTAGTGTTTGGAAGATCCAAGAAGGAGGTTTTCTCCTTTGTGACTGACCGAGTCTGGAAGAAACTGAAAGGCTGGAAGGAGAAATCCCTCTCCAAGGCGGGTAAAGAGGTGTTAATCAAGGCTGTAGCTCAGACGATTCCAAGTTATATTATGAGCTGCTACAGACTGCCAGAAGGATGCTGTGATGAAGTGGAGGCTTTGATTGCCAAGTTCTGGTGGGGTTCCAAGAACGGAGAGAGGAAACTGCATTGGATGAGCTGGGAAAAGATGTCAAATGCAAAAAACGTAGGTGGCATGGGCTTCAGGAACTTTAGTGATTTCAACAAGGCCTTGCTGGGGAAACATTGCTGGAGGCTCTTACATGGAGAAAACACCTTGGTTGGGAAGGTTTTTAGGAGCAGATATTATCCTAGGGGGTCGGTTATGGAGGCTTCAACAGGCTATCTTTTGAGTTATGCTTGGAGAAGTATCTTGCACGCCAGAGACATTGTGTCAAAAGGATCTAGGTGGTTGATTGGAAATGGGCAGAAGGTCAGAATCTGGAGAGACAATTGGATACCTGCTCAATGTGGTTTTAAAGTCATCAGTCCAGTCTGTAACTTGGATCCAGAAGCTAGGGTGTGTGATCTGATGGATCCCCACTCAAATCAGTGGAATAGGGAGCTAATCTTCACCTGCCTTACCCCTTTCGAAGCTCAACAAATAGTCAGCATTCCGATCTCTTACAGGCTCCCTGAGGACAAGTTGATTTGGCACTGGGAGAAGGATGGTGAGTACACAGTGAGGTCGGCCTATCATCTGCTGCGTGAGGAGAAAAGAAAGTCTCAACCAGACCCATCAACTGATCATAACAACAAGCTTTGGAAAGATATTTGGCACTCTCCTATTCCTAACAGAGTCAAGAACTTTCTCTGGAGGTTAGCAAAGAACATTCTCCCAACCCGAAGCAATTTGGCAAAAAAAGGTTTGAATTTAGACTTGTCTTGCGCCTCTTCTTCGTGTATGAATTATGAAACCTCTGAGCACCTTTTTATGCACTGCCACTATGCTAAAAGGGCTTGGTTCTCTTCCCCCTTGGGGCTTCATGCTCCAACAAATATAGATATAAATGTTTGGCTGCTAAAATGGTTGACTTGTCAGGAGAATCTTGGTGTCCAAATTTTTTGTATCACTTTATGGAAGATCTGGCAGGCTCGGAACCAGTTAATTTTCCAGCAAAAGGAGGTGGGACCAGAGGAAACAGCCCGCACAACAATGGAATTTGTGGAGGAATTCATCCAGGCCAATCCAAGGAAGAAGCGAGGGCCAAATACCCGCCATGCCGGACTTGTCCGATTTTAGGCCAGATTGCATAATTATGAAGGTTGATGCTGGCTGTTTCATTGATGGCTTCACAACCCGGGAATGCATCTTTATGAATCAAGCAGGGGAGGTAATCTGGGCAGCCACTAGGAAGGAAATAATCGAAACTGATCCTATTCTAGCTGAAGCCCTTGGAATCAGGTGGTGCATTCATCTCGCTATTAGCCAGAGGCTGCAAAATGTTGCTATATTCTCTGATGCCTTAGCTGTCATAAACTGTATTAAAGGTAAAACTTGTGTTCCTGCCATTAAAAATGTAGTTGAGGATTGTAGAATCATGATGAACAACCTTAAAGAGGTCACCATTTCCTACATAGGGAGGCAATTCAATTATGATGCCCATAACTTAGTTGGAATAGCCAAAAGGGTAGGGTCCAGATCTTGGTGGGGTGGTGTCCCAAGCCTTGCCAGTTTCAGCATTTGTAATGCTTCTGTTTCTTCTTGAATGAATGTTTGATTTTCAAAAAAAAAAAAAAAACTTTGTTTCCTCTCCAACTATATTAGCCGCATTGGTTTATTTTTGTATGTTTTTTTTTATTCTGTTCTCATTTTTCGTATGTTTTTCAGAATGTATTAAAAGTGCGCCAAAAACTATTGCCCGTGGTGTGCTTTGCTGGCTGGTTAAGCATGGTCATTCCAATCCTTTCAGGTTCAACAAGTTTCCCACTGTTACCGTTGTTACTAGAAATTCATAAATTTCTTGTGAATTTTTGGAAAGAAATTGCAAAAATTTCCTGCGATTTTTTTTTCAATTTTTTTCAGAAAAAAAAATCTTATAGATTTAAATTCATACGAAATTTTTATATTTCCTACAAATTTCCTATGGATGTAGTTAGTAATGTCACCCTAAAAATAACTGACATTTGATCCCTCTGCATGTATAGTTTATTACTAGTTGAATGATGTTTAAATATGGATGCCTCGCATCAAAGGATTAGTCCTTGTGATCGATTTTAAAGGTGTAATCGATATAAAAAGTAATGGTTTGGGTCTACAAGTTGTATTTGTCCAATGTTAGTTGGTGCATGTCAAGTAGGGGTATTCATAGATCGGGTTGGGTTGGTTTTAACCAAACCCATTATCGGAACCGGACATTCTCATACGGATTGTGTTGGGTCAGGTAGATGCTATTTTACTGATCAAACTTGAACCAAACCAACTCTCGACTAAACTCGGGTTGGTTCGGGTCGGACCATCTGTGAACACCTAATTTTGTCCGGGTATTTTATCCTCTTATTATTATTATTTTATTTTATTTTATTATTATTTTTTTAAAAAAAAAACTGCAGAGAAAACTGAAAAAATATATCCATTATTTGACCCATCTCTTTTAGCCCAATCCACTTACATCATCCCATCTCAAACAAAAAGGGCTGACCCTTTTTAAAAAAAAATAATATATAAAATAAAAATAAAAATAAAGTAAAAATAGGAAAGGGACAAAACAAGTGTACAGAACCAGGAGGAACAGGCCAAATTCCTTAATACATCTCAGAAGCTCAAATGGAATAAGACAGTGTTAGGCATTTTCAACAAAAAAAATGATTTCAAAATTCAAGTATCAGAAAGGAAAAAATGGGAACATGTAACACTGCTACCTCCCTTTCAACCAGAGTCAAACCTGAATCAAGAATAAAACCACCATACATAAACAAAGGGAAGTGGCAACACATACAGATTGAAGCAGCTATGCAGAAACACTGAGAAGGAAATGAATGAAAATGACTATCCATTGTGGCCATTGGGTTCTGTTCTTGGAGTTTTGCAAGCAAGGAGGATTTAAAAAGGGGAAGTTCAGAACATAAAAAAACACACTTCATCTTCAAAATCCCTGGCCAAACGAACAAAGCAAAATGACTCGATCTCCACCATTCCTTTCTCCATTCAATCACCACACTGCCTTGAAACTCTATACCATCAACCACTCAACCATATTCACAAACACCTTAAACTCATTCAACAAAACAGAACCCACACAAAGAAAATCATACTCTTCTATTGTCAACCATTTTCCAGATCAAACAAAAACTAAGCCATAAAACCTCTCTCTGCTCCTGTTCTTCGTTCCGCCGCCGTCCAGTTCCGCACCGCCATCATCCGCAACCGGCTCGCCGGTTCGCCCCTGAGCTTCGCCGCCCGTCAGATCTGCGTTCCCCTTGACGCCGCCGCACGAAGCACCAGACGCGCCGTCGCACGAAGCATCAGACGCACCACCGCGAACCACCACACTGCGGCCACACGGACCGGTCGCACTGGCAGCCGCGCCGCAAATCACCATTCAGACCTCCTTCAGAGACACCGCGTGAGCCCGAGCTGCTCCGCCGCCGACGTGAACGCAGATCCGGACCTGGCGTCACGTTCTCCGCCTCGAGCTCCCCCCACGCTCGCCGCCGCCGCCGTCCGTGCTCCTTCCTCTGTCTGCGCGTGCTGAGTCGGGAACGAAGGTTTTCTTGCTGTTTTCTCTTTCAGTTTGCAATGTCTTGAGATGTGTTTTAAATTTCCTTTTTAATAGCCCATTCTTTTTTTTATCGTTTATTCTTTTGTTTTTATTATTTACTCCTTTTTGATTGTTCACGCAGGTTCGAGATTTAGTTAGTTGTGGGGGTCCATGGTTTAGTTATTGGCCCAATTAAATGAGTTTCATCTAACTAAATGGGTTTTTCTACTTGTGGTCTTGTAGTACCCCCCCCCCCCCTCCCCCCCCTCCTTTTTTTTTATCCATTTACTTATTTTTTATATATAAACAAATAACTAGAATAGAATAATTATCAAATTATTTTGGGATTGTTTTGTGATAGGTTTCACACTCAATTTCTTAGATGCGAGATAGCTCTGTGGACATATTTGCCATGTTCTACCTCGTTTAGGAGTTTTCGACATAAAAAATAATAAATAAGTAAAAAACGAAAAATACATAACAACTCTTTTTAAAAAAAAACAACATCTTTATCAAAATTAAAATCAACCAACCAATCAAATATTTTCAAAAGAACTACGTGGCTTTGAGTTTCCCATCGCACCCGGGAATACATAGGACCAAGATAAATCATCTTGTCGGGTCAAAACTAAATTTTCCTTTTTTTGTGTCTCTTTTTATGTTAAAATAATTAATCAAAATAATTAAACTTTTCTCTTTCCAGGGGTGCTCTATGGACACGGTGCCGTGTTTAATCCCTTAGATTTGAGGTTGCCCTGTGGACTCATGTGCCATGTTCAACCTCATTTAGTTTTTATAAACCATAAAGTTAAAAATTTAAAAAAATTAATAAAAGCAAAAAAATTAAAAATTAAAATAATTCTTTCTTGTAATTAATTTTCGGGGTAAAATAAATATTTAAAAGGTTATTAAAATGTTTTTTTGCACAATTAACTTGAGGTACCGTTTTTTAAACGAGCGATGTGGGGTGCTAATACCTTCCATACTCGTAACCGACTCCCGGACTCATATCTCTCTTTTTTAAAAGACCAGTTTACCTTTAAATAATTGGGTTTTCTAAGATTTTCCCAATAAAAATCTTAGTGGCGACTCCTCTGTTTTTACCTTCTTTTTCGCGCCTCCCGGACGGGACGGTCGCGACAGCTGGCGACTCCGCTGGGGACTTTTGAGAGTCAGGCCTATCATAGTTGGTTGTGCCATTTTTTTTCTTAACAGCTTTGAAAATATTTGTTTTACCCTTTTTTGTTTTATTTCTTTTTAATGCTTTCATAACTGCTTTTGTATATTCTTGCAACCTTAGGGTAGAGAACTTTTGTATTTGTGTTGTTTGTTTCTTTTGCAGGTTTGGGGTAGTTTTATTTTAGTAGGTTTTTGTGAAGGTTTGTGTGCTCCCATCACACACATCACTATCACAACTTGCACACACTTTTGGCTCTATACCCGAGCTTGCTCAAAACTCAAGGATTAGGCGGTGTCTCGACATTGTCATTGAAGAGGTCTCGTACCTCCCTGATATTTGTTGATTCACCACTCAGGTTGTACCCGATATCATGGGATGGTCATATTGAGAGGGTTTATCCCTACTTGTGACTAGATTCATGAATCAGATCCTTATCTTTCGGGATAGGGGCAATCTGGGAACCATGGCTTTTAGAAGTCTAGACCCTACCTGATTTTCACTGATAGAGTAAACTTAGTATCCAACCTATTTAGAGTTATTACCTCAGGTTTGTCCAACCCTAAGTTTTACCCAATTTAGGACAAATGGAGCATACTCTTTCTCTCTCTCCATTTCTTTTCTGGCATCATAAACATAAATTGCCATGCACATACATATTTATTATGAAGTTTTCTAAAAAAGGAAAAAGGGGGCGACACATCGTCGCTCCAAGCCCGAATGACATGTTCGAATATTATTGCACTTCTAATAAGCGGCGTGTCATAGTGAAGGTAGTGCATTGACAGCATACCCGACATAGGGTTCCCAACCCTACTGGGGGTCATGCAACATGAAGCATGTAGGGCATTTTTTTCATGTGTTTCATTTCTAATTTTTTCTTTATTTGTGTTTCTTGACAGGAAGACCTTAGTATTAATATTATAGCAAAGAATGGAAGGACCTAGCATTGGAAAGAGTACTAGCAATGCAAGCAGTTCCAAGAAGAGCATCAAGATCGACGTGACACTCAATGATGTTCAGAGCTTATGGTAAATTAGTCAACAAATGTCAGAAAAGGCACGTTCGAACTTTAACAACAAGTACGGGAGGATACTAGATCTATTATGTATTCCGGTGGATGCCCCCGCTCTAAGTGCATTCGCTCAGTATTGGAACTCAACCTTGAGATGTTTTGAATTGCCTGACCTAGATGTAACTCCCACCATAGAGGAGTATGCTTACATGCTGAGATTGCCTATCCAAAAGGAATCACGTGTCTATTTGTATTATGGACAATATGTGGCAGATGGGAAGATAGCAAGTCTGTTGGAACTTAAACCGGAACAATTGGATAAAGTGGAAAAAAGAAAGACTACGGGCTTGAAGAGGCGATTCTTGGAAGGTTACCTTAGGGAGTTGGCTCAACAACAACGATGGGTTCTTTTTAATAGGTTGTTGGCTCTCCTTATCTACAGACTGGTGCTTTTTCCCTTTATTCCGGATGTGATTGATCGATCAGCCATGGACGTCTTCTACAGAGTTTAGGAATATGGGGTGAATTTAGTCCCTGCTATCCTAGATGAAACTTTTCTCTCACTACAAGTTTGTCATCAGAATCAACAAGGAAAGTTGTGATGCTATGCACCAATGTTATATGTTTGGATTATGGCTCACTTGTATGCTGGAAACAAAATTGATAGAACGGATGACCCATTGAAAGGATTCATTCGCATGCCGCTAAAGTCACGCAAACTATATGAATGGAAACAAGAGTTTGATCAGGTCGACCCACGTTCATTTAGATGGATGTGCCCATGGTACAATGAAGATTCAGTTATATTCAGTTGTGGAAGTTTCCCGAATGTCCCATTGATGGGACCCAGAGGATGTGTGTCATATTCACCAGCTCTAGTAATGTGCCAACTCAGGTGGACACAAGATGAACCCCCAAAAGAGCTGCTTGGTGGAGCATATTTCCTATATCAAGAATATGAAAGCATCAAGAGTCAGACAATGGCAATAAGGTCAGCATGGAACAATATTCACATAAAAGGGCGTGATGAGTTAGGAAGGCGGATCATAGCTCGAACAAAAAGATATGAAGCATGGAGAGAGGCAAGAAGGGGGTGTTCTTCAAAACTGGAACCCCCACCCAGTGCTGAAAACAATCCTCTTACAGAAGATCAAATGCTGAAAAAAATTGAAATTCTAAAAGCTCAGATGGGGGTTTTGGATGAAAAGAACCAAGTTGCAGAAGTAACTATCGTCAAGCTCCAAAGCCAGGTGCAAAAACTGAATTTACAAATCGAGAATTTTAGAAATGAACGTGCCGATTCCTACGAAGCCCCAAGTCACATGAAAAGGGAAAGAAAAGAAAAAGAAGCAGTGATCCAAGAGTTGCAAGCAAAGGTGGAGTGTCAAGAAAACACGTTAGTCAGAATTCTAAAGAAGAAAGAAGAGCTTGAGTGGGACATAGGGATTCATGTCAAAACAATACAGATACTAAAGGAGAGAGTTGGATCTCTACAAGAATCCTTGGCCCAGACCGAACTTTACTCTGATCGAGGATGGAACGAAGCTGCCAGATATCGTCAATTATTAGCAGAAGCTAATGAAAGGGGAAATTGGATCAGGACCAAAATGCAAGAAAATGAAAGAGGAGAAGCTCAACGTCACGCAGAATGGGTAAAGGGATGGAAATTGGTTGTAAGGGATGTGATCTATGAAAGGGAAGCATGGAGAAGAAAATATGAAGACATGATTGGTAGAATTCAATATCATACTTCCCAGTTGGTGGATCGATTTGAAGAAGTATCAATTCAGGTCTACAAGAACCCTTTCCTCCAAATACCACCAGAGGTGACTGAGTTCTTCAAGCATTTTGGGAAGCTTGCAAAGGGATTCAAGAAAAAGAAGATGAAGCTCTTGGCATAGTATTTTGAGGTCCCCAAAGATGGGTTAGAAATATGAAAACTCTTGATGTATTGTTTTTCTATTTGACCAAAGACTCGTCCAATGAAATAGAAGTTTTCATCAAATTTTTGTGGAATGCTCTCTCTTTTTCCAGATGATATCTGTCGAGGAGTGAATTCTCCCTTAGATACTTCATCAACTATATTTTTACCCTAAAAACGATGTGTTTTCCGCGTAAAAATATGGGTATCATCAAACAATAACATTGCTAGTACAGATGTGGTCTATCGAGGAGTGAATTCTCCCTTGGACTTGACATCAACTACAGTCAAGCTAGAGGGAATTATACCACTAGATTTGATTGCAGGATGAGTATTCTTGCTATAAGTGTATGCGACGGTCTTCCTGTCAAAAATGGAGTTTAATTGGTTTATGCTCTTTCTTTTGATTTTATTCATTTATTCTTTCTTTTATTAAATAAAACAGTATGGTTTTTGAACAATTGCTCCAAGACACCCTTATCGCACTCGATCACAGGCAAGAGCCATGGCGGATGAACTAGAAGAAGTTCAAGTGATCAGGGATGAAGTCAGTCAAATCAAGGATCAGATGGCTAAGATGATGGAGATCCTACAAGAAATGCAGAAGGAGAAGAACACAGAGGAGAACCCTCCAGCCTCGAACGAAGGACAGCCAGCCACACCTCTCATCCCGCCCGGTTTTTCTCAGATTCCTATTCAAGGCTTCAACCAACCAGGGGCCATGATGCCTCTCAACCCAAATCATTTTTCATTTGACCCGAACAATCCCCCATACGGTTTGCCTCGTGGGTTTGTACCACCAACAGCCCCCAGTCCACAAGATGGTATTTAGAACTCCGAACACATCACTCAAACACAAATCCCCACCAATGCTGTCGAAATACCGCAAGCACAAAATGTCAACCCTACAGATAGAAACACCCCGATAGTGACACCTTCTGTCAATCCAAGGTCCCCCACAATACACCCTACATTATGGATCCCAGGGGGCTCAAATGATGCCAAACTTCGGTTCCTCCTCCATGCCATATTCATTTCCCCATAATATGTACGGAGAAACTCCGGTGAATCAGTCAGGAGGGGATTCCCAATCTAAAGAAAAACTGGAAGTAATAGAGGAAAGATTGCGGGCCATTGAAGGGGTAAATAGTTATGGTCTTCGGGATGCCTCGGAACTCTGTCTGGTGTCGAATGTTGTGATTCCGCCGAAATTTAAGGTGCCCGATTTTGACAAATATCGGGGAACCACTTGTCCCAAGAACCATTTGACCATGTATGTTAGGAAGATGGTGTCACATGCCCAAGATGATAAACTCTTGATTCACTTCTTCCAAGACAGTTTGACTGGGGCAGCTTCAAATTGGTATACGCATCTCAAGCGGGCACACATCCAATCCTTCAAGGATTTAGCAGATGCATTCCTGAAGCAGTACAAGTACAATGTTGACAAGGCTCCCGATAGAATGCAACTCCAAAATATGTCAAAAAGGGATGTAGAGACTTTCAAAGAATACGCGCAACAATGGAGGGAACTGGCTGCTCAGGTGGAGCATCCCTTAGCCGAGAAAGAAATCGTAGCGATGTTCATTGATACACTCCAGTCGCCCTTCTATGATAGAATGATTGGAAGTGTGTCATCAAATTTTTCTGACATGGTCATCATCGGCGAGAGAATTGAAAGTGGAATGAGGAATGGCAAGATCGCCGAGACTTCAGTAGGGAACGACCCAAAGAAAGCCCCGTTTGTGAGAAAGAAGGAGGGAGGAGCACATGCAGTAACCTTTGAACAGAAGAAACCGAACCAATGGAGACCAAACCAAACACCCGCCTTCCATGCCCAATACGCCCCATATTACCAACCACCTCCATATCACCGAGTCAACCAGCCATACATCGCTGCCACCTCGCAATTTCCAAACCCTCAACAGATGGCTCCCTACCGACCATCATACCCTTCTCAGCCTCAAACACACCCCACCATGCCACCTCGAATCGTTCAACTCCTAAATCCAAACCCAAACACCAGCCAGACAAGACAACCGTATAACCCGGAAAGAAAGCAAGTGCGTTTTGACCCAATACCCATGACCTACACCGAACTATTCCGTCAACTTGTGAGCAAATTCATGCTAACTCCTATCCCGACAAGACCAATAGACCCCCCTTATCTAAAGTGGTATGACCTAAATTCTCAATGTGAATATCACGATAGGGCCACAGGTCATTCCACCGAGAGTTGTAAAGCTTTGAAGTTTAAGGTGCAAGACCTGATTAATGCCAAATGGTTGAGCTTTCAGAAGGATGCTCCAAATGTAGCACAGGGTCCTATGCCAAATCATGGGAGTTCGGGAGTCAATGCCGTTGAGAGCTTCTTGGAACATACTCTCAAGAGTAAAGTGGCCGATGTTAGGACTCCTACGAGAGTTGTTTTCAGAGAGATATGCAAATGTGGATTGATCCAAATCTCGATCACGGAAGAAAAGGCTCTCGATGGAGAGATAAGGTGTGACTTTGATGGGAACATGGGACATTCGATTGAAAACTGTTCAGAGTTTCGGCAGGTCGTGCATCAGTTAATGGATATGAAGATTATCTTAGTTGGTTGTGGATTAAATGAATATGCCATTAATATGGTTGCTGAATCTACAACTTCCCTAACCCCAATTAAGATAACCCCTTTTACTGTTGTGGTCAGTCCTCAACCAGTTCCCGAGCAAGTCACTCCAAAACCAGTGGTGATATACTATACTGAGAAGAAGCCTTTGCCGGTTTCGAGTGGGCCAGCACCAATCGTCATCCGAGTTCCGAGCCCTTTCCCTTACAAGAACACCAAAGTGGTACCATGGAAGTATGAGATGCAGGGCCAACCCAATCCCTCCGACAGGACTACTGTGGTTACTAACATTTCAGGAATTGGTGGAATGACTAGGAGTGGTCGCATTTACACTCCGGAGGTTTTGCGAAGGGTGGAAATAGAAAAGGAAGGAAAGGATCACAAAGGAAAAGAGAAGATGTAAGGGATTCTAGATGACAAGGAAGCAAACGGGGGTGAGAATAAAAAGGGTGTATCTGATGAAGAAGTAGGTGAATTCTTGAAGTTCATCAAGCAGAGTGAATATAAGGTTGTGGATCAATTAAATCGAACTCCGGCTCGGATATCTCTTTTGTCTCTATTGATGAACTGAGCCACACAGGAGAGTACTAATGAAGGTGTTGAATCAAGCGCATGTCTCCCATGACATCACAGTTGATAAGCTCGATAACATTGTAGGTAACATAGTTGCTGATAATTATGTCACCTTTACCGATGATGAAATACCAGTTGAAGGTATGGGGCACAACAAGGCCTTGTACATCTCTGTGAAGTGCCGAGACCATGTCATGGCCAGGGTTCTCATTGATAATGGCTCTTCTTTGAATGTAATGCCAAAGTCAACACTGGCAAAGTTGCCTTTTGATGGAACTCATATGAAGCCAAGCACAATGATTGTAAGAGCTTTCGATGGCACCCGAAGGGAAGTCATGGGAGAAATCGAATTGCCCATTCAGATTGGCCCTTGCACCTTTGAAGTACTCTTCCAAGTAATGGACATCACACCAACATACAGTTGTCTCCTAGGACGACCATGGATCCATTCGACTGGAGCTGTACCTTCCACATTGCACCAGAAGGTGAAGTTCATTGTTGATAGTAAGTTGATAATTGTTTCTGGAGAGGAGGATCTGTTAGTAAGCAAGCCATCATCAACCCCTTATATTGAAGCTGCCGAGGAAGCTCTCGAGACCGCCTTCCAGTCACTTGAAATAGCCAATGCCACTTATGTTGGGGAGGGAGCTCCACTCTTTAAACCTCGGTCATCTAAAGCGTCCATCATGATGGCCAAGGTTATGCTCGAAGGAGGATACCGACCTGGAAGCGGTTTGGGGAAAAACACTCAAGGTGTTGCTGACATTCTCATGCTCACTGAGAACAAGGACAAGTTTGGATTGGGATACAAGCCCACCAAGGCCGACAAGATGAGAGTTATAGAAGAGAAGAAAAGAAAGAGGTTGGCTAGACTGGAAAATCGTGAATACGAGGCTGAAAGGGTTCCCATCTGTGACATTCGACAGAACTTCCGAAGCGTAGGGTTCGCATTCCTCGACCAAGCAGCAGCTATTGAAGATGATTATCCTACCGATCATGGTATCAATCTGGTGTATCCATGCTCTCCGGATACAGATCTCAACAATTGGGAGATCATTGAGTTCCCCAGGACCATAGAGTCCCTTTCAAAGTAATTTTGTAATGCTTATCCTTTAGCTCTGCCCAAGGCTTTAGGAATTTTGTTGTAACGGGCTTACCTGTTTCTGTTTCAGTATGACTTATCAATAAATGCATGCATTCAGTATCTTTGTGTTGTTATCTCTCATTTTACTTTCGTTTTTGTTCACCATTACTCACCAATAAATGCAGTCTCTCGCCTTTAACCTTTATTCATTCATCCATCCCTGATAATTACCAAAATGCAGATCTAAAAGTGACTCTCTTGAAAACGACAGTGTTAGTAACTCATCATACAATTTTGACCATCCCATTGATCATGCTGAAGAGGTTGTTGATGATGACGGGGAAGTTCCCCCTGAACTTTTGAGATTGGTAGAACAAGAAGCCAGGGAAATTCGTCCCCATGAAGAGCCGAGTGAACTAATCAATTTGGGAACCAAATATGATAAAAAAAGAGGTCAAGATTGGCCTTTCCCTGAAAGAAAAGGAGCGGAACAGGTTGATCAGGTTGTTGACGGATTATAAAGATGTTTTCGCATGGTCATACCAAGACATGCCAGGGTTAGACCCCAGTGTAGCAGAACACAGATTGCCAATTAAAGCCGGAGTGTCATCCAGTAAAGCAGAAGCTACGAAGGATGAAAGCGGAAATGTCCTTAAAGATCAAGGAGGAGGTCAAGAAACAACTGGATGCAGGTTTCCTAGAAGTTGTAAAGTACCCTCAATGGGTTGCTAACATCGTTCCTGTTCCCAAGAATGATGGAAAGGTTCGAATGTGTGTTGACTATCGTGATCTGAACAGAGCTAGCCCAAAAGATGACTTTTCTTTGCCTCACATTGATGTTCTTGTAGATAATACTGCTCAAAATGCTTTATTCACTTTCATGGATGGTTTCTCGGGATATAATCAGATCAGGATGGCACCTGAGGATATGGAGAAAACTACATTTGTCACTTTATGGGAAACCTTTTGCTACAAGGTTATGCCCTTTGGCTTGAAAAATGCTGGGGCAACATATCAGCGGGCTATGGTGGCTTTATTCCATGACATGTTGCATAAGGAGGTAGAAGTTTATGTAGATGACATGATTGCCAAGTCCAGATCCGAAGATGACCATGTTGATAATCAGCATAAACTTTTCGAGCGGTTAAGGAAGTTTAAGCTCCGACTGAATCCAGCCAAATGCACTTTCGGATTGAAATCAGGCAAGCTTCTGGGGTTCATTGTTAGTCAAAGAGGAATAGAGGTTGATCCTGAAAAGGTTCGAGCAATCATCGACATGCCATCACCTCAAACGGAGAAGGAAGTTCGTGGGTTTTTAGGAAGATTGAACTACATTGCACGGTTCATCTCCTAACTAACCGCGACATGTGAACCAATCTTTAAACTGCTGCACAAAAACCAGGCAGTAACATGGAATGAAGATTGTCAAAAAGCTTTTGAGAAGATCAAACAGTACCTACAAGAGCCTCCAGTCTTGGTTCCCCCAGTGCCAGGAAGACCCCTCATCATGTATTTGACTGTACTAGATGAATCTATGGGTTGTGTACTAGGGCAGCACGATGAGTCAGGAAGGAAGGAACATGCCATCTATTATCTAAGTAAGAAATTCACCAGTTGCGAAGCCAACTACTCACTTCTAGAACGCACTTGTTGTGCCTTGGCTTGGGTGGCTCGCCGTTTGAGGCATTACATGTTGTGTTACACTACCTGGTTGGTGTCCAAAATGGATCCGATCAAGTATATCTTTGATAAGCCTGCTCTGACTGGGAGAATTGCTCGCTGGCAAGTGCTGCTATCAGAATATGACATTGTCTATGTCACCCAAAAGGCAATAAAAGGGAGCGCTCTTGCAGAATATCTGGCCAATCAGCCGGTAGAAGATTATGGATTGATGCAATGTGACTTTCCAGATGAAGATATAATGGCTTTGTTCGATCGCGAGCAATCACCAGAAAAAGAAAAATGGACCTTGTTATTTGATGGAGCTTCTAATGCATTGGGACACGGAATCGGGGCAAACTTAATCTCACCAGAAAATGATTATTTCCCTGTCACTGCGAGGCTCTGCTTCGATTGTACAAACAACACAGTCGAATATGAAGCTTGTGCACTAGGGATTTTGGCAGCAATAGAGGCAAAAGCAAGGAGACTGGAGGTATATGGGGACTCTGCATTAGTCATCCACCAGCTAAGAGGGGAATGGGAAACCCGAGATGCCAAGTTAATTTCGTACCATGATTACATCAAAGGTTTGATTGAGCAGTTTGATGAAGTCACATTTCATCATATTCCCCGAGAAGATAACCAATTAGCTGACGCGCTGTCTACCTTGTCCTCAATGTTCAAAGTAAGTGACGAGAGAAACCTACCACTCATCAAAATGGAAAGTCATGATCATCCTGCATATTGTCAAGTGATAGAGTAAGATTCTGATCAAAAACCGTGGTACCATGACATCAAATGCTTCATCCAAAGAAGGGAATACCCTCCGGGTGCTTCAGAAAATGACAAAAGAACTCTAAGAAGACTTACGATGGGTTTCTATTTAGATGGAGATATTCTCTACAAAAGAAATCATGACATGGTGTTGTTGAGGTGCGTTGACGCAAAATAAGCTAAACGGATAATTGAGGAGGTACATGAAGGGTCTTTTGGAACACACGCGAGCGGTCATGCAATGGCCAGGAAAATCTTGAGGACTGACCAATATTGGTTGACAATGGAAGCTGATTGCTTTAATTATGCGAAGAAGTGCCATAAGTGTCAAATATATGCTGATAAGGTTCATGCACCGCCAGCTCCCTTGAATGTCATGTCGACACCCTAGCCGTTCTCAATGTGGGGAATGGATGTGATCGGGCCCATCGAACCAAAATCCTCAAATGGACTGATCAGCCTCTGGCTCATCTAGTTTTATGACTAGTATGACCGTGATTTTGTGCTAATTATATCCCATTTTCGCCCAAATTAGACTTGATTGTTTTCAAGCAACATTTTGAGTCTGTAAAGTATTTTTAGGTTAATTTATTTGATTTAGGGTTAAATAAAGAACTTACTTCTATTTCTTGTTTTCAGGTAAATAAAGAGCAGCAATTCTGGGAGTTTTCGCCCCGCGAGAGGCTACTCGCCTCGCGAGCCCGAAGACCAGCACGAGCAGCAACAGTCATCCTCTCAGGCTCGCCTCGCGAATCATGTTTCGCCTCGCGAGAAATACAAACACTGAAGGACTGTTCATAAGATTCGCCTCGCGAGCGACCGCAACCCAAAATCTGTATTTATATTTGTTTTAGGGCAGAACTAAGCATCTTTTCTCCTCTTCTTTTCTTTTCACAGTTGCGGCTGCGACATTAGGTTTAGGTTTTATGTTTGTAATGGAGAGCTAGTCTCCTTTGATCAATCTACTGTAACCGGTTCGCACTGCCGCTTGAGGTTTTGTAATTCCTAAACTTATTGCTTTTTTCTTTCAATATTTGTTCTATATATTCTGTTTTCTTAATTCAGTTTGTATGGAATATATATTGATTTGTTTCGATGATTGTGTGTTCCTAAACTTAATCGCGCTTGCTTAATTCACGTCTGTTCAATTCGTGTTTGCTTAATTCACGAAGGGCTTATTCCGTTTGCTTAATTCAGAATTAGGAACATATGTCTCGTAGCGTCGGTTTCGCTTGTTAATTGATGTTACAATCGAAAAGGGTTTAGATCCGCTTATGGCTTGGATTTATATGAACCGATGATAGTGGGAAACCGAAAGCAGTAGGTTGATCGTTTAGCTTATTTGGTAATTATTTAGTTTGCATAGTTTTTCTGCTTTGTTTTCTTCAATTAATTTCATATCCAAACCCCCAAAATCTGATTTTTTTCTGTTAACAACAACCCAAGAGTCCTTGTGAGACGATACTTGAGTTGTCGCTCCCTAAACTACATTTTTACAAACCGCTCGCTTTTTGACGCGTGCGCGACAGCGCGTCAAAAATTGGCGTCGTTGCCGGGGACTCTTGTTGTTATTAACAGAAAATAAAATTAAAAATTTAACAAAAAAAAAAAAACATTTTGCTGAATTGGTCTGATTGTGAATCTACCCATGGATGATTACATGCAAGGTTACATGCCTAATGTTAATTATGAACCACCATGCATATATTATCCTGATTTTTCTGGTTTAATGCACTGGTTTCCAAGGTTTAGTGGTCTTGCAGGTGAAAATCCGTAGGAGCATCTGAAGGAATTCCGGGTTGTTTGTTCTACAATGCTGAGACCTGAAGGAATAACAGAAGACCACATCAAGATGGGAGCTTTCCATCTCTCACTTGAAGGTGCTGCAAAGGATTGGTTGTATTGTCTTGAGCCGAATTCCGTCTCAACCTGGTTTGATTTGAAGAAAGTCTTCCTATTGAGATACTTTCCTGCCTTCAGAGCCGCATCAATCAGGTGAGAGATATTTGGTATTAGACAAGTTAATGAATCACTTCAAGCATATACAGCCAATATTTACAATCAAGGCAACGATCAGAACAGGCACAACATTCTTGACCCTTCCACTGATGAGTACCACCCCAGCTGGGGAAACCATCCAAACCCTTGGTATGGGAACTCACCCACACAGCAACAACCAATGTTACCGCTGACACCACCACAGAATCCTCCCCAAGTGACCACTTATGTACCTTCCGGACCTTCACTAGAGGACATGTTCAAGCAAATGACTTCACAAATAACAGGACATATAATTGCACAAAATCTCCAGTTTCAACAGCAATTTGGACAGTTACAGCAGCGAACGGATGCTAGCATTAATACTTTGCAAACACAGGTTGGACAGATTGGTCAGTTTCAGCAGCGAATGTATGCTAGCATCCACGCCTTGCAAACACAGATTGGACAGATTGCCACTTTCATGAATGCCATGCAACAAGCTCAAGGATCAGAACCCTTGACTAAGGATATTGAGAGGAAGAGGCATATAGAGGACATCCATTCCGTCATGCTAGAGGATGATGAAGAAATTCTGGAATTAGATGATTCCATTGGCTCCTACGCATGTGTCAATTGTGATGGGAGAAATACCTGTGTGGTGCGTGATGAGGTTACTGCATATACAGAAGGTGATGAATCTGGTAATGCAGTGGATGGGAATTGTGCAGAAGATGAAGCAGCACCAGAGACCCTCTCTACCTATTTGCCACCTCCCACTGTGGAACAACCGGCGATGGAGTTCAAGCCTCTGGATTTTGCACCCTTGGATATGAAGGCACTATGGCCAGTCCAAGAGGTTGAATCCCACTTTTATTGGGAGGAATTTATTGACAAGGTTGACAAGGAGGTCATCTCTGACCCAAGACGGAGTGATAAGTCCGCCGCACTGGGCGAGGTCACCATAATTGTCAAGTGCTCACTCCCCTATCAAGGCTGCAAGTTATGGAAGCATGGTATGAGTTTCCGTCCTTTGGCTATCACTTGGGTCTTATGTTACAAGCAATGGGATCCCGGTGGAACCACCTCCATGAGTTTTCTCTAAACCCTTTCCTTTTTAATTATCCTTGCTTTGTTTTCATTTTGTTTTCTTTTAGCTCTTGAATAATTTGAGAAGATCAAGAGTTTTTGTGTGTTGAGTCTTGTGTAGGCAAGCTTGATTGGGTTTGATTGAATTTGCATAGATGATTGCATGATATTGTTGACTGTTGATGATTTTCCCCCTTGGTCTTGAAATTTGAAAATCGATCCCCATGTGAAAAATTGAAAACTGAACTTTGAGATATTCTGTTGTGATTTTATGATTTATGATAAGTTTGGGGTGAATGGGTGCACACACTAGAGGTTGTATCTCGGTCAAACAATTTGCGGAAAATGTCCAGGTGAGGATTTGAGCCTTCAACATGTTTTTAACTGTGTGAATCACTTTTGAGTTGCACTTTCCCGAATTTGCTTGAATCTCTTCTTAGTTTGCATGCTTATGTATTGCATCAGATGATTTAGGCAATTTTTCTTTGAATTATCTACTTGGCCTAAATTGAACCATCCCTAATGCATGTTCCCTAGTTAGCCCCTTTGAGCCTGATTAATCTATTGTTTCTTGTTGACCTTATGTTACGAGCCTAAAATCTGGAAAAAACCATGTTAACCCGATCTTAGGATTAGGAGAGCATGGAAGCTTAGCAAAGAGAAGGTTTGTAAGAAACTAAGTTTGGGGTGGCTACAAGGATGTGACATGTCATTCTGGGGTGAGAAAAAGAAAAAAAAATAAAAAGGTTGGAGCAAAAGGCAAGAAAAAAAAAAGAACAAAAAATGTCAAAAAAAAAGGATATCTAAGGAAAAAGGCTGTAGTCACCCAAAGCATAAATAAAAATGGAAAAGGAATCTGAGTGGTAGTTCAATGTATAAAAATGCTCGTGCTCTCTTAGTTCCTAGGGACTTAAGCCTAGTACCTTTGAATATCCTACCCTTAGCCAGGCCCCATTACAACCTTGAAAGACCTTTTGATGTTGCATGCATGTTTTCGTGGGAACCATTTTGAGATGAAAATCAAATTCATGGGAAGTGCTCTTAAAAGTGAAATTGAGTGAAATGTTGATAGCCTGACAAAAATTGAGCGAATGAGTGAAACACTAAATGCCCTTGTGAGGAAGGCGGCTGTTTGAATTTGGTGATCTCCCTTTTGTGTGTAACTTGGATCCCTTGCTTAGATTAATGATTGCTTGAGTGACGAAATTCTCAAATGTTTAGAGTAAATGCATGTGGGGATTGCTTTGTTTGAAAGGGGGGACATTGAAGGAAAAATTATTTTGATGAATTGCATCAAATTTGTGTGAATTTGATTGAACCTTTAAGCTTGCCCAGTCTTGAGTCTTTTTAAGGTTTAGTTTGCTTGGGGACAAGCAAAGTTTAAGTTTGGGGTATTTTGATAAGCCTCTAGCTCATCTAGTTTTATGACTAGTATGACCGTGGTTTTGTGCTAATTATATCCCATTTTCGCCCAAATTAGACTTGATTGTCTTCAAGCAACATTTTGAGTCTGTAAAGTATTTTTAGGTTAATTTAGTTGATTTAGAGTTAAATAAAGAACTTACTGCTATTTCTTGTTTTCAAGTTAATAAAGAGCAGCAATTCTGGGAGTTTTCGCCCCCCGATAGGCTACTCGCCTCACGAGCCCGAAGACCAGCACGAGCAGCAACAGTCATCCTCTCAGGCTCGCCTCGCGAATCATGTTTCGCCTCGCGAGAAATCCAAACACTGAAGGACTGTTCATAAGATTCGCCTCGCGAAACGTGTTTCGCCTCGCGAGCGACCGCAACCCAAAATCTGTATTTATATCTGTTTTAGGGCAGAACTGAGCATCTCTTCTCCTCTTCTTTTCTTTTCACAGTTGCGGCTGCTACATTAGGTTTAGGTTTTATGTTTGTAATGGAGAGCTAGTCTCCTTTGATCAATCTACTGTAACCGGTTCGCACTGCCGCTTGAGGTTTTGTAATTCCTAAACTTATTGCTTTTCTCTTTCAATATTTGTTCTATATATTCTGTTTGCTTAATTCAGTTTGTATGGAATATATATTGATTTGTTTCGATGATTGTGTGTTCCTAAACTTAATCGCGTTTGCTTAATTCGCGTGTGTTCAAATCGTGTTTGCTTAATTCACGAAGGACTTAATCCGTTTGCTTAATTCGGAATTAGAAACATATGTCTCGTAGCGTCGGTTTCGCTTGTTAATTGATGTTACAATCGAAAAGGGTTTAGATCCGCTTAGGGCTTAGATTTATATGAACCGATGATAGTGGGAAAACGAAAGCAGTAGGTTGATCGTTTAGCTTATTTGGTAATTATTTAGTTTGCATAGTTTTTCTGCTTTGTTTTCTTCAATTAATTTCATATCCAAACCCCCCAAATCTGATTTTTTCTGTTAACAACAACCCAAGAGTCCTTGTGAGACGATACTCGAGTTGTCGCTCCCTAAACTACATTTTTACAAACCGCTCGCTTTTTGACGCGTGCGCGACAGCGCGTCAAAAATTGGCGCCGTTGCCGGGGACTCTTGTTGTTATTAACAGAAAATAAAATTAAAAATTTAAAAAAAAAATTTTTTTTTGCTAAATTGGTCTCATTGTGAATCTACCCATGGATGATTACATGCAAGGTTACACGCCTAATGTTAATTATGAACCACCATGCATATATTATCATGATTTTTCTGGTTTAATGCACTGGTTGCCAAGGTTTAGTGGTCTTGCAGGTGAGAATCCGCAGGAGCATCTGAAGGAATTCCGGGTTGTTTGTTCTACAATGCTGAGACCTGAAGGAATAACGGAAGACCACATCAAGATGGGAGCTTTCCATCTCTCACTTGAAGGCGCTGCAAAGGATTGGTTGTATTGTCTTGAGCCGAATTCCGTCTCAACCTGGTTTGATTTGAAGAAAGTCTTCCTATTGAGATACTTTCCTGCCTTCAGAGCCGCATCAATCAGGCGAGAGATATTTGGTATTAGATAAGTTAATGAATCACCTCAAGCATATACAGCCAATATTTACAATCAAGGCAACGATCAGAACATGCACAACATTCTTGACCCTTCCACTGATGAGTACCACCCCAGCTGGGGAAACCATCCAAACCCTTGGTATGGGGACTCACCCACACAGCAACAACCAATGTTACTGTTGACACCACCACAGAATCCTCCCCAAGTGACCACTTCTGCACCTTCCGGACCTTCACTAGAGGACATGTTCAAGCAAATGACTTCACAAATAACTGGATAAATAAATGCACAAAATCTCCATTTTCAACAGCAATTTGGACAGTTACAGCAGCGAACGGATGCTAGCATTAATACTTTGCAAACACAGGTTGGACAGATTGGTCAGTTTCAGCAGCGAACGGATGCTAGCATCCACGCCTTGCTGACACAGATTGGATAGCTTGCCACTTTCATGAATGCCATGCAACAAGCTCAAGGATCAGAACCCTTGACTAAGGAGATTGAGAGGAAAAGGCATATAGAGGACATCCTTCCGCCATGCTAGAGGATGATGAAGAAATTCTGGAATTAGATGATTCCATTGGCTCCTACGCATGTGTCAATTATGATGGGAGAAATACCTGTGTGGTTGCGTGCTGAGGTTACTGCATATACAGAAGGTGATGAATCTGGTAATGCAGTGGATGGGAATTGTGAAGAAGATGAAGTAGCACCAGAGACCCTCTCTATCTATTTGCCACCTCCCACTGTGGAACAACCGGCGATGGAGTTCAAGCCTTTGGATTTTGCACCCTTGGACATGAAGGCACTATGGCCAGTCCAAGAGGTTGAATCCCACTTTTATTGGGAGGACTTTATTGACAAGGTTGACAAGGAGGTCATCTCTGACCCAATAGGGAGTGAGAAGTCCGCCGCACTAGGCGAGGTCACCATAATTGTCAAGTGCTCACTCCACTATCAAGGCTGCAAGTTATGGAAGCATGGAATGAGTTTCCGTCCTTTGGCTATCACTTGGGCCTTATGTTACAAGCAATGGGATCCCGGTGGAACCACCTCCATGAGTTTTCTCTAAACCCTTTCCTTTTTAATTATCCTTGCTTTGTTTTCGTTTTGTTTTCTTTTAGCTCTTGAATAATTTGAGAAGATCAAGAGTTTTTGTGTGTTGAGTCTTGTGTAGGCAAGCTTGATTGGGTTTGATTGAATTTGCATAGATGATTGCATGATATTGTTGACTGTTGATGATTTTCCCCCTAGGTCTTGAAATTTGAAAATCGATCCCCATGTGAAAAATTGAAAACTGAACTTTGAGATATTCTGTTGTGATTGTATGATTTATGATAAGTTTGGGGTGAAGGGGTGCACACACTAGGGGTTGTATCTCGGCCAAACAATTTGCGAAAAATGTCCAGGTGAGGATTTGAGCCTCCAACATGTTTTTAACTGTGTGAATCACTTTTGAGTTGCACTTTCCCGAATTTGCTTGAATCTCTTCTTGGTTTGCATGCTTATGTGTTGCATCAGATGATTTAGGCAATTTTTCTTTGAATTATCTACTTGACCTAAATTGAACCATCCCTAATGCATGTTCCCTAGTTAGCCCCTTTGAGCCTGATTAGCCTATTGTTTCTTGTTGACCTTATGTTACGAGCCTAAAATCTGGAAAAAAACCATGTTAACCCGATCTTAGGATTAGGAGAGCATGGAAGCTTAGCAAAGAGAAGGTTTGTAAGAAACTAAGTTTGGGGTGGCTACAAGGATGTGACATGTCATTCTGGGGTGAGAAAAAGAAAAAAATTAATAAAAAGGTTGGAGCAAAAGGCAAGAAAAAAAAAGAACAAAAAAAGAACATAAAATGTCAAAAATAAAAAGGATATCTAAGGAAAAAAGTTGTAGTCACCCAAAGCATAAAGAAAAATGGAAAAGGAATCTGAGTGGTAGTTCAATGTGTAAAAATGCTCATGCTCTCTTAGTTCCTAGGGACTTAAGCCTAGTACCTTTGAATATCCTACCCTTAGCCAGGCCCCATTACAACCTTGAAAGACCTTTTGATGTTGCATGCATGTTTTCGTGGGAAACATTTTGAGATGAAAATCAAATTCATGGGAAGTGCTCTTAAAAGTGAAATTGAGCGAAATGTTGATAGCCTGACAAAAATTGAGCGAATGAGTGAAACACTAAATGCCCTTGTGAGGAAGGCGGTTGTTTGAATTTGGTGATCTCCCTTTTGTGTGTAACTTGGATCCCTTGCTTAGATTAATGATTGCTTGAATGACGAAATTCTCAAATGTTTAGAGTAAATGCATGTGGGGATTGCTTTGTTTGAAAGGGGGGACATTGAAGGAAAAATTATTTTGATGAATTGCATCAAATTTGTGCGAATTTGATTGAACCTTTAAGCTTGCCAAGTCTTGAGTCTTTTTAAGTTTTAGTTTGCTTGGGGACAAGCAAAGTTTAAGTTTGGGGTATTTTGATCAGCCTCTGGCTCATCTAGTTTTATGACTAGTATGACCGTGGTTTTGTGCTAATTATATCCCATTTTCGCCCAAATTAGACTTGATTGTCTTCAAGCAACATTTTGAGTCTGTAAAGTATTTTTAGGTTAATTTAGTTGATTTAGAGTTAAATAAAGAACTTACTGCTATTTCTTGTTTTCAAGTTAATAAAGAGCAGCAATTATGGGAGTTTTCGCCCCGCGAGAGGCTACTCGCCTCGCGAGCCCGAAGACCAGCACGAACAGCAACAGTCATCCTCTCAGGCTCGCCTCGCGAATCATCTTTTGCCTCGCGAGAAATCCAAACACTGAAGGACTGTTCATAAGATTCGCCTCGCGAAACGTGTTTCACCTCGCGAGCGACCGCAACCCAAAATCTGTATTTATATCTGTTTTAGGGCAGAACTGAGCATCTTTCCTCCTCTTATTTTCTTTTCACAGTTGCGGCTGCGACATTAGGTTTAGGTTTTATGTTTGTAATGGAGAGCTAGTCTCCTTTGATCAATCTACTGTAACCGGTTCGCACTGCCGCTTGAGGTTTTGTAATTCCTAAACTTATTGCTTTTCTCTTTCAATATTTGTTCTATATATTTTGTTTGCTTAATTCAGTTTGTATGGAATATATATTGATTTGTTTCGATGATTGTGTGTTCCTAAACTTAATCGCGTTTGCTTAATTCGCGTGTGTTCAAATCGTGTTTGCTTAATTCACGAAGGGCTTAATCCGTTTGCTTAATTCGGAATTAGGAACATATGTCTCGTAGCATCGGTTTCGCTTGTTAATTGATGTTACAATCAAAAAGGGTTTAGATCCGCTTAGGGCTTGGATTTATATGAACCGATGATAGTGGGAAACCGAAAGCAGTAGGTTGATCGTTTAGCTTATTTGGTAATTATTTAGTTTGCATAGTTTTTCTGCTTTGTTTTCTTCAATTAATTTCATATCCAAACCCCCCAAATCTGATTTTTTTTTTCTGTTAACAACAACCCAAGAGTCCTTGTGAGACGATACTCGAGTTGTCGCTCCCTAAACTACATTTTTACAAACCGCTCACTTTTTGACGCGTGCGCGACAGTGCATCATGGACATCGCTTCATTCTTGTTGCCATCGATTATTTCACCAAGTGGGTTGAGGCTACATCATATTCCAGTGTGACCAGGAATGTCGTGATCAGATTTGTCAAAAGAGAGTTAATTTGTCGTTATGGGTTGCCGAGTGAGATTATCACTGATAATGCGACCAATTTGAACAATAAGATGATGAAGGAGATGTGCGAAAATTTCAAGATAAAGCATCATAATTCCTCTCCATACCGCCCAAAGATGAACGGGGCAGTTGAGGCCGCTAATAAAAATATCAAGAAGATTGTCCAAAAGATGGTGGTGACGTATAAGGATTGGCACGAGATGTTACCTTTTGCTTTACACGGCTATCATACCTTTATTCGCACCTCGACAGGGGCAACGCCATATTCTTTAGTTTACGGGATGGAGGTAGTGCTCCCGATTGAAGTAGAGATCCCCTCATTAAGAGTACTGAAAGAAGCAGAATTAGAAGAAGCTGAGTGGGTCCAGGATCGACTAGACCAATTGAACCTCATTGAAGAGAAGAGATTAGGGGCACTGTGTCACGGTCAATTATACCAGAGAAGGTTGATGAGGGCTTATGAGAAGAAGGTACGTCCACGACAGTTTCGGGAGGGTGACCTGGTGCTTAAAAAGATCCTACCAATCTAAAAGGATCATCGAGGGAAATGGACCCCGAACTATGACGGACCTTACGTAGTGAAGATCTTCCACTCCCTGTAAACTCAGATGCAGTCAAAAAATATTATGCATGAACACACTTCCCAAGAAGAAGAAGAAAAGAAAAGAAAAAGTGAAAAATGAAAAATGAAAAGCTCGCTAGACTGAAAATCTGAAAAGACAATTTAGGTAAAAGTTAGAGCAACCCGCTAGGCTGAAAACCTGAAAAGGCGGTCTAGGTAAAAGTTAGGGTTCAAAAAAATAATAAAATAAAAACATAACGATGGAAGTGTCATCAAGCCGATGAACTGGGGGAGTCCGTAGGTTGGATCTATGAAGACCGGGGCAAACAACATCTCTGAAGCCAATTAATGAGCAATCAAGATTGTATGAGGGATACTAAAATTAGTCATTGAAAGAGACGTCACTTGAGGAGATGTGATTCTACTCCGCAATATTTTGCAACTTATGCTTTGTACACATTTTTCAATCCAAATATGATGACATTGACTTCCTTTACTTTATTTCGCTACCTTGGTCCTTTTCTCTTAACTTTTGTCATTTGTGTGTGTGCATCCATCCTGATAAGTATATACTGAAACGTGAAACAAGTAATGTTTTTTTAAGCAGTTAGAATTCCTTAGAAAGCCTCAAAAGGTCTTGGGAGGCACGATGCTTCCCCTATAAAGGGCATCAAAGAAAGGAAGGAATACTGAGAATCAACCATCGAGATAATTATCATCAAGAATGTCTAATCATCAGGAGATAAATGTGCAAGATATCTCTCCCAGATAAGATGGCCTTGTTTTAGTTCATCCTCAAGACTGACTGTGATCGATGCTTTTAGGGGGTCAAGGATCCAATAATGAAAGAAACAACAAAGAAGAGATAATCTATCATCAATCTTTTGCATCATGCCCAAAATTAATAAGGGTTCTCATCATCATCATTCTTTCTGTGAATTGAAAACTAGTTATTTGAATTTTCTCATTGTCATTCCATCAGTGAGCAAAATCGACATTCATATATTGCATTTGTCTATATGGCCTCGCAAGCTTTTATCTACCCGTTTGAGCTTCTAACGGGCAATCCACCCCGTAAGCTCTCTTATCTTTCTGTTCGAGCTTCTCACGGGCAATCAACCTCGTAAGCTCTTTTATCTTTCTATTCGAGCTTCAGACGGGCAATCCACCCCGTAGGCTCTTTTATCTATCAGTTCGAGCTTCTCACGGGCAATCAACCCCGTAAGATCATTTATCTTTCAGTTCAAGCTTCTGACGGGCAATCAACCCCGTAAGCTCTTTTATCCTTCTGTTCAAGCTTCTCACTGGCAATCAACCCCGTAAGCTCTTTTATCTTTCCGTTCGAGCTTCTGACGGGCAATCCACCCCGTAAGCTCTTTTATCTTTATGTTCGAGCTTCAAACGGGCAATCCACCCCGTAGGCTCTTTTATCTATCAGTTCGAACTTCTTACGGGCAATCAACCCCGTAAGCTCATTTATCTTTCGGTCCGAGTTTCTGACGAGCAATTCACCCGATGAGCTCATTTATCTTTCTGTCCGTGCTTCTGACGGACAATCTACCCCGTAAGCACTTTTAGCTTTCAGTTCAAGTTTTTTACGGACAACCCACCCATAAGTTCTTTTATTTTTCTTTTCAAGCTTCTCACGGGCAATCCACCCCGTAAGCTCTTTATCTTCGTTTTTTAAGCTCAGCAAGTAAATCCATCTTGCAAGCTTTTACGTGTAAACCTCGGTGGGAAATCCAACCTACGGGTTATGTATAGGAATTGGCATTGAGGTCGTAGGTCCTTTAGCTCGTCAGGGTACCCCGAACAAAATTGGAGTTCATGTCTTTACTCATTTCTTATAACGATAATTGGTTAACCACGGTTACACCTGTTATCTAATAAGAAACAAGTAAAGAGGGGCAGCTGTGAACACCTAATTTTGTCCGGGTATTTTCTCCTCTTATTATTATTATTATTTTATTTTTTATTTTATTTTTTAAAAATAAAAATAAAAATCTACAGAGAAAAATGAAAAAATATATCCATTATTTGGCCCATCTCTTTTAGCCCAATCCACTTACATCATCCCATCTCAAACAAAAAGGGCTGACCCTTTTTAAAAAAAAATAATATATAAAATAAAAATAAAAATAAAGTAAAAATAGGAAAGGGACAAAACAAGTGTACAGAACCAGGAGGAACAGGCCAAATTCCTTAATACATCTCAGAAGCTCAAATGGAATAAGACAGTGTTAGGCATTTTCAACAAAAAAAAATGATTTCAAAATTCAAGTATCAGAAAGGAAAAAATGGGAACATGTAACACTGCTACCTCCCTTTTAAACAGAGTCAAACCTGAATCAAGAATAAAACCACCATACATAAACAAAGGGAAGTGGCAGCACATACAGATTGAAGCAGCTATGCAGAAACACTGAGAAGGAAATGAATGAAAATGACTATCCATTGTGGCCATTGGGTTCTGTTCTTGGAGTTTTGCAAGCAAGGAGGATTTAAAAAGGGGAAGTTCAGAACATAAAAAAACACACTTCATCTTCAAAATCCCTGGCCAAACGAACAGAGCAAAATGACTCTATCTTCACCATTCCTTTCTCCATTCAATCACCACACTACCTTGAAACTCTATACCATCAACCACTGAACCATATTCACAAACACCTTAAACTCATTCAACAAAACAGAACCCACACAAAGAAAATCATACTCTTCTATTGTCAACCATTTTCCAGATCAAACAAAAACTAACCCATAAAACCTCTCTCTGCCCCTGTTCTTCGTTCCGCCGTCGTCCAGTTCCGCACCGCCATCGTCCGCAACTGGCTCGCCAGTTCGCCCCTGAGCTTCGCCGCCCGCCAGATCTGCGTTCCCCTTGCCGCCGCCGCCGCACGAAGCACCAGACGTGCCGTCGCACGAAGCATCAGACGCACCGCCGCGAACCGCCACACTGCGGCCACACGGACCGGTCGCGCTGGCAGCCGCGCCGCAAATCACCATTCAGACCTCCTTCAGAGACACCGCATGAGCCCGAGCTGCTCCGCCGCCGACGTGAACGCAGATCCGGACCTGGCGTCGCCTTCTCCGCCTCGAGCTCCCCCCACGCTCGCTGCCGCCGCCGTCCGTGGTCCTTCCTCTGTCTGCGCGTGCTGAGTCAGGAACGAAGGTTTTCTTGTTGTTTTCTCTTTCAGTTTGCAATATCTTGAGATGTGTTTTAAATGTCCTTTTTAAAAGCCCATTCTTTTGTTTATCGTTTATTCTTTTGTTTTTATTATTTACTCCTTTTTGATTGTTCACGCAGGTTCGAGATTTAGTTAGTTATGGGGGTCCATGGTTTAGTTATTGACCCAATTAAATGAGTTTCATCTAACTAAATGGGTTTTTCTGCTTGTGGTCTTGTAGTACCCCCTTTTTTTTTTATCCATTTACTTATTTTTTATATATAAACAAATAACTAGAATAGAATAATTATCGAATTATTTTGGGATTGTTTTGTGATAGGTTTCACAGTCAATTCCTTAGATGCGAGATAGCTCTGTGGACATATTTGCCATGTTCTACCTCGTTTAGGAGTTTTCGACATAAAAAATAATAAATAAGTAAAAAACGAAAAATACATAACAACTCTTTTAAAAAAAAAACAACATCTTTATCAAAATTAAAATCAACCAACCAATCAAATATTTTCAAAAGAACTACGTGGCTTTGAGTTTCCCATCGCACCCGGGAATACATAGGAGCAAGATAAATCATCTTGTCGGGCCAAAACTAAATTTTCCTTTTTTTGTGTCTCTTTTTATGTTAAAATAATTAATCAAAATAATTAAACTTTTCTCTTTCCAGGGGTACTCTATGGACACGGTGCCATGTTTAATCCCTTAGATTTGAGGTTGCCATGTGGATTCATGTGCCATGTTCAACCTCATTTAGTTTTTATAAACCATAAAGTTAAAAATATAAAAAATTTAATAAAAGTCAAAAAATTAAAATTTAAAATAATTCTTTCTTGTAATTAATTTTCGGGGTAAAATAAATATTTAAAATGTTATTAAAATGTTTTTTTTGCACAATTAACTTGAGGTACCGTTTTTTAAACGGGCGATGTGGGGTGCTAATACCTTCCCTACTCGTAACCGACTCCCGGACTCATATCTCTCTTTTTTAAAAAACCAGTTTACCTTTAAATAATTGGGTTTTCTAAGATTTTCCCAATAAAAATCTTAGTGGCGGCTCCTCTGTTTTTACCTTCTTTTTCGTGGCTCCCGGACGGGACGATCGCGACACCATCGAGGCCCACAATTACTGAAAATCTGAAATGCTAACTTTAAAAAAAAAATGAAAGCCTCAGCAGTAGCCCAAACCCCAGCCCAGCCCAACGAAAAAATGAAGAGTGCAACAACAGCCATCCAAAACCCAAACAATAGGAACCTGCCCTATGCTGGATGATGGTGTGCGTGGAGGAGCCCGGAATTGGATGATGGTGTGCCGCGTGATGAGGCAACAATGGAGAAGATGCGACGGAGAAGATGGAGATACGAGGTCGCGTGGTGCTTGTCTAGTCGAATATGGTGGAGGAGATCATAGCACAGAGGAGCGACGATGCCTGTCTGGTCGAGCAAGCAGTGGAGGAAAAGCATAGAGTGTGGTGGAGGGGGCAGCGAATGACGACACTGTTGGCATCCTCCTTGGATGGTGAGGCGGGACATAGGGATAAAAATAAAGGAGAAAGGCAGTTGAGACAGGACACAAGGAGGGATATACGAACAAAGTATTACAATATTCATATGTAAATGAGTTTTTTTAATACATGAACGGGTCCACGTGTTTGCATATAGCAAATCCGTTACCCGAATCAATGTCTACAAGTTCTTAATGGGTTGGGTCGGGTCCTACCCGAATAGAGAAAATACCCAACCCAATTGCTTCGGTTTGGGTTGTTTCCTCTGGTTCATCGAGTTGACCCGGACTCGTGGACACTCCTATTGCCAAGTTTGTAGAGTTGTGGGTGTGGATGATGCTTGCCCAACGGGAGAAGTGGTGGTGAATGACCAATTGTGCCGGTAGGTTCTACGGACCTAACATTTATTGAATTTGGGTTGATGCAGGCCTAATTATAGTCAGCTTTTGCCTATTTAATCCTTGGTTTCCATATTTATTTTTTTTGTTTTGATTATAATTAAAGGAGTACTCGGGGTATCCAACCTTTTTACATAAGAACACCTATATATCGTCTAATGTAAATAGAATAATGTTCTAGCTCTAAGACCAGTATTTGCTTTACAAAAGACCAAATTAACCACCTGAACAACCATTCGGACAAAGAAAATAACACTACAAATGATAGCTATAAAAGACCAAAAGATACATATATAACATACCAAAAAACATTCATGTTTATTTAATTATGATATTTACAAATTAATACTCATTTACCAAAGCATAACAGACTATAAAAACAAATAGCTTATATGTATAATACGCACACATACCTCTTTCTTTTGAAATGCAAATCTAATTCTTTTCTACCTAGACGTGTCTAGAGGTTGGGTTGGGACATTCCTCAGTATAGGTAGGTTAAGCTCTTTTATATTTCATATTTGCTGTACAAATCTCAAAAAACGAAAAATATAATAAAAATAATATGACGGTTTTATAATTATTTTTTAAAATAAAAAATGAAAATAAAAAATTAGAAATAAATCAAATAAACCCTTACTTTTTGTTACATTGAAAATTATGTTTTTACTTTGAAACATAAATTCAAACTCACCATAAGTTATTGTACTATTTGAAAATAGTATTAAGAAACAGTTATGTTATTTGATCACAAAATTTAGATATCATATATGATATCGTATATATTTATCTCTATCTCTCACTTACTTTTTATCTTCTTATATACATACATTCTAAAAATACACAATAAAAACAAAAGGACACCTTTTGATGTCCATTTTTTGTTTGAAAAATCATTTGCCATTAAGAAGACGCTACATTCGTTTATGCTTTATCCACTTGAAAGATGTCACGGTACTGGAAACCCACACCGACCCCCATTTTAATCAAAGTGGCTTTGTACGTGGTTGGTAGGAAGTTATGTGGATTAAGCCTTTTTTGTTAAAAATACTTTATATTTTTTTTTGAGCATAAAAATACTTTATATTCTTAACAAGTCTAAATAAATTTTACATAAACACCTAAAATCACATGATTAGTTATTAAAATGTTACCAAATAAAGATCTTAAATATGACTTAATATAAAATAACCAAAATAAAAATCATTATATCAAATATATGTAGTCTAATATATATAGGCACGTTTATGTAAATAGATTAATTAAGCGATTTATTCAATAAGTTTTTTCAAATAAGTTAAAAATAGTTTATTTTTTTAAGCTTCTCTAGCAAGCTTATTAAAATAAGTTAAAAAAAGCTTATAGAAGTATCATAAACTATTTTCATAAATTTATATAAGTTTATTTTCATAAACTATTCTCATAAGCTCATTATAAGCTCTTCCAAACACATTCATAGTTATTTATTGAAATGTAAATAGATCCCTAATATAGAATGTGTACGAGAGACTCTTTTATTTTTTATAAGTTTTAGATTTAATTACAAAATTTTATAGTTTAGGGACCTATAATTTCTCTAAAATTTTCATAGACCAATAAAGTAATTACACCAATAAAATAATAAGAGGAGTTTAATTAAAAATAACGTATTGAGAGGTTAAAATAAAATTAAAAGTAGTTTACAAGTTTTTTTTGACAGGAACAAGTTTTTTATTTATTGCCATGAAATTAATCTTTTACATTTATAAGTATTTTGAGTAAGGTAAATTTGGACTATATTTATTCAGACACGAACATTAAATATATCATTAAATTCTTCTTGTGTTAATGACTAGCTTTTAATGCTCCATTAGAGGCTTTTAATAGGGAGGATTCTATTCAATTGTTGGGTTAAGAGTTTATATGGTTCTGTTTATCTTGCTGTCCATGGTTTTGTAATTGGGAGGAGATGCTCTATTTTTTAAAGGTTTTTTTTATATAGACAAAATGTTAATAATTAATATGTTATGTTTGTGGGAGAGTTGAACCCATCACCTTATCATTACTACAAACCCTATTTCCCTTCTATAAATCAGCTCATCACCTTATAACTCTCGCTTTGGGCCTCATGGTGTTTGTTGCTTAGAGCGCTGTTTTTTGTGGTTTTGGTTGTTGCATAGGTGGAGATTGTTGTGTGGTTTTTTTTTTTTTTAAATGTTTATGGGGTTGGAATACCTTTACGTCGCTTAATAATATTCTTTGGATTTTACAAAATGTTCAATTAGAGGCTTTTAAGATTTTTCTTGAAATGACTAACAATTTTACAGTTAGTATGCATATCTTGTATAAAAAAAATGCATAATTTTTCTCATTTCATTTTTGTCTGTCTCCTATTGTTAGTTTCATATGAATGCATAATTTATACCAGAAAATTATATATATATTTTTTTGGTGTACTAAGGATATCCTTCGGCCTGCGGTCAATGATTAATCCCTTTCAAGACAGAGAGATTATTGATGTGAGTTTTGTCTCTCCCAATATAACATTTTCCAAACACACGATATGAGTCGAACCCCTGATATCATGTTTAAGGAACCAAATTATCTATCAATTATGATGGGCTTTGTTGGTCTAGAAAATTATATTTTATCAAGACCAAAAAGACTAAAAATGCCTATCACGCGCACTCCTTGCAGCTAGAGAGCTAGTGGGTTGGTGAAACTGAAAAGCTTTCAATACCAAACATAAATAATTTAAAGGAAACTTAAAACCATCGAAAAGTAGAAGAAAATCGACTGGTTCTCAATGATATATAAACCCAAAAGCGGCTGTCCTATCTATATACGAGAAAAAAGTCTTCGTTTTCAAGTCTCTGTATGATAGAAAATCAAACAACGACTTGAACAAAACTAAAATACCTGTGTTTTGTTTGGTTTCGCGGGAAAAAGAAAAGTCTTTGTTTGGTTGCCTCTAGTGTATTTGTTAGAGAGAACAGACTAAAGATTATCATATTTATTCACACTAAACTAAAGTGTAAATTAACAAGACTTAAGTATACTTTTTTTTGCTAATCACATATTAAGTATACTTAATCGTCAAATATATGAAAGTGACTCATTTGATACTTCAAAAATTTAAAAGATCAACTACTTATTGATTGATGAATAATATAACAGTGATGTAATGTTTGTGAGTGAGTCTAATATTAGACAATAATTTATCCTTTGAACGACAAGGAATTTTTCTCATTGGCTTAACCTTTACCTAAACAGAAAAACAGAGTGGTCTGGTTGGTAACCAACGATAGACCACTCCAATTACACGCCAGATCCCGCACTTGTTCTTGTCCCAATCAGGATTGCCTCCAGCGATGGAGGCCGTCCAGCAAAAAAAATTAAGGGGGGTTTGGATTATGAGAGAGAAAATAATAAATAATGAAGAGAGAGAATGGAGTTAAGAGAGAAAAAAGATGATGGAGGGATGATGGAGGGGAAACTGATGGAGGGAATCCAGATCCTTCTTGTCCTCATTCATGCATGCACGTGCAAGTATATATTACAATTTAGGTTTAACTGCAGTTTTAATCCCCGAGGCATCTGATTGTGTTAATTTTGGTCCACCTGTTTTTAAATGTGACGTGACGATTGCATTATTTTAGTATCATGATTATACAATTTTAGTTTTTCAGGTTTCAATTTCGCCAATTGAATCTCCTATAAGTATCACCATTGTATAATTTTGATCTCGATATCACGATTGTGCAACTTTTAATACCAATAGCCGATGTGACCCATGTGAAACCGATTTGACATAAACAAACACATAAAATTTTGTAATTGATTATTTTTTACAAGTAATTGATTTTTTTTCCCCCAAAATAATCTTTAATAAACGGACCCTAAATCTCCTGTTTTTCCCGTTACGGTTTCACAGCCTATATATATTGCACTGTCTCAGAGATCAATGGTACTCTTGCAAAGCCAACATTTCTCCATGTGGATGAAAAGGAATCCATGAGAGAAGGATGGGCATCTTGAAAACATGCATTTTAAAATACAGTTTTTTGTTGACTATGCATATTCAAAGAACATCTTCGTCCCCCGCCCCAGTTGATTTCTAAGTATACATATCATTTGGAAGTGGACGAGTACAAGATCCGACATAGTAAGTAGGTTTCAAAAAGGCACATGCACGGATGCAGTCGAAGTTGAAGGGTAGAGGAAGACTTGAGATCATCCAGCACTCTAACAGTCAACACAATGAGGCTACCCGTTCGGAGAGGTGCTGGCTTATTTGACCATGAATCATACAAGAATATTCAAAAAAAATTTATCCATCTTGTGTTTATTAATTAATTGGTTACTGGACAATTACTTAATTAATGGGCTAGGGTGTCTACGATCATTAAAAAATAACTAGTATACCCGTGCGGTATGTTTGGGAACTCATCATATAAATTTTTATTTTCAAATATTTTAAAATTATTTTGATATAAAAATAATGTATTGGAATATATTTAAAAATATGAATATTGATATATATATAAATTAAAATACTATCAAAGTATAAAATTAGATACCATATTTTTTCAAAAAACAAAATAGATACCTTAGGAACTAATATCATCATTTACTTTTTATTGATATTTTTCATTGACGGGATTTTTTTTTTCTTGATATTGTTTTCATCTCTATTTGATTCCAAATAAAGTAATAACTTTATGGATCTCGTGAAATATTTTTAATAATAACTGGAAAACGGTATCTTTACACATTTAAATTAATAGTTTCATATTAATGACAAAATAAAAAGAATATTTTTCTTGAGATTAAAATTTAAAGTATATTATCGATGAGAATAGAATTGAACTAATAACTTTATTTTGTAGATTATAAATGAATAAAGTTTAATATAATGTGTAGTGTAAGTAAATTGAGTTCACAAAGTATAGTGTAATATATATATATATATATATATATATATATATATATATATATATTCAATCAAAGTAACAACTGCATTTCACAATGTAATTTATTTAAATACTGATGTTAAACACTTTCTGATGATCTTGGTAATCATATGAATCTTTTTCTCTCTTGAAAATATATTTAATTTATTTCTCTTCTTTTTCTCGTGCTAGTTAATCATTGCTAAAAAATATAATTATCTACTATATTATTTTAAATATTTGACATGCCCAATACCACATAAATAATGATCTTTTGCATGCCATGTAATCATACTGAAAAGCATCCTAAGTTGTTTGTAGGGATCCTTATGCTTATGCACAGGTAAATTTTTTTAAAATTAAATAACTATAATCTTTAATTTAACACAAAAAAACAATTACAATATTTATTTTGAAATAAAATTTCATTATATTTTATTAATTAAAGCATAAATATAAAAACTAATAATAGTACAATTATATCACTATAGTATTCATCTTGAGAAACACAGTTGTACTTATAAATTATTTAAGAAATCAAATTCATAGATCAACATCAATTTAGAAGAGTTGTTGAAGGCTAATGTGTGGTTGAATTGTTTGGAGCAGCTTTTAACGAAATAACCTTAGCTACCAACTTATGTCAATAAGGTCAAATTTCCTGATTTCTATTGGCCTCTTTCCTGGAAGAGGGTGTTTATAAGACTATAGCCATTATTCATCACAATATCACAATAGAAATCAGGAAAAGCACCAACGATTGGGAAAACATCCCAATATCATTAAAAAGGCTATTTGAAACATGACCAACAATACATTTGCTAATAAGGATGTTCCAAGTAAAACTGTACATAACTTATCAATTGACAATAACCTTCAACACTTCTTTACGGTTCCCATTAGCAGTTATTCAAAAGTCAGGTCATTTATTTATTTTTTGCGAATATCTTTGTAACCAAACCTGTTGATATATCAAAAAATTCAGAGCAGACTTGTAAGATAAGAAAAAAAAAGCATTTTAATCACAACGATAGTATATATTCTAGGGAAATTAGAAAAGGAATATCTAGGCAAAAATATTACAGTTTACGAACAAATATTTAATTGCAACCATGTTGAAAGAAAAGTAAATAAGGAAACGTACCACTTACTAAATACTAAATGTTCCTAAACTACAAATATTATACCAAGAATCCCTTCTTTGTAATTTTCACAAATCAATTGACTAAATTATTTCCTTAACATGTTCACGTACATCTATTGCACATGCTTCAAAAAGTAATATGTAGGACTTCCTTTTCACAATCCATTAAGCTTATACAAAGTTCAACCACTTAGCTTGTATGTTAGTTCACGACTCCATTGATCTAATTACAGGTACCCACACACATATCCCATGTGATTGCAAGTAAAAGATCCAAAGTGAGTTCAATAACCAGTTACCCACACCACTGATTTAAAAGCAACCATTTTGAAGTGCATAGTGATAACACTATGTGGAATCCTATAAGTCTGAAAAATTAATTGAAACGAACCGAAACTGACGGAAAAGGAAACGCCAATAGCATCACTAAATAAGGAATTTGATTGTTCATGATACCTACACAAGTAGAGATGAATTAAGTTAGGGGAAGAAGCAGTGGAAAAGTATTTGCAGCAAAAAAATAGGGGGATTAAAGTGAGAGAGGAAGAATGATGAGCACCTCAAGTACTGCTTAGAGACCATTTTTTATAAGCAAAAAAACAGAGAACGTGATGACACCAAAAAATAACAAACTTACAATGGTAGAGTTCCAAGGCATGGTGTGAAGGAGCTCATTGAACAAATCGGTGAAACCCTCAACTCGTAGATGACTTAGTTATCATAAGCTTCATTCTGCAGTGAGAGAAGACAGAGAAAAAGCAAAGCATTTTTTGAGCGTCGAGAAGAGAAAGAGAAAAGAGACTGAAGCTTCTCAGAGAAGATTCCGCTGGATGTGAAGTCTATTGGATCCATAATTCATAGGCTATAACAATAAATCGCTAGTGATGTAATATCCACAATATAATTAAAAGTAATGGAGGTAAAAATGTTCTATGAACATTTGCAAGCCATGGTTACCCAAAGAATAGGAAAGTAAAACAATCTTAAAAAGCTTGCAGCATAAACTTCTTGTCATGAAATTTACAATTGGTTTTTTTTTTTTTTGGTATCTTTTTTACTTTTTCGTTCATAAAAGCCATTACAATCTCAAGACATAACCTTAAGAAAATCATAAGTATTCCTTTCTATCCCTTGTTTTCAAATCAAAACTTCCAAAATCCTCAATTAAAGCATAATTTTATAAGTCAAAGGATTAAATACTAACTCATGTAACCTGTCTTTTAAAAGCAAAATTATGTTTGCCTCCTACATTGCACAAATGCAACCTCATCAATGTTATTGATAGAGGATGGCGAAACATAGTGGAAGGCCAAAAATCCACCATTTTAAGCCGCCATAAAACGCCATGGCCCCCATGGCTCCGCCATCCTTCACAAATTGACCATAGCGGTTGGGCAAAAATCCGCCATGGCTGCTATTTGATAACACTAAACCTCATAGTAAAAAGTTTAGTTATTTGTTTATAAAAGAAAGTTTATATCCATAAAAGTGAAAAGACAGTCACACTATGAGAAAGAGAGTGCTATGATATATCATTTTTTGTCTAAATATTCTACCTAAGAGCATTAAAGTGAAACACTGGAATCATCCTTGATAGGCAACTAAGGTTAACTGAATTTACAACCTTAAATTCACTTGTGGCCTGCTAATAACTTCTAGTTGGTGAAACAAACAAATATTCTCGGTAAGAAATGCAACAAAGTAAAATAGATCATAAGATGAACTTTCAAAACTCAATATCTCAACTCAAATTAAGTTCATAGTGCCTCCATAATTCAAAAAGAGCCATTATAAATCTCATAAATTATTGGATTTATTTCAATATAATATTAGAAGCCATAATGCTTATTTGTACTTTCATATTATTCAGGCCATAGAATACAGGCTAAAACCTGTAAGACATCATAAAGCGAAAAATCTTCAAAACCTATCTACTTGTTGAAGGAGAAGAAGACGGTAGAGAAGGGAAACACTTGCACTCTTTAAAAACACTTTACTTGATATTGTTGGATTTACTTTTTGCTATTTTCTCTTGGCTTACTCTTAACTTACTCATTTCTATCTATTGCCTTAAGCCCTTAACTCTTACCTTTATTTTGGCTAACTCCTGCCTTCGTTTGGTTTTACTTTTTTTCTCTTCACTATTTATATGAACATCACAAGTCACAACTACCAAGAATATTTATAGGCATATGTGATACCTCTTGATGATGACCCTTACTATGAACATAACCCCAAAAGTAAATGTTCCTATTTACTAAGTGTATAGTTAAATACTTAGAACCTTCAAATACATGAGCACCCCAATTCATGAATACTAATTAAATTAAATGCATGTGTCAAGTTTAAATTCCAATGCTTGTGTCAAGTTTTATCGGGCCACAGGTGAGGTTGCAAGCAATTGCATGACTTGCTTCATGCAGAACTACAATGATGAGCTTAAAAAGTGTAAGAAGAAAAGTCCTCCACAACTATAACCGCAACAACAAAGCAACTGCATAAGAAGACCAATTGTACAGCCACAAAAACCAACATAAACATCTAGATAGTGTCCCAAAACAGAAACCAGATGAGGTAAACATCTCATCTCTATTATGTAAACATCTAGTTCACTATCTACTTCACAAACATCTCATTTCTATCATGTATCACACAGTTAGAACAAAAACAAATAACAGACTAAGAATGTCAGCAAAAGCACTAATAATAACTAATAAGATTAAATGACTTTTATGTAATGTAGCTAAATTTTCAGTTTCTAAAACAGTGACTAACAACATAGACCCCCCAAAAAAGAGTCCCCTTCGTAACAGGTCACATAATAGAAGATCCCACTTTATAGTTAATATAAAGAATCCCTCCTTAAAAACTCAAGAAAAATAACATTTAAATATATACGTAACCACAAAAACAACAACATACACATCATACAATTCTTTAAACAGCAACAATTCTGTTTTTTTACCACAGCTCAAACACTTTGCAAGTATACTACCCCATAACCTTCCCAAAACAAAACACAACTGAAACAGAACTAATTTAATTCTCGACTAAATTGTAACTGCTTTTTCATAGTTAAATTTTAGGACTCTTGGTAATCTTTCTCTTTCACCTTAATAATTTTTTTTATAAAAAAAAAAATCAAGCTGTAACATAAATCTCCAATTTCAATCACGAGGCTCACATATCCTGAAAATTTTACCAATGATTCATATCCAGTTGTGAGATGGTATTGAGTCTAATGACTTTGTTTTGATACCATTGTTGCAAAAGTTTAAGATGAGTCAAACACGGGCTGTCAAAAGCAGGGATTAAATTCAATTATATAGTACTAAGACTTATGATCATGTATATGTGCATATAAATCCAAAGAAAACCTTACATGTTCTACTGAAGCTCATTGGCTAGAGCAGTCTTGGTAATACACAAGAATGTAGCATCAACATTGTAATCCTCTTTTGAAGATGTCTCCAAGTTGGGAATATTCCCTTTTGAAGCACATCAGTCCCTTTGCTTTCTTCTCGAAAACCTACATATAAGATGATTAGACATTTATGCAACAAATAAGAAAGTTTAGAAGTGTAAATTATAATAATATCTGCCTACCACTCGACTATTTTCACAATCAATATCAATCTTATTTTCAAGCAATATAAACGGAAATTTCCCATTTCTCATTCTCAACATTAAACTCAACCTCTATTTTCAGTGGCTAAGTCATTGAATTAATGACCCCACTTCATTATATGCTCGTGAGTACCATGCCAAGGAGTTAAACATATCAAAATGTAAAAATTCATTGAAGTATTAGTGCAATAAGAAACTCATGTTTTAAACATTGTTGTCATAACTCAGAACACTAAAATAATTTTTCTAATATTTCTTAAGCAGAATCATTTGGTACAGAGAAAAGGCAAACACAATTATAGGCATCCATGAACTAGCCAAAGCATATTCAAAAGCCTTTCACATTTGTGGGTATAAGGTTTAATTGACACATTTCATCAAACAGTTGGCAATCCATCAAAATAAACACTGAACTTACATGAAGAAAATTACAAACTATTGGTCGCGCTGTCGCGCACGCGCCAAAAAGAACGAGCGGGTTTTAAAAACTGTAGTTTAGGGCGACAACTCGGATGTCGTCTCTCAAGGACTCTTAAAGTGTTATTTTTCACAAAAATCAGTTTTGGGGGGGTTTGGATTGGGATGCAAATAAAGAAATTAAAACAATGCAAACAGAGCAATAAAACATGGCAATTCAAGAGACTGTCAAATAGCTAAACACCGATTAATCTATTGTTCTCGATTTCCCAACTATCATAGGTTCATGCAATTTCCAAGCCCTAAGCAGATTCTAATCCCCTCCCGGTTGTAGCAACAATTTACAAGCGAAACCACTACTACAGATACATGTCCCTATTCCCGAATTAAGCAAACGGGGTTAAGCTCTTCGTGAACTAAGCGAACACAAAACGTACACACGCGAATTAAGCAAACGCGATTAATTATATGAACATGATATCACCGAAAATAAATTAATACAACACAATATACTCCTGAATTAAGCAAACAGAAATATAAAGCATGGCATTAAAAAGGGAAAAGCATACAAAACAGGAAATACAAGAACCTCAAGTATAGTGGAAATCGATTACAATAGATTAATCCTAGAAACTTAGTTCTCCATGACAAAAACGAAAACACAGAAAAATGTAAACATAACAATGGAGAAGAAAAAGTTGTTCCTAGTCTGCCCAAACAGCCTTTTATAATTATTCAGAAATTCAACCCACTCGCAAGGCGAGCCATAATTCGCGAGGCGAATATTGTGAAGAGTCAGCAACCTTTGGCATTCTTGCGAGGCGAACACACCTTCGTGAGGCGAGAATTGGAAGGGTCTTCTTATTACACCCGTTATGAACATCAGGGGCCAACCGTGATGCTTTCTGACTTCCAGGCTCGCGAGGCGAATGGATGCTCGCGTGGCGAGACTCTTCAACTTCAAAATTGCCACAGCCGTGACCTTCAACACGGGTAAGCCGTGATAGTCTCTGACTTTCAGGGCTGGGTGACTCGCGGGGCGAGATCTTCTTCGCGGGGCGAACCAGAGACCTTGCATTTTCTTGGAACAGTCAGCCTTCGGGGTCGCGAGGCGAAGAGCTGTTCGCGAGGCGAATCCCCTGTCTCTTTATTCTCTTGACTTCCAACTTAACCTGAAAACAAAGACACAACTATAAGTGTATTATTTGACTCAAAACTGGCTAAACTAACCTAAAACTACTTTAGAGACTCAAAACCTTGCTTGAGGACAATCTAATCTAATTTGGGTGAAAATAGGATATAATTTGCACAAAACCCTAGTCATACTAGCCATAAAACTAGATGAGCTAGGGGCTTATCAACTATAAATCAACAACATTATAGACTTATAGCTATCCTAAATATATGAACATACTGAGAAATAACATGATACAGGTCATTAAGAAATAACATGAATTTTTAAACCAATTTGTCAAGTTTCAGTACAGAACAGATTCAAGATAAATACCAATCAGAAATTCCAAATGAGTGTGAGGAGTCTTTCAACCTCTGTTGGTATTATAGGATATAAACACTCAGATGATTCTCCGTTCTCAAAATGAAGAGTGCAAACGTAAAAAAAAATGCAGCAACTTTTCCTAATCTTTTTTTTTCTTCCAAAATTTCTAAAAAGAAAAAAGAAACAAAACCTAAGCTAGAAAAAAGAAAGATTCAGAAGATTCAAAACCTTTTCCCTTCAAGGATCCCTCCCCCTCTCATCTCTTTTCGGACCTCGTATTTACAGAAGAATGGAGGAGGAGTTGCACCTTCTTCTACCTAGCACAATAGGTTCCACCATGGCAACTTCGTTGGGAGAAACTTGTTGCTTCTGGTTTCCGTGAAAGAGAAGAGAAAGAGATGGGAGAAAGATGGAAAAAAAAAATCAATGAAGAGAAAGGACATCAGAAAGTGTATTGAAGAAGCAATGAAGAAAAAGAGATGTGACTACTCAAGAAGTCAGAAGCTGTACTGAGAAGAAACAAACATGTTTTATGGATGAAGTGTGTATTAATTGAAAGAAAAAGTCAGACCCATAATATATAATGTAATAATAATAATAATAAATAAATAACTGGAAGAAGTAAGAGACACGTGTCCAAACACTGTTGTGCTACAATAAGGAAAGCTCTTCACTATTTATAAGTGTATATTGATTTGAAATTTCAGTGTTCGTTTCAATTTTTCAATTTTTGAACACGTCATAATAACTTTACAATAATGATATTTGGACACAAATTTTGACATCATGTATAGACCGTATAGTTATTGAGATGTTTTGGGAGTAATGAAATATCTTATAAGAGAGAAGAAAACAATAAATATGTATTGGAGAGTATTTTTATATGGTGTTTAGTACCATTTTTGTGTCCAAATATCATTACTCTAAATTTATGGTAGATATAAAGCTGTAGTTTATGACAAGCGTGTGTGTTGAGATATGCCTCTAAATCAACAATATGATTAGTTAGTTAGTCATAACTAACTTTGATCAAGACTTACATATATCTATAAATAGATCATCATGTATAGGATTAGTAACACTAATCAATAGACACAAAGGTGTGTGAAAAGAAGAGAGGGATTTGAGTGTGTGGCAAATCTATCTTGAGGGAAATCATAGAGTGATTGTGAGCTTGGGATCAAGGATTGAGAGAATAGAGAGATAAGCTTGGGTTTTGCCATGGTTCATCAAGAGGATGAAAAGGAGCAAGAACACAAGGAGTTTTCTATTGTAACCAAGATCCATGCTCAATGGCTCAAGATAGTAAAGTGGGAGAAGATGACTTGTTGTGCTCTCTCCCGTGGACGTAGGTCATCAATGACCGAACCACTAAAATCCCGGTGTTCATCTTTTCTTTTACCGTTTTATCTTCTTTAGTATTCGATTAGTTCTTGTTATGGTTGATTTGCATGCTTTAACGTTCTTGCTTGTTTCCTTCCATGGTGCATTACCTCTATGGAGGTTTCGTGGCCCCGATCAATAACCCAACAAGTGGTATCAGAGCCACTTTCGATAATGGGAACGACAAGACCCAACAAGTGGCGCCGTCTGTGGGGAGCACGAAGCAATGGCTGTGAGAAGCAGACGAATCAAGAACAAAGATCAAGAAGAAGTAGAAGGCATCGGGTGCTGAAGGAAGAATTTCGGAAAAGATATTAATAAATTGCATGGTGAACCGTTTGCATCAGTTGGCTGAGCAGCCTAGCGGTTTGGTGTTGGTGGTAACATGGTCGAGGTGTCGGGTTCAATTGTTGGCTCCTGCATCTGGGTAGTTTTATTTTTTAAATAAAACCGGTTAAAGGATTAAAAATCCAAGAAGTTGCAGCAGCAGGGATCGAACCATAGACGCAAAGGACGCGCAGCCTTAGTGCAGAGGCGGTGACCACCAGGCTGCGTTCATATTAGTTTCATTCTTGTCATTCTTTCTTGGTTATTGTTCTTCTTTGGATTGGGCTGCTGTGTGTTCTTGTTGGAACAGGTTGGTGCAAATGGCACAAACCAGGGAGGCGCGACAGATGGAGGAAAGAAGCGGCTCACGGTGGTGAGACGGTGCAGCGCGGTGCCGTGGTGCAGTAGCAACAGCGACTGTGTGCGGTGGTCCTGTGAAAACGGCGGTGCTTCACAGATCTACGCGTGGTGGAGAACAGTGGCTATGGTGGCGATTCAGGTGGAGTAAAGATGAGCGATGTGGAGGGTTTTTCGCGGTGTCTCATGGTGGTACTATTCTTGAAGCTTCCGGGGAAGGAACAAGTTCTTGGAAGAAAGCGGATTGTGTCTGTGATGGGAACTGAAAGTTCCAATTTTCTGGGTTCTGTATTCGTAAGGTAGAAGACAATGGTGGCTGGTTCTTGAAAAAGAAGAACTTCATTTATGATAAATAGTTTTATCATGCTTGTTTTTGCGTCGGATTCTGTTGTGGCCCAGTGGTGAGGCGCTGAAGATGGAGTGGGCTGAGGTCACGGGTTTGAGGCTGAGGAAATGCATGAGGATTGTTTTAATTTTTTGATTGTGTAATCGATTAAAGAATTAAAAATTCCAGAGGTGCAGAAGGCAAGAATAGAACAGTGGCAGTCAGGTACACAAGACGTTGGTATCAGTAGTGGAGACCACCAGGCCAGTGCAGCAGATATGACATGAGGTCGCATTGGTAAATACATAAAGGTTCAGAAATTCTTGAAGGCATAAAAGCAAAAGAACTCAAAATTTAAGCTTGACAGAGAAAGGATTCAGTTTGAGGTGGAGCTGCTGGAACAACATGGAAGCAAGTTTGGCTTATGTTGCAAGTGTGGAAGAAAGGCACACTAGGAAGCTCGGTGACTCAAAGGAATGATTGGATTCTCTGGAGCATAAGTGGGAGAACACAACATTGGTGAATGGCTTAGACTCATATTCTCTGATTTAGAGTCAAGGTGGAGATTGTTGAGATATGCCTCTAAATCAACAATATGATTAGTTAGTTAGTCATAACTAACCTTGATCAAGACTTACATATGTCTATAAATAGATCATCATGTATAGGATGAGTAACACTGATCAATAGACACAAAGGTTTGTGAAAATAAGATAGGGATTTGAGTGTGTGGCAAATCTATCTTGAGGGAAATCATAGAGTGATTGTGAGCTTGGGATCAAGGGTTGAGAGAATAGAGAGATAAGCTTGGGTTTTGCCATGGTTCATCAAGAGGATGAAAAGGGGCAAGAACACAAGGAGTTTTCTATTGTAACCAAGATCCATTCTCAATGGCTCAAGATAGTAAAGTGGGAGAAGATGACTTGTTGTGCTCTCTCCCGTGGACGTAGGTCATCAATGACCGAACCACTAAAATCCCGCTGTTCATTTTTTCTTTTACCGTTTTATCTTCTTTAGTATTCGATTAGTTCTTGTTATGGTTGATTTGCATGCTTTAACGTTCTTGCTTGTTTCCTTTCATGGTGCATTACCTCTATGGAGGTTTCGTGGCCCCGATCGATAACCCAACAAGTGGTATCAGAGCCACTTTCGATAATGGGAACGACAAGACCCAACAGTGTGTATAGTCACGTGAGATCAAAAATTAAGGAAAAAAGTTAGGTATTAATATTGGATTTGATTGATACGCATTGTCAATGTAAATGATTTTTACACCTTTAATCAATCATAAATTGTCACATAAGTTAAAATGTTTGACTCATATCCTAACTACCTTAAAAATCACCCGTATCACATTTTTGATTAGTTGACAGTGTAAAAAACTTTTCACCGACAGTACATATAAATTAAACTCATTAATATTTCAGCAGTATATACTAGCAAATAATATTGGTGTAAATTCTATTTTGATTATTTCTTTCTATTGCAAATGAGATTCCAACTTCCTTTTTTTTCCTCCTAAGTATCCTCCGCGCATAATTACGGAAATTAATCCTTCAAGTTGGGTAATATCACAATGACGACAAAGCCCCCCCTCAAGATTTTTATCGATGTCGCATTCACTAGGATATGATTCAAACTCGAGATCACTGGTTAAGTTAGAAGATACCTGTGTCATCTCATCCAAGTACTCTTAGGTTGGGCGGATGTTTGTAGCAAATGAGTACGAGTGCCTCCAAACTGGTGATAAATGGACGTAGGGCCTATGTCCAGATCATATGTGCGACACCCCTTCTAGGGTAATCACATAGTTACCCAAAAGCGAAAAATCAAATTATTAATCACTGTTCGGAAAATATACTTTAAAGTAAACGTCTCATTACGAAAATAATGTTGATTTTTTTTAAAACATCGAACCATCGTGAGCGTAAACAAACGTGTATATATATATATGCATCATCATTTAAATACACACTATATCTAATAGGAGATCACAAAAGAGCCCTCATAAGTATAGGCTATTCTCCATCAAACTAAGCAAAGAAAATAAAGACATATATATATAAGTAACGAGCAGTCCAGAACCATACCAAAAACTCATGGCTCTCAGTAGCCAGATCAAAAACTGACAAGACTCGCTACCCCAGAACTATACCTATAGCTGGTCAAGCTAATGAAAACCATTGGGGAGATCATGATGATCAACCCCACCTACAACAGATGTATCTGATGAAGATACCTCCGCTCCCGCTCCCTCATCGGAAGAATCATCATCATCAACAGCAGGAGGGTGGAACTCAAGATCGTCCTCAAAGTACTCATCTGGGTCCTTCTCGACCTCATCCAAAACTACCTCAACAGGAGGTACTGCTAGTCCTTCTATCTGAAGCGGAATCAGCTGAGGTGGTAAATAAAGTAACTCGTGCTCAGCCAAGTACTGTAAGTATAGCCATACCGAAGATAGAGATACCTCAACAGTCTCCACAACATGCTTCCTTCGCTGCGGTCCTGCCTCTACTGTGCCAACAACCTCTCTACTAGGACCATGATAGGTGGCACTGAGTGCCCCAGGGTTTATCTTCCAGCCACCACCAAAATGAGCGCGATCAAACATGATCGACCGAAGCCTCGAATGTGCCAGAGGCATATCCGGGTCCATCTAACTCAGACGTAAAGATATATGCACAAGTAGAGAAACCACAAATAAAACATACAAGAGTGGGAAACCAATATATGGATTCTACTCGACAACTACATGCTATAGACACCACATAAAACACATACACATATATCAACACAAGCATTCATAGGCAAATAGTTTATCAATGGGTTTAACACCCCAAACGTCATCATGTGAAAAACTATGCATGAACACTTCATATTCTCATCTAAATTCGCACCTAATCTCATGAGATATCCCAACACATGGTAAGTTGATCAGGCTCAAATGCCATCCCATGGCATAAAGGCACGCAGCCATAACCCATTGCACATTGTCCACACCCAGGGCATTAGTGATAAAACCGTAAATGGGGTTTCATTGTCGAACCCGGGCACAATGAAGAAAATCGTAGCATGAAATACCTGATGCCGCAAGGTAATCACACATAGAACCGTGGGCATGTCTGCCAAAAGCATGCAAAACACTTTGCTCATAACACTTTTTTTTGTGTTCAATTTTTCTTTGTCGAAGCACAAAATGGATTACGACTCACATAGTTTTAACATCTTTAAAACTTGAATTAAAACACAGGACCTCACAGTCCGAGTGCTCAATCATGACACCTCTCAACTGATGCACCAGTCATAGGTTCGTGGTAATAGAAAACATCTTAAATGTTTAAACACAGTATATACCACATATACAGTAGACACCAAGTCTACAGGACCTCAAAGTCCAAAGGACCCCAAGTCCATAACAACAAAGAACCTTAGTACCCCGACGTCTCGGTTACTAAGTTCAACACCACTTTCAACACGGTTGAATTAATTTTGCTTTCGGAAAATCTTTTCAAATGGGAAATTCTTCAATAAAATCTTTAAATAATAAAAACTTAGTTTTCACAAAGGTGAGTCACTTGAGGTTTTAAACTTACTTAAAATACGTACTGTCAATTCAAAATACTTGTCGTTGAAACTTTTTCAAATTTGCAGTCAATTATCACTTTTAAAGTCTTTTAAGCTAAAACTTAGCTTTTTCCACTTAAATAATTTTCTAAAATCATAATTAACTTATTTTCAACAATTAATTTCAGAAAATAACTTTTTATAATATTACGAAATTTCTTACGTAAAAATTAGCAGTACAAAAATAATTTCACGATTTCGCTTTCATCGTGACTCATAATTCACTCTTACAGTAATAAATCATTAAAATAATGATATTTTACAAAATTCCTTATTTGTCCCAAATAAAATTTTTCATTAATATTATATACCAATATTTTACCGTTAAAACATTGAACATAATTTATGAACCTTCTTAAAGCTTTTACCCAATTAATTTAATTGGGCACTAACCACTGTCAGGCTTCTCAAACAACAACCAACAATAATATCACAGATATATTCCCAGGCAGATCATGCATCACAACAGCATAATATAATTGCAGATAAACAATTAAGCGCAATTAAATTAACATAGATACAAATACCATAACTTAAACAACTTAAATAAATACTAACAGACAAATAATTACAGACAAACACAGGATAGCATATAGCCATCGAATATATCCCTCAGGTAATCCCCTCTTACCTCTTGAAGAATTTTCTGTGAATTAAATGAATTTCGTCGGAAGTCCGGATGTCACGTACACAATCACAAACCACTATCCTTCAATAAATCATAAGTCAACCAATCAAAATCAAGCAAATAAATCACCTAATCCTCTATTATAGGTCACCACCTCCATTAGGTTTAGTGGCTAAAATTTCTAAATTTGCTTAAGTTATTGGATTAATGATCCTAAGCACTTAAGTCTTTAAAACACATGATTAACAACAAAGATTAGAACAAAAACTTCCAATCCCTCAAATGCCTATTTTCGGCCATGGTGAGTGCATGAGGTTAGGGATTTTAGTTTGAAAAAACAACTTGGATTCAACAAGCATATATACTAACAAGATAATATACATGATCATTGATGAAAAACATGAACAAAAACTTTCCTCCCAACATCCCTATAGGTTCGGCCCTAACAAGATAAAGGGGGAGGAAATTTTGGTTTTCAATATCCTCTTGGATTATGATAGAAGAGATAATAATAGGAACATAGAAATTAGTTTCACATTTTTAGGATTTCTCTATGATTTTCTATGATTTATCAAAGTTAAGAACAAATAAGATGAACATGAAAAATAAAGCTTTGAATCATGAAATGATTTGAAGAAACACTAGCTTAGAGATGATGAGGATGAAGAATCACCTCTTGGAAATGAAAGATGATCAAGAAATCTTCAAGTTCCTTCACAAACCAAGCTTCTTTGTTGTGAGAGAAAACAAGAACAAGCTAGAACTTTGGAGAAGATGAAGAAGTTGATAGTAAGATCAAGAATATGGTGGAAGGATCTAGTGGCATCATAAATTTATGAGCAAACCATGGCAAGCATGGGCCTTGCACCATTTTTGGGTCAAGAAAGCCCAAGTCCAAATGACTTTGTACATGAAAATAGCTTATGACATAAAATCATGACATAGGAAACTTAGGTAATTAAAATGGCATCATGAAAATTAATCTTTGGTCATGACATTTGTGTTCTAGGCCGCAGCCCTTAATGGGTTTGGATGACAAGAATTTGGCCCATTTCACTTAGTGTATCATGAAAATTAGTTTAGGGACCAAAATATAATTAGTAGAAAGTTTAGGGGTCAAAATGTAATTATCCAAAATTGCTAACATAACCCTAATCCATATTAAACCTCTCACATGGATGACATATCCCTAAGAAAATATAGGGTTTATCCACTTATCGAGTCCCGAAACTCCCGTAATCAGTTCTGTCGTTCACCCGATTGAGTATAGCGTTCGTAAAACGTATATTATTTCACTTTTTATGAAATAGTTCTAAAAATACACTATCGTAGGAAATAAAATAAAATAAAAATCTTAAGTATTTTGTTCACGAATTAAAATTCGGTCTTTTGAGCAGTATAATTATACTGTCAATGGAATTAGCGGGCCGGGTTTCACCTGACTTTCCAACCTAAATTTTAATCGTAGCTTTCTACATTCAGGTAGAATTGAGTGGTAAACTCCGTTCATTTAAAATAATTTTCTAAAACTTAAATAATCATATAAACATATTTCTGTTATTTACAAGTGAAAAAACAGGATGTTACAATATGTGTCTATGTGTGGCGACTCAAATGAAAGAAGTATGTTATTATGAGATATGAAATGAGTAAATCTCGACCTTTGAGTCACACATGAATGATCAAGATTACAACATAAAGTCACGAAACCATTTTAAATGATCACATGACCATCAACTAATCATATTAACTATCTATTGCTGATCCTCAACTTTACTGTATATCTACAGTAAAGTTGAGGTTTCAGCTTATAATTATTTTGGCTTTTATTTTTTATATTTGTTTTTTGATTTTATTAAATGTGCAGAATCTTATTTATGAAAAGTGACTTTTGATTTTTCTTTTTCTTTTTTTTATACATAAGGTGCTTGACTTGCTTTACATGTAGAAAAATGTTTTTCTAACACACTTTGGGGACACACATATGCGACAACATGCGGTGCACTGTAGCAGACCTTTTTTATAATAAAAAAAATATTTATTTTTTTTTAAAAAATATTTTGTTATTTTTTAAAAAAAATATTTAGTTTTTCTGAGAAATAAAATTTTTGGTTAAGTATGTGTAAATATCTGATTAATCAGGTACAAATATCTCGTTAAATCAATTCATTATCTGGTTAATAGGTTTTTTGGTTAAGTATGTGCAAACATCTGGTTAATCAGGTACAAATATCTGGTTAATTTAGTTCATTATCTGGTTAATAGGTTTTTTTGAGAAATTAAATTTTTGGTGAAGTACGAGCAAATATCTGGTTAATCAGGACAAATATCTAGTTAATTTAGTTCATTATCCGTTTAATGGGTTTTTTCGAGAAATAAAATTTTTGGAGAAGTATGTGCAAATATATGATTAATCAGGTACAAATATCTTATAAACATATTTCTGTTATTTAAAACAGTGAAAAACATGGTGTTACAATATGTGTCTATGTGTGGCGACTCAAATAAAAGGAGTATGTTATTATGAGATATAAAATGAGTAAATCTCGATCTTTGAATCACACATGAATGATCAAGATTATAATATAAAGTCACGAGACCTTTTTAAGTGATCGTATACCATCAACTAATCATATTAACTATCTATTGCTGATCTCAACTTTACTGTATATCTACAGTAAAGTTGAGGTTTCAGCTTATAATTATTTTGGCTTTTATTTTTTATATTTGTTTTTTGATTTTATTAAATGTGCAAAATCTTATTTATGAAAAGTGAATTTTGATTTTTCTTTTTCTTTTTTTGATACATAAGATGCTTGACTTGCTTTACATGTAGAAAAAAGTTTTTCTAACACACTTTGATGACATGTGGTGCTGTATACTCTGCGACACTGTAGCAGACCTTTTTTTTTAATAAAAAAAGTACTTAGTTTTTTTAAAAAAATATTTTGTATTTTTTTTAAATATTTAGTTTTTTGAGAAATAAATTTTTTGGTGAAGTATGTATAAATATCTGGTTAATCAGGTACAAATATCTGGTTAATTCAGTTCATTATCTGGTTAATGGTTTTTTTGGTTAAGTATGTGCAAATATCTGGTTAACCAGGCAAAAGTATCTGGTCAATTCAGTTAATTATTTGGTTAATGAATTTTTTGGTTAAGTATGTGCAAATATCTAGTTAATCAGGTACAAATATCTGGTTAATTCAGTTCATTATCTGGTTAATTGGTTTTTTTGAGAAATAAAATTTTTGGTTAAGTATGTGCAAATATCTGGTTAATCAAGTACAAATATCTGGTTAATGGATTTTTTGGTTAAGTATGTGCAAATATCTGATTAATTCAGTTCATTATCTGGTTAATGATTTTTTTTGAGAAATAAATTTTTAAAAAAATCAAAATTTGTAAAAAAAAATTATAAGTCAAAATTTGAAAAAAAAAAATGCTACAGTGCCATTTGTTGTCCGTATTGTGTCACCAAAGTGTGTCACAATAAGACAACTGTTACATGTATCACGTGTCACTAACATTATATTAATTGCCATCATATTTTATCTTGCATATTTTTTTCACATCAACAATATTCACGCTAGCCGGTTCTTTCACATGCTTTATTTTTATCTTGCATATTTTTTTTGTTAATATTAGTATATTAATTTATATACTCCAATAAAAAAATATTATATTAAAAAAATTAAAAAAAATACTCCCTCCCTACTCAATTAAGCAAAATTAACAAACTTCATATTTATTAACGAAGTTAGTTGATTTAGTTTAATTGTTTTGATTTATGTAAAAAGTGAGTTACAATTACTAAACTACCTTACTTATAACAATCATCTAATTTAGCTCTTGGGAGTGTGCATTGCTTTTGAAAAAATAAAAGGAGATTAATTAGCTAAGGGCATTTTTGGAACACTACATTAAATAGAGTTGAATTAGTTGGATTTTGCTTTTATATTTGAATCCACCAAATATAGGTATTTTTTGTTTATAATTGAGTCAGGAGGGAGTATTATTTAATTAATGTCGGTTCAATTACGGTTAGACCATTGAACCTTGAACCCAGGGGTGTAAGACCCGAACCAATAACTTGATGAATCCGAAAAGAAAAATACTAAGAACACGCTCTTTATCACACCTCTCTTCAACATAATATTTATTATTGGGTGAATCACATATGAGACCCTCCAAAACACATGGTCCCACATGAAATTTGCCAAATAATAGAGAGTGTGTTAAGGGGAGTGTGATTAAGAGTGTGATGTTAGTATTGCTCATCCAAAAGTATAAACCAATTAAATTGGTTTTATTTTTTTGGTATTCGGGTCCGAACCAAACAACCCTAATGGTTATTGGTTCGATTTTCGAGTCCACGAATTCTGAAACCGAACAAAACGAACCAATTGCTTTATTTTAATGTTTATTATATTTATATATTTATATATTTATATATTTATATATATATTTAATATTTATATATATTTTGAAATCTAATATATTTTAAAATCAATAAGTGAATTGAAAAAGTATTGATTAAAATAAATAAATTAATGAGTACCAAAAAAAAATAAGTAAATTAATATTTTAAGCAAAAGTAAATTTAAGTGAAAATAAAAAGTATAATAAAATGAGTTTCTCAAGCGTTGATTATTGTATGTACCATTGGAGTAAAAAATGGATGGATTGCTTAAATGTGACATGACACGGTAGGGTCCACTTAAAAGTAATATAAGAAAACAAAGTAGGTTGCTTAAAACATTTAGTATTGGAGATGCTCTTAGGATGTGGTAGAGGAGGAAATAGGGTCATAGTAGGAGAGTATAAGAGGTGAGAAAAAGCAACCATCATTTCTCTCAGTTTTCTTTCTACACCTCTCATTTCTCCATATTGTTCGGCAAATAAATGAAAGAAAGAAGAAGTAATCATCATTTCCCTTCAACTCTCAATGGGAAATGATAATGCCAAAGAAGACGGAGCCATGACCAGCGGCTGAGGATACGATTAACAAACATATGCAGCTAAACATACGACGGGTATCATATTTATTACATCTTGATCGATTATTAAAAAAAATGATTCTTTCTTAACTACAATGAAAAAATTTACCCTAAATGTTTGATTTTTTATAATGTAAAAATTGTAGACTAATTTTGCATTAGTATTAATTCTTTGAAAAGCTAAAGATAACCCAAACTTTATTTGTAGGTGTTATTGGTTGCTTGATAAGTATGGATATATCAATAGTTAAATCTATTTGCTTGTATGTTTTAAAGTAGTATATATTTATTAGTGTAAAAGTTTTTAAACTATTATTCATTAATATTTTGATATGTGTGCTTTTATTTTAATAATATAAATAAATAACTATAATGTAAATTTGTCAAAATAATATTGAATATCAGTATACAAAATCTTTACTTTGATAATACATACAAATTTAATTTATAAAATATAATTTAAATATATTCTAAAATATAAAAAACAATTACAATTAATAATTTAATTACATGTTATAATAATTTATGACCCGTGCGTTTCACACGGGTTAACAATACTAGTTAACTTCTACTGTTTATATATATATATATATATAGTTTATAGACTAACTTTCAGCCAACTTTAGAAATTTGAGTCACTCATTAAATTTATTAGATATTTAGATTTACCTTTATGTCCATTGTTCATTGACTTTATTCTCATACATATGCAGAAATAGAATTAAAATATTTTTACACTCAACACAGGAAATGTGATTTTTAATTAGTGATCGAAATTTAGTGACAAATATAAAATTTGTGTGTATGTATGAGATCATATCTAGTGGGAAAAAATATATATTTTAAGAATGTAAAAACAATGAATCTTGATCCGGAAATCTTTGAGTAAAGACTCAAATTGGTCAGTAAAATTTTTTGAGGAATCACTTTTGATCCCCAAAAAAATAAATTAACTAAAATAGTCCATGAAATTTACAAGCGCAGGACAAGTTATTCCCTCTATCCACTTAGCTCTATTAACTTAAATTAGTTACCCAAATTTGTCCCTCAGATTTAGTTCATGACTCAAATAAACATTGCGTGTAATGCATGCACCAAAATGCAACACGACCCAAATTTCACCAAAATTTTCAAATAACAGTGTTGTTTGTATGTAATCCCAATACTTGTGGCAGTTCTAACTTCCTACAACCGGCCATATCCGATGGTTATAAGTTGTATGGCTGAATTTTTTTTTTTTTAACCAAAAGAATATTATTAATTTGGGTACAAGAAATACTCCAAACCATAAACAGATGAAGAAAGTGTTCCACGCCACGCAAACCCCTGCCAATGAAACTACAACCCTCTAAAACATGAATTACATAAACAGATGCCAAACACAAAAGCAAGAAGTCACCCCCTGATACTAAAAGCACCTACAACGCACATACTCCCACCAAACTATTAAGGATCAACGTTATGACTAAGTTTTTATCCTTGTAAGTTTTGTCCGAAGTTTTTTTTTTCAATTTTTTTTTTGTCTTTTTAAAATAATTCAGAGGCCGTGTCTTTTTTGTTTTTCATTACCATAAAAAAAAATACAAGATAATATTTGTTGGCAACAAACTTGATAGTGGAATTGATAATGTTGGTGTGTGAATGGAACTGTGTTTTTCTGTGTGAATTAACTGTTCAGGCAGAAAAAACAAAGTGAGAATCCTAAGTACTATAAAGTCAAGGAAGTCTATGGGAATGGACCACATACCCAGAAAGGCACCGAACGTGGAGACCAGATCAACGTGCATGCTGCTCATTGTTGTTGATTTGTTGTCACAGCCCACGAGTTGGTGGGTTCTGTTTTGGCCTTTTGGGATCATAAAATGGGAAACAGTTTCGGAACTAAGAGTGTTTAAGAGTTGCATGATTTAATAAGCAATTGTCTCTTACACAGTTACATCATTGAAGTGAATTTATATGGACATGAATTATTTATAAGAGTTGCTTTTATGAGCAATAAATTCTTATATAAGAACCCTCAATATAAAAATGAAGAAAAAAATTGAGAATTGCATTGGATACCTTACTCTGAAGAATTAAAATAACAATGAATAAAGATGTAAGTAACTTGTGACGTCCATAAAAGAAAAAAAAAAAGAAAAAAAGAAAAAGACTAAAATGCACTTTTTCTCTTTGATTTATCACTTTAACGAAATTCTTCACTTTAATTTTTTTTAACTAATTTATTCCTTACAGATTTCAATCTTGTGATATTTTTCGTGCTAAACAGGACTGAAAAGCCCAAAAAAACAAAAGAAACTTACAGCAAAGGAAAATCACTGAGATACGAGGTCCCTACTAAATCACCTAAACCAAAATTCATCAAATCTTCAAAAGGAGTAGACACCTCATGGAAGCGTAGCCTTCTGGCCGGAAAATTATGATGTTAGAAGACTGATGTACGAAGCCTACGGTGGAAAACATTTTGACATGTGGCAACTGAAAATATATATTAAAATAATTAAATAACATTTAAATATTATAATGAAAGTTTATTTTATTATAACACAAATATTTTGTAATCCTTTCCCACAAAGTTTTACAAAGGTGATAGTCAATATCCACCGTATTAGTATCTGTTTGGTTAAGATTGTTCTCAATACAAACGGTAATTTTTTTTAGTTTGAGATTACTGTTTATGTATTCGGATACTAGTCATGAGTTTGTTTATGAAACTATGTTGTAAATAATTAATTCCTGGTGGGTCAAAACTGAGTTTTATGGAAGCAAAAAATTCTAGCTTTTTCGTTGAAAATAATTGATTATAGATATAGGACCCATAAAATTCTACATATTTACACTACAAAAGTGATTTTACTTTATCATCCAAACAAAATCAATTATTCTAAACCCACTTTTAAAATATTGTTATCAAACACAATCAATATTTTTAACCTTAATTTTTTTCAAAATCAATTTTTTCAAAATCAATTCTATCAAAATCTAAAACAAACGCACGTTACTCTCAACGCTTGCATGAATAAAAGGAGGAGGGTCAATTCCATTCCCTGGTTGCAGATTGGACGACCATGGTCAGACGAGGTTGATGCCATTAAGACAGAGGTCTTTTCCCACTTCAAGGGTCAATTTAATGAAGATGTGTGGTCAAGGCTAAAGCTAGATGGAATTCATTTCTAGAGAATCTCATAGGAAGAGAGTAGTATGTTGACATCCGTTTTCTCCGAGGAGGAAATTGAGAAAGTTGTGTGGAATTGTAATAGCAACAAAAGCCTCGGGTCGGATGGATTTAACTTTCTGTTCATAAAAAACTTTTGGCAGGTCTTGACAAAGAACTTTTGCAATTCGATAGGCATGGCAAGTTAGCTAGAGGATCTAACGCCTCTTTTATTACTCTCATACCAAAGATGGATAACCCTTCAAAATTGGGGGACTTCAAACCTATTTCACTCATTGGGTGTATCTACAAAGTCCTTGCAAAGTCGTTGGTGGGTAGATTGAGCAAAGTAATGAATTCTATCATTTCATAAAATCAATCTGCTTTTATGAGAAGTGGAAACATTCTTGATAGGGTTGTGGTCATTAATGAATTGCTTGACTATGCGAAGAGAAATGGGGAATCGTAGTTGTTGTTTAAGATGGACTTCGAAAAAAGCATACGACTCTGACAACTGGGAAATCCTTGATTACATGTTTGGCAGGATGAGTTTTGATGAGAGGTGGAGAGGTTGGATAAAAGAGTGCTTGGCATATGCTTCCATGTTAGAACTGGTTAACGGAAGCCCGACAGGTGAATTTGGTGTTTCAAGAGGCATTAGGCAAGGTGATTCGATGGCACCGTTCCTTTTCTTGATCGTTGCGGAAGGTCTTAGTGGCATGTTAGAAATGTGGTTGAAAGAAATCTATTCAAAGATTAATACAAAACACATTCACTCTGAAATGCATTCTTAGATCCTTTGAGTTGGCTTCCGGCTTGAAAGTTAACTTTCACGAGAGCCGTGTTGTGGGTGTTAGGGCGGACATGAAGATTATTAGGAGGGCAGCGATGTTACTTAACTGTAAGGTGGGGAGGACTTTGTTCAAATTATTGGGAGTTCCGGTTGGCGCAAATCCAAGGAAATCAGCGACTTGGGACCCGATGATTCAGTCAGTGAGAGGAGATTAGCAGGTTGGAGGAACAAAAATCTTTCTTTTGGTGGTCGAATCGTCTTGATAAATGTGGTTCTTTTACCAGTGTACTTCCTCTCTTTTTTATAAAGCCCCAAAGAAGGTAATACATGCTTTAACTAAACTCCAGCGAGATTTCCTTTGGGGGTGATGAGGAGTGTAGAAAAATTGCTTGGGTGAAGTGGGGAACTGTGTGTAGGCCTAGGGAAGAGAGTGTAGAAAAATTGCTTGGGTGAAGTGGGGAACTGTGTGTAGGCCTAGGGAAGAGGGTGGGTTAAGGATAAAAAATCTATAAAGCTTCAACTTGGCTTTATTAGGTAAGTGGAAATGGAGGATGTTTTCTGAAAGGGGTGGTTTGTGGAGAAAGGTGATTGGGTTGAGGTATGAGAGACAGGATATGATAAGCTATCATATCCTGTCTGAAACTATTGTTTGGTGAGCCAGCAGGATAGGATAAACCAATCCTGTCTCTTATCCTATCATGTCCATCTAGTTAAAATTCTATCATGAGGAGGGAGCTGGGTTAGAACTCGACAAGATAGGATAAGGTGATTTAAAGTATAATAAAGTATAAAAAAAAATATACATAAAATAATTAAAGTATAATAAATTATAATATGGTTACCGAAAAAGGTATAATAAAACATAAAATAATAAAAATATTAATAATTAATTTTAAAAATTATTATTTCTTCTCACAAGGCTAATTTTGTTACTTTATATTATTTTTAAAAACTGAAAAATAAATAAATATATTCTAATAATTTAACTATATGTAAAGTAAAAACTAAAAATGAATATTTAAAATTATAAAAAAATTCATTTAAGTTAAACAATATTTTAAATTTTTAAATATTATATGTAATTTTATCACAAGGACAATTTTGTCTTTTTATATAATCTTAAAAAATGAAAATTATAAAAAAAACTAAAATCTAATAAAATATGAAAACATTCCGAACAAGAACGAAAAAATTTTAAAATTCATGCTAAAATTACAATGCTAACCAATTGGTTATCTGGTGGACACCAAACGTCGGATATGATAACAGTTTATCCTGCTCATATCCTATCCTACTCCTATCCTGCTCCTTTATCCTATCCGCCTTTATCCTATCTTGACCACCAAATGAGCCCTTAATGTTATGGGTGCAAGCACCGTGTTGGGTGAGGGATCTATTTGGTGGAGGGATATTGGGAGGTTAGAGTCTTCTCTGATTGCCCTAGACTAGGGTGGTTCTCTGGGGCTCTAAAAAGAAGTATAGGGTGTGGGAGAGATGTTCTTTTTTGGAAGGAGGATTGGGTAGGAAATGGTTGTCTGGGGAATTCTTTCAGCAAGTTATTCCATGTGCCAGATCTAAAGGATGCTACAGTCGCAGAAACGGGATCTTGGAACGACGAGGTCTGGAGGAGGAACCTTTTTGTATTGGAGTGTGAGGTCCAAAATGTAAGACTAAGTCCTCATTCATGTTGTGATGTATGACAAACAAAGTATATTTTGCATAAGATTTTTGATTTTAACTATATACTTATTATGTGTTAAGTTGCATGCAAGATCACTCATGAAAAAGGAAAATCATGGATCAAAGGATGGAAGACCAAGGACACAAAACAATGGACAAGGACTAAAGCATCAAGTAATGAAGATCTCATACTTTAGATGCTATTGTAAAAATAGCACATTTGATTTCTTAGGTGAAACACTTAAATTTAAGAAGAAACTAAATTTTATAAAGGATAAACAAAATAGTTTTTCAAAAGAAAGGTTTTTCAAAAAGTGATTAATTGATAAAGAAATAAAGCTTGTTGTACACATGTGTATGTAAAGCTAAATTTCAAATTTTAGAAAGAACCTTTCTGTACACAGGCATCATACACATGTGTATGAAAAGTTGGGTTTTAAAAACAAAAGAAAATTTGCCTGTACAATTGTGTTGTACACCTGTGTACAAGAATACATGCTCTCGGGTTCAAAGTTGAAAGGCTGTACACATGTGTTGTACACCTGTGTATACAAAAGTGAGCTCTCGGGTCTGTAACTAAAATTCGTACACATGCATTGTACACATGTGTATCAGTGTATTGTTTTGAAAAATATGACAATACACAGATGTACAAAAATGATACACCCGTGTATTGAACATTCTGGGTTGATGGTCTATTATACATCTGTGTACGCAAGGTATACACATGTGTATTAAAGCACAACGCAAGAAATACACATGTGTACAAAAGAAGCTAATCTGTGTATACGTTTGGAAAAGGTGAAAACTTGGTTTAATACACAGATGTACAAAATATCTAATCTGTGTACAAGCTTTGAAAATGTCTGAAAAATTCGAATACACAGATGTAGTATACAGACTATTCTGTTACAACTTTTCAAACTGATTTGTAATCACTTGTGTCGCGACCGTCCCGTCCGGGAGCCGCGAAAAAGATGGGTAAAAAACAGAGGAGTCGCCACTAAAATTTTTATTGGGAAAATCTTAGAAAACCCAATTATTTAAAGGTAAACTGGTCTTTTAAAAAAGAGAGATATGAGTCCGGGAGTCGGTTACGAGTAGGGAAGGTATTAGCACCCCACATCGCCCGTTTAAAAAAACGGTACCTCAAGTTAGTTGTGCAAAAACATTTTAATAACCTTTTAAATATTTATTCTACCCAAAAATTATTTACAAGAAAGTGTTATTTTTTTATTTTTAATATTTTAAATATTTTATTAATTTTTTACGTTTTTTTTTTAAATTATTGTTTATAAAAACTAAATGAGGTTGAACATGGCACATGAGTCCACAGGGCAACCTCAAATCTAAGGGACTGAACATGGCACCGTGTCCATAGAGCATCCCTAAAAATAGAAAAGTTTAAATATTTTTGATTAATTATTTTAACATAAAAGAGACACACAAAAAAAAGGAAAATTTAGTTTTGGCCCGACAAGATGATTTATCTTGCTCCTACGTATTCCCGGGTGCGATGGGAAACTCAAAGCCACGTAGTTCTTTTGTCATTTTCTGAAGCGCCCGGAGGGTATTCCCTTCTTTGGATGAAACATTTGATGTCATGGTACCACGGTTTTTGATCAGACTCTTCCTCTATCACTTGACAATATGCAGGATGACCACGACTTTCCATTTTGATGAGTGGTAGGTTCCTCTCGTCACTTACTTTGAACATTGAGGACAAGGTAGACAGTAGCGTCAACTAATCGGTTATCTTCTCGGGGAATATGATGAAACGTGACTTCGTCAAACTGCTCAATCAAACCTTTGATGTAATCATGGTACGGAATTAACTTGGCATCTCGGGTTTCCCATTCCCCTCTTAACTGGTGGATGACTAGTGCAGAGTCCCCATATACCTCCAGTATCCTTGCTTTTGCCTCTATTGCTGCCAAAATCCCTAGTGCACAAGCTTCGTATTCGGCTATATTGTTTGTACAATCAAAGCAGAGCCTCGCAGTGACAGGGAAATAATCATTTTCTGGTGAGATTAAAATTGCCCCGATTCCGTGCCCCAATGCGTTAGAAGCTCCGTCAAATAACAAGGTCCATTTTTCTTTTTCTGGTGATTGCTCGCGATCAAACAGAGCCATTATATCTTCATCTGGAAAATCACATTGCATCGATCCATAATCTTCTACCGGCTGATTGGCTAGATATTCTGCAAGAGCACTCCCTTTTATTGCTTTTTGGGTGACATAGGCAATGTCATATTCTGATAGCAGAACTTGCCAGCGAGCAATTCTTCCAGTCAGAGCAGGCTTATCAAAGATATACTTGATTGGATCCATTTTGGACACCAACCAGGTAGTATAACACAACATGTAATGCCTCAAACGGCGAGCCGCCCATGGTAAAGCACAGCAAGTGCGTTCTAGCAGTGAGTAGTTGGCTTCACAACTGGTGAACTTCTTGCTTAGATAATAGATGGCATGTTCCTTTCTTCCCGACTCATCGTGCTGCCCCAGTACGCAACCCATAGATCCATCTAGCACAGTCAAATACATGATGAGAGGTCTTCCCGGCACTGGGGGAACCAAAACTGGAGGCTCTTGTAGGTATTGTTTGATCTTCTCAAAGGCGTTTTGACAATCTTCATTCCATGTCACGGCTTGATTTTTGCGCAGCAATTTAAAGATTGGTTCACATGTCGCGGTTAGTTGGGAGATGAACCGGGCAATGTAGTTCAATCTTCCTAAAAACCCACGAACTTCCTTCTCCGTTCGAGGTGCTGGCATGTCGATGATTGCTCGAACCTTTTCAGGATCAACCTCTATTCCTCTTTGACTAACGATGAACCCCAGAAGCTTTCCTGATTTCACTCCAAATGTGCATTTGGATGGATTCAGTCGGAGCTTAAACTTTCTTAACCGCTTAAAGAGTTTTTGCAGATTATCAACATGGTCATCTTCGGATCTGGACTTGGCGATCATGTCATCTACGTAAACTTCTATCTCCTTATGCATCATATCATGGAATAAAGCCACCATAGCCCGCTGATATGTTGCCCCAGCATTTTTCAAGTCAAAGGGCATAACCTTATAGCAAAAGGTTCCCCACAAAGTGACAAATGTAGTTTTCTCCATATCCTCAGGTGCCATCTTGATCTGATTATATCCTGAGAAACCATCCATGAAAGAGAATAATGCATGTTGAGCAGTATTATCTACAAGAACATCAATGTGAGGCAAAGGAAAGTCATATTTTGGGCTAGCTCTGTTCAGATCTCGATAGTCAACACACATTCGAACTTTTCCATCTTTCTTGGGAACAGGAATGATGTTAGCAACCCATTGAGGGTACTTTACAACTTCTAGGAAACCTGCATCCAGTTGTTTCTTGACCTCCTCCTTGATCTTTAAGGACATTTCCGCTTTCATCCTTCGTAGCTTCTGCTTTATTGGAGGACACTCCGGCTTTAATGGCAATTTGTGTTCTGCTACACTGGGGTCTAACCCTGGCATGTCTTGGTATGACCATGCGAAGACATCTTTATAATCCGTCAACAACCTAATCAATCTGTTCCGCTCCTTTTCTTTCAGGGAAAGGCCAATCTTGACCTCTTTTATATCATCTTTGGTTCCCAAATTGATTAGTTCACTCGGCTCTTCATGGGGCCGGATTTCCCTGGCTTCTTGTTCTACCAATCTCAAAAGTTCAAGGGGAACTTCCCCGTCATCATCAACAACCTCCTCAGCATGATCAACGGAATAGTCAAAATTGTATGATGGGTTACTAACACTGTCGTTTTCAAGAGAGTCACTTTTAGATCTGCATTTTGGTAATTATCAGGGAAAGATGAATGAATAAAGGTTAAAGACGAGAGACTGCATTTATTAGTGAGGGATGGTGAACAAAAACGAAAGTAAAAAAAAGATAACAAGACAAAGATACTGAATGCATGCATTTATTGATAAGTCATACTGAAACAGAAACAAGTAAGCCCATTACAACAAAACTCCTAAAGCCTTGGGCAGAGCTAAAGGATAAGCATTACAGAATTACTTTGAAAAGGACCCTATGGTCTTGGGGAACTCAATGATCTCCCAATTGTTGAGCTCTGTATCCGGAGAGCATGGATACACCAGATTGATACCACGATCGGCAGGATAATCATCTTCAATAGCTGCTGCTTGGTCCAGGAATGCAAACCCTACGCTTCGGAAGCTCTGTCGAATGTCACAGATGGGAACCCTTTCAGCCTCGCATTCACGATTTTCCAGCCGAGCCAACCTCTTTCTTTTCTTCTCTTCTATCACCCTCATCTTGTCGGCCTTAGTGGGTTTGTATCCCAACCCAAACCTATCCCTGTTCTCAGTGAGCATGAGGATGTCAGCGACACCTTGGCTATTATTCCCCAGACCGATTCCAGGTTGGTATCCTCCTTGAAGCATAACCTTGGCCATCATGATGGATGCTTTGGATGACCGAGGTTTCAAGAGTGGAGCTCCCTCCCCAACATAAGTGGCATTGGCAATTTCAAGTGATTGGAAGGCGGACTCGAGAGCTTCCTCGGCAGCTTCAATATAAGGGGTTGTTGATGGCTTGCTTACTAACAGATCCTCCTCTCCAGAGACAATTATCGCCTTACAATCAACAATGAACTTCACCTTCGGTGCAATGTGGAAGGTACAGCTCCGCATTTAATGGATCCATGGTCGCCCTAGGAGACAATCGTATGTTGGTGTGATGTCCATTACTTGGAAAAGTACTTCAAAGGTGCAGGGGCCAATCTGAATGGGCAATTCAATTTCTCCCATGACTTCCCTTCGGTGCCGTCGAAAGCTCTTACAATCATTGTGCTTGGCTTCATATGAGTTCCGTCGAAAGGCAACTTCGCCGGTGTTGACTTTGGCATTACATTCAAAGAAGAGCCATTATCAATGAGAACCCTGGCCATGACATGGTCTCGGCACTTCACGAAAATGTGCAAGGCCTTGTTGTGCCCCATACCTTCTACCTGGTATTTCATCATCGGTGAAAGTGACATAATTATCAAGAACTATGTTACCTACAATGTTATCGAGCTTATCAACTGTGATGTCATGGGAGACATGCGCTTGATTCAACACCTTCATCAGTACTCTTCTGTGTGGCTCTGAGTTCATTAATAGAGACAAAAGAGATATCCGAGCCGGAGTCCGATTTAACTGATCCACAACCCTATATTCACTCTGCTTGATGAACTTCAAGAATTCGCCTACCTCCTCATCAGATACACCCTTTTTATTCTCACCCCCGTTTGCTTCCTTGTCATCTAGGATTTCTTCCACCTTCTCTTTCCCTTTGTGATCCTTTCCTTCCTTTTCTATTTCCCCCTTTCGCAATACCTCTGGAGTGTAAATGCGACCACTCCTAGTCATTCCGCCAATTCCTGAAATGTTGGTAACCACAAGTAGTCCCGTTGGAAGGATTGGGTTGGACTCGCATCTCATATTTCCATGGTACCGCTTTGGTGTCCTTGTAAGGGAAAGGACTTGGAACTCGGATGACGATTGGTGTTGGCCCACTTGGAATCGGCAAAGGTTTCTTCTCGGTATAGTATATCACCACTTGGTTTCGGAGTGACTTGCTCAGAACTGGCCGAGAATTAACCACAACAAGAAAAGGGGTTATCTTAATTGGGGTTGGGGAAGTTGTAGATTCAGCAACCATATTAATGGCACATTCATTTGATCCACAACCAATTAAGATAATCTTCATATCCATTAATCTTTGCCGACGACTCGCGAAACTCTGAACAGTTTTCAATCGAATGCCCCATGTTTCCATCAAAGTCACACCTTATCTCTCCATCGAGAGCTTTTTCTTCCGTGGCCGGGATTTGGATCAATCCACATTTGCACATCTCTCTAAAAACAACTCTCATAGGAGTCCTAACATCGGCCACTTTACTCTTTAGAGTCTGTTCCAAGAAGCTCTCAATGGCATTGACCCCCGAACTCCCATGATTTGGCATAGGACCCTGTGCCACATTTGGAGCATCCTTCTGAAAGCTCAACCATTTGGCATTAATCAGGTCTTGGACCTTAAACTTCAAAGCTCTACAACTCTCGGTGGAATGCCCTGTGGCCCCATCGTGATATTCACATTGAGCATTTGGGTCGTACCACTTTGGATAAGGAGGGTCTAGTGGTCTTGTCGGGATAGGAGTTAGCACGGATTTGCTCACAAGTTGGCGGAATAGTTCGGTGTAGGTCATGGGTATTGGGTCAAAACGCACTGGCTTTCTTTCTGGGTTATATGGTGGTCTTGCTTGGCTGGTGTTTGGGTTTGGATTTGGAGGCTGGACGATTTGAGGTGGCATGGTGGGGTGTGTTTGAGGCTGAGAAGGGTATGATGGTCGGTAGGGAGCCATTTGTTGAGGGTTTCGAAATTGCGAGGTTGCAACGATGTATGGCTGGTTGGCTTGGTGATATGGAGGTGGTTGGTAATATGGGGCGTATTGGGCATGGAAGGCGGGTGTTTGGTTTGGTCTCCATTGGTTCGGTTTCTTCTGTTCCAAGGTTACTGCATGTGCCTCTCCTTCCTTCTTTTTCACGAATGGGGTTTTCTTTGGGCCGTTCCCTACTGAAGTCTCAACGATCTTGCCATTCCTCATTCCACTTTCAATTCTCTCGCCGATGATGACCATGTCAGAAAAATTTGATGACACACTCCCAATCATCCTATCATAGAAAGACGACTGGAGTGTATCAATGAACATTGCTACGATTTCCTTCTCAGCTAAGGGAGGCTCCACCTGAGCAGCCAGCTTCCCTCCATCGTTGCGCGTATTCTTTGAAAGTCTCTACATCCCTTTTTGACATATTTTGGAGCTGCATCCTATCGGGAGCCATGTCAACATTGTACTTGTATCTTTTCAGGAATGCATCTGCTAGATCTTTGAAGGATCGGATGTGTGCCCGCTCGAGATGCGTATACCAATTTGAAGCTGCCCAGGTCAAGCTGTCTTGGAAGAAGTGAATCAAGAGTTTATCATCTCGGGCATGTGACGCCATCTTCCTAACATACATGGTCAAATGGTTCTTGGGACAAGTGGTTCCCGGTATTTGTCAAAATCGGGCACCTTAAATTTCGGCGGAATTACAACATTTGGCACCGACGCAGTTCCGAGGCATCCCGAAGACCATAACTATTTACCCCTTCAATGGCCCGCAATCTTTCCTCTAGTACTTCCAGCTTTTCTTTAGACTGGGAATCTCCCCCCGACTGATTCACCGGAGCTTCTCCGTACATATTATGGGGAAATGAATATGGCATGGAGGAGGAACCAAAGTTTGGCATCATTTGAGCCCCCTGGGGTCCATAATGTAGGGTGTATTGTGGGGGCCTTGGATTGACAGTAGGTGTCACTATCGGGGTGTTACCATCTGTAGAGTTGACATTCTGTGCTTGCGGTATTTCGACAGTATTGGTGGGGATTTGTGCTTGAGTGATGTGTTCGGAGTTCTGAATACCATCTTGTGGACTGGGGGCTGTTGGTGGTACAAACCCACGAGGCAAACCGTATGGGGGATTGTTCGAGTCAAATGGAAAATGAGTTGGGTTGAGAGGCATCATGGCCCCTGGTTGGTTGAAGCCTTGAATAGGAATCTGAGAAAAACCGGGCGGGATGAGAGGTGTGGCTGGCTGTCCTTCGTTCGAGGCTGGAGGGTTCTCCTCTGTGTTCTTCTCCTTTTGCATTTCTTGTAGGATCTCCATCATCTTAGCCATCTGATCTTTGATTTGACTGACTTCATCCCTGATCACTTGAACTTCTTCTAGTTCATCCGCCATGGCTCTTGCCTGTGATCGAGTGCGATAAGGGTGTCTTGGAGCAATTGTTCAAAAAACCACACTATTTTATTTAATAAAAGAAATAATAAATGAATAAAATCAAAAGAAAGAGCATAAACTAATTAAACTTCATTTTTGATAGGAAGACCGTCGCATATACTTATAGCAAGAATACTCATCCTGCAATCAAATCTAGTGGTATAATTCCCTCTAGCTTGACTGCAGTTGATGTCGAGTCCAAGGGAGAATTCACTCCTCGATAGACCACATCTTGTACTAGCAATGTCATTGTTTGATGATACCCATATTTTTACGCGGAAAACACATCGTTTTTAGGGTAAAAATATAGTTGATGAAGTATCTAAGGGATAATTCACTCCTCGACAGATATCATCTGGAAAAAGAGAGAGCATTCCACAAAAAATTGATGAAAACTTCTATTTCATTGGATGGATGTTGCAATACAAACATGAGTCTTTGGTCAACTAGAAAAACAATACATCGAGAGTTTTCATATTTCTAGCCCATCTTTGGGGACCTCAAAATACTATGCCAAGAGCTTCATCTTCTTTTTCCTGAATCTCTTTGCAAGCTTCCCAAAATGCTTGAAGAACTCAGTCACCTCCGGTGGTATTTGGAGGAAAGGGTTCTTGTAGACCTGAATTGATACTTCTTCAAATCGATCCACCAACTGGGAAGTATGATATTGAATTCTACCAATCATGTCTTCATATTTTCTTCTCCATGCTTCCCTTTCATAGATCACATCCCTTACAACCAATTTCCATCCCTTTACCCATTCTGCGTGACGTTGAGCTTCTCCTCTTTCATTTTCTTGCATTTTGGTCCTGAGCCAATTTTCCCTTTCATTAGCTTCTATTAATAATTGACGATATCTGGCAGCTTCGTTCCATCCTCGATCAGAGTAAAGTTCGGTCTGGGCCAAGGATTCTTGTAGAGATCCAACTCTCTCCTTTAGTATCTGTATTGTTTCAACATGAACCCCTACGTCCCACTCAAGCTCTTCTTTCTTCTTTATAATTCTGACTAGCGTGTTTTCTTGACACTCCACCTTTGCTTGCAACTCTTGGATCACTGCTTCTTTCTCTTTTCTTGCCCTTTTCATGCGACTTGGGGCTTCGTAGGAATCGGCACATTCACTTCTCAAATTCTCGATCTGTAAATTCAGTTTTTGCACCTGGCTTTGGAGCTTGATGATAGTTACTTCGCAACTTGGTTCTTTTCATCCAAAACCCCCATCCGAGCTTTTAGAATTTCAATTTTTTCCAGCATTTGATCTTCTCAGAAGAGGATTGTTTTCGGACCTTTGGTGGGGGGTTCCGGTTTTGAAGGACACCCCCTTCTTGCCTCTCTCCATGCTTCATATCTTTTTGTTCGAGCTATGATCCGCCTTCCTAACTCATCACGCCCTTTTATGTGAATATTGTTCCATGCTGACCTTATTGCCATTGTCGACTCTTGATGCTTTCACATTCTTGATATAGGAAATATGCTCCACCCAGCAGCTCTTTTGGGGGTTCATCTTGTGTCCACCTGAGTTGGCACATTACTAGAGCTGGTGAATATGACACACATCCTCCTCGGGTCCCATCAATGGGACATTCGAGAAACCTCCACAACTGAATATAACGGAATCCCCATTGTACCATGGGCACATACATCTAAATGAACGTGAGTCGACCTGATCAAACTCTTGTTTCCATTCATATAGTTTGCGTGACTTTAGCGGCATGCGAATGAATCCTTTCAACGGGTCATCCATTCTATCAATTTTGTTTCCAGATACAAGTGAGTCATAATCCAAACATATAACATTGGTGCACAAAGACCGCAACTTTCCTTGTTGATTCCGATGACAAACTTGTAGTGAGAGAAAAGTCTCAACTAGGATAGCGGGGACTAAATTCACCCCATATTCCTCAACTCGTAGAAGACGTCCATGACTGATCGATCAATCACATCCGGAATAAAGGGAAAAAGCACCAGATCCGTAGATGAGGAGAGCCAACAACCTATTAAAAAGAACCCATCGTTGTTGTTGAGCCAACTCCCTAAGATAACCTTCCAAGAATCGCCTCTTCAAGCCCGTAGTGTTTCCTTTTTCCACTTTATCCAATTGTTCCGTTTAAGTTCCAACAGACTTGCTATCTTCCCATCTGCCACATATTGTCCATAATACAAATAGACACGTGATTCCTTTTGGATAGGCGGTCTCGAGCATGTAAGCATACTCCTCTATGGTGGGAGTTACATCTAGGTCGAGCAATTCAAAACATCTCAAAGCTGAGTTCCAATACGAGCGAATGCACTTAGAGCGGGGGCATCCACCTGAATACGTAATAGATCTAGTATCCTCCCATACTTGTTGTTAAAGTTCGAACGTGCCTTTTCTGACATTTGTTGACTAATTTCCCATAAGCTCTGAACATCATTGAGTGTCACGTCGATCTTGATGCTCTTCTTGGAACTGCTTGCATTGCTAGTACTCTTTCCGACGCTTGTTCCTTCCATTCTTTGCTATAAGATTAATACTAAGGTCTTCCTGTCAAGAAACACAAATAAAGAAAAAATTAGAAATAAAACACACGAAAAAATGCCCTACATGCTTCATGTTGCATGAACCCCAGTAGGGTTGGGAACCCTATGTCGGGTATGCTGTCAATGCACTACCTTCACTATGACACGCCGCTTATTAGAAGTGCAATAATATTCGAACATGTCATTCGGGCTTGGAGCGACGATGTGTCGCCCCCTTTTCCTTTTTTTTTTTTTTTTTTTTTTTAATGCTTCCATAACTGCTTTTGTATATTCTTGCAACCTTAGGGTAGAGAACTTTTGTATTTGTGTTGTTTGTTCCCTTTTGCAGGCTTGGGGTAGTTTTATTTTAGTAGGTTTTTGTGAAGGTTTGTGTGCTCCCATCACACACATCACTATCACAACTTTTTTTATTAAAAATAAAAAAATAACACTTTCTTGTAAATAATTTTTGGGTAGAATAAATATTTAAAAGATTATTAAAATGTTTTTGCACAACTAACTTGAGGTACCGTTTTTTTAAACAGGCGATGTGGGGTGCTAATACCTTCCCTACTCGTAACCGACTCCCGGACTCATATCTCTCTTTTTTAAAAGACCAGTTTACCTTTAAATAATTGGGTTTTCTAAGATTTTCCCAATAAAAATTTTAGTGGCGACTCCTCTGTTTTTTACCCATCTTTTTCGCGGCTCCCGGACGGGACGGTCGCGACAGCTGGCGACTCCGCTGGGGATGAAGTGGGGGTGGCGCCGGATTTGAGAGGGGGAGGAGGAAGATGAAGTTACAGTGGAGAAGGAGAGTGGTGCGGGTGTGGCTCTTTTTCTGTTTTTTTGTGTTTTGTTGTTGTAGGTTTTGTTGAAGAAGATGAAGAATGAGAGGAAGGAGATGATGCAGGGAGAAACAGGGAACGAAAGAAGGAAATAAAGAGGTTTTTTCGATCTTTTCCTCTTGGTATCAGAGAGTATTTTTTGGCTGTCTTCCTCCTTCAGATTTTTTTGTGTCTTTTTCCCCCTCTTTCCGATTTTTCTCCCTGTGTTCCTGTTGTCTCTGTTGGGTCCTTTTTATAGAAGAAGATGAACTCTTCTCAATGTCATTGGGACCTTGCAAGCTTGAGTGTTGCAGAGGTTACCATGCTCAGGTCCCTTTCCATTCCCATTTATGTTTCTTCTTCCTCTGATCTAGGCAGATGCTTTTCCCCAAGTTCTGAAAATTAACTAAAAATGGAGATTGATTACTTGAGCTTTGGGGGAGATTTTGAGATTTGCAGCTGCTCTTGAGCAGCCCCCATCTGAGTGTTGCTTCATTCAAGAAGGCTTGGGAGTATGTTGGGTTAAGAGGAAGGCTGAGGGGGAATGACCAAAATTGAAGAAAAAGCAGGGTATTGGTGATAAGAGCTATTGGACATTGCACACTGACATAGAGGACTCAAGAAACCTTCTTTTCTTTAGCTGTCGCGACCGTCCCGTCCGGGAGCCGCGAAAAAGATGGGTAAAAAACAGAGGAGTCGCCACTAAAATTTTTATTGGGAAAATCTTAGAAAACCCAATTATTTAAAGGTAAACTGGTCTTTTAAAAAAGAGAGATATGAGTCCGGGAGTCGGTTATGAGTAGGGAAGGTATTAGCACCCCACATCGCCCGTTTAAAAAAACGGTACCTCAAGTTAGTTGTGCAAAAACATTTTAATAACCTTTTAAATATTTATTCTACCCAAAAATTATTTACAAGAAAGTGTTATTTTTTTATTTTTAATATTTTAAATATTTTATTAATTTTTTACGTTTTTTTTTTTTAAATTATTGTTTATAAAAACTAAATGAGGTTGAACATGGCACATGAGTCCACAGGGCAACCTCAAATCTAAGGGACTGAACATGGCACCGTGTCCATAGAGCATCCCTAAAAATAGAAAAGTTTAAATATTTTTGATTAATTATTTTAACATAAAAGAGACACACAAAAAAAAGGAAAATTTAGTTTTGGCCCGACAAGATGATTTATCTTGCTCCTACGTATTCCCGGGTGCGATGGGAAACTCAAAGCCACGTAGTTCTTTTGAAAAGATTTTTTTTTTTTTTTAAAATGATACATAATATGATTTATAATTTAAAACACACAATATGTCAATATTAAAATCGAACATACAGAAGTAAAATGATGCGTAGTTTTTATTCTTGTTACCGTCTTTGACTTAGGCAGTGGGGGTTTGAAAAAGTTGAAACCATATCATGGGTATATATAGGGGAGCACGTGACCCCATAAAGCATCCATTCCCATTCAATTAGCAATAGAAAGTGACAATGAGAAGAGCTATATCCAACCTTCACGCTACCACCAGTGCCAAGCTTTTCTGCTGAAACGAAACACAGACGATAGAGGAGCAAGAGGCGTAGCGGCGGTTGAGGCGTCCGACGCGGTGGAGAACGGTCGGACGGTGCTGGTCCGGTCCAGACGCGACGGAGGCACGGAGGATGGAGGAGAAGCAGGGGCGGTGGTGGTTCGCGTGTGGCTCGCAGGGGCAGATCCGGTTCTGTGTGCGGCGGATCTGGTGAAGCCGTGGTGGTTCGTACGAGCAGGGAGCGGATCTGTAACTCCCGTGATAGGGGAGGCGCCGATCTGGGGAAGAAGGAGGATGTGGTGGCTGTGGGGATGAAGTGGGGGTGGCGCCGGATTTGAGAGGGGGAGGAGGAAGATGAAGTTACAGTGGAGAAGGAGAGTGGTGCGGGTGTGGCTCTTTTTCTGTTTTTTTGTGTTTTGTTGTTGTAGGTTTTGTTGAAGAAGATGAAGAATGAGAGGAAGGAGATGATGCAGGGAGAAACAGGGAACGAAAGAAGGAAATAAAGAGGTTTTTTCGATCTTTTCCTCTTGGTATCAGAGAGTATTTTTTGGCTGTCTTCCTCCTTCAGATTTTTTTGTGTCTTTTTCCCCCTCTTTCCGATTTTTCTCCCTGTGTTCCTGTTGTCTCTGTTGGGTCCTTTTTATAGAAGAAGATGAACTCTTCTCAATGTCATTGGGACCTTGCAAGCTTGAGTGTTGCAGAGGTTACCATGCTCAGGTCCCTTTCCATTCCCATTTATGTTTCTTCTTCCTCTGATCTAGGCAGATGCTTTTCCCCAAGTTCTGAAAATTAACTAAAAATGGAGATTGATTACTTGAGCTTTGGGGGAGATTTTGACAGTTGCACTGGCTCTTGAGCAGCCCCCATCTGAGTGTTGCTTCATTCAAGAAGGCTTGGGAGTATGTTGGGTTAAGAGGAAGGCTGAGGGGGAATGACCAAAATTGAAGAAAAAGCAGGGTATTGGTGATAAGAGCTATTGGACATTGCACACTGACATAGAGGACTCAAGAAACCTTCTTTTCTTTTTTTTATTTTTTTTTATTTGACTTTCAGATGTATTATTTTTTATTTTATTTTTATTTTCCATTTTTAATTTTGTAAATATTAATTAAAAGGATAAAATATCCGGACAAAATTAGGTGTTCACAACTTGTAACAAGTTTTGCGATAAGACCCACGAATCAAAATCTTCAAAAACATATAAAAGGACTTCATATCAACACTTTTCAACATCTTACACATTCTGAAAGTGAAAATACAAAAGATTCAAAAGCTTCCAAAAGTGTTTCATTTTTGAGAGAAAAGTGTGATATTTCTTAGAACTTCAATTTGTATAATCAGACTTTTAGAGTCTTTCTTCTACTCAATTCTTTCTGCGAATTAGTGTGATTAAGAGAGGATATCTCTTAGGGTTGAACAAGGATAGAAGGGATCCTTGGGTATAGATAAGCAAGCGTGCTTTTTGGTGTGTTCTTGAGCAAGGAGGTTATCCTTGTGAATGTTGTAATTGGATATTGTAATTTCTGGTTATAGTGGAGAAAACCACAGAGGTGGGGGACTGGATGTAGGCTTACCAGAGGAGGTAGCTGAACTAGGATAAATCGGTTTGCGCATTCTTCTCATCTCTAAACTCCATATACTTGTTATATGCACTTGTGTGTTGTAAATGAGTTTTAAGAATGCTTGTTAACTTGAATCTTTGATCTGCAATCCGTGTTAAACTTGTTGTTACTTCTTATAATTCTTCCTAACATCATTACTTGTTACATAACCTGATTCTTGGGAATTAAAATTGAGTGAAAACCAATTTTCTTTAAGAAAACACTGTTTTGCTTTAAATTGTTGAAAAAGTTTTCAATATCTCAATCCACCCCCCTCTTGAGATTGTAACCATTACCAACACAAAACAGTCTGATGTCGTTGTTAGTCGATGTTGTCGAACAACAAAACATTTATGATGGTTGGATCTGGTGCGCTGATAAGTTAGGTAGATATTCCGTTAAATCTGTGTATGATGCTATTTACTCTATTTCTAACTCAGTGGATGTAAGTTTCTTTAATTCCTTTTGGAATAGCTATGTTCCATTGAAAGTTAATGCTTTTTGCTAGAAGGTAGTTTTGAACATATTTCCTACTAAGGTGAACTTGATGGCTTATGGAATTGCACCTTCTGCCTCTGTTTTAGGATACCTATTTTTTAATAATGCACCTGCGGATTTTGTGCACTTGTTGCTTCTTTGTAATTTTTCTCATTGCATTTGGATGTTTGTGTATAATTGGATAGGTGTGGATGTGGTACTTCCACTAGACCCGAAAGCACATTTTAACCAACATGCAGGCTACTGCATTAAAGAGTCCCAAAAAAGTGTTGGTGGTTGTTTTGGTTCTCCATTATTTGGTCGTTATGGCTCCACGAGAATGAGATCATCTTTAGCCAAAGGAAGCTAGATTTTGACAGAGCTTTTGATTTGATTAGGTTCTGGGCTTGGAGTTGGTGTTCTGTTTCCAATCCAAGGGCCTATTTTTCATATGTTGATTGGTGTAACAATCCGATTTGTTGTCTGGAAGCTTGTTATAAGAAGTAGTCGTCGGTTCTCTGGTGTATTTTTTTATGGATGTAATGGGTTAGGATACTCCTTTTACTCTGCTTATTATAATATTTTTTTTGCTTATAAAAAAAGCATTTAATATGATTGATATACGAAAAAAAAATAGGATTGATATTTGATAAAGAGGAAAGTCGAATAACCTGTGATAGTTTGGTCCTACTAGGTGGTGTTGGAAATGGAGTGAGTGTAAATAATTGGTAATGAAACCTGTAGTGTCATTTTATTTAATAAAAAACAAAGTTAAAAAAATTAATATTTTATTTTTTAGATGATGAATAATTTAAAATAAGTTGAAGAATTAAAAGTGATACTTATTTCAAAATAAATAACCCACACACATATAAATAGAATTTATATAAAAAAACATATAAATATGTTCTTTTATGCTATTTTATGACTATCAACTAATTCAATAGTTAATTTACCAAATATTTGAAATATAATCAACTAGCTTATTCACTGTAAGTTCATCTACTATCAACTTACTTATCCGTTATCAACTAACTTTTATCAAACAGAGTTGAGATTTTTACCAAATATGATCTCTACTTTGGTCAAAAAAAAATTTATTCATTATAAGTAATTAGCCGTTCGACCTTACCAAACAAGATCATAATTTCATGAACATTTCATGGTCCCAATAAGAGTATATGTTAGGTGTATATATGTTTGATATATACTTGTATGTACAGTTCACCAATTTTCCCTGTGCATTATGAGTTAGGACTTGGGACAGAAGAACGGGAGTTTGTTGCATCACTTCCTCCACTGGACAAATTGGATGATTCATCAACAGCGACATTCCATCTAAGAAGATTTGATAGAGGGGATAATTTGCTCTCTGATCACCTCATGTTGGTTTAGTTTATCGTGCCCCATCTATTCTCTTCCGACAAGGGTTATATCTAAACCTATACTATCCCTTGCATCTTTTATTTTTTTCAAAAATTCAAACCAACCTTAATTCTGTATATTATTACAATTACAATAATATTATACTCACCTTTGAAATAAAACATGTCACGACCGTCCCGTCCGACGTCACGAAAAGAGGTAAAAAAATAAAGGAGTCGTCACCAATATTTTATTTGGGAAAAACATTAAAAAAACCATTTATTTTAAGGAAATTGGTCTTAAAAAAATAGAGAGATTTGAGTTTGGGAGTCGATTACGAGTAAGGAAGGTGTTAGCACCCTACATCGTCCATTTAAAAAACGGTACCTCATGTTAATTGTGCAAAACATTTTAATAACCTTTTAAATATTTATTTTACCCAAAAATTATTTACAAGAAAGAATTATTTTTAATTTTTAATATTTTGTATTTATTTATTGGTTTTGTATTTTAAAAATTATTGTTGATAAAACCTAAATGAGGTTGAACATGGCACATAAATCCACAGAACAACCTAAAATCTAAGGGATTGAACATGACACCCGAGTCCATAAGGCATCCTAAATTAAATAAATTTAAATATTTTAATTAGTTATTCACAAATAAAAGGAGACACAAAAATAAGGAAAAAAATTAGTTTTGTCTTGACAAGATGATTTATCTTGCTCCTACGTATTCTCGGATGCGATGGGAAACTCAAAGTCACGTAGTTCTTTAGAAAAAAGTTTGATTGGTTTATTGATTTTATATTTTGATAAAGATTTGATTTATTTATTTTATTTTAAAAAGATTTTATTTCAGAATAAATTCACTCTTACACAGAGTCTAAGATAGCGATGCTATACGATAAACCCTTACAATTCATATGCCACTTGAGGATGAAAAATCATACATCAACGTCGTAGATTGTTGCGTGAATTAAAAAAGAGATTTTTTCATCTTATAAATTTTGATAAAATCTTGTAAAAAGAGTAAATTGAAAACATTTTATTATTTTTTAATACAATGGAATTTACTTTTGCACGGGGTTAAAGATAGCCAAACTATACGTTGAACCCTTACAATTCATACGACACTTGAGGATGAAAATTATACATCAATGTCGTAGATTGTTACATGAATTAAAAAAAGAGGTTTCTATTTTATTTTATAAAATTTTGTTTTGAAAGAAATTCTTCTTTAAATTGTTTTACTAAATTTTTTTAAAAAAAAGAAAGAAAGAAAAGAAAGAAAGGATCTGACCCGAATGAAAGGGCCCAATGCTCTAATGAAATAAAAGTAACAAACCAAAAAAAATAAAATAAAAACAAGTTGGGCCACATATTTGCATTACAAACCCATCAGAGTCTAAAAATAGCATAATAATTTAAAAAAAAACAAAAAGAAATAGAAAGAGGAATAAGAAGGCAAGCAGTCCTCATTACATTACCAACGATGAAAAGGGGGCCAAGGAGAAAACTGGAAGCAGCGGTGGATGCAGCAGAGGCGAGCAACGGTTCGAACGGCGGCTGTCTGTGGTAGTGGCGAGGGGCAGATCCACTCTTCGTAATGGTGAGTCACACCCTCTGCAGTTCGTGTGTGAGATGGCAACGTGCGCATATCTGCAGTTGCTCGTGACGTTCGTGTGTGACGGCGGCGGTTCTGAGGCGGAGGTCGTGGTCCTGGGCAGAGGTGTTAACGGCGGCGGAGACGTACCAGGATGCGTCGTTCAAGGCGACGGAGGCCACGCGAATCTGCATGTGGATGGTGGACTCGTATGGTGGGGCGGATGCGGAGATCGTGGCGGAGCACAGAACTGAGATTCATTTGATCTTTTTGTATTTTTTATATTTTGATCATTTCTGATTTGGGATGGAGTGGTGGTTGTTGTTGCTGTAATGGTTATTGAGATTTACTTCTCAGTGATGAATATGGAGATATGGTGTTTGGCTATGGAAGAGTGGCTATGTTTGAGGTGTTGAAGTTGGGTTCGTTTTGATGGTTGGAGGGTGATGTAAATGAAAAGGAAGGAGGAGCTTGAGTTGATAGAGAAGATGATATGAGATGGTTATGCAGTGAATGGATGGTGATGAAGATGGAAGGATGAATGGAAAAATGGGAGAAAGTATTGTGAACAATCTGAGAATTTTTTTTAAGCTCCCCTAAGTATTTTTCGTTTCCCTCTTTCTATGCTCTATGTTGTTGTATTATTCTCTTCCCCCTCTCAGAAAATTTTTCTTCCTTTACTTCTGTTGTGTGAACTTATATTAGCATCAATGGAGAAAAATGACAAACATCTCAATTAGCCAGCTGTATGGAGAGGGAGAACACTGTTGGGGTGTAGCTACAATGGGGCAAATCAGCTTAGTTGCTGGGATGGTACAGGGAAGCAGAGAACAGGAGGATTAAGCACCATTTTTGTGTAAAAAGGAATCAAAGCCAAAAGACCAAAGAAAGCACACTTGGTTCATACTTGAAAATGGACACTACTGTGGGAATAAAAAATATAGAAGACAACAAATTGTTTTTTCATTTTTAATTATTATTTTAACATTCAGAAACTCTTTTTTTTTTTTTGGATTTGGACTATGGATTCAAACATGGGCTAAACAAATATTGGGCTCAAAGCATGAATAAAAGTGATTTTATTTTTATTTTTATTTATGCCAATTTTTATTTTCCTTTTCAAAATATGAATGAAATTGAGAAAATACCCGGACAAAATTAGGTGTTCACAAAACACCAAGAATATTTTTACATTATTAATTTTACACCATTCTGTTAACGTTGGTTTTTTGGTTTTTGACCAAAATTCCTTTGTTACAAATAATTAGAGATCAAACGAGTGTGGGACCTACGAGTTATGCGGTAATCTCGTCAAAATGTGTGTATGATTTGTCTGCCAAATACAAATTTGACAATTTAAAGCCAAATTAGGAAATATTGGCAAATGCTTGGTATTAAACGAATATGTAAATTTGTCAAAGGGGTACAAAGCATTGTCAGTCATGGGTTTTGAAAGAGAAATTAAAAAAAAATTAAAGTAACACTATTTATGCGAAGTAAATGAACTTGAATAAAGAACGAAATGCTAGGAATAATGAAAAATAAGTAAGGAAACTTGAAATGCACAACCAGTATTGTACTGGGTTTTCTATTATTGAATTGAAATGAGAAGGGTGGAAAGAATACTTGAGAATTATCCGTCAATTTGCTGTGTGATTGAGATGTGTAGGATATGTATCAAGTAACCTCCTCTGTTACATTGTGATAACTAATATTTATAGGCAAATAAAATAACTATCTAGTAGTAACTTCCTATCTTAATGACTGCCACGTATCTTGGCAGTTCTCTAAATTTCAAATTTAAATTACTTGTCAAACAACTCTAATAACTGCTCAATTTCTTGAACCGCTCCGCGTCAACTTGATTTGTCTTCGACGGTCTGGCTGCTTGACAGCTTATCTTGCCAATGTCTTGTCAGTCTTGAGGACTTAGCCATTCTCACACTTCTCTGCATGTTCAACAACTCTTCTTAATACTTTGTCAAAATCTTAGTTGTCAATTTATCTTTTCTGTCGACCAGTATTTTCTTGTCAACTAAATATTTTCAATGGCCTTGTTTGTCTAACATGTCAACTAAAGAAATTTTTTGTCAACTCCACACCTCTTGTCAACTAAATACCTTCATCACTTAGAAAAACCATAGTTTTTTACTTTAATCCCTTTGTTAACCTGTCAGAATTATTTGTCAAGAATTTGAAATTCTTCTATTAACAGATGCCCCCCAAATTTTGCTTTTCGACGGTCTTGTCCGAAAGAATAGCAAAATTTTGAATTTCCAAATCTTTAACAGATTTTCGATTCTGGGTTTAACCTCAGGAATTAAATCTTATCAACCTAATCATATCCCTACTTAATAGGAATAATCATAACATTGCAGCTGTCTTGGAATTCGAACCAACAACTCCTACTTTCTTTAAATGCTCATCACATCATTATTTAACTTCTTCTAACTTCCTTCGATCTTGCTTTCTCTCTCTTCAAAAAATCTCTTATTTAAAGAAAAAAAAACTTTCCTCTTCATCACTTCGCTTAATCTCCATGGCAACATCTTCAAAGATGTCAACTTTAGTACCTCGGGACACGGTTGCTCCTCTTAGGGCAGTAGTTCATGACCCAATTTTGGAAGAATCAGGATTATGGCAGGAATCTAAGGTAATTTACCCTGTTCATGATTCTTCCGTTACTTTGAGTCCGCCTGCTGCATTCTTAGGTCCTCTTATAGCCCAGAATGAAATTTCTGAGGATTTACGTGGTTCTTTTCCTTCCGCTAACTCAAACGAGGTTATCTTAGCTTCATTAACTCCAATCCCTATTCACGTCTTTAAAAAGAGCAATAGAATTTTTATAATGCCCCCTGCTACTCGGTTTGATGCTTACATTAGTTGGCTTGACCGAGTTCAGGCTGAAAAACGCAACGTGTGGGAAGAAGCTGGAATTTTTGAGTTTATTCAGCTTTCTCGCCATATCAAATTAGTAGATTTCTATTTAATAGGGGCGTCAGTCTTTTTTTGGAACAGAACTACAAATAATTTCCACTTCCCTTATGGAATGATGGGTCCGACTTTATTCAACATGTCAGCTATTACGTGCCTTCGTCCAGATGGCCCTACTATGCATTCCAATGTCGAAGTTGAAAATCAAATTGATGTCTATGTTCCAAAGTGCTCTTTCTCTAAATATATAACAGATTTTAGAGGTGGAGACCAAGAACCCATGACGGATACTGAACACGTAGCCTTTATGTTTCTTTGGCTACGCGCTTACGTCTTCTGTAGCAGGTCCGCTACTCTGATTGCTTCATATGTCCCTCTTGCTAATATTTTGTTAACTGGCAAGAGATTAGCATTGGGCCAATGCGTTTTGGCTAATCTTTATGACAGTATGAGTATGTTGGTTGATACTGTCAGATCTAGACAAAAGAAAACCAACATAGGAGGGCCTCTTTGGCTTCTCCAGTTGTGGTTGGATGCTGACCTAGAGCGTCGATTTTCATACAAAGCTCCTTCGGACTTGTCAATCGACACCTATGACTCTTATCTCTGCTATGTTTCTGCTGACTCTTTGTCAAGAGATGAAACTGCCAACTTCAAGTTCTACTTCAAAATCTTTCATTCTCTTTCGTCCACATCTTCAAAGATCAATTTTACTCCTTTTGTTGACCGGAAGTACGGTCCGGAGTGGTTTACTAAACTAAGTACCACTATATCCAAATCCAACAAGTCAATTTGGACCAAATTTCTTTGCCAAAAGGTCTTTTTTTTTATGGTCCTGGTTTCAAAACCCATAGAATTTATCTTCACTTGCCTAACACAACTGCTTGTCAGCTTGATTTCTGTCAATCTATTGCTGCTCCTTAATCGTCAAATCCTAATGAGAACTTCATTGATGCCAAAGCTCCAACATATGAAAATATTGTGGCCATCAGTGACGAAGATAAAGCTTGTAGGGCTTTTTTACAGCCTGCTCCATTCTCTGTCTTCCATGGAGTAACTCAAAGCTTTCTTGACTGGTGGGATGAGTACTATTCCAATCACCACCCAAGTTTAAAGACCTGCTTGAGTTATATTGAAGAGACTGTGGGTTACGGTGATGATTCTTCTATGCAGGAACAAGATCCAGCATCAAAAACTAGAGGTGAACTTCAGAAAGAAATTCAAGCCTTTGAAAAATTTTACAAAATCAAGTAGAATCCCTTAAGACCATTTGATATGGTTCATCATGTTAATAGTGTTTTAGCTGAAGCCAAAAGGAAGCATGACAATAAGGAATCTGAAAGGCTTGCCAAGTATTGGGGCATTCCAAATATGACCAGAGAATATTTTGATAGTTTAAAGGCTCCTTTTCCTAAACCTGTGCCTATTCCTTGTGCCCCTTTTGGTTTAGCTGATTCACACCCAGGAAAGCCAACGAAAGGAGGTAACTTTTTCTTTTTAGAAAGCGTGAGTGCTTACGTTGACCCTTTTTAAAAACCAAATCCAGTTACCTTCGCTCGTCGGTTTCTCCAACCTGATGACGACTTTGGATTCCATTCTCAAATTCTAACTTGTAACTCAGGTATTTACTCGTCAAACAATTTTTTATTCTTTCACTTTTGCTGACAATCAACTTACTCATGTTGTTATTGACAGCTATTCCTCTTGACAAACCTCTTCCTGGTAAGTCTAAATCTGATGTACTAACTGAAGAAGCATTTGAAGATGATGATGAAGATGAAGACGTAATTCCTGTGACGGCCAAAACTGTCAAGAAAAGCTCACGGCCTACCAAAGCTTCTGTCCCTAATCCTCAAACAATAAAAAGGGCTAAGAAAAGAAAAGAGAAAGCTGCTACTTCTGACCTCCCTTCCAAAAAATCAAAATCTACCAAAAGCTCTTCAATCTCGGCAGACTCTAATGCTGCCAAAGACTCGACTGCATCCAAGGCCCAAGACATCGTTGTTAGTTCCTCCAACACTTCTCCCTCCGACCAATCCAAGGTAAAAATTGAAGTTGGTCTATCAAGTTATTCCCATTTGGTCACATCCTCTCATTTTCATTTTGACAGAAAAAGAAAGTTGTCGAAACTGTTCAGCCAACTGAAAAGGCAAGTGCGGATGTCGACTTAATATCTTCAGACTCGAACATGGTATTTCTAATGATCTTATCATCTTCCTTTATATTATTTGTATAATCATATATATTTCATTTTCCTTTACGTCGGGAGAAATCTTTTCAGATTGAAGACTCAATGACTATTCAAGAAATCGTCAACAAGACTGTCGAACCAGCGAATCGACCAGATCCAGAGGTACAAGTCATTTATTGACTCTCTCTCTTTTTTTAGTATGTTGTTTCTTACTTCCTTTCCTTTTTCAGGTTGACAAAAACTTAGAAAGCACTTTCGTTGACACTAGAGTCTGACAAATGATCCTCAACATCTTGAATCCAATCCAAAAATGCCCCCCCAGCCCTCATCGTCATATTTCAATCACTCCAATTTCCATTGCCGAAACACCAGCTGAGACTGCCGTTATGATTGAAATTCTAGATGAGGATATTGACATAGAAGCCCTGCTGACTGAAACAATTCCTATCGTTCCTTCTCCATCTGCCATCAGACCTCCAAACATGAAGTCTCCTGACCTAAACCGGTCCTTCACTTCAACACTTGGATTAATATGCTATCGGAAGTAAGCCGAAAAGAATCGACACTTTCTGCCAACTCTTCATCAACCCAACATGACTCCAGTGATTCTCGAGTCATCAATCTTATGCATGATCTCCAGGCTCTTCTTGAAAATTCTTTTAATGCACTTTTATCTAATGCTAACATTCAGCAAGAATTGTCACGACTCTTCAAAGAGATCACTCCTCTCCATTCCAATCTTCCTATGTCCAGTCGTACACACTTTATCTCCATCTATAAATTCTGGGAGCGGCTCTCTGGAAAGTTAGAAAAGATGACTTCGGTCATTCCTTCTTATGAGGAGGAAGAAAATATTAAAGATGATCTCTTATCTCGGTTCCGAGATCTGGAAACTTCTAAACAAAAGGAACTTGATCTTATTTCCACCGGAATTCATACCAAAGAGAGTCTCCTGGAGTATCAAAAGAAACTGTTGGCAGAGATCGAATTTACAGGTCTGAAATGCGCCAAGTTTGACAAAGCTCTAGAAAAGAGTAGAGACAAAGTCAAAGCTATTGATGACAAATCTATTCAACTTGGCCAGAAAGATGAAAGTGTAGTTGGCAAACTCCGTGCATTACAACCCAAACATGAAGCCGCTGATGCTAACAAGACTGATCTTTCCTTTGCATGGGATCAGTTGTCCCTCGATTTCAACTTAGGCCAAAATTGATAGTTGTGGTTCTTTTTTTTTTGTCAAACTATAATCCTGTAATTTCCAACAATCGTTGATTAACAAAAAGTGGCTCTTTTCTTATCTGCACGTTTATTTACTGTTTGATTTGACTGCATGTTTCCAACCAACTTCGTAACTCATGCTTATCAAATCGTCATAAATGCCATAGCAAGTTTTTGAAACTTTGGTAAACCAACTCGTATTAAATTCGTTGTCTCTCTGGGCCAACTATAAATAATGAGGTTTGCAAATCAAACGATTTCATAGTTGAGTATTTCACATAATATGCTTCCATCTTCAAAAGGTTCTCATTCATTCTTCTTTCTTCCCCCATGGGAGTCTGATCTTACCACCTTAAGACCTCAGACCAAAGTTTTTGTTTTAATGGTCATATTCTTAGTGAAGGTCAGTAACCAACGTAAAAACAGCAGTGGAGGTCAGCAACCAACATAACATCTAGATCTGACCTCGCTGCACATCCGGGGAGAAGCCTGATCTTGTAACGGAACGAGTGCATCTTGCTCTAGTTCCATCATCTTCATCCTGGAAGGTAGTGGTTCTCTCTTGGTGCCATCTTTATTGTACCATAACAATTACAACCTTCTGGATTAAATCATGGTGGGATCTGCTTTTGCCCGTCTCCTTCTCCGCATCTCTGCGCATTCTCGACATATGGAGCAGCTGAAACCTCACCAAATGGGAAATGAAGCCTCAACACATTAGGTTATACTGCTGCATTGTCCAAGGGAGGAAGATAAAATTCTGCCGAACTTAGCATAGTCTTAGACTTTAGGATTAGATTAACCTTGATTGACAATTTGTATTTTTGATAACATATTATCATATTGCCAATCTCTATATGGCTTAGATTGACAATCTGTGCTTTTGACAATATTTCATTGTATTGCCACTTTAGTGAATATTCTCATTTCTTTTCACTTGTTGTCAATTTTTACTTCCAACATTGTCGGTTTATATTCCTTCAAATACTTGCCATTAATTGACTTAATTTTCAAACCAATATCAACATTAAAAAGTGCATAAGCATTTCCAGAAAACGCTTTATCAACTCTAAATGGTGCTTCCCATTTTGGTGAGCATTTGCCATATTCTCGACAACTTTTATCCTTAGGCAATATGACTTTCCACACTAGATCATCTACCTTAAATGATTTGAACTTAACTCGACTATCATAGAACTTTGCAATTATTTCCTTCTGTCGAATCAAATTTTCTAATGCAATCAGTTTTTCATCACTTAACTAATCCAATTCGTCCAACATTGCATTCCAATATTGGTTGGTAGGCAAGTCATTTTACCTTTGAATGCGAGTAGACTGAAGATTGATTTCGACAGGCAACACAGGATCGTGTCCATAAATTAGCCGATATAGTGAAGTTCCTGTCGCCTGCCTGGGTGAATTTCTATATGCCCACAGTATTTGATCAAGAGTATTATGCCAATTCTTAGGTTTCCGACCCACATGTTTTTTAATAAGACTAATAATGATCTTATTCATGGCCTCAACTTGGCCATTAGTTTGCGCATAGTATGGTGTAGATGTAAGCATCTTTATCTGTCTAGAGCTGGCATATTCTATGATTTTCTTCCCAATAAAAACTGACCCTTGATCAGTTGTCAGTGTTTGTGGAATTCCAAATCGACAAACTATATGATTTTCAATAAAATCAATTACATCTTGCTGGGTAACTGCTTTAAGGCAAACTGCTTCTACCTATTTGATAAAATAGTCCACTCCAACTACACCAAATTGATGTCATTTCGATGAAGTAGGATGTATTTGACCAATCAAATCCAAAGCCCATCCTCTGAATGGCCAAGGCTTGACAATAGAATACAATTCGCTGGCTGGTACATTTTGTATATGGCCATGTTTCTGATATTTTTCACAAGACTTGGGAAACAAAATGCAATCTTTAATCATAGTCGGCCAATAATACAAACTTCGTCGAAGAACCCATTTCATTTTGTCTCCTGCCTGATGGGCTCCACATATGCCCTCATGGACTTCTGACAGAGCCAAATAAGCATCTTGCTCACTCAAGCACTTGTGTAGAGTCCCGTCAACATACCTTCTATATAACAGTCCTCCTTGCATTGTGTAATTCAATGCTTTGTATTTAATTTTCCTATCTACATTCTGACTTGGATTTTCCAAATATTCAATTATTGGCAACCTCCAATCATTAGGTAGAATTACATCATTAACCAAAATATCTCTTTAATAATTCTCTGATTTCCATTAGTCCTGATAAAGTCTTTTGAGATATCTTGTATCCTGAGGCTATTTGAGCCAACTCATTAGCCTCTTAATTTAAATTTATGGGAATATATTTGACAATTACGTCATCGAATTTCTTCATTAACTTACTAGCTATGATACAATATTTTGTCAAGTTATAGTTGACACACTTGTATTCTTGAGTAAGCTGTTTGATAACCAATTGAGAATCCCCAAAGATATGCACATTTCGTGCTTTCATTTCTATTAGTATCTCTAATTCGACAATCAAAGCTTCATATTCAGCTTCATTGTTGGAACATGGATACTTAAGTTCAAACATGAACTTAGTAGGAGTTCCTTGTGGAGTCACGATTAAGATTCCTACTCCACTACCTCCTTGATGCCTTGATCCGTCAAAGTAAAGTTTCCAGGGTTGTAAACTGACAACATTTATTTCTAGCACGTCCAATCCTGGATGTTCTACCAAGAAGTTAGCTACTGCTTGTCCTTTGACAGCTTTAGATGGTACGTATTGTAAAGAATATTCTGACAAAGCAATGGTCCATTAAGGACTGGTTTTGACAACATATACTTTATAACATCAGTTTTGGAAATAACGAATACATTACATGGCATCATATAATATTTAATTTTTGTACAAGAAAAATACAATGCTAGACATAACTTCTCTATTGCACTATATCTTCTTTCAGCATCATTGAGGACTCCGCTTAGACAATATACGGCCCTTTCAACATTGTCATCATCATCCTGGGTCAATAGACATCCTATAGTGTCTTCAGATGCTGATATGTACAATTTCAACGGTCGACGAGGCACTGCCGGCATCATGATCGGTGGATTAACTAGGTATTGCTTGATCTGGTCAAAAGCCTCTTGGTTACATGGCTCCCATATGAAGCTTTGCTCTGCTTTCAACTTGACCAACGGTGCAAATACTCTTGTTCTTCCCGACAGATTTGATATGAATCTTCTTAGAAAGTTAACCTTTCCTAGGAAGGATTGTAGTTCCTTTTTACTTGTCGGTGTTGAGGCTTCCATGACTGCTTTGGCTTTATTTTCAAAACCCAAAGGGCCATCGTCAATGATACAATCTGCCAACACACTCTCTGAAGTGTGTACTTCTCTATCGGCCATATAGGCCGACAATCTTCTCAGGTGTGTTTCAAGGCTCATTGTCGGAACTGGGCCGAGACTTGTCGGCCTCTTCCTTTATCTTTACGCCAAACTGATTGAGAAGGCGTGCTTCTAACGTATCTTTGTCAATGACCCCTTCGTTGGCAGTCACAGGTCTGACATTTGGCGAATATACTTTGAAATCCACATGTGACTGCTGGGCGTAACACGCGCTATCGTCTGCTTCGACGATCTCCACTTGATCTTGCTTATTCCACAAGATTATTTTCTGATGCACTGTTGAAGGAATTGCTCCCACAGCATGAATCCAATCCCTGCCAAGTAATAAGTTGTAGCTTGATTTGGCTGGAATTATCACGAACAATGTCATTCTCTCGACAATGCCAACCTGGATATTGAGAAGTACAACACCATCTGATGGAGATGTTTTGCCACTGAAATCAGTGACGACCATGTCTGTCTGAATTAAGTCTGACTGATCTTTTCCTAGCTTCTTAAACATTGCCCTAGGCATCAAATTGACAGCGGCTCCTCCATCAATCAGAACTCTATTAGTAGGTTTCCCATCAATTATGGCCTTTACATGCAATGGCCTTAAATGATTTCTTTGGTCATCAGTGGGATTCTCTAATTGGGCTATATTGTCGAACACGGTGACCAAATTCTCTTGGACATACATCCAAAAATCATCTGGATTTCTGTCATTGTCGACCATATCCTCATCGTCGGAAACATCCACTTCAAGATATCCTTCTTACTCCACTGGGATGACGGAAATCAACCCTCTATTCATTCTCATACTTGGTTCCAAAATGATTTCATTCTCTGGATCCTCGTCTAAGAATGCACCTCCTACAGTTCTTCCATGATTTCTCTTCAAATCATTGTCATCGTCTGATCTTGGACTTTCTGACAAAGGACGGGCTATCCCTGCACCACAGTTATCCAGTGCCTCGATGATGTCATCTAGATCTTCATTTTGGCTATCCATGTCCATGCCTATGCTGATGTTAATATCATCATTTGGATCGTTTAATGCCTCAATGACAGCATCAAAAGACAATTCCTCCTTGGTCAAATCACATTCAGGTTTGAATGTTGCCAACTGATGATCTTGCATCCTCGCCTCGAACTTCTTCTCAAGCCCTGCTACCTTTTCCATGTCTACCAATCCAATCGGCCATTTGCCTGTGGATTTTTTTGGTGGTGACGACATTTCTAAGACCTTCTTTTTCTCTGCATAGACTTGCGACATAGGCTTCTTTGGCCTGTTTTGAGTAACAGGCATATTCACGTCAACCTCCATTGGATGAGCCTCTATCACGCTCTTCATTTTGACATCTCCACTCTTGTTAGCTACGTCGTCAGCCATTGCAACCAAACAACCAGTATTCTGCGAAGGCATCTCTTTTATGGTGACACCTCCTTGCCTGGCAAGCTTCTTCTTTTGAGCATGTCGGAGCCTTTGCAACCTCCTCTTTTGGCTCTTAGAGATGGCCGGCTGAGATGATGGTCCTGACAAGACAGGTCCTGTCATCTTAGCATTTTGAACTAGTTGGCCCTTTCGGTAATCGTCATTCCAAAAGGGTGGATTCTGGTCATTGAACTTGTTTTTTCTGAACCATTTATGCTTTCGTAACTCTGGATAACGATCCGTGGCAGAATTATTTACCCAATGATCCACCATTACATTGGACAGGGGTTTCCTAGTCTTGACGGAATTGAATCTATCACCGATGAAGTTGTTACTTCCCAATGATCCTCTGACCGGCTCTTCAAACCAACCTCCAATGTGGTGTCGTCTAGGTCTTGTCTGATGCACGTGTTGTTGGTGGCTGTTTGCCTGCCTGTTAACAACAGGTGCATGATGGGTTACTCGAATCCGCAAGTGTACTGCTTCGTCGTCAAGTAATAAAAAGATCGAATCCACAGGGACCGTGATCTTGAATAGCAATCAATTATCAAATCAATTAAATTGGAGTAGAAAAAAAAGATTTGGAAAATATTTGGTTTTTAAAAGATTAACTAACAAATCAAATATCTAAAACGCAATCAAACAAAATAGGAAAGTAAATCAAATCTGAGATTTTTCAATATCAAAAGAGATTCCCAGGAATTGGGTTACCAACAAGACTGCTCATGTTACTAAACTGACTATCCATGTTGTTAATTATCGAAATTTGCTTTGAAGGTGAATTTATCCTAAATAAGTTAATGTTCCCTCTCGGGATACAAGAACCGTGCCCGATTAAACCAACCCCTACTCTCGTGGTAATTGAATTTAAATTGAACCCTTTAAGCTTTGTGACAACTCAGTGAACCCTCTAAGGACCGCTTCTAACTCTCATGATTTAAGTCCTAAGTTTGATCCCTATAGATCCAATACCTAAGTTCACCACTAGGTTCCTCCTTAGAGTATCTATGACATGCAAATAAATGCGCACCAAATTCACAAGTAATTCATGCAATAGGAATCAAATCGAAAGCAAATTGAAATTAACAAGAAGTAAAACGTCAAATCATAACATAAAACAAGTCTTGGGCATAGCCCCAATTCCTAGAAATAAAAACAACTACTCTAGCATTGCCATGTTCATAGCAAGCTTGATTAACAAAAGCATAAAAGAAAACATAAGAGAAGAGAAGAAATTGGAGAAGAAGAGAAATCCTAGTTTTTGCCTAAGGTAGCAGCTCCAGGATCCTATTTTTGAGCCTAATTGCTCTATTTATAGAGTAGGGTAACTTGAATCCCAAGCAATTACAAAATCAGATCAAATCAGGTTTTAAAATTCCAGATATTGCGCGTCACGACCGTGATGGCTGTCATGGCCAGGTCGTGACAGATTCTGTCTTGGAAAACTTGGCACTGATGGCCTGTCATGACCGTGATGGCCATCACGTCTTGGCCGTGACAGGTTCTGACCTTTTCGTTTTTTTATTTTCATCCTTGCTCGATCATGGCCGTGATGGCTGTCACGGCTAGACCGTGATTGGCTCTGTTTGGCTCATTTTTCTTACTTTTCAAGCTCCATCTTATGCAAGCTCCATCATGGTTGATCTTGAACATTTTAATCTTCAATTCCTGCACAACAACACCACAAAACCGCCTTACTCGTTCCAAGGTAAAATCTAACAAAAAATCAATTTAAAAATGCCTAAACTACATGAAAATGCATGCAATATGTAACGCCCTTCATTACATTAGTAACCCAAATTAATTTTCTAGTAAAACCTTTAAAAATATTTAAATTAAATAATCCAATCATAAAATTTTTCACAAAAATCACTTATGAAAGTATCTCGTATATTTAAAATAAATGAGTAAAGTATTAGTGCTAAATAAAACATTATATCCAAATAAAATAAAGCCTCAAAAAATTAATTAATAAAATCTACATAATTCTTTTACAATTGTTTTTGTCTCAAAACACAGACGTCTAATAAACCCAAAAGAACAAATAAATAAACTATAACTAACATTTTCAAGACTCTCTTAAAACACTGTATCATCCATCTCATCACCTGCAAACTCTGAAAGACAACACCACTAATGAGATTTTTAATCCCAGTAAGCAAACACGGTTCTAAAAGGTTTTCGAAAAGATGTTGCTTTCAACCGGCGCAGTAACCAGAAAAACAACCATGGTAATCCGCCATTTCCAAAATAATATATCTCAAAATAATTTATATAAATTAAGGATAATCAATACAATCTCACAAAATTCATGCACAAGTCATAACTTCATCAATAGATATAATCCATCACTAAAGTATGTATAACATAAATAAAATCATACAAAGGACATCTCTCGTGTCCAAATAATATCAATTTATCATCCAAGTCTCTTTTATTTGATTACCCAGTTTTAGTCTATGAACTCATGACAAATGCAATGGCATCCACTGCCTTCCCCTTCCCAGAAGGAGGTATCTATAATGGGTCTTCCCCTCCAACGAGGAGGTATCTGCCTTCCCCTCTAACGAGGAGGTATCTGTCATCCCCTTCCCTAAAGGAGGTATCTATCTTCCCCTCTAACGAGGAGGTATCCGTCTTCCCCTCTAACGAGGAGGTATCTGTCATCCCCTTCCCTGAAGGAGGTATCTGTCTTCTCCCCTAACGAGGAGGTATCTGTCTTCCCCTCTAACGAGGAGGTATCTGTCATCCCCTCTAACGAGGAGGTATCTGTCATCCCCTCTAACGAGGAGGTATCTGTCTTCCTCTTTCCAGAAGAGGGTACCTTAACAATCCCAAATAATATCTCAAAAACATATTTTGGGCATATATCATGACCCCATGACATGACATATGACCTCATACATCAGTCTCAACCGTATAATATCATGACAAGACAACACTATAACATCATATATAATATAAAAGAGCATGTCACAACAACACAATCCTTACAAATTAAACATATTCTTTAATAATAATTAAAATTGGAAATGACCCATACTATAATTAATTAAAAAAAATATGATTATTGTCCAATTAACTAAAACTTGAGTGGCCATGCCTAGTGAAGTAGAACTTCACGCTCAGTTCAATGAGAATTAGCGCTGGCTAACGTTTTGCCATCAACAATTAAAAGAAAGGAACTTACAGGCACACAACACGACAATTTCATACAAATCTATTTTTTTTTATGCAATTAAAGAAAAACATATTTATTATGTCAATTCATATAAACTCCAAAATATTTTAAGAACCTTAAATCAAGAATCAAGAATCCTAAAATCAATTGTACCATGGAAGAGTGAATAAAGATGTTTTTACTCACCTCTTGAAGACCACCAAAACGTTATGTGTGCTCCTACGATAAATCTTAACGTCTTAGGAACGATCTCTTCCCCAATCTCTTCTTAGACCCATCTTCCCATCAAAGATATTCTCTCAAGGTATAGAACCTCCCTCAACAGCCCCCATAGTGTTTTAGAGTTTCTAGGGTTTTCTCAAGTATTAATTTGATGTAATTCTCTAATTAGAAGTCCTGAAATTTGAATTTAAAGACCCAATATATTATTTATTTTTCTTTTATTTATTTATTATTAGATAACACTAACACCATCAAATAAAATTGGAAAAGATAATCTAACTATATAATATCCAAAATGTTATTATCAAACTATTTCGGAAAGTATATCAATTTGTTTAACAAAATATCATGTTGCTATAAATATATTAAAAAACTATAAATCCAAACTATAAATATATTATATAATAAATATTTTATCTAAAATATACATATAATATTATATCTTTTATATATATATATATATATATATATATATATATATATATAACTTAATCTAACGATAACATACATAATTATAATAAATAAAGGATATTAATGATAAAGGATATTAACGATAACAAAAGATAATTTCTTTTTATTTAACCATATCTACATAAATTAATTACTGATTTGTAATCATATAACTATTTTTTTTAACAAAGTAATCATATAATAATAAACTATAAATATAATAATTTTAATAAATCAATTCTTGTTAAATTATCTAGTAGCCAATTTTTGGGATATTACACAATACGATAAAGAAATATGAGGTGTAATCACACTCATCAAACTACCCCAAGCTTAAGATTTTCCTTGTCCTCAAGCAATAACCAAGGCCGGACAAGATAAACAATCAGAGCATGGGCAGTGAACCAAGAACCCGAGTAATAAATCCAAGTAATAAGAATATCCAATAAGAAGCCAAGAGACGATCAATTTCAAGTCCAATTAGAAGCTTAGGTTCCCTAAATTCATACCTCTTACTAATTCGGGCACTCTTCTCACCTCACTCAAGTGTTTAGGGACATTTGACAATTCACTCAATTTCCTCAAGGAAGGCACCCTACCATAAGCTTGACTATAAACCAAATATCTACTTTATTAATGAAAACACATAAGAATCAAGAGGTCTTTTATTTTGATTGTAATGGGGCCATGTGATTAATTGTTAGGTGGGGAAATCAAGTTTTCTTCCCCTTTTTTTTTTCCTTTTTTTTATTTCTCACTTTCTTTTTCTCATCCCCTTCTCCATTTTTTTTGTTTATTTTATTTTATTTTATTTTTTCAATTTGGAGAAGGGGAGATTTTCAACTTAAGAGAAATATTTTTCTAACTTTTTCATCCCACAATTTATTTTTTTCAAACCACATTTTTACCCTTTTTGCAATACTTTAAAAGGTGCCATACCAAGCATCATTCATCAAAATAAATCAAGGTACCAAGAAAAGTATTTTATTCTTTTAGGCTCAAAATTGGACAACTAAGGGGTAGCGTTTAATCAGTCAAAGCTCAGAAGGCCCGAGAAATACCTAGTGCCTCAATCATTTTCAAATATGTTTTCAAAAAATTTTAAATTTCAAAACGGTTTCAAGTCAAGTTATAGAAAACACAATCCAAGAGGAATAAAACACTCAATCACAAGGAATGGGGTGGATTTAGTGAGTACCCCTTTTAGGCTCAAAAAATCTCACATCTAGTAGTTTAAAATCAATGAGAAACACAAATCTAAGGAACCACATGCTAATTATCAACTATCAAAAGATCATCTCAAGCATTTTTATTTTTAGCCTATCACAAGAATACAAATATTGGGTTCAAAAAAATCACTGTCTTAATTCATTTGGCACAAAGTTCTCACAATTGGATGCATACTCTAAGCAAAGGGCAATCTAATCATGTGATTATGCATAACTAAACCTATATGAATGCAACATGAAAAATGCAAAAATACCTCTACCCCAAACTTAAAAACTTACATTGTCCCCAATGTATCAAGTCGGAGAGTGGAGAAAAATGGAACAACTCACCGAGGTGGTGGAGGGTGTTGGCTCAGACACCAGTCAAAGAGCTGTTGGAAGACGCGTCACGGGCGTGATATAGATCACGTCTAGGCCGTGATCAATTCTGTCTGTTGGGCTCCTTCACTCCACGCCCGTGATGGCTATCACGGCTGTGCTGTGATAAATACTGACTTCCTGCTTTTTCACATCACGCCCGTGATGGCTATCATGGCCTGGGCGTGATGCCTTATGGTTTCCAGCTTTTGACCCATCACGACCGTGATCCTCGTTACGGCTAGGCCGTGATCTCCTCTGACTTTATTTTTCCATGCCTTTTTGTTCTTCCTGTCTTCATAACCTGAAAATACTTGGCAAAACCATCAATTAGTGATATTTCATCTCTTAATCTTCTCAAATTATTCAAAGACAAAATTCAAAAACAAATTGAAAAGGGAAAGAAAACTTGGGTTGCCTCCCAAGAAGCGCTTATTTACGGTCTTAAGCTTGACCATACTCCCTTGGATCAACCGGGATCAGCTGGGCTTGGAAGTGCAAGGACACCTATCTTCCAAGGAAGTCCATCAAAGAGCCTATTTTGTTCATATGGCCACACGTGCTTTCACTTTGCTCTTTTCACTCTGAGTTTCATGGCCTTACTTCCTTCCGGTGGAAGTTTTAACTCCACATGTTGAGAAACTCCAACTTCATCGTTATTTGGTGCATCATTTCTCATGCAGAGTTTCGGAGTTGCTTCCATGTTAAGCTCTTCCTTCACCTTTGGAGGCATTATCTCAATCCTGCATACATGACTCTCAAAAGGAGGGTTGTTATATGAGTTAGTCAAATCAAAATCCACCCTACCTTCCTCTACACTCAAGGAGAGCTTACCATTTTTTACATCTATTATTGCTCCAACTGTAGCCAAGAATGACCTTCCAAGAATGATAGGGAATTTAGAATTCCTGTTCATATCCAACACCATGAAATCGGTAGGAATTAAAAATTTCCCTACCTTTATGGGAACATTCTCTAGTATGCCTAGAGGAGTTTTAGTTGAGTCATCTGCAAATTGTAAAGAGAACTTGGATGGACTCAATTCCTTTGTTCATAACCTCTCAAAGATGGTATGTGGCATCAAACTCGCACTAGCCCTTAAATCACATAAGGTGGTGGAGGGACATACTTTGGCTCTATCTCTTCATGTTCACTCATGTCTTCTTCACATTCCACATCCTTTTTAACTACCCCAAGCTTATCATCCCTCAAGTATATAGCATTACAGTGTTCATTGGGATTAACTTCGAGTTGTCCTTAAAACGTACCCTTAGTTCTAGAATATGTACTAGCTTGTTGGGCAATCTGAGTTTCTAACATCTTATTATGGATGGCTAAGTTATCTACCTTAGATGCTAACTCTTTTATTGCCTCATTGACTGCCCTACCTTGTTGCCTAAACTCTTCATTTTGCTTTGTTTGAGATTCAACAAAAATTTCCAAAAGAGACTCAAGTTTAGACTTTTGTACCTGAGGATACCCCGATGCGGGTTTCCTATTACCTTGGCCTTCCTGGAATTCGTGGTTCAACGTGTTGTTGTAGTTCCCGTAGGAGAGATAAGGATTATTCTTCCTCACTTGGTTGTAAGGATTTGGGGGAGCATAATTTGGCAACTTCGGGTTCGTGTCATAAAAGTTGTGACAAGAGTTCACTTGTTCCCCTGAAGCACCGGATCCAGGAGCAATACCATGTGGGCACTCCATTATGTCATGTCCCTGCATTCCACAAATCTCACAAACAACATCAGTAGCACCTATTGAACTCACATTAGCATTTTCAAACTTATCAAAGCATTTATTCAATGAGTCAAATTTAGACATAATTAGATCAGTGCTATTCATTTCAAACTTACCCCCCGAAAGATTTTTCGGGTTATTACCTCTTTCCGAACCCCATTGGTGATAGTTGGTGGCTACATTTTCAATGATATTGAACGCTTCAGTCAGAGGTCTATTCATAAAGGCTCCACCAGCTGCGGAGTCAAGTGACACCTTCGATGAGTAATCCAATCCATTGTAGAAGGTATGCACTAACAACCACCTCTCGAGCCCATGATGTGGGCAAGACTCTAGCAATCCTTTGTAACGATCCCAAGCTTCGGATAAGCATTCTTCGTCCTTTTGGAAGAAGCCGGTGATCTGAGTTCGTAGGTAAGCAGTTGTCGCAACCGTCCCGTCCGGGCGCCGTGAATAAAGAGATAAAAAAAAAAAAGAGGAGTCGCCACCAAAATTTTTATTGGGAAAATCTTAGAAAACCCAATTATTTAAAGGTACGATGGTCTAAAAAAAGAGAGAGATGAGTCCGGGAGTCGGTTACGAGTAGGGAAGGTGTTAGAACCCCACATCGCCCGTTTAAAAAAAATGGTACCTCAAGTTAATTGTGCAAAAACATTTTAATATCCTTTTAAATATTTATTTTACCCCCCAAAATTATTTACAAGAAAGGATTATTTTTAACTTTTAATATTTTAAATTTTTATTAATTTTTATATGCTTAAATTTATTGTTTATAAAAACTAAATGAGGTTGAACATGGCACATGAGTTAACTAGGTAACCTCATATCTAAGGGATTGAACATGGCACCGTGTCCCTAGAGCATCCCTAAAAATAGAACAGCTTAATTATTTGATTAATTATTTTAACATAAAAAGAGACACAAAAAAGGAAAATTTAGTTTTGGCTTGACAAGATGATTTATCTTGCTCCTACGTATTCCTGGGTGCGATGGGAAACTCAAAGCCCCGTAGTTCTTTTGGAAAACAAGTTTGATTGGTTTATTGATTTTATATTTTGATAAAGATTTGATTTATTTATTTTATTTTAAAAAAAAGATTTTATTTCAGAATAAATTTACTCTTACAGAGTCTAAGATAGCGATGTTACACGATAAACCCTTTCAATTCATACGCCACTTGAGGATGAAAAATCATACATCAACGTCGTAGATTGTTGCTTGAATTAAAAAAGATATTTTTTTCATCTTATAAATTTTGATAAAATCTTGTAAAAAGAGTAAATTGAAAACATTTTATTATTTTTTAACACAATGGAATTCACTTTTACACAGGGTTAAAGATAGTCAAACTATATGTTGAACCCTTACAATTTGTACGACACTTGAGGATGAAAAATCATACATCAACGTCGTAGATTGTTGCGTGAATTAAAAAAGAGATTTTTTTTCATCTTATAAATTTTGATAAAATCTTGTAAAAAGAGTAAATTGAAAACATTTTATTATTTTTTAACACAATGGAATTCACTTTTGCACAGGGTTAAAGATAGCCAAACTATACGTTGAACCCTTACAATTTGTACGATACTTGAGGATGAAAATTCATACATCAATGTCGTAGATTGTTGCGTGAATTCAAAAAAAAAATTATTTTTAGAAATAAATTCTTCTTAAAAATTTTACTAAACAAAAAAAATGATTGATTTTCCTTTGAAATTTTGAGATTTTGTTAAATAATAATAATAATAATAATAATAATAATAAATAAATTCACTCCTGCACAGGGTCCAAGATAACAATGCTATACGATAAACCCTTACAATTCGTACGACACTTAAGGATGAAAAATCATCCATCAATGTCGCAGATTGTTGCGTGAATTCAAAGATAAACCCTTTTTTTATTTTTAGAACTTTATTTTAAAAGATATTTTTGTTTTATAATTTTTAACTAAACATATTTCTTATAAAGAATGGATCTGACCCAGATAAATAGCCTAATGCTTTAATGTAACAGTAACAAACAAAAAGGCAAACTGGGCCATATGCTACAAATCCAAAAATAACATCAGAACCCAATCCTTAGTAAACCAAGTAATAAAGAAAGAAAGAAAAGAGTAAAACAGAGGGAAGCTTTTAGCTTCATTGTTACCATCAAAACGTGACAGAGAGCAAGAGAGGGGACCAAGGAGAATGAGAGCAGGGGCGGCTGGTTTGAGCAGTGGTGTGCACGGCGTATCGTGGTGAGGTGCGAACGGGGACATGAGGATCTGAACGGGTCCGACGAGACGAAGCGGGTTGCTCTGCAACTGACTGGCGTGGAGGAATCTTGTGGCATAGGGATGCGGTGGTGATGATGGTGTTGTCGTGGTGGTGCGGGGAGGTCTGAAAGGTGCGGATCTGTGTTCTGTGGTGCTGTATGCGCGGATCTGGTGGCTTGATCCGTGTGTGGGGCGTTTCGTGGCGGCAGGGATGGTTGGATGCGTGGCAGCAAGGGGTTAGATCGACGGAGCTGGGTTCGAGGCAACTCTGCAGTGGAGGCTCACGACGGAAAATGGCGTTCGCGTGGAGCAGATCGGATAGCGAAGCGGCGGCCGGCGCTGGGCGGAGCAGGGGACACGACGGAGGAGCCGCCTGTGGGTCTGGTGTCGATGGACCTTCTTCTTCCTCAGACTTTTATCATCATCTCTGTGATCGTTTGTTGTTGTCGGTTTTTTTTTTTGATTTGTAGAAGGAAGAAATAGAATGAGGGAAAAAAGAGTTTGATGAAGATGAGATAAAATGATTCAAAGTGTTTGAATCAGAGGAAGATGGGGAGGATGAGGGAGTTCAAAGATGATTAAGAGTTCATCCCACTCCCCTTGCTTTGTTTTTTTTTAACAGTGAAGAATTTTCCTTTTAGCTTTCTCTGCTCTTGAAATCTGAACGTTTTTTCTTCCCCTCTTGTACAAAATGATACTTCTGTTTATATATTAACCACAGGGGAAGATAGTGCCAAAATTTGGTATTAGTATGTAGACAAAAAAAATGCAGAGGGTGGTACATTTTGTGGGGACCATATCAGCCTTTGCTCCACCACCTTGCTTGGTTGTTGCAGATGCAGGGTTGGTACTTCCTTGTTTTGGAAAAAAGCATAAGAGAACAAAAGAAAGAAGAAAAAACAAAAGCTGGTTTATACTTCAAATGGAAGAAGATAAAAAAAAAAATTTTAAATATATTTTTTATTTATTTATTTTTTAAAAATAAAAATCAGAAGTCTTTCCCTTTTTTGGATCATGGGCTCAACAAGCTACTTGCAACCAGATATGAAAATGGGCCTATAATGGGCCGATAATTTTTTGGAGTTTTTTTTTTGCAAAGTTTTTTATTTTTATTTATTATTTTTTTGCTTATTATTTTTCAAAACATTAAATTAGAAAAAAAATCCGGGCAAAATTAGGTGTTCACGGCAGTCTTGGATGGAGGGTAGAATTTCTCCAAGAATGTCTGCTCCAGTTGGTCCCAAGTCGACAAAGTATTAACGGGCACTTGCTTCAACCAAGCTTTTGCCTTTCCAGTTAAAGAGGAGGGGAATAGCATCAAGCGAATAGCATCAATCGAGGCACCTCGAATTCTTATTGCATCGGTGAACTCCAAGAATGTCTCTACATGATCAGTCGGGTCCTCCGAGGGTAATCCTCCAAATTGATTTTGCCTAATCATGCCAATTAACAGAGGCGGTATAGTGTAGTTCTCCGCCTCAATTTCTGGCCTAGCAATCCCAGTTCGCAAACCCCTAGCATTTGGGACTGCGTAGTCCTTCAGTGGTTTGGTATCCAGTGGGTTCGCCATGAGTGGAATGGGAATCAGCCTCTCTCTTTGCCTTTGTAGTCTCCGACATCTATGAAAGGTCTTTTTGATCTCGGGGTCAACTTCAATATGATATCCAAGACTTCGGGATCTTCGCATAAAAGAGAAAAATACCTGCAAAGAGAGAGATAGATACTAGAAAAAGAAAAATAAATAAATGAAAAAAAACAGAAAATATTAATATATATAAAAAAAAGGTCCAGAAAAATCGATTTAAAAATTAAATTGAGATTCAAGAAAGCACAGTCCCCGGCAACGACGCCCAAAACTTGATGGGTTGCTCGAATCCGCTAGTGTACGACTTCACAATCAAGTAATAAAAAGATCGAATTCACAGGGACCGTGATCTTGAATACCAATCAATTATTAAATCAATTAAATTGGAGTAGAAAAAAAGATTTGGAAAAGATTTGGCTTTTAAAAGATTAACTAACAAATCAAATATCTAAAACGCAATCAAACAAAATAGGAAAGTAAATCAAATCTGAGATTTTTCAATATCAAAAGAGATTCCCAGGAATTGGGTTACCAACAAGACTGCTCATGTTACTAAATTGACTACCCCTCTTGTTAATTATCGAAATTTGCTTTGAAGATGAATTTATCCTAAATAAGTTACATGCTCCCTCTCATGATACAAGAATCGTGCCCGATTAAACCAACCCCTACTCTCGTGGTAATTGAATTTAAATTGAACCCTTTAAGCTTTGTGACAACTCAGTGAACCCTCTAAGGACCGCTTCTAACTCTCGTGATTTAAGTCCTAAGTTTGATCCCTATAGATCCAATACCTAAGTTCACCACTAGGTTCCTCCTTAGAGTATCTATGACATGCAAATAAGTGCGCACCAAATTCACAAGTAATTCATGCAATAGGAATCAAATCGAAAGCAAATTGAAATTAACAAGAAGTAAAACGTCAAATCATAACATAAAACAAGTCTTGGGCATAGCCCCAATTCCTAGAAATAAAAACAACTACTCTAGCATTGCCATGTTCATAGCAAGCTTGATTAACAAAAGCATAAAAGAAAACATAAGAGAAGAGAAGAAATTGGAGAAGAAGAGAAATCCTAGTTTTTGCCTAAGGTAGCAGCTCCAGGATCCTATTTTTGAGCCTAATTGCTCTATTTATAGAGTAGGGTAACTTGAATCCCAAGCAATTACAAAATCAGATCAAATCAGGTTTTAAAATTCCAGATATTGTGCGTCACGATTGTGATGGCTGTCATGGCCAGGCCGTGACAGATTCTGTCTTGGAAAACTTGGCACTTATGACTTGTCACGGCAGTGGTAGCCATCACGGCCTGGTCGTGACAGGTTCTGACTTTTTCGTTCTTATCTTTTCAGTCTTGCTCGATCATGGCCGTGATGGCTGTCACGGCTAGGCCGTGATGGGCTCTGTTTGGCTCATTTTTCTTACTTTTCAAGCTCCATCTTATGCAAGCTCCATCATGGTTGATCTTGAACATTTTAATCTTCAATTCCTGTACAACAACACCACAAAACCGCCTTACCCGTTCCAAGGTAAAAACTAAAAAAAATAAAATTAAAAATGCCTAAACTACATGAAAATGCATGCAATACGATAAAGAAATATGAGGTGTAATCATACTCATCAGTGCAGCACTTCTGTATACACTGTTAGACCCAGCATGGCTGACTGAGTGTGAAAATCTGCCTTGGCTACTACCACTGCGGGACTCAGTTATGTCTTGTGGGTGATATGATGGCGTTTTCTGCCCCCTGGCTTTCTCGGCAGTCACTTCGTCATAAAATGTTTCGCATCTTGGGCAAAATTTAAGTATGCCACCAGATTTCTTGCATGTCATGAAATCGGCAAGAGGTTCTCTTGGCTTTGGATAAATATCAAATGAATCCGACAGATCCATCTAGATATTTTACCCAACTATGATATTGACCATGCCTGTTCCCATAGGGACTCGGCGGTCTGTCTTGTTAACTTCAGGACCAAATTGTTCTGTATCAACCCTCATGTCTGGTTTATTGTCTGAAAATTTTAGTCTTCCTTCTGCCAAACCTTTCTGAATAATGTTCCTGAAATGCATACAATCATTTGTTACATGACCAAAAGTGTTATGATACTTACAGTACTTCCGATCCTTAATCTCATGGGCTTTCAAAAGCCTATGGTCATCTGACAATTTTAACTTCTTATCTTTGAGTAACATGTCAAATATTTGATCGGCCTTGGTCACATCAAACGTATACACTTTCTTATTGATGAAAGGAATCCTTTCTTTGGCCTTGCAGGCTTAAAAGCTTGGCATATATAAGGTGGACCATTTTTTAATTCAACGTAATCTACCTCATATTATTCAGAATCATTGCCTTCCTCGTCGGATTCACTACATCCGACAAAGTTAATCTTTTCTCTTTTGAGGAATTTCTTCTGCTTGAAAACCTTTTCGGCTTTCAATTGTTCAATTTGTCGGACTTTATCTCCTAACTAGGTAAGATCAATTAGATGTTGGTTGACCAACTTCTTCCTAATATGATAATCTAGACCCCCAGCATCAATCTTTACTATTTCCGCCTTAGGGATAGGGGTGAAGCAACGACTCCTCATTTGACGGAATCGGGCAAGGTAGTTATCGACAGACTCGTTATTCATCCTCTTAATGCCAAATAAGTCCGTCAATCTTATCTTTAGGTCACCCCTAAAGAATTGATCATGAAAACTCCTCTCTAATTGATTCCAGGAATGTATGGAATTAGACCTTAGAGTTGAAAACCAAGAAAAAACATTCTTAGTCAATGAACTCGGAAAGAACTTCATCTTTTATCCCTCTTCTAAAGCCAAATCTCACAACTCGATTGTATATCGGGCAATGTGCTCGACTGTCGACTCTCCACTTTCTCCTGAGAATTTTGACAACTTGGGTATTTTGTATCCTCGAGGCATTTCCGACTGTTCGACCTAATAAGGAAATACCGACGCAAAAAATGGTTGATCGGCATAGCCTATGTTAAAACCAAACCTATTCAATGCTTGCTCGATGACTTGATTGATGCTTTGATTTAGAACGTTTTGACGAAATGCTCCAAAAGCATCCTGGTTTATAACAAAATCTTCGTCTTCCTCTGGTTGTAGAATATGTACATTTCCACGTCTCCAAGGAATCCGACGATGGGGCTGGGGCTGTGGCCGTTCGTCATCTTGTTCAGATCTGTCAAGTTGTATAACTTATTGTTCAACCTGTGGTTGATTATTCCTATTGACATTTCTATTGAGATTTCTATTGGTATTTTGGTTATCATCTAGGGCTACAACACCCAAGGCTTTATTTAACCTACGTATCTCATTTGTCAATGTCAAGCATGCATTATTCGTGTTTTCCATTAATGGCGTAATCATTGTACTCATTTGTTGAGTAAATGTATTCACCATGTCATGGTTACTAGAGTCAATTTGTTGTCGAACATTGGCTAGTGTAGCCTCTGACAGGCCAACAATATTTTGCGGGGGTTGTCTTAGTGGGGATATATGTGGTCTTACTACTGGTTGCCCTTGTCGAGAATGGGTTACTACCATTGACCCTGTTATCCCATTCGCATGACTGGGAATTTGCCCCCCAGTCGATGGTCCTGCCTGTCCAGATGCATGGGCAGCCATCGTCATTCCATTTGGATATGATATGTATGCAAATGGGGTATTTGGATTGACAGCAGTCGAACCACAAGGCATCCCATACAAAGGTTGTGACAAAGGCTGCGTAGTCCCTCTTAGGTTTGAATTCACAACGCTTCGTGGAGACAATCCGATAGTTGGTGGATTTATTTGTTGTAAAACCGGGGAAGTTGGTGACGGGAGTGTTCCTTGGCCAACTTCGTCAAATCTATTGACAACTTGAGCGTAAGAAACGCCTCTTCTCGCACCTAAACTATTAGTGCTATTATTCCCTGCATTAGTAGCGTTAGCCCTGGTTGCAGGAATATTGTCAACTAGTGCAATAGCATCCACCGTTGACGCAGCGGCGTTAGTGCCTACTACACCTACATCACTTGCACTACTCATATTCACAGAGTTTTGGGAAATAGATGATGTTTGAACCACCTTTCCACTCCGTAGATGCATACAAATAAATTTATATGTCAAATTCGTGACACTGTACGAGTTAATCTAAACTCGTCCCACCGGGCGTGCCAATTTGTTAACGTTGGTTTTTTGGTTTCTGACCAAAATTCCTTTGTTACAAATAATTAGAGATCAAACGAGTGTGGGACCTACGAGTTATGTGGTAATCTCGTCAAAATGTGTTTATGATTTGTCTGCCAAATACAAATTTGACAATTTAAAGCCAAATTAGGAAATACTGGCAAAGACTTGGTATCAAACGAATATGTAAATTTGTCAAAGAGGTACAAAGCATTGTCAATCATGGGTTTTGAAAGAGAAATTAAAAAAAATTAAAGTAACACTATTTACGAGAAGTAAATGAATTTGAATAAAGAACATAAACGAAATGCTGGGAATAATGAAAAATAAGTAAGGAAACTTGAAAGGCACAACCAATATTGTACTGGGTTTTCTATTATTGAATTGAAATGAGAAGGGTGGAAAGAATACTTGAGAATTATCCGTCAATCTGCTGTGTGATCAAGATATGTAGGATATGTATCAAGTAACCTCCTCTGTTATATTGTGATAACTAATATTTATAGGTAAATAAAATAACTACCTAGTAGTAACTTCCTATCTTAATGACTGTCACGTATCTTGGCAGTTCTCTAAATTTCAAATTTAAATTGCTTGTCAAACAACTCTGATAACTGCTCAATTTCTTGAACCGCTCCGCGTCAACTTGATTTGTCTTTGACGGTCTGGCTGCTTGACAGCTTATCTTGCCAATGCCTTGTCAGTCTTGAGGACTTAGTCATTCTCACACTTCTCTGCATGTTCGACAACTCTTCTTAATACTTTGTCAAAATCTTAGTTGTCAATTTATCTTTTCTGTCGATCGGTATTTTCTTGTCAACTATATATTTTCAATGGCCTTGTTTGTCTAACATGTCAACTGAAGAACTTTTTTTTCAACTCCACACCTTTTGTCAACTAAATACCTCCATCACTTAGAAAAACAATAGTTTTTTTTACTTTAATCCCTTTGTTAACCTGTCAGAATTATTTCTGTCAAGAATTTGAAATTCTTCTATTAACACATTCTTACACATTATATTTTATTTGAATGATCATGATTAACTAAATAAATGCATGTGTGTATATGATTTTTTTTTTTAAACAAAACTAATACTTACAGAAAATGATCTTTAAATTTCATTTGTAGCATCAAATATTTTCATGACTGCTTGCTTCTCAATGTATTATTATAATTAAGATAGAATTAGTTATACAATGCTATTTTCTTTGTTGTTGTGAGATTAAAAATAACGGGGCCTTGTTATTAAAAAAAAAAAAAAAACGGGGCCTCAAAAGTTCATTCGAGTATCTATAAAGAAAACTATGAAATGAACTAATTAATGAACGGCAAATTCTAAATTAAGGAATAAAAAGGTAAATTTATATTGAAAATAATATATTTCATTATATTAATAAGTGTCGTATTTAATTTTCTAACATATGTACTTGTTTTTTGATTTTTTTAATCAGAGTCAAGTATGATGAGTACGTATTGATCAAAAGGCGGGGATGAGCATCTTGTATAAATTAATGGGATAGTTATGAGTTATGACTTTCCCAAGAGGTGTGTGAGTACAAGGTATAGTTATTGATGGCTAACAAAAGTGATATATAGGGATCACAAAGCTAAACCTAACACAGAATATCAGTAATATGTTGAGATAATCACAAGTGATGTAGCTAAATTCTGGGCATTACACGTGCACTAATTATACAACTATAGCCAGCTACACTGAAATTAATGGATGGCCTCGTTAATTTTTTTATAATGCTATGAAAACATGGCAGACCCTCAGGCCTCAGCCAGCACGGAAAAGTTCCAATACCTTCAAATACAAGACAATTTAAAGGAAAGGCAACTTTTAATTTGCATATGACTCCTTCAAGAAACTAACAGCTAAAGTTAAAAGGAAAATTGTCTTCGTTCACCTTACTGGTGGTAGAGGAATATTAGTTCCACCACTCTTGAATTTCAAGAATTTCTTTTACATTTTAGGATCTGTTAGTTTCAATAATCTTTTTTTATTCGTAAAGAAAATAAAAAAATAAAAACCCAGAGTGGTTGAGTGTATAATACATGCAACACTACAATAGCTTTCAGAGGCATATAGAAATCATTTTTATTCCCTAATAATAATAAATTACTTAACAATACAGAACACTAAATTTTTGCCAAATATATATGGCATAACGGTGTAACTGCGGCGGAAAACTTCATGTACTGCAGCATGTTGGGTGGTAAGTGGGTCCCACTTCAATTTTAAAAGAAAAAATAAAAACAAAGAAAAGGAAAATAAATAAAAGGATGATGGGCCTAAGTCATGTGCATTTTAAAGAAGGGATTTGAATCACTGAGTGGAGCAACAAAAATTGTTGCTGCTGTAGGAGACACAGGGAGCGACGAGAAAGAGAAGAAATAGGATTTTAGTGGTGAAAGTTGGTAGAGCAAACTTTGTTTCATTTTTTCTGAAATTGTAGTAAGTTGTTCCCATCATTAAGCTCTTCATTTTGATATATTTTATTTTTTGTTTTACCTTCTCTTTGAATTAGGTTGTTATATACATTTTTGTGAGGTTTCTCTCTTGTTACTTGGTTATAGCCACCTTTTAGGTGGAATATTGTTGATTTGGTGTTCCCTAGTTTTTATGCCTACACTGGGGAGTTTTCCACATTAAAAATTGTGGTGTCATTACTATTTATTTTTCTGCCATTGATATTCCTGTGGAAGAATATTTTTGTTGTGCCTAATTATTTGCACACCTTCTTCCACCGTTAGATCGTGTTGAAATTTTATAGGGAGGTTCTGGACTGATAGTGTTTCATATCCAACGGTTGTAATTTCTGTATAATCCTCCGAGTGTGAGTTATTCAGCTCAGAAGAAGGAGATAAGCTCAACTAGGGTAGCTCCAGACCAATCATCTTGGGTGGTTCATCCTAGGCTCATCCACCGTTGGATTGAGCTGAAATTTTTGGAGAAGGTAAAGGACAGGTAGCTCTTTAATCTCACCGTTCACTTTTTCAAACAAAGGTTTATATTGTGAGATATAGATCCAAAACAGTAGCGGATCTTGTGGTGCTTATTGCAGATTTTGAGTTTCTTATTTGGTGTCTTTCAAAATGTGATGTTTAGATGGGATATCGGAGATTCGGGGACCTTGTTCGGTGTGAGGAAGATTTGATGGGATTCGAGTAGGAGTGATCTCGTAGCGTTTCCGAGGTCGTACGTTCTTCAGGTGGGGGAAAGAAATCGTCGGAAACGGCACAGTGACGTTTAATTCGATAATGGCGTAGGACGACCTAAACCCTACATGATAGAGAGTATCGGACAATATCCATATCATGTTGGGGACTACTTAGTGGTACCCATGATGATATTGAGATTGTGCGTTTATCGTCGTTAAGTTTAATATATTATTTTATTATTAAATGATTGCCTGCTTGGACTGTTTGACCGGTTGAATTGATATTGGTAATTGATGATGATATGAGTGTTGAAATTGTTTTTGTGATGAACATTTTTATATTATTTTATTATAAATTTGGTAATGATTATTATCTTGGGAAATATGAATATGATGATATGATGGTATGATGTGATGAGTGTAATGATTGTGATTAGAGATTGAGTAAATGATAAGTTATGTTGAGACAGGATAATGTATTGGGGAATTCATATTATATGTGTTAGTAGTGTCTAACCAAGATGATTACTAAGATATGATGATGAGATTGATGAGATGAGATTTTTATTGAGGTTATCTATGAGATTATGATAAGCGGTTATGGCACTAGGGGGTGACCTGAAACATGGTCTGTGATATGGTTGACCTGAAACATAGTCTGGTGGACCTGAAACATGGTCATGTGGGGTCTATTCCTCGGAAGGAGAATTCCCGGGGTTTGGGCTAACGGTGGACCGTCCCAGACATGATTTCATTTTAGTTACAGTTATAGTTCATGTGTTGCATGAGCACCCTGACCGTAGTTCAGAGGTGTGCACCGGATTGTGTAGCTATAGTGTCATTGCTTTGCATGAGCATCCTCCATCAGCAGACGAGGGTGTGCAACGGGACCTCTAGGACGTGTCATTGTGTTGGATATCCGGATATGGCCGATACCTGATGAGATGATTCATACAACATTTGCATTACATCATGATGGAGGGTAGAGAAAAGATCATAGATGTGGATTGAGGATGATTGTGTCATATATATATATATATATATATATATATATATATATATATATATATACTTATACTTTTGGAGACGGATGTTTGTGTTCTGTTATAGAATTAAATGGTGCTAAACCCTTTCTGCGTTTGATGTTATATTGTTTCTTATCTCTTTTATTCTTGTTGTTGTGTGTATGTTTTATTTATGTGATCACTATAAGAAGACTCGGTGGTGGATCCAGCTATGGAGGAGCTAGATGGAATCCCTTATGAGCCAGATGCTGGAGGACGAGCAGTGGACCCGAGTGGTTGAGTAGAGAGTCTATGGCCAGTGCGTCTTGTCTCTTTGGGATGTTGCTCTTATTTTCAGTTTGATTATCAGTTTGTACTTATTTGGGGTCATACCGATAGGATTCCATCGACAGTACTGTATGACTGTATGCTGGATATGATGTTTATCTATATATGTATATGCATGTACGTTTAGACATGTTGATACCTCGGTATGACAGGGGTTTAAGTTTAAATTTTTTTTCGTTGTTTTAAGGTAATCTCTTACGCCAATAACACGATTAGGTTTTAATAATTTTGGGTTTTTCTTTAATGGGACGTCGGGGCAGCTATAGTGTTCGCGTTGAAGATATGGCGACACTATCTTTATGGAGCTAAGATTATTGTGTTCAACGATCAGAAGAGTTTAAAGTATCTGTTTGATCAGAAGGAGTTGAACATGAGGCAGCGTAGATGGATGGAGTTCATTAAGGATTACGAGTTTGATCTTCAATACCATCCAGTAAAGGCTAATGTTGTGGCAGATGCACTGAGTCAGAAATCTTTGCATGTGTCCGCAATGATGGTGAAAGAGATGGAGTTGCTTGAACAGTTTAGAGATATGAACCTAGGTATGGGTTTGTTTGGGGATAGAATATGTTTAGGTATGATCACCATCAGCAGTGAGTTTCTGAGAGATCTTAAGGATAAACAAGTTCAGAATGAATATTTGCTAGAGGTTAGTCGAGGCATAGATGAGGGTAAAAGTTTCAGAATTTAGGAAAGGATCTGATGGTATGTTGAGGTTTAGAGATCGGATATGTGTGCTCGATGACTTAGAGATTAGGAAGATGATCTTATAGGAGGCACATAAAAGTAAGTTGGGTTTTCACCTAGGAGCCACCTAAATGTATCAAGACTTGAAGAAAATGTTTTGGTGGCCCAAGATGAAGAAAGAAGTGGCGGAGTGTGTTCTATCATGTTTGGTGTGCCATAAAGCTAAGATAGAGCATCAAAAGCCCGCAGGGTTGTTGCAATCTTTGGATATCCCAGAATAGAAATGGGATAGTATAGCGATGGAATTTGTGGTAGGATTACCATGAACTCCGAAGAGGTTTGATGCGATTTGGGTTATCATTGATAGGTTGATGAAGTGTGCTCACTTCTTACCTATTGGTGAGAGTTACAGTCTTGAGAGATTGACCCAGATCTACATCAAGGAAGTTGTAAGGTTGTACGGAGTGCCGTCGAGTATTGTCTCCGACCGAGATCCTAGATTTACATATAGATTTTGGAGACAGTTACAAAGTGCTTTGGGAACAAAGTTGAGGATGAGTTCTGCTTATCATCCTTAGACGGATGGTCAGTTAGAGAGAACAATTCAATCATTGGAGGATCTTCTAAGAGCTTGTGTGTTGGAACATGCTGGTAGTTGGGATGAATTCCAACCTTTGATTGAATTCACATACCATAACAGTTTCCACAGCAGTATCAGGATGGCACCGTATGAGGCTTTTATGGGAGAAAGTGTAGGACTCCGTTGTGTTGATATGAGACTGGCAAGAGCCAAGTGTTGGGTCCTGATATGGTACAGCAAACAATGGAGCAAGTAAGGAAAATAAGAGAGAAAATGAAGGAAGCATAGGATAGGCAAATGAGCTACAGTAACAAGAGGAGGAGACCCTTAGAATTCCAAGAAGGTGATCACGTGTTTTTGAGAGTCACTCCGAAGACCGGAATTGCAGGGGTATAAAGTCTAGAAAGTTCACTCCCCGATTCATTGGACCATTTCAGATTCTTCGAAAAATTGGTCCAGTAGCTTACCATATAGCCTTACCGCCTAAACCTTCATGATGTATTCCATGTTTCCCAGTTGAGAAAATATTACCCAAATCCTTCTCATCTGATTGAGCCTGAATCCATACAACTCCGAGAGAATCTAGAATATGAGGCTCTACCGTCTAAGATTACAGATAGAAGGATTAAAGAACTCCGTGGTAAACAGATTCCCCTGGTTAAGGTCATCTGGGATAGTGTTACTGGAGATGCTACCTGGGAGCGTGAGGCAGACATACAGTAACATTATCCACATCTTTTCTGAAGTACGTAAATTCCGATGACGGAATTTATTTTTAGGGGGGTAGTAATGTAACACCCCATTTTCTGGATTAGTATATGAGGAAGGGATTAAGCATATTTGAAGGCTTAATCACGTTTCTTAGGTGTTAGTGAGCTTGTGTTTCAAGTTTGAGGGCAATCGGAGTTAAAACGGGTTCAGAACGCAAGGAAACGCAAATCGAGAGATTAATTAATCGATTAATTAATTAGTTTAGATTTGGGATATTAAAATTAGATCGGGCTTGAGTATAAAAGGCTTTTGGGAATGGCCTAAAATAATTACAGAAAAATATTCCAGCAGTAGGTTACACAGGATGATGCGGAAGAAAACACCAACTTGTGCCAACGGAACAACACGCGGTAACACGAGTCGTGACCAGGAGGAAGATGGCCATGGTGGCGCCACCTCACACTCCACTAACATATCCTAATGACACTTGTTCAACTACCCTTTGCATGCATGACACTTGTTCCACTACCCTTTGCATGTATGACACCTATCTTCCACTACCCTTTTGCATGTATGACACTTGTTTTCCCACTAACTTACCAAAAACCTACCTAAATTCATCTAATATAAAAACAAAACCACAAAAGTGACTTCATTTTTCCTCCTCCAGACTCATTTCACTCATCCTTCCATAGCCAATTTCGTTCCCACACCTCTGCATGTGTTGGATGAAGAGTTAAGTGAAGGAAAGAACAAGTTGCACACTCATTCGCACCCAAAATCTCATCATATCCTCTCTCTGTAAATCCCACAACACACCTTATTCCACCGTTAGATCATGTTGAAATTTTATAGGGAGGTTCTGGACTGATAGTGTTTCATATCCAACGGTTGGAATTTCTGTATAACTCACCGAGTGTGAGTTATTCAGCTCAAAAGAAGGAGATAAGCTCAACTCGGGTAGCTCCAGACCAGTCACCTTGGGAAGTTCATCCTAGGCTCATCCACCGTTGGATCGAGCTGAAATTTTTGGAGAAGGTAAAGGACAGGTAGCTAGTTAATCTTACCGTTCATTTTTTTTTCAATAAAAGGTATATATTGTGAGATATAGAGCCGAAACAGTGACGATCTTGTAGAGCTTACTGCAGATTCTGATTTTCTTATTTGGTGTCTTTCAAAATGTGAGTTTTAGGTGGGATATCGGACATTTGGGATCCTTGTTCGGTGTGAGGCAGATTAGAGAGGAGTCGAGTAGGAGTGATCTTGTAGCGTTTCCGAGGTCGTACGTTCTTCAGGTGGGGAAAAGAATTTATTTAACATAGGAAACGACACGGCGACGTTTAATTCGATAATGGCGTACGGAGACATAAACCCTACATGATAGAGAGTAACGGACAATATCCATATCACGTTGGGGACTACTTAGTGGTACCCGTGATAATATTGATATTGTGCGTTTATCGCCGTTACGTTTAATATATTATTTTATTATTTAATGATTGTCTGCTTGAACTGTTTGACTGGTTGAATTGATATTGGTGATTGATGATGATATGAGTGTTGAAATTGTTTTTGTGATGAACATGTTTATATTATTTCAATATAATTTTATTATAAATTTGGTAATGATTATTATCTTGGAAAATGTGAATATGATGATATGATGGTATGATGTGATGAGTTTAATGATTGTGATTAGAGGTTGAGTAAATGATAAGTTATGTTGAGACAGGATGATGTATTGAGGAATTCATATTATATGTGTTAGTAGTGCCTAACCGAGATGATTACTGAGATATGATGATGAGATTGATGATATGAGATTTTTATAGAGGTTATCTATGAGATTGTGATAAGTGATTATGGCACTATGGGGTAACCTGAAACATGGTCTGTGATATGGTTGACCTGAAACATGGTCGTGTGGGGTCTATTCCTCGGAGGGAGAATTCCCGGGGTTTAGGCTAACGGCGGACCGTCCCAGATAGGATTTCATTTTAGTTGCAGCTATAGTTCATGCGTTGCATGAGCACCCTGACCGTGGTTCAGAGGTGTGCACTGGATTGTGTAGCTATAATGTCATTACTTTGCATGGGCATCCTCCATCCACGGACGAGGGTGTGCGTCGGGGCCTCTGGGATGTGTCATTGTGTTGGATATCCGAATATGGCCGATACCCGGTGAGATAATTCATACAACATTTACATTGCATCATGATGGAGGGTAGAGGAAAGATCCTAGATGTGGATTGAGGATGATTGTGTCATATATATATATATATATACTTATACTTTTGGAGACGGATGTTTGTGTGCTGTTATAGAATTAAATGCTGCTAAACCCTTTCCACGTTTGACGTTATATTGTTTCTTATCCCTTTTCTTCTTGCTGTTGTGTGTATGTTTTATTTATGTGATCCCTATAAGAAGACTCAGTGGAGGAGCTAGATGGAACCCCTTATGAGCCAGATGCTGGAGGACAAGCAGTGGACCCGAGTAGTTGAGTAGAGAGTCTATGGCCAGTGCGTCTTGTCTCTTTGGGATGTTGCTCTTATTTTCAGTTTGATTATCAGTTTGTACTTATTTGGGGTCCTACTGATGGGATTCCCTCGATAGTACTGTATGACTGTATGCTGGATATGATGTCTATCTATATATGTATATGCATGTACGTTTAGACATGTTGATACATCGGTACGACAGCGGTTTAAGTTTAAAAATTTTCCGTCGTTTTAAGGTAATCGCTTACGCCAATACCACCATTAGGTTTTAATAATTTTTGGTTTTTCTTTAATGGCACGTCGGGGTGTCTCAGACACCAGATGGATGAAGACAATGAGTCATCCATGATGGCTCATGGGGGGTGACTCACCTAGCAATTAATTAACATAATGATGAGTTTAAGGGTGAAAAGACAAAAATGCCCCTAGCCTAACCTAGTTAAATATTAACCATGGTTAAGGCAAGACAAATTCAAATTGGTTTCTTCCTCTTCTTGTGGCCACAAATCAGTCACCCATCTACAAATTCTCCACCACACATTAGTAATGATGATTTTCTTAATATCTAGATATTTATTTATGGAAATGACCATTTCACCCTTGAGTTTCCATGGTTATTACAAGTTATGCCATCAACATTTTGGACCAAAATAACCCCCTAACCCACGGTTCCACCTCCCATAACCCACATTTAGACCAATTTCAACTCATTTTATGCCTTCTTCTTCATCAAGTTCATCATTTTCTTTAAGAACACATAAAGACTTCATTGATGCTCATACTCATCCGAAACTGTACCAAACTTCTGACCCTTTTATGTTGTGAAACTCGACAAACTTTCTACATAGAAGTTCTTCTGCTTCATCTCTTATTTCGATCAAGCTAAAGATCATCAAAAACGGATAAGTATATTGGGAGATATGTCCAAATTACCAAAACAGCTCAGAATCCTTAGCATCACACGAGAACAGTGAAAATAAGGCCCTTGACGCCCCTGTTATGGTCTGAATCAAACAAAACCTTAAACATAAAAGTTGTGCCTCTACTTATTACCTTTCTAACAAGCCAAAGTTTGTAATTTTTAGATGAGTAAATCGTGAGATATGCTCATAACACCATCACACCCTCAAAGCTGCCAAATTTTCAACTAAGCTTGTTTTGATCATTACTCTTCATCAAGAGGTAACATCTCTTCTACATGATCAATCATGTCTTTTTTTTCATTCATTTCATGATTTTCATCCCATGAACATCATTTTCCAATTTCTAGATCCAATCTTTAAAAATTTCTAGAAAATCATAGAAAAATCTTTTTAATGTGATTCCAATTTCTATAAACTCACCATAATCTCTATGTTCATCATTCAAGAGCATGAATCAAAATAAAATTTTCTTCCTATTCTTATTGTTATGGACGAAACCCTAATTTTTAGGGTGTAGAAAATTTTGTTTCAATTTTTAGAAAGTGATACTTGATTTTATTTTTCTATTACCTATGTGTATTGAATCCAAGAGATTGAAACAAAATAAAATCCCTAGCCTATTTTTCTAGTAAAGGCCGAAACTAGCTCATGATTGAGTTAGATGATTTTGTTTTAATTTTTAAGTTATGATCATTGATCTAGTCTTTCTAATGCTTAAGGATCACTAATTCAAGAGCTTGTGAATTTTTGAAATCTTTAGCCAAATTAATCACACATGGCCGAAACTTCAACATAGGAATTAGATGGATTTTGTTGTTTCATTTGTTGATTTGGATTTAATTTGTTGTGAAGGACAAGTATTGTTTGTCGTTGTGAGTTTCATGGAGGAATCAGGATTCCGAGAAGAAATTTACTGAAGAAAATCTGTAACTTCAAGAGGTATGAGGGGATTGCCTGAGGGATTTTTCCGATGGCTACGTGCTATCTAGTTGATGTCTATATTATTTATCTGTGATGTTTGTTTATCTGTGGTGTTTGTTTCAGTTGTGTTATTTTTATCTGTGATGGGTTATCTACACTTAATTGTTTATTTGCAGTTATATATATAATGTTGTGATGCATGATCTGCCTGGGAATATTGCTATGATGTTATTGAATGTTGTTTGAGAAGCATGACAGTGGTCAGTGCCCAATCAATTAACCAGATAAAAGCTTTAAGAAGCTTTATAAATTATATTAAATGTTTAACGGTGAAATATTGGAGTATAATATTGATGGAAAATAGTATTTGGCAAAAATAAGACAGGTGGGAAAATATTATTATTTTAATGATTTATCAGTATAAAAGTAAACTATGAGTCACAGTGAGGACGTAACCGTGAAATTATTTTTGTACTGCTAATTTTTACATAAGAAATTCCGTAATATTATAAAAAAATTATTTTATGAAATTAATCTTCGAAAATAACTTAATTATGATTTTTGTAAAAATATTTTAGTGGACAAGTTTAAGAATTGACTTAAATGGCTTTTAAAACATAAGACGTCAATTAGTTCTGAAAAAGCGGTTACATAAAGTATTTTTCTTAAAACAACAGTATTTTTGTAGTCTCAAGTGACTCTTTTTTTTTTTTTGAAACATAAGGTTTTCATGAAAAAGATTTCAAGTAATTGATGATTTTAGAAAGGATTTTTTGTAAATGAGTTTTACTAAATGGTGTTATTTCTGACAACTTGGATAAGTTGCAGAGACTTTGTTTTGGATTTGCTTTTCACATAACGAAAACAGTGTTAACGTTAAAACGCGAACCTAGTATCAGAGACGTCGCGATACTAGTGTTATTTAATATAAGCATGAAGATCTTTGATCCGTGTTACGTTGTTATGGACTTTGTGTCCTATCCACGTTGTAATGAACATTGTTAAAGTTGAATGTTCTTTTCTATCACCACAAACCTAAGACTGATTGCAAGGTCTAAGGTGTTGTGACTGAGCACTCGGACTTCATGTCCCGTGTTAACGTTGAAAAATATAATACGTTGAAAATTACGAATAATCGTACGCCATCTTGAGCTTCGATAAAAGAAGAATGAACACAAAGAAAAATGACAAGAACAAAATGTTTTATATGCATTCATTGGCAGACGTGCCCATGTTTTTATGTATGATGCCTTAATGATAAGGTATTCTGTGCTACGTTGTTATGTATGGTGCCTTAATAAATAAGGTATTTCGTGCTACGTTGTTATGTATGGTATTCCATGCCACGTTGTGCCTAAAATACCTGGCAATCGAGCTTGATCAGCTCATTTACACGGTGTTGGGATCTTCGAAGATTAAGTGAAAAGTTAGACGTTAAAAGTTGAAGTGTTCATGCATTTGTTTTCAAAAGACGGTGATCGGGTATGAAACCCAGTGATAGACTACTTGTTTATTTATAGAAATGTATATGTATATATGTTTTATTTTGTGTCGTGCATGTAGTTATCGTGTTAAATCCATATATTGGTTTCTCACTCTTGCATTATTCTGTTTGGATTTTCTCTGTTATGCTCATTATTGGGGAGTTTAGATGAACCGCTCAGGGGATATGATGTATACAAGAAGAAAGTTCCTTAGTTCGGGGCATGTCGATGTTTATTTGTTACTATTATGTCTGTCTTATAGGTGTGACCAGCTTAGGTTTTATTTTTCCTATGTTGTTGTTTTTCAATAAGGACCTATACTTATAAGGATCTAGGTGTGAAAACCGTATGATGCAATATAATTGTATGACGTTATATATATATATATATATATATATATATATATATATATATATATATATATATATATATATATATATATATATAACCTTATACTTACGTTGTTTTTGTGGTTGTCGAAAAGAAAAAGAAAAAGGAAAAAAAATTATCACCATTTTAAGAGATGATAACAACCTAAGAAAATATTATTTTCATAAAGCAACCAGTGATTTGCTTTTAATTTATATCCGCATGTGTTTACGAAGTAATGCCCAAGTGGGGTGTTACACACTGACTAATTCAGCTCCTAATGGGAGGTTGACAATGTCAATAGTAAAAGAGAGCATGCTAAATGAAGAAGCCAGAAGAAAGGAGCATGGTTTGATTTTTACCTCCACTCAGTTAGAAGCACTAGTTACAGAGTCACGGGGGAGAAGCCAAACCAGACATTTCCATAAGCATGAAAAATCTGACAGTCGTAGCAAGTCTAGGACTAGAAAAGAAGTCATGTGTTATCATTGTGGCAAGGTGTGACACATCAAAAGACAATGCAGGTTCCTCAAGGGAAAAAGATGAAGATAAAGAAAAGAAAAATGATAAAGACACAGTTGCAGTTGCATCTGATAGTGATGTTTACATTGTCTATGATAATTCAATAAATATTGCCATGATTCTAGTTGGATTATTGATTCTGGAGCCTCATATCATGTCACTCTTATGCGTGATTTCTTCTCATCTTATACTGTTGGTGATTTTGGCATAGTTAAAATGGGAAATGAAGGGGTATGTAAAATTGTTGGTATGGGTGATGTTTGGATTGTAACTAGCATTGGGTGCAAGTTGCAATTGAAGAATGTCAGACATGTTCCAAATATCCGTCTCAATTTGATTTCTGTTAAAGCCTTGGATATTGAGGGCTATCATACTTTCTTTGGTGGTGGCATATGCAAGCTCACCAAAGGGTCACTAGTGGTGGCAAAACAAGAAAGCTTCACTACTCTCTATAGCAAGGACGAAGTGAATGCAGTTGAAGATGCTTCTTCTGATTTGTGGCATATGTGTCTTGGTCACTTGAGTGAGAAAGGACTCAACATCCTTGTCAGGAAAAATTCTCTTCCTATGAAAGGTACACCTTTAAATACTTGCTCTCATTGTTTTGTTGGAAAACAACATAGAATTTCATTTCGTAGTTCTGGTCCTCATAGGAGGCCCAATGTTCTTGATTTAGTTCACACTGATGTTTGCACTATGGATTGTAAATCTCTTGGTGGTGCTTCATATTTTGTTACATTTATTGATAATCACTCTAGAAAAGTATGGGCTTTTGCTTTGAAATCTAAAGACCAGGTACTCGGTGTCTTCAAGAACTTTCATGCAAGTGTTGAAAGAGAAAAGGGAAGCAAGTTGAAATGTATCCGAGCAGATAATGGTGGTGAATACAGGGGTCCGTTTGAAGAATATTTCAAAGAACATGGAATCAGGCTTGAGAAGACAGTTCCAAAGACGCCTCAGCATAACGAAGTTGCAGAGAGAATGAATCGTACCATTAATAACAGAATCAGGTGTATGCTCTCTCATACAAAATTGCCCAAAGCCTTTTGGGGTGAAGCAATGAGAACTGCAGTGGATTTGATCAACCTTTCTCCTTTTGTGCCACTATATGGTGATGTTCCAAACATAGTATGGACAGGGAAATATGTCTCTTATAGTCACTTGAGAGTGTTTGGTTCCAGGACTTTTGTTCACATTCCAAGAGATGAGAGGTCCAAGCTTGATGGGAAATCCAAATAGTGTGTCTTCTTGGGTTATGGTCATGAAGAGTTTGGTTATAAACTCTGGGATCCAGCTGACAGGAAAATTATCAGAAGTAGAGATGTGATATTTCTTGAAGACCAAACCATTGAAGATTTTGAGAAGACTGAGAAACAGAAACCAGTTACCATAAATTACATTGATGTTGCGCCTAAACCTCCTACTAGAACTTTTGTTGATGGGGGAGATATACAGGTAGATGATGGGAATGCAACCGATGACCCTGCACCTCACCATGATGAGCTAGTTGAAGAGGTTCCACTTGAGCCACCAGTTGAGCCTTAGTTGAGAAGATCTAATAGAGAGCATCATGCTTCCCAAAGATACACTCCACATGAGTATGTCATGATCACTGATGGTGGAGATCCAGAAAGCTATGAAGAGGCCGTTGTAAATGAGCACAAGTAAGAGTGGTTGAAGGCCATGCAAGAAGAAGTGAATTCCTTGCATGAGAATCACACATTTGAATTGGTGAAGTTGCCTAAGGGTAGGAAAATACTCAAGAACAAGTGGGTGTTCTAGTTGAAATCGAAAGAGAATAGCTCCCAGCCAAGGTACAAAGCAAGATTGGTTGTGAAAGGCTTTAATCAAAGGAAGGGCGTTGACTTTGAAGAAATTTTACCACTTGTGGTGAAGATGTCCTCTATTCGGGTTGTGCTTGGGTTAGCAGCTAGCTTGAACCTAAATGTTGAACAACTTGATGTGAAGACAACATTCCTTCATGGTGATTTGGAGGAGGAAATTTATATGGAGCAACCTGAGGGCTTCAAGGTCAAAGGAAAAGAGCAGCTTGTGTGCAAGTTGAAGAAAAGTTTGTATGGACTCAAGCAAGCGCCAAGGCAATGGTACAAGAAATTTGATTCTTTCATGGAGAAACATGGTTATAGTAAAACTACTTTCGATCATTGTGTGTATGTGAAGAAATTCCCTGATGATGATTTTATTATCCTCTTACTATATGTGGATGACATGTTGATTATTGGTCATGACACTAAGAAGATTGATTGTTTGAAGAAAGATTTGAGCAAGTCCTTTGCCATGAAGGACTTTGGCCCTGCAAAGCAAATCCTTGGCATGAGAATTACTCGTGATATGAAGAATGGTAAATTGTGGTTGTCTCAACATATGCATATTGAGAAGGTATTAGAGAGGTTTAACATGAGTAATTCCAAACCTGCTAGTACTCCATTTGCAAGTCATTTCAAGTTGAGATCTCAACAATGCCCTACAAGTGAGAAAGACAAAGAAGAGATGAAGAAGGTACCTTATGCATCCGCGGTTGGTAGTTGTATGTATGCTATGGTATGCACAAGGCCAGATATTGCCCATGCTGTTGGAGTTGTTAGTCGTTTTCTCTCTAATCCTGGTAGAGACCACTAGCAAGTAGTGAAGTGGATTTTCAGGTATCTAAGAGGCACTTCTAGAGTATGTTTATGCTTTGGGAGTGGTCAGTTTGTGTTAGTGGCTACACTGATGCAGATATGGCTGGTGATTTTGATTCTAGAAAATCTACTTCCGGATACTTGATGACTTTTGCAGGGGGAGCGGTGTCTTGGCAATCAAAATTACAAAAATGTATTGCTTTGTCTACCATTGAGGCTGAGTATATTGCCATTACTGTAGCTTCTAAAGAACTTTTGTGGATGCATAAATTCCTGCAAGAGTTGGGCCTTAAGCAAGAGAAATTTGTGTTATTTTGTGACAGTCAGAGTGCTATCTAATCCTAGCAAGAACCCGACTTTTCATTCCAAGTCAAAGCACATTGAGGTGTTGTATCATTGGATACGAGATGCGCTAGAGATGAAGGCATTTTCACTTGAAAAAATCCAAGCTGATGAAAAGACCTTGCCTATGACAAAGTTGATTTGCTGCAGAAAGAAGGCAGGCTTGGTTGAGCAGTATCTTCCCACTTGAGTCGTGAGGGGGAGATTTGTTGGGTGGATCACTCCTAAGTGGGTCCCACTTCAACTTTAAAAGAAAAAGAAAAAACAAATAAAAATAAAATAAATAAAAGGATGATGGGCCTAAGCCCGTGTGGCATTTAAAGAAGGGATTTGAATCCCTAAGTGGAGCAACAAAAATTGTTGCTGCTGCTATACGAGACAGAGGGATCGACGAGAAAGAGGAGAAGAGAGAGGGTTCTAGTGGTGGAAGTTGGTAAAGCAAACTTGCTCCATTTTTGCTAAAATTTTAGTATCCCACCACTGAGCTCTCATTTTGATATATTTTATTTGTTGTTTTGCCTTCTCTTTGAGCTGGGTTGTTATACCCATTTTTGTGAGGTTTCTCTCTTGTTACTTGGTGATAGCCATTTTTTAGGTGAAGTATTGTTGATTTGGTGTTCCCTATTATTTCTATGAAGATTTGGTGTACTCGTTATTATTTATAGTGGAAGTTTTTTGTTGAACTTGGTCCCGTGGTTTTTATCCCTATACTGGGGAGTTTTCCACGTTAAAAATTGTAGTGTAATTGCTATTTATTTTTTTGTCATTGATATTATCCTATGAAAGAATATCTTTATTATACCTATTTATTTACTTAAATGAAGAGAAAAAATATTTGTTTCATTCCAGATTCTGGTTTTGGGAAAGAGACATCCATGAAAACTATATGAATGATATACAAGAAAACTCAGATTTCAATATCACAGCGTAGTGATGTCATGACCTCAAACATGGAAAATAATGAGTACCATCAGCGCTTCAATAATCATTGCTGCCGGAATTCCACTGGTTATATCCAAGGTTTACAAAACCGGACCGGCCATCGAACCGGTGAAGGCAGCGGTTCGAGGTTCAATGGTCCAACCGAGGTTGAACCGTGGTTGAACCGGTTATAATTAAATAATATTATTTTAATTTTTAATATAATATTTGTAACAATATTAAACAAAAAAACAACATAACAACTAAAATTATTAAGCACAATTTTTTTTATTTTGAAATTAAACTAAATAAATATAAAAATATATGTTAAAATCATCTTAATAGGGAAAACCAACCCAAAATCTACAACTAGCCCACATATGTTAGAAAACAAAAGAATTGGGTTTTGACTAGGATGTCCCAATTCCTTTTATACTAATTTTTTATTTTTTTTCTAAGAAACCGGTTCTGACCGGTTCTGGCCGGTTCACTACCGGTTATGACCGGTTTTACCGGTTTTGAACCGGTTTTCCGGTTTTTCCACCGGTTCGATGCTAGGCCGGTTTTCCCTGTGAACCGGACCGGCCAAGGTCCCGGTTCCCGGTCGGACCGGCCGGTCCGGTCCGGTTTTCAAAACCTTGGTTATATCAAAACAAAAATCTTTCTTGATCGCAGGATTTTCCTTTCAAGAAGCGACTATTTATATATATGCGCACGTATTGGGATAATTAACAGTTGTATTTCATCGTATCTCAACTTTATCTTCATATAATTAGGAATAGCATATTTAGCTCCTACAATATCTCTTGTACATTATTAGCATATCATGTACCATGTAATTAGGAATATCATATTTAGCTCCTACAATATCTCTTGTACATTATTAGCATATCATGTACATAATTTCCAGCTAATCTTTAGGCAGATGATTAGGTGAATATGGTATATATATTCTTCTGAATATCAACGTGAATAACAAAGAGAATTATATCATACTTATTCTTTATGGTATCAGAGCAGGAAAATAAATCCTCCCTGATACTACTTTGATATTCTCCTTTAGTTTTATGTCGGTATCAAACAGAATACCATGGCTGAAAAAGATGGCGATGGCGGCGGCGACGATAATGGCAAGAAACAGACTTCTGACAACGGCGAGAATAGGAAGAAGCAGATTTCTCTCTCGCCATACTATTTGCACCCTTCTGATCATCCAGGGAAAGGCAAAGGTGTTGTCACTGATTCTATCATAGGGCGTGGGCGAGGCAAAGCTCCTGTTGCTAATACTGCTCATCACTTCACAGCACCCTCCTCCTCTGGTTCCCCTATCTTGACATCCCAAGACATAAGCGCAGTTGGTCCTGCTTTGACAGATGAACAATGGAGTACCATCTTGAATATGTTTAAATCTTTAAATAATAATTCTGCCTCCAATGAAAAATTGACAGGTAAGTCTTTTTCTTCTTGGATATTGGATACTGGGGCATCTTATCACATGACCGGAGACAAACGCTTGCTTGTGGATGTCTCGGATATTTTTCCTTCTCCTATTATGCTGCCTGATGGGACACATAACAATGCTGTCCAAGAAGGGACAACAACTGTTGGTGCCAATATGATAATTAAACATGTTTTATATGTGCCTCGATTAACTTGCAATTTGATCTCCTTTTCTCAGTTGATCAAAGATTTAAATTGTGTAGTCACATTAACTGATAAACTTTGCGTGATATAGGACCGCACTTCGAGGATGGTGATTGGAGCGGGTGAAGAGAGGGATGGGGTCTATTAGCTTCGCTCGATGGCACCGAAAGCTCGAATATGTCATGCAACTGATGCAGATTCTTATCAAATGTGGCATCGACTTCTTGGACATTCATCTCCCCAAATAGTGGGTCTTCTTCCCAGTGTGAGTAGTAATGATTGTCGTAGAAATAAGGATGAACCTTGTGATATTTGTTTTAAAGCCAAACAGACTCGTGCATCATTTCCTCTTAGTTCTAGCAATGCAGTTGAATTGTTTGAGTTGATTCATTGTGATGTATGGGATCCGTATAGTGTTCCCTCTTCATGTGGTGCCTCTTATTTCTTAACTATTGTTGATGACCACTCTAAAGGGATTTGGATTTACTTGATGGCTAATAAGACAGAGATTGCAAAACTTGTTAAGAATTTTTGTGCAATGGCTCAAACTCAATTCAATAAGAAGGTGAAACGTATTCGAAGTGATAATGGAACCGAATTTACATCCTTGGGAGATTATTTTGCTGCACATGGTATCTTGTTTGAAACATCTTGTGTTGGTACCCCCCAACAAAATGGGCGAGCCGAACAGAAACACCGACATATTCTTAATGTAGCCCGTGCCCTCCGGTTTCAAGCTAATCTACCTATTGAATTTTGGGGTGAATGTATACTCATAGCTGGTTACCTTATTAATCGTACACCTACTTCTGTTCTCCAAGGCAAAACCCCATATCACATTATTTTTTGGTCACAGCCCCATCTATGATCACGTTAAAATTTTTGAGTGCCTTTGCTTTGGTTCCAAGATTCCTCGTGACCGCAACAAGTTTGCAGCTCGAAGTCGGAAGTGCATTTTTATTGGGTATCCTCATGGCAAAAAAGGATGGAGACTATATGACATTGATACTGGAAATTTTTTAACTCTCGGGATGTTGTGTTCTATGAGAATCACTTTCTCTATAGTCATCATCCTACTTCTGTTCCTACCTCTACTAGGTATACTCATCCTGCGATTTATGACATGGATTTTGTAACCCCTACTTCATCGTTGGACTCCACACTTCCGCCACCTACCCCCCAAATTGTGATGCCTTCCGCTACACCTATTGAACCAACACATAATATGGCTTCATCATCTAGTGGGACTGATGGGTCAGCTAATGGATCTTTGGAAGTAAGGGGGAGTGATTTTATTGAGTTGGAAGCACATGCTACTGCTTCTCTTGATGGGGCTACAGATCTCTCTTATGCTCCCTCTGATGGTCACATCCGACACAGCTCAAGAGAACGTCATCCATCAGTACGATTGCGCGACTATGTTTGTCATACAGCGCGATGTCTAGACCCCCCCTCTTCATCATCTACTCAATCCCCGTCTTCAGGTATGCCTTATACCATGGTTAATTATGTGACTTGCAATAATGTCTCTGCTTCCCATGCTCGTTTTTTGGTCGGAGTAACTGCAGGACATGAGCCGACACGCTTCTCTGAAGCTGTTCGTTCTCCTTCATGGCATGACACATGCACAAGGAGATTGAGGCTCTTGAAAATAATGGCACATGGACTCTTGAAGATTTGCCACCTGAAAAGAAAACTATTGGGTGTAAATGGGTGTACAAAATCAAATACAACTCTGATGGTACTATAAAATGACACAAAGCACGTCTTGTTATTCTTGGAAACAATCAAGTTGCGGGTATTGACTTCAATGAGACCTTTGCTCCAGTTGCTAAGATGGTCTCCGTTCGTGTGTTCCTTGCGGTAGCCGTCGTTCGTGGTTGGGAACTCCGTCAAATGGATGTTCACAATGCTTTTCTTCATGGTGATCTTGATGAAGAAGTATATATGTCACTTCCTCCTAGGTTTTCTGGTGCCTTCCCTAGGAAGGTTTGTAGATTGCGGAAATCTCTATATGGTCTCCGCCAGGCCCCTCATAATTGGTTCTCTAAGCTTGCTTCTGCCTTGATGTCATTTGGATTTGTTCAATCCTATGTTGATTACTCGTTGTTCTCCCTTGAACGACATGGTATCATTATTCATATTCTTGTATATGTTGATGACTTGATCATTGCTGGGAATGATTCTGCGGCAATTGCTAATTTCAAAGCTTATCTTAGCACTTGTTTTCACATGAAAGATCTGGGAGTGTTGAAATATTTTCTTGGTATTGAGATCGCCCGCGGACCTGATGGTTTGTTTCTTTCTCAGTGTAAATATGCGCTTGATATTATTTCTGAAGCTGGTTTGCTTGGTGCAAAACCATATGATTTTCCCATGGAACAAAATCATCAATTGGCTCTTGCTACAGGTCCCGATTTTGCTCATCCGGATCGTTACAAACGACTAGTTGGTCGCTTGATTTACCTCACCATCACTCACCCGGAAATATGTTATGTTGTTCACACTCTAGCCCAGTTTATGCAAAGTTCCAAAGAAGCCCACTGGAATGCTGCTCGATCTACAAGTTATTCATTACTTAAAACGTCATCCTGGGCAAGGTTTTTGCTTTGTAAGGACAGTGCCTTAAAGCTTACTGCTTATTGTGATTCAGATTGGGCCACTTGTCCTTTGACTCGTCATTCTCTTACTGGCTACTTTAGTATGTTGGGTGTTTCTCCTGTTTCTTGGAAGACTAAGAAGCAGCCCACCGTTTCTCGATCCTCTGCAGAGGTTGAATACCGCTCTATGGCCACTGCCAGTTGTGAGCTTACTTGGCTTAAATCCTTGCTTAAATCTCTTTGTGTTCATCATTCGACACCTATGCGTCTATTTTGTGATAGTCAAGCGGCTCTCCACATTGCCTCGAATCCTGTTTTTCATGAACGTACTAAGCATATTGAGGTTGACTGCCATTTTGTTCGATACCAGATTCAAGCTGGCAATATTGCTACCTTTCATGTTCGCACCAACCTACAGCTAGCAGATATTTTTACCAAGGCTCTCGGGAAGCAACAATTTCAATTCCTTCTTCGCAATTTGGGCATTCAGAATCTTCATGCTCCAACTTGAGAGGGAGTGTTGGGATAATTAACAGTTGTATCTCATCATATCTCAGCTTTATCTCCATGTAATTAGGAATATCATATTTAGCTCCTACAATATCTCTTGTACATTATTAGCATATCATGTACCATGTAATCAGGAATAACATATTTAGCTCCTACAATATCTCTTGTACATTATTAGCATATCATGTACATAATTACCAACTAATCTTTAGACAGATGATTAGGTGAATATGGTGTATATATTCTTCTGAATATCAACGTGAATAACAAGGGGAATTATATCATACTTATTCTTTAGCGCATAACGTGTATCATGTTAAGATGCTTTGTTAAATGGAGTTTTTCAATTTCAGTTCTGTTATTTTTCTTCCACCAACTGAAAACATATCACATCTAGGGACTCAATACAGATGTAAATAGTGTGTTTTTGTTGGCTCGTACAGTTCCTCTGCAGCAGCTTCTTCGTGTGCATGAAGGTGAGGGTCTATGTTTGCTGCAAGCTATCTAGACGTGGGTCCAAAACCTTGCCTTTGATCATATTTCTTTCGAGCTTGACTGCAGAATGGTAGTTGATGGAGTGAAATCTCAATCTCAACAGGGAAACATTTCAGAATTTGGGACAATTATTGATTGTTGCAAAGCTTTTCTTTATGGTAATCCACACTTAAGAGTAAAGTTTGTTAGGAAGCAAACGAATATAGTCGCTCCTATTCTTAATAGAGTAGCTATTGACCATACTAGTCTCCCGTATTTTTAATTCAGTTTCTACTTGTATTACAAAAGAAATCTCTAATGAAATGAAATAAGTTTGTTTAATTAAAAAAAAAAATTAAGAGATAGTTCATAGAAGATGAAATTTAAACCCATGCTAGCTATAGGCATCATCATTGGGTAAAAGAAGTTGATCTAATGCAACCCATCTCTCTCTCTACCTCTCATGACCTCTCGATTTTATTTTGTTTTTTATATTGATTTTGTTTGGCAACATCAATCCATTAGCTTATAGTGGATGAAAAAGTAATTATGTTTTTGTGCAAAAAAAAAAGTAGTTTTATTTGGTAACCATTTTTCTAATTAGCTTAATTACAGCATTTTTCAGTATCTTATATTGTTTCTTCCAAACACTTATTGAAGTAGAGTTTGAGCTTATAGCTTATCATTTTTTTTTCTATTTTTATCCTTACTAATTTAATTAAAATTCTCATTTATCCTTGCTAATTAAAAAAGAAAATACTACCTAGATATATATATTTAGGATAAAAAAATAGAAAATATACTTTTATCCGTAAAAATAAATAAAAATAATATAAAAATCATATCAATATATCATTTTATTTTTATTATCTCATTTTATTTATTAAAAATAATTTAAATTTTGAAATTAATATTTTTAATTTTGAAATGATAAATAAATTAAATTAAATTATTAAAAGTGATAATTATTTTTAAATAATAATATATATACATAAATAGAATTTTTATTAAAAAAACATATAAACATGTCATTTTATATTTATCAGTTAGTTCAACCGTTAGTTTTATTAAACACCTCAAATGCAATCAGTTAGCTTTTTTATTATCTGCTATCAATTACCTCATCCGCTATTCATTATCAGCTAGTTTATCCGTTATTTGCTAGTTTTTACCGAAGAGAGCCAAAAAGCCCAAAATGTAATTGGATTGATATTGTTCTTTCGGTCTACAATTGGATCGATAGTTAGCAAGGTGCAGTTGATCCTTTTGAAAGCTAATTTGGCTTTGGCCCAATTGTCACAGCCCATGTTATTGGATTTCGTTCAAACTGGTCTTGTAACCTAATCTCGGCACAATTTCAAGTTCCTTGAAGAACCAAAATATCATATTATAATTACCCGCTAATTAAAAAAAAAATATCCCTTATTATCAAAAGAAATGAAAAATAATTCAGATTACGAGGAACATACACTTTTTCGTTAGTTAGTAACATCTTTATGTATTATAATATGCATTAGCAACAAATTTTTATTCGGTGTAATCTTTTTTTTCATGTTACGGTTTTGTTGGGGGCGGGGATTATAATTAGTTCAATCAATACTCAAGAAGATTACATTTTCGTGAGCTAAATCCATTGGCTGTAAAGCAAATTCTCGAGATTGGTTTATCTTTATCACCAAAAATGGCTGCTGCACCTTTTACTTCATTACCTGCATCAGTTGATTCTCCACGGTATGAAACCCTTTGGTCATGAATAAGTCAAATTAAAATTGTCAAGAGATGAAAATTCAGTTGCCTCTAGCCCTCCACATCTGACCAAGTATGGTAATACAAAACTTGTACGTATCCTTATATGAAAATATTTGACTACTCCTTATCCATGCACATTAATATCAAACATCAATCTTAAGAAATATTGTCATGCCATACGTTCAAGCCATATTAGGCAATAATTTTAGACAGCTAAGATACACAGTACAGTTGGCTTGAGTTTGGAAATTAAATGAACATTTGGACTTCATCAAAACAAAATTACGTTAGACTAAAATCATCAATTTGCTTTCAGATATAGTGGTTCACCAACCTAGAGTGATCTAAGCAATAAGCAACCATCCACAAACTTAATATTTTCAAACTACTTGCTCGTCTTATATATTGGGAAATATATTGAAGTTGACATGGGGAAATACAAGAAGGGATGGTTGAATTGTGTATCTTAATAGTTTTTCGAAAAAGCATTTTTCTCAAATCTTTTACAAGCAAAATAACATTGTCACGACCGTCTCGTCTGGTCGCCACCAAAATTTTAATTGTGGAAAAACCTTGGAAAACTCATTTATTTAAGGTAAACTGATCTTTAAAAAAAAACAGAGATTTGAGTTCGAGAGTCGGTTACGAGTAGGAAAGGTGTTAGCACCCTACATCGTCTATTTAAAAACGGTACCTCAAGTTAATTGTGTAAAAGAATTTTAATAACCTTTGAAAATATTTATTTTTACCCCATTTTGAAATTAAAAAAGAAAGTGAACACAATAAAAGGGAAAATAAAATTTTGGCTTGACAGAATGATTAATTCTACTCCTACGTATTCCCGGGTGCGATGGGAAACTCAAAGTCACGTAGTTCTTATAGAAAATGTTTAATTTGTTGGTTTATTTTAATTTTTGTTAAAGATTTGATTTATTTTAAAAAAATAAATTTTGAAAAAGGATTTTGTTTTACAAATAATTCACTCATGTACAGGGTCCAAGATAGCAGTGTTATACGATAAACCCTTACAATTCATACGTCGCTTGAGGATGAAAATTCATACATCAACATCGTAGATTGTTGCATGAATTTGAAAAGATTTTTCATTTTTATAAGACTTGAGAGTAAGTTGAAAACATTTTATTTAAAAAAGGAATTCACTTTTGCACAGGGTTAAAGATAGATAAACTATACGTTGAACCCTTACAATTCATACGACACTTGAGGATAAAAATCATACATCAACGTCGTAGACTGTTGCATGAACTCAAAAGATTTTTTTTTGTATTTGTAAACAAACAAAAAATTGTTTTAACAAGAAATTTTTTATTAAAGTTATTTCTTTTTACTAAACAATTTTCTTTTTAAAAAAAGGGTCTGGCCCAAATGAAAGAGACCAGTTCAGTAAATAAAAATATGGGCCAATGTGGACAAAACAAACAATAAAAACTTCAACTTTGGGCTACATGCTGCCATCACAAACCCAACAGAATATCAGAACCCAACATAAACCATAATGAAGAAATAATAAAAGAGAAAGAATAAAAATAACAAAATAAAAAGAAAGAAGTAGAGGAAGCTTCTTCGCTACCAACGAATAGAGATGGACCAAGGAGCCTGGGGAGGCGTGGAGGAGCGGCGGCGCAACGATGGCTAGGGTGGATGTCACGGCAGTGGTGAGGTGTAACGGAGCTGGGTGCTAACGAAGGCTAGACGGCGCGTTTTGCTATACTCTCAGGCATGTGAAAATGAAATGGGCTTGATGTATGCCGCTTAAGAACAAAATTGCCCTAGAGTAGTTCCCTCGAGGATGGAGTGCCCCTGTGTAGGGTTCCCAAAACGAAATTGTCCTAGTATAAAGCATTGGATAAGGAAAAGTTGAGAATGGAGATGCCCCAGGGTAAGGCATCCGAGAATGAAATAGCCCCGGTGTAGGGCACTTAACAAGGAAAACTTGACAATGGAGTAGGCGTCCAATGCTCTAGAATAAGGCCCTTAAAAGCAAAGTTTTGTCCCATATAGATCTTTCCCTAACTTTTGCTTAGACTGCCCATGAGGGTTTTAAGCCTAACGGGCTTTCTTTTTTCTTTTTTTTTTCCATTTTTTTTTTTGTATTTTTTTAAGAGGAGCAATCAATTAACAACTAGAAGAGCACAAACTTTTTGTCTTGAAGTTAAAGTTGATAAAAAACTACAATCATTCATTGATCAGAATTGACTTTTTTAGGCTTGTAATATGGCCAATGGTTGGGAGTCATGGAAAAAAAGATATAAGGCTCAAACAAATACTTTATGGTTGAATAAGACCAAGGATCCATGTTCTTTTCCGATTTCTGAGAACATTTGCTTTCCTTTAACTTTCTCATTTTATTTCTTCTTCTTTTTTTTTGGATTTTGCATGAACTTTTTCATCCTCTTTCTTTCTCCATCTTTATTTTTGTTCCTTCTTTTAATTCTTTCATTGTTTTTCATTTTATGCTTCACAATCACCATTTCTTTCATACTTACCCCTTGTTTAGGGGTGATCCTTGTCCAAGGTTCTTTGAAGAAAAGTTTCAAGCCCAAAAAGGGTAACAAGGGACAATGATGATAACGCGAGCTTAATGAACCAAAACCAAGGATGATTCACACAAGTAATTTATCATGGTTCACTCTCTTCCAACCAAGAGCTATGTCCAGTCCCTTCTACTTGAAGGTTTTCTCTACTATTCTCCAAATAGATTACAAGTATTCAACACCTCTTCAGGCTACAAGTATTCTTTCTTTACCAAGTCTCTTCAGGCTCTAACTCTAACAAAAATATTTAAGATTTTGATCTATGAACTCACTACGTGTGAGGATTTCAAAGTTTAAGATTAGGAAGAGTACAACTGAAAATATTCAAATGAAATTTTACCAGAGATTTGGCACTTTGAAAATTTTCACAGCATCCAGTTCTTTCTTCTCTTGGGGTTGTCTACTATATATAGACATCTTTATCTTTTCTTCAACGATCTTGAGTAAATATCCGTTTAGAGATAGAATTAAATGTTAGGATCCGTTGAGACTGATAACTTGATATGCTTCAAGGAGAAGTGCTCTTGTTTATCAGAGGAATGCTCAAAGTAGAGCTGTTACTTCCCTGTTATAACGAAGGTTGCTTTCTGACTTTCCTTCTTTGTACTTGGTTTGAACTTGACGGTAATGTAGTTGACAGAGTACAAAAGTTTATGTTCTCGATGGTACTATGTTTCTATTCTCAAGAAACAAAGAGTTAAACAAATGAAGCAATAGAAGAAAGAGACATACATTCACTTTAATTAAATAAACAATCATTTGAAATAAATATGTTTAAGCTTAGACGGGTTCACTTTTAATAGCTAGTAGACGCGCAGGTCTTTGGACGTGCATAAATTAACTTATCAGCAAGACAAGCTCGTCTACTGATACTGCGTCTATATACTCTTGTATATTTTCGAGTCTTTGGACGTGCATTGCTCGAAGGCTCATCTACTGACGTGGCATTTAGTGACACTACTCGTCTATTATCAAGTCTTTGGACTTTGTGTTTTTCTGAATGATACTTATTGGCTCGTCTACTCATCTTTTCTTAGACTTAGATACTCGTCTATCGAATATTACCTTAGCCAATATTTTAAGACCTCGTCTAGCGATAACTTATCAAACTCATAAATTTTACCAAAGATAGAAGATTCGGCTAGAGGATCAATTATAAAATCAGATATGATTCCATAGTAAAGCGAAGAAACTTTTTCTAAGTTTCCCTGACTAGTATCATTCAAACAGTCCTGCAATCTAGAACAAACAAGTTAGATATTTGACAATACTTTGCCATACAAATTTAACATTTTTGTTAACATCAAAACTTAAGAGATAATTTAATCCAAAACCACTTTGGTTCTAACAATCTCCCCCTTTTTTATGATGACAAAAATCAATTAAATTTGAGTGAGCAAAGTCTAAGAGAGCTACAGAGATCCCCCCTAAGACAAAGCATTCAAACTTAAAATATTTAAAACAGATAAGTAGCAGCACATATCATATAACTTATCAGATCATCATGCATAAGCTCAATCATATTCAAGATATAGTATCAGAGCTTTAAAGTAGATAAGCTACTAAGACATAAAGACAGATCAGTCACATCAAAAAGTATCAAACATAGCATATAAAACAGAAGTATGCAATAGAACAATTTAAGAATATGCATATGAAGACAGATACTTATATACTTATAACTCAAAAACTGACTTATATATATATATATATATATATATATATATATATATATATATATATATAAATTTAATTCTCATCCTTTCTCCCCTTTTTTTGTCATCAGACAAAAAGGAAACATGAGTGGACCATCATTGTCAGTTAAAGATAAGAGAAAACTAAGAAGATGGGGGACGGGGTTGAGGAGGGTCTTGATTTGGAGGAGGTTGAACAACAAGACTATGACTCTGTTGAAAAATTGTGAGGAGGCCTAGATCTGATTGATGGGTGCATGAGAGTGCATGAGTTGGAGCTAAGGATTCTTCAACTTGTTCCTTTACTTGCTCATTTACCTCTACTTTCACTTTCTCCTCCAATATTCTGCCTATCATTTCCTCTAAATTTGGTGGCAATGAAGGTTTTGAGCTTTTAGAAGAATCATGCAGATATTGTTGACCTTGCAGAGTACTCAATGCTTGAGAATGTTGAGGCTGGTCATATGGATGCACAACTACCAGAGCCAATGGTTGTGAAGAGTGCTTCTCAGAAGTTTCTTGTCTGTTGACAGACTCAACAACTTCTTCACCCAATGGTTCAGTCTGGACAGCTTCAGTGTTCATATTAGGACCTTCGACTATAATCTCCTCAATTCTCTCAGAAGACTCTTCAGAAGCTTGTGGAGTTGGGACAAGTGTGGGCATAGGAGTAGGCAAATTTGGAGCCCAGTGAACAGGATCTTCCTCAAAAACAGGACTGATCAAAGGAATTCCAAGAGTGGCCTCATGAATATAAAATCTAACATTAGAGAGACCATACTTTCCTCTAAATGTTGGAGTGTTTCTTTTGTCTGTTTCACTAAGTCCAGAGGATGATGCTTGCCTACTTCAGACTTTAATATGACAAGCCCAGAAGCCTCTTGCATCACCATTGGTCCTTTTATCTTCATCTTCAGTTTCTTTCAATAAAAACTTCATCATCTCTTCATCAATAGAAGGATCGGGACTAGCTTCAAACAAACAAGAGCCATTAGCAGGCATCTTCTCTGTTTTTCTTTGAAATTTGGCATCCTTGTCCGGATTCAGATCAATCATGTTAAGCCTTGGACAAATCATAGGAGGTCTCACTCCAATTCTGATTTCTTTGGAGGAGTGGAATAGCCAGGTGGGTGGAACAAAATTGGCAGCTCTAATGTACCTTGGCAGTTCAATCTCAGTCTTCAAGTGTGCATACATGATGTGATCCACAATATCAGTAGCTCTGTCATACTCCCTCGGATACACAAAATTTTTCCATTTGGTATTTTTGTCCATAATGAACTTCTCCCTGCCAAATGTCCTTGATCTTCTACATTCAATGTTTTTAGATGCAGTCTTGAGTGGGTTTGTCCACCAGACAGGAATGATATGCCTGTCTACACCATTAGTATGTGGTTTGAAAGGTGGGAATTTAATGAGGTTTAGGTAGATTTTTCTGGATGGAAATTTCTGAAGTGAAAGGTGAGTGAGGGAAGGTCCAATCTCATTGTACAAGGTAGATGGAAGTGGACCGGTTGGTTCATATGGTATGGGTGCATGACATGGAGTGTATGTAGGTTCAGGCTCATATTCATATTCTGGTAAGGGGTAGAAAGGTCTAGTTTATTCTGGTTCGGGTTGGTGAGTGTGGTATAGTATTCTCCTATCCCTTTTGACTTTGGCACAGCTCTCAGCTTTGCCATCATACAGGATTGAAGGGTCTATGTAGGGGAAAATGACTTCGGGAATTTTAGGAAATGGAGCACCAGGATTGATCCCTACATCATCTGATTGATTAAACCAGGGATCATCTGCAGGTATGAATGGTTGAAAATGTGGTCTTGTAGGTGAGGTTTGGACAGGTGAGTGGACAGGTGAGGTTATTTGTGGTGATGTAGTTTGTGGCTCAGTTTCAGGTTGTGATGGCAGTGTAGGCATATACATATCAGTGTGAGGTGGTGGAAGTGATGGTGGTAACACAGTGTGCAAGTGTACTGTCATTCCTATTTTTCTCAAAACTCCCAACCAGAGCATCTACTGCTAATTGAACAGGATCATTAGCAGGGATGCTTACCTTAGGAGCCACAACAGACTTGACCTTCCTTGAGGGTTGTCTTTTGATCTGAGTAGAGGCAGCAGCAACAGAAGTATAAAGCTTATGCTTCATCCAAATATCACCAATAGGGACATTGTCCTCATCATCCTCATCTTCATCCTCATTGTGAGACAAGATTAGATTCCTGGTTCTCTTCTGAGTTGGGGCAGGTTGAGGAGCTTCAGCAACTTGTTCCCTAATCATAATTCCAGCAGCAGGTTTCCTAGCTCTGGTTGTCTTCCTTCCTTCTCATCCCTAAAGTCTCAGAATTGTTGAGCTCTATTCGTTCTTCCTTAATCTTCATCCTCTCCTCTTTTTTAGAAAAAGCTACTTGGGCAACAGTGCTTAGTTTCATGTTGGTGAGATTTACCTTACCAAAATCCATGGCAGACATTCCCTTCTCCCTAAGAATCAGTGCTTGTTCTTCAGGGGATTTAGCTTCCAGGTAAGCATAAATTTGTTGAGCCTTGAAAACCTTGGACAACAAATGACAAAAAGGAATTGCATTTCCCTTCTCCTTGTTAGAAATATACTCCTTGAATCTCCTAAAGAGGATGCATGGAAGATTAACCTTTGTCTCAGTCATCAGATTGCAGAGACAGAACTCGTGCAAGGCAGAGAGGTTGTCTTTTGATCCGGCCTTGTGAAGAACCTCTTGTTCAACATCTGATGGAGGATTGTCACCTCATCTTTCATCTCCACAGTCTTCCAGGAGTGATTTCTAATAGTGTCAGACCTCATCAGCAGAGAAGCAATGACCTCTGGTCCTCCTAGGTCTTGCTCCCAAGTGTCTGAGATGATCAACCCCTCTTGGGCACAGTTGATAGCTTCAGAGATGGTTTTCTCAGACACCACCACTCTCCTACCAAGAACATTAGCAAACACCTCAGTGTCTGTTACCTGAGGGTTTCTCTAGAAAGCCCTAATAAGGTTAGGGTAGACGGAGACCTTCTCCAAGAAGAGACCATCCCAGCCAGCAGCATTGATGTATTTGCTTACATCAACATTATATTCTTTCAAAATTCCAAACTCGAAATGGTACTTGATACCAATGATCAGTTTAGTAACATCATAAGTTGAAACAGCAGAAGAAGAAGTCATTGCTGAAGATTGAGAGTTAGGGTTTGGAGACAGGGGAAACAGAGAGCTAAAAGGTTCAAAGAAAATAGATTATGAAAGGTTTTTCAGAGGGGAATGATATTACTTAAAAAGTTTTCGAATGTGAAGTTTTTTCCCAAATAAAATAATTATAAAAGAAAATAAAAGAAAACGTGTGAAGAGACATGTAATGAGTGCGGATGCGGCGCGGGTCTTTTGAAACTGTAAAAAGGCTATTGATGGGATTGATGGAAATAACTGACTCATCAAGAGAATATAAATAAATATGTCTTGGATATAAATTAATGCAAATTTAATTATAGATAGCATAGACGAGCCAGATAAGAGCATGCATACAGTCAATGGACGCGATGCCTAATGGACACACATTGAGCAATAAACATGTATGTAGTAGACACGATAAACAATAGGCGCGGAATCAATCCACCCAAGTCATGTTGAGATGCTTTCTAACACCTTTTTTCACATAATCTCTAATAAAATATTGTTTAATCTCTTCTGCTTAGCTTTGGAATGCAATATTGGATTCTTAGATAGATTTATTGCAGCAGTATTATCACACATAAGTGGAATATTACTTACAAACATGTTGTAGTCTTCCAATTGACGTATGATCCATAGAAGTTGTGAGCAGCAACTAGCAGCCGAAATATACTCAGATTCAACAATTGTTAATGCAATAATATTTTGTCTTTTGCTTGACCATGAGACTAGATTAGCTCCAATGAAGTGGCATCCTCCACTGGTACTTTTTATTTCAATTCTATCTCCAGCATAGTCAGCATCCCAAAAACCAACTAATCTGTAATCACAATTTTTCTTAAAGCACAAACCCAGATTAGTAGTATCTTTTAAGTATCTAAATATCTTTTAACTACTGATAAGTGAGATTCTCTAGGATCAGATTGAAATCGAGCACTTAAGCATACACTGAACATAATATAAGGTCTAGACGCAGTAAGATACAAAAGAGATCCTATCATACCTCTATATACCTTTTGGTCTACCTTATTATCTTTATCATCTTTGCTCAGTATGGACGTGAGATGCATAAGTGTGTTCATTGGTTTGCAATCATCCATCTTGAATTTCTTTAAAAGTTCCTTTGTTACTTAGTTTGATGGATGTACACCTCATCCAATGTTTATTTAACTTGAAGTCCAAGGAAGAACTTGAGTACTCTCATTATGCTCATTTCAAACTCTTTCTGCATAAGCTTAGAGAATTCATTGCAGGGAGATTCATTAGTAGCACCAAAGATTATGTCATCGACATATATTTGAACAATAATAAAACTGGACTTATTGGATTTTCTAAATAAGGTTGTATCAACATTTCCTCTACTGAATCCATTGTCCATTAAGAATGAACTTAACCTTTCATACCAAGCTCCAGGAGCTTGTTTAAGACCATATAAAGCTTTCTTTAGCTTATATACATGTTCAGGTTGGGTTTCACTTTCAAAATCCGGAGGTTGCATAACATACACTTATTCATTAATAAAGCCATTTAGAAAAGCACTTTTTACATCCATTTGATATAACATGATACTATGATGTGCGGCAAATGATAATAAGATGCGAATTGCTTCTAATCTAGTAACTGGTACAAAAGTTTCAGTATAGTCTATACCTTCTTCTTGTGAATAACCTTGTGCAACAAGTCTTGCTTTGTTTCTTATTACCTTACCATTTTCATCAAGCTTATTTTTGTAAACCCATTTGGTTCCAATAACTGGTTTTTCTTTTGGCAAAGGCACAAGAGTCCACACTTCACTTCTTTCAAACTGGTTTAGTTCTTCCTGCATAGCTAGTATCCAGCCCTCATCCAGTAGAGCCTTGTCTACTGTCTTTGGTTCTAACTCAGACTAATGCAGAATCATCTTGCTCTCTGAATCTAGATCTGGTTCTTAGTCTATCATTAGGATTCCCAATGATTTGATCTTGTGGATGATAATTCTTGAAGTACCAAGATCTCTGAACATTTTCCTGTTGAGAATTTGAAATTTCTGACTCATGTTGTTGAGGGTCGACCACTTGATCATCAAATTCGACATTTGCTTGAATTTCAGAATCATTGAGATTCAAATCTGCAATAGCTTCATCAAGCTCTGATAATTTCTTATCAGGCTGCTTATCATTAAATTTAACATGTATACATTCTTCTACTACTAAGTTTCTAGAATTGTAAACCCTAAACCTTTTTGATGATTCAGAATACCCGAACAGAATTCCATTATCTACTTTAGCATCAAACTTACCAAGTTGATCTTTAGTATTTAATATATAACATTTACAACCAAAAGAATGAAAGTAAGATATGTTGGGTTTTTGACCTTTCCACAATTCATAAGGAGTCTTATTCAAGATTGGTCTAATGTATATTCTGTTATGAATGTAGCAGGCAGTATTAACAACTTCATCCCAGAAGTGCCTAGGGACAGAGTTGTCATTGAGCATCGTTCTAGCCATCTCTTAAAGAGATCTCTTCTTTCTCTCTACCACACCATTTTTCTGTGGTATTCTAGGTATTGAGAAGTTGTGAAATATACCATTTTCTCCACATAACTTTTGGAATAGCTCATTTTCAAACTCTCCCCCATGGTCACTTCTGATTGAAGTGATACACATGCCTTTTTTATTCTGTACACGTTTGCAGAATACAGAAAATACCCTGGATAACTCATCCTTGTGAGCTAGGAATATAACCCATGTCCATCTAGTGTAGTCGTCTACTATGACTAGACCATATTTCTTCCCACTGACAGAGGCAGTCCTTGTTGGTCCAAACAGATCAAGGTGTAGCAGCTCTAGTGGTCTATTGGTACTAACAATATTCTTATATTCAAAGGAACCTTTGACTTGTTTTCCCTTTTGATATGCATCACAGAGAGCATCGGATTTGAACTTAAGGTTTGGTAATCCTCTCACGAGGTTATGCTTATTTAGCTTTGAAATTAATTTCAAGCTTGCATGACCTAGTCTTTTATGCCAAATCCATCGCTCATCTTCAATGGACACTAGACATGAGACACTTTGATTTGTGACGTCCTCCAAGTCAATCTTATAAAGATTGTTTTGCCTCTTGGCACTTAATAAGAGTGATCCATCGGTCTTCTTGACATTACACATGTTCTTGTCAAAAGAAACAGTAAACCCACTATCACATAATTGACTTATGCTTAGCAGATTGTGTTTTAAACCATTAACAAAAAGAACATTATCAATGGAGGGAAAATGATGTTTACCAATTTTACCTATTCCAATGATATTTCCTTTCTGATTACCTCCAAAGGTATCCCAGCCACCATCTCTATGTTTAAGGTCTTGGAACATACACCTTTCTCCCGTCTTGTGACGTGAGCAACCACTGTCCAAGTACCAAGATGTGTTTCTTTCCTGTTGTTAAGCAAATTTGCAACAGGTATAATCTTATCTTTAGATACCCATATTGACTTGGGTCCTTTCTTCTTAGTAGTCACTGGACGAGCATGTTTGATATGCTTGTGATGTATGCATCTAGATGTTATATGACCACTTTTTCCACATACTTTACAGTAAGTGTTGGACGAGCTCGATTTAGTTTTAACATGTTGTATTTGAGCTTTTGAAGCTCTATTATGCGTATGTGGTTTTGACTTTTTATGAGATGTTTCATGCTTCTCTTTGTCATAACCAAGGCTAGACTTATCATGAGGTGACCTAGAGTACCTTAAAATTAGACTTAGTTTATCTAAGCCTCCTGCAAATTTAGATAGGGTGTCTGTCAGGAATGTCTCATCTTGTTTCAGTTTTGCAACTTCACAAGAAATATTGGGCTCACACTTGAGTTTGTCAGTTAGACTGACATTCTCTGATTTAAGTTTATCATTTTCATTTGTAAGACTTAGTTTTTCCATGCAAACCCTATCAAATTCTTTAGATAGTTTTGAAAAATTCTTTTTGAGACTTCTGTATTCATGAGACAGAATTGATGAGTTGTGCAATAATTCATCAAATGGATCTTGAAGGATGGATGGGCCAGACTCCATTACCTCAGCATCAGTGTATTCACTCTCGGTTGATGTGTCAGTTATGAGACATATATTTGTCTCTTCCTTAACTTCATCTTCTTTATCAGATGAAGACAGATCCAGATCCTCCCAAGTAGCCATCAAACCCTTCTTCTTTTTGAAAAACTTCTTTTTGTCCTTCAGATCTGGGCAGTTAGCTTTGAGGTGACCGGACTTCTTGCATTCAAAGCACAGAGGTGGACCTTTTTCTTTGGAGTCTGATTTTTCCTTGAAGAACTTTTTGTTGAACTGCTTCCTTCTAAAACCACATTTCTTTCTCCACATATGTTGAATATTTCTGGAGATGAAAGATAGTTCATCCTAATCAGATCCTTTATCGCTGTCATAAGGGTCTGCTTCATTTGAGGATTCATCAACTTTGAGAACTTTGGATGAGCTAGACTTCTTTGCCTTTATGTCAACAAACTTTCCTTTTCTGGAACTCTTTTCTTCATTGAGCTCAAGCTCATGAACTTTCAGAGATCTAAGAAGCTCTTCCAAAGCAAGGGTATTGAGGTTCTTTGCTTCCTGAATGGCAGTGGCCTTAGGTCTCCACTATTTATGCAAACTCCTCAAAAATTTTCTGACATGATCTATATTCTCATAGATCTTTCCAAGAGATCTAAGACTGTTGGTGATAGTTTGGAATCTTCCAAACATTTGATCTATGGTTTCATGTTCAGTCATTTTGAATAATTCATGCTAGTGAACCAGCATGCTTATCTTTGACTCCTTGACTTGGGATGACCCTTCATGAGCTAGGGCAAGAGTATTGATCAACCTCTGGCTAGTCTAGTTTTATAACTAGAAAAACCTTGGCTTTGTGCAAATTATATATCATTTTCGCCCAAATTAGACTAGATTGTCTTTAAGCAGCATTTTTAGTCTGTAAAGTATTTTTAGGTTAATTTAGCTGATTTAGAGTTAAATAAAGCACTTATACTATTTTCTATTTTCAGGTTAATAAAAAGAAATAAATCTGGAGCTTTCGCCCCGTGAGGAGGCATTCGCCTCGCGAACCTGAAGGTGATTGTGCCAGAAAATTTGCAATCCTTTCTGTGTCGCCCCGTGAATAGATGACTCGCCTCGCGAGGTTGAAGACCAGAAGACATGACTTTTCCATTCCTCGCCACGCGAGCCGTGCTTCGCCTCGCGAGAAGACCAAATGATGCAGACTGTTCATGATATTCGCCTCGCGAGACGGTGTTCGCCTCGCGAGTCCGCGGATTCCAGAGGCTGTATATAAATCTGTTTTAGGCAGAATTGAGAAGCTTTAGTTAGCTTTAGTTAGTCAGTAGTAGTAGTTTTCAGTAGTTTATTTTCTTTTCTTTTGTGTTTATTTCTGTAATGGAGAGCTAGTCCCCTAGATTAGTCTACTGCGATTGATTTCCATCACACTTAAGGTTATGTAATTCCTGTTTTATTTGCTTTTACCTTTTTAATACCATATTATGCATTTCTGTTTGTTAATTCAGGAGTGTATAGTGTTGTGTTGATTCATTTCGGTGATGTTATGTTCCTATATATAATCGCGTTTGCTTAATTCGCGTGTGTTCATTCATGTTCGCTTAGTTCATGAGGGCTTAACCCCGTTTGCCTAATTCGGGAATAGGAACATATATCTGTAGTAGTGGTTTCGCTTGTAAATTGTTGCTACAATCGGGAGGGGATTAGAATCTGCTTAGGGCTTGGAACTTGCATGAACCGATGATAGTTGGGAAATCAAGAACAGTAGATTAATCGTCTTTATCATATTTGATAATCTCTTAACTGCTTTGTTTTGTTTGCTCTGTTTTTTCTTTGTTTTCTTTATTTTATCTCAATCCAAAACCCCCCAATTCTGACTTTTTCTGTTAACAACAACATCCAAGAGTCCTTGAGAGACGACATCCGAGTTGTCGTTCCCTATCTACATTATTTTGTAAATCGCTCGCTTTTTGGCGCGTGGGGACAGCGCGACCAAGTATCCCATATTTTGTTAGCAGTGTTACAGCTATGGACTTTATCGTGCTCAGATTTGGTAATAGCACACATCAAGTAGTGCTTTGCTTTCATATTGAGTTGATGTTGAGTTTTCTGCTCTGGAGTTCATTGAGCTCTAGGAATAGCAGCTCCAGCATCACCTCTTGGCTCTGTGTAGCCAGTTTCAATCAGCTCCCAGATGTCCACATTTTGTGCATCAAGAAAAGCCATCATTCTCTTTTTCCAGTAGTCATAATCGCTACCATCAAAAAGATGAGGTCAGTTGATTGCTTATCCTTCTGTATCCATGATTGTTGGATCGTACTCCATCAGTACTTGTTAGATTATCAACCCTTTTGAGGCTGAGCTTTGATACCAACTGAAGTTGACACGGGGAAACACAAGAAGGGAGTTGAATTGTGTTTCTTAACAGTTTTTCGAAAAAGCCTTTTCTCAAATCTTTTACAAGTAAAACAACATAACAAACACACGTACTAGAAAACCTTTTTAAAGAGTTAATAAACTCATATTCAAACCCCCACAATTAGTGTAACCGAAATCTATAATGGAAAATGATTAGAAGATTCATACAAGTGATTTATCATGGTTCACTCCCTTCCAACAAAGAGCTACTTCCAGTCCCTTCTACTTGAAGGTTTTCTCCACTATTCTCCAAATAGATTACAAGTATTCAACACCTCTTGAGGCTACAAGTATTCTTTATCTACCAAGCATCTTCGGGCTCTAACTCTAATAAAGATATTTAAGATTTTGATCTATGAACTCACTATGTGTGAGGATATGAAAGTTTAAGATCAGAAAGAGTACAACTGAAAATATTCAAATGAAATTTTATCAGAGATTTGGCACTTTGAAAATTTTCACAGCATCCAGTTCTTTCTTCTCTTGGGTTTGTCTACTATATATAGACATCTTCATCTTTTCTTCAACTGTGTTGAGTAAATATCCTTTTAGAGATAGCATTAAATGCTAGGATCCGTTGAGACTGATAACTTGATATGCTTCATGGAGAAGTGCTCTTGTTTATCAGAGGAATGCTCAAAGTAGAGTTGTCACTTCCCTGTTGTACCGAAGGTTGCTTTCCGACTTTCCTTCTTTCTACTTGGTTTGAACTTTACAGCAATGTAATTGACAGAGTACAAAGATTTATGTTCTCGATGGTACTATGTTTCTATTCTCAAGAAACAAAGAGTTATAAACAAATGAAGCAACAGAAGAAAGAGACATATGTTCTCTTGAATTAAATAAACAATCATTTGAAATAAATTCGTTTAAGCTTAGACTGGTTCACTTTTAATAGCTAGTAGACGCACGGGTCTTTGGACGTGCATGAATTAACTTATCAGCAAGACGGGCTCGTCTACTGATACTGCGTCTATAGACTCTTGTGTATTTTCAAGTCTTTGGACGTGCTTTGCTCAAAGGCTCGTCTACTGACGTGGCGTTTAGTGAGACTACCCGTCTATTATCAAGTCTTTGGACTTGGTGTTTTTCAGAGAGTTACTTATTAGCTCGTCTACTCATCTTTCCTTAGACTTAAATACTCGTGTATCAAATATCACCTTAGCCAATCTTTTAAGACCTCGTCCAGCGATAACTTATCAGACTCAAATTTTACCAAAGATAGAAGACTCGTCTAGAGGATCAATTATAGAATCATATATTATTCTATAGTAAAGCGAAGAAACTTTTTCTAAGTTTCCCTGACTAGTATCATTCAAATAGTCCTGCAATCTAGAACAAACAAGTTAGATCTTCGACAATACTTTGTCATACAAATTTAACATTTTTGTTAACATTAAAGCTTAAAAGATAATTTAATCCAAAACCACTTTCGTTCTAACAATAGATTTCCCACGTGCAGTCACCTTTTAACTTTAGGGAGATCTTGAATTGATTAAAATTTATATATTACAAATATGTTGGTATAAAAATGGATATATAAGATATGTACCACAAATTAAATTAAATACATGAATGCGTGGATTCCGTTATCGCGGGAATCCGGATCCGACGTATTGACATTCATTATTATCATAATGCAGTATTCATTTTAAATTTTGTATTACTTATCATTAATATATTATTCGTTTTCTTTGGACTCATATATCTTGGAAATGTCCACAAACGTCATTTTTCCTTCACAGAGTTCCTTCGCGTTAATTCATTCAGTATTGTCAAGTTTATATATACTAATATTTTTGTACGATGTACGGGTCATCAATTACTATTATTATTAATAGTATTATTATCATTAATAGTTTGAATTGTGTTTCTATATGTATGAAACTTTTTTTTCCTTTATCCTAAATTAAGTTTACTATGTCAAATATTTTCTTGATTTATTTCATACATTGTTTTCAATATTTCCTTCTCACCCATAATGGTAGTACGCATTCATCTCCAAGGTTTTTTATTTATAGACAGAAGTGATCAACAAAAACATTGAAACAATTTTGCCTATAATTTGAGTGCAAATAATTAAATATTATTTTTATTTTAAAATGATATTACAATACGTAATGTAACACTATGTGTTAAGTGTTCCTATTTGACTATTAGTAATGATCAACTAATCCTCTTAAATCATGTGGTGCTGACACGTGTCACTTTATTAGAAAATCATCAATTCCTTTATTATTTAAAATAGAAAAAACAAAGGCAAGGATGTAGAAAAAATATATATTAATATGAATAGCTCTACCTCTATTTTTGTCAATTCAGAGATTGTCGTGTTTGACTCCCAAAACATTGTAACTTTACCGGTTTTTAAATATTTTAAAACAAAAAAAAATATAAATTTTAGAAAAAAATAATAAAAAAAAATTCATCACTTGACATGTGGCTTGCACCACTGTGCTACACTAAAATCAGCATTTCCCCTTATTAATTAGTATAGATATAGATTTATTATTTAAAATAAAAAAAACAAAGGCAATGATACAGAAAAAATACAAAATATGAATAGCTCTGCCTCTATTTATGTCAATACAGATATTAGAAAAATAAAAAAGAAAATTACAAAAAATATAATTCGAAAACAAAATAAAAAAAAATTAGAAAAGTATATAAAAAATTATTTTTAAAAAATAGGAAATAACATTTGAACAAATATATTCAAAAAATTTAGAAAAATAAAAGTAATTAGAAAACAAAAAAAAATTTAAAAATTATAAAAATAAACATTTAAAAAAAATAAATTAGAAAAAAACTAATTGGGGAAAAATTAAATTTTTGAAAATCTATTATTAAGAATATATGTTTAAAAAATAAATAAATAAATTTAAATAATCCAAAATAATCCACCAGTTGATAACTCTTTCTCCTGTTATAGGAACGGTAGAAGAAAAGTTGTTAATTGATAAAGTGATATACATATTGAATACTAAAATATATATAAATATTAAAATATATTAATTGGTTTGGTTCAAAAATAACCGAATTAATGATCATTGGGTTTGGTTCAATTCGGAGCCGTAAAAAAATAAATTTGAAAAAAAAAGTATTATAAAGAATATGTGTTTAAAAAATAAATAAATAAATTTAAATAATCCAAAATAATCCATCAGTTGGCAACTCCTTCTACTGTTACATGAGCAGTAGAAGAAAAGTTGTTAACTGATAAAGTGATATACATATTGAATATTAAAATATATATATATAAATATTAAAATATAGTAATTGATTCGGTTCCAAAATAGCCGAATTAATAACCATTGAGTTTGGTTCAATTCGGAGCCGTGGACAAAAAATAAAAAAGAAGAATCAATTTAATTGGTTGTTTCGAATTTTCAAATTCATCAAATTATTGGTTCGAGTCTTACGATCCTAAACTTTTTCGAAGAACACGGTAGCTTTGCTACCTTTCCTGGCTAAACATATTTAAAAACAAAAAAAAAAATTATAAATTTTAAAAAGTCAAAAACAATATCTGAACCAATTAAAATTGGTTTGTTTTGATTCGATTCGAACCGGAAATATTAAATATATATATATAAATAAATAAATAATATATAAAATATTAAATTTTAAACTATTATATTATATATACATTAAAATATAAGTATATAAAAATTAAAACATCAAGAACACGACAACTCTACTTTTATACTGTCATTTTATGCAAATAAATTCAAAAAAAAAGTATTAGCAATAAAAAAATATTAGGAATTTTTTAAAAAAATTAAGGAAAACGTAAAAAAATTTAAAAAATTAATAATTAAAAAATATTTTTAAAGGAAAAATAAAAAAGTAAATTTGAAAAAAATTAAACGAAAAATAATTTGAAAAATATATTTTAAAAAATTAGGAAAATATAGATTTAAAAAAATTAGGAAAATGAAAGTAATTATAAAAAAATATAAATTAATTAGAAAGCATATATATATATAAACTAAAAATTGATTAGTAAAAAATATATTTAAAAATTAATAAAAAAAACTAAATTTGGAATAAAATTAGTAAAAAGTATATAAAAAATTAGGAAAATAATAATTCGAAAAAATATTCAAAAAAATTAGAAATATTAAATTAATTCGAAAACAAAAATATTTTTAAAAAATCATTTAAAAAAGTAAATTAGAAAAAAAAACTAATTAGGGAAAAAAAATAAATTTAGAAAAAATAAATTATAAAGAATATATGTTTAAAAAATAAATTAATTAATTAATTTAAATAATCCAAAATAATCCACAGGTTGACAACTCCTTCTACTGTTACAGGAACAGTAGAATAAAAGTTGTTAATTAATAAAGTGAATACATATTGAATATTAATATATATATATATATATATATATTAAAATATCGTAATTGGTTCGGTTCCAAAATAACCGAATTAATGACCATTGAGTTTGGTTCAATTCAGAGTCGTGCATAAAAAAGAAAAAAACAAACCAATTTAATTGGTTGGTTCAGATTTTCAAATTCATTGAATTATTGGTTCGAGTCTTATGACCCTAAACTTTTTCGAAGAACCGGGTAGCTTTGTTACCTTTTCTGGCTAAAAATATTTAAAAACAAAAAAAATGATAAACTTTAAAAATTCAATAACAATATCCAAACCAATTAAAATTGGTTTGGTTTGATTCGGTTCGAACCGGAAAATATTAAAATATATATATATATATAATATTAAATTATATATACATTAAAATATAAGTATATAAAAATTAAAACATCAAGAATATGACAACTCTACTTTTACTATTTGCCAATTTATGATTAGTTGACGGTATAAAAAAACTTTACATCGTTAGTGTATACAAATAAATTCAAAAAAAATTAATAGCAAAAAAATTTTAAAAATTAAGAAAAACGTAAAACAAAATTTTAAAAAAAAATTTAAAAAATAAACGTACAAAAAGGAAAACAAAAATTAAAGTTTCTTTTAAAAAATAATAAAATAAAAGGCCAAAATTCCTAATAATAATAATATATATATATATATATATTAAAATTGTCGATCCAATTCTTATATTAGTATAGATATCACGGTGGTGCCTGCGGAGATACACATGCTCTGTATGACTTGGTGGGGTATTCTCACAGTGATGATCAGAAGCATAGTGTTGACTGAAATTTGGTGATTTATTTGTGTTCAGCTTAAAGTGGCGGTTTGTGCAATTGTGGTTTTTGATGGCTACAGAGGCCGAGTTTTGGGTTTGTGGTTTGTTTAATGTGATTTCTCATTGGGATTAATGGGTGACAATGAGGTTGAATTAGCTAATTAAGGTTGTTTGATGGGAAAATTCGATTTGGGACGGTTCCTGTCGAGATTCGACTTGCCGGAATCTCGTCGTAAAACGTCATATCAAGAGTGGATAATGGGGGTTGTTTTAGACTTTGGCTTGACAGAATGTAATATTCCGGTCCTACGTATCCCAATGGGAATCAAAGCCAGACGTAGTTCAAGATTCAACCCTTAGCCATACGGTGATCTCGATCCCCTAATTTTGTATCCGATGGGTACTAGCGAACAAGGACTCTTCAATAGTCTCTTGGTCGAGCTAGTCCTCTCATACGCTTAAGGGAGAGTTACCGGGGTTAGTAAAAGTGAGTCTCTCTCATGGGTTCTCCTCCTTTTATAATAGGATTCTCATATCTTTTAGAGATCTGGATTTATCTCCTTTTATCTCTTAAATCTCTTTTGAGATGTGATTTCCTTAATTTAAGGGATATTATATCTTTTAACCAGATAAAGTTATTTAAGATAATATTAGGATTTATTTAAGGATAATATCAATATCCTATCCCTTTATTTAAGGGATATTATCTCTTTTAACCGGATACGGTTATTTCAGATAATATCAGGATAATTAAAGGTGATATTAACTTCTTATACTTAATTTCCAAATTGGGCCGGGTATTCAAGCTCGGTGGCCGGGTTTCATTCTTCGGCCAGTACACAAGCCCCCCAAGCTTTGAGCTAATAAAGCGTGGAAGCTTTCATGACATTAGCCGAGCTTAGGAACTTGGTTTCATCTTTTGGTCTTTCAGCTCGGCGAGGTGATTGGCCGATCTTGACGCTTCAAGGTACCGAGCTCTATGTCTCGCCTCATACACAAGCCCCTAAGCTGATTACGTGGAAGCTTTTTTCGAAGGAGCCGAGGCTAGCCGAGGTGGAGGTGATCACCTGAGTTTCGTGCTGAGGCCATACTTTCTCGGTTCCCGAGATGGAAAAGAGACGTTACTCTGTATGATGCGTGGCCTTCACGGCATCATTTCCGAGGCTTGCGTTGTAGTTGTGTGCTCAAACGTTAAGTCGGGAGCCGGAGCTCAACCGAGTGGTCGGGAGCCAGAGCTCAACAGAGCGGAGAGCCGGGAGCAGGGGCTCAAACCAGTAGTCGGGAGCCGGAGCTTAACCGCGTAGGGAGCTTGGAGCTTGACCTAGTAGTCGGGAGCTGGAGCTCAACCGAGTAGTTGGAAGCCGGAGCTCAACCCAGTAGGGAGCCTGAGCTCGAACCAGTAGTCGGGAGCTGGAGCTCAATCGAGTAGGGAGCCTGAGATTCTCGTTTCAAGTTGCCGAGTTTCACATTTCGGCCAATTCTTAAGTTTAGCGGGCTCGGTGGGCGAGTCTAGTAATCATTTCCCTTTGATTGTTTGGGTTTGGTGATCTAGCTTTACTTCTCGTCCAATATTTTAGTTTGGTAGGCTCGGTGGCCGAATTTAACATCTCGATCAGTATATAAGCTCCCCAAGCTTTGAGCTCGGAATAAGCGAAAGAGCTTTATGAAAGAAGCTGAGCTTGTCCTTAGTGTTGATAAAGTACTGGATTTGCATAGATCCTCTTACTTCGGCTAATACCTCTCAGGCAGTACTCGAGTTTAGTAGTTGAGGTTCACATCTCGGCCAGTAACATGTTCTGAACATAAGATACTTCAATCTTACCTTTGTTTAAGACAAGTTTAGAAGCTGGTAGCTGAGATTCGACTTATCAGTGAGTCAGGCTCGAACCAATCTTTTGAAGAGTCAAGTTCAAACTCGATCATTAGGAATTTACCTCGGTGCTTGTATTTCATCCTTAATTTTGGATGCTTTCAAGATGCTCGTCTTGAGAGTTTGAACTTGACTCACCTTTTTCCGAATGTAGCTCGGTCTTTGAAGCTTTTGAGAGCTCTTAACATTTTCTTCGAGTAGCTCATAACCCTTTCATTTGGTGGATTTTGAAATACCCACTAACTTTGAAACTTGACCTCGAATGTCATTATTTTTCTCGATCTTGAAGGTGTGTCTCAGAATAAACTTTCCTAATATCTTCTCCAATTCGTATGAGAAAATAGTTTTCATACAAGTTCTTCGAGCTGTAGGCTAAGGGATATCATTTCTCTGTAATTTCCGAGAATATCCTTCCTTTATCCCCATAAGCCCCCCAAGCTCCGAGCTTGAAATAAGTGAAAGAGCTTAAATGTCAACCCGCATGTCTTAACACGCTTTTGGTGCCGAGGACTTTGTACTATGATTCGTGGGAGCATTGCTCGGAAATCTGTTTTTTGTAGAACCAAGTCTTTCTTGGGTTATCGGCTTACTTGACCGAGCACTTGATAGTGTGATTTTACATCATATTTTCTGTACACTTTTGCATGCATTTTTCATATAGATTAGACATTCTTAGTTTGATTTTTATTAGATTTTCCCTTGGAACGGGTGAAGCGGTTTCTTGGTGTTATTTTGCAGGAACTTAAGGAAAACTGTGCAAGTTTGGCCAGAATGAAGCTTGGATGATTTTGGAGCTTGAAAAGAGAAGAAATTGAGCCAAGCAGAACTCTGAAGATTCGCCCCGCGAACCTCTGCTCGCCTCGCGAGTATGGAAACCAGAAGCCAGCACCCAACGCTGGTGAAGGGGCGCCCAGCGCCAATGAGTCAGAAGCATCAGACAGAGAGCGGTGTTTTGGGCGCCAAATAGAGAGATAGGCGCCAGCACAGTGCACGAGGAGGAGAACCGGTATAAATTGGTATAAATTCACGTTTCTGGGGGAGGGAGAGAGTTTTGAGGTTTTGAGCTAGAGGCACTTGGAGGCTGCGGCTGGAAGAGGGTTCTAACCCTGAAGGGGGAGGTTTTCCTTGCTCTGGGACTGGAAGAAGATTGGAGGATCCTCCTATGGAGTTTGCTTCATCCCTTCTCTCTTTCTCTTTGTATTCTCTTTTTATGAGTAGTTAAATCCCTGTTGTTGGGATTAGATGTAACCATACTGATTGTTTATGTATTTATCTTGACTGATTATTCTATGTTCATGTCTTCATATTAGTGATTAATTTTCTGTGCTTAATGCTTGTTGTGGCTAGCACCCCCATGACTCGATTAGTGTTTTGGTATGCAATGGGGACGTTCGTATCAGAACCAGAACTGAATTTAATCACCTAGTAACCCTTTCATCTAGGAATGGAGTTAGGTTTATTAGTAATCACATGATCCCTAATCTTAATGCAAATTCATTAATCTAGGCCACTTAAGGAATTAGGGTCTATTAGTGGATTTAGGCTCTTGCCATCCGAGGAATCGGGGTTTGAGTAATTTAGTGGATTGATTTTAATATCTGAAGCATGAATGGGAGGTATCTAGTCCTGATATTGCATGAGATAGATGTTTGGTGAAGTCTAGTCCCAACATATCTTTCTGCACTCCAAGTGTTTGTTAAAAATCCCCAAAAAGACAAAAAGATTTTATTCCTTTGTTTTGCTTGTTTTGATTTCTCTTGATTTAGTCTAGATAGTTGCTGAGTTTGCGAATTGGTAGTTGACATCCAATCCCCGTGGATACGATAAACCGGTCTTACCACCGTATTACTTGCACGACTGGGTATACTTGCCCAGATTCGTCAATAGCACTGCTCGGATTTTTGTGCGGAGCCAAGTCTTACTTGGGATTCCGGCTTATTTGGTTGAACACTACCAGGATTTCCTTCGAATCTTGGGTCTCTAACATGCATGATCTGCTGTGGACATTATCTTGGTGCGAAGGTGTTGTGCTTGGCCTAGGATTTTTAGTGCGAGGAAGGAAGCATTGCTCGACCTCGACTTTTTTCGGTGTGTAATGCGATGGATCATAGCTCGACCTCGGCTTTTTGGTGTGAGGGAGCAATGCTCGACCTCGGCTTTCTGGGATCCTGCCCTTTGTTTTTGGCTAGACAATTTTAACTCTGGCCCTTTAATGGATTCTCAAGTTATTAAGCCAGCATATGCCCGGCTTTTACTAGAATTGGGCCATGACGCGAGCATGAAAGCTGCGGCTGCTTATGCTCTGAGTCTCCTCCATCACCTGTTTTTCGAGCCACGAGCTTTCTAATAATGAAAAGTATGAAGGCGGAAGCTGCTTGAACTTTGCGCACTGAGCTTGAAAAAGCCGCGGCAAAGTGTGAAGAGCAAGCTCGGCTAATTGGGCAATTGAAAACTCGAAATGTCGATCTTGAGAAGACCAACCCCTCTCCTCAATCCGAGCTTTCTAAAATGAAATGATTGACTTTCAAAGGGCTGTCAAGGCTTTAAAACTTTCTCTTGACAATCTTCAGCAGTTTTTTCTACTAAGAAAAAGGCTAATTGCAAGCTTCAGTTCGAGTTGAAGGAAGCTAAAGCCCAGATTATAAGGGAACGCGTTTCTGGGTTCTCGCGCGCTAGAAAACAAATCCAGCGCTTTCTTCCTGATTCCAATCTATCGAGAGCCGGTTTGGACAAGGATTTTAATAAAGATGGAATAATGGTTCCTTTGTCCGAGCTCGATGATGAGGAATAGGAGAATAATGAAGAGCAGGTTAGAGGAGGAGAACAGAGGAACTGAAGTGGTCGTGCTCAAGCCATCCTCGGTTGCTCTTTCACAAGATGAAGACACTATTGGTTCCAAGCTTGATGGGGTCTTTGCTTATGGGAATGCCCATGAGTAACTCAGCAAATTTTTAAGATATCTTGTACTCTTGGCTATGCCCTATGTACTTTTGCTTTATAAATGATAAAGACTTCATACTTATGGTTTTTAACCCAGCATTTGGATTTTACTCGGTTAACTTTCCTAAGTTTTTACTCACCTTTGGTGCTTGGCGTTTTAATTTGGCCTCGTGAGTTTTTTGAGCTCGGCCCTATCGTAGTTAACTGTTTCATGTTTTTCTTGCTTACCTTTTTAGGTTCGGTTTTTCGATTTTAGCTTGGTCGGCCACTTTGATCAGGCATTTTTGCCTCTTTAGGTTTGGCGTTTCGACGACAGCTTGATCACCTTTTTAGGCTCTTGCCTCTTTAGGTTCGGCGTTTCGACGGCTGTCCGGTCGATTTTAGCTCGGTCACCTTTTTAGGCTTTTGCCTCTTTAGGTCGGGCGTTTCGACGACTGCACTACTCGATTTTAGCTCGGTCACCATTTTAGGCTCTTGCCTCTTTAGGTGCGGCGTTTCGACGACAGCTCGATCGATTTTTGCTCGGTCACCTTTTTAGGCTCCTGCCTCTTTAGGTCCGGCGTTTCGACGACTGCTTGGTCGATTTTAGATCGGTCACCTTTTTAGGCTCTTGCCTCTTTAGGTCCGGTGTTTCGACGACTGCTCGGTCGATTTTAGCTCGGTTACCTTTTTAGGCTCTTGCCTCTTTAGGTCCGGTGTTTCGATGACAGCTCGGTCACCTTTTTAGGCTCTTGCCTCTTTAGGTGGGGCGTTTTGACGACTGCTCGGTCGATTTTAGCTCGGTTTCCTTTTTAGGCTCTTGCCTCTTTAGGTCCGGCGTTTCGAAGACAGCTCGGTCGATTTTAGCTCGGTCACCTTTTTAGGCTCTTGCCTCTTTAGGTGCGGTGTTTCGACGACTGCTCGGTCGATTTAAGCTCGGTTACCTTTTTAGGCTCTTGCCTCTTTAGGTCCGGTGTTTCGATGACAGCTCGGTCGATTTTAGCTTGGTCACCTTTTTAGGATCTTGCCTCTTTAGGTGGGACGTTTAGACGACTGCTCGATCGATTTTAGCTCGGTTACCTTTTTAGGCTCTTGCCTCTTTAGGTCCGGCGTTTCGAAGACAGCTCGGTCGATTTTAGCTCGGTCACCTTTTTAGGCTCTTGCCTCTTTAGGTGCGACGTTTCGACGACTGCTCGGTCGATTTTAGCTCGGTCACCTTTTTAGGCTCTTGCCTCTTTAGGTCCGGCGTTTTGACGACAACTCGGTCGATTTTAGCTCGGTCACCTTTTTAGGCTCTTGCCTCTTTAGGTCCGGCGTTTCGACGACAACTCGGTCGATTTTAGCTTGGTCACCTTTTTAGGCTCTTGCCTCTTTAGGTGCGGCGTTTCAACGACTGCTCGGTCGATTTTTTTGTGAGTTAGTATGGTGTTTGAGTGTTGGAGCTGATGGAATTTTATTTTCCAAGGGGGATGTTCTCCCCACACTTTTATAGAGGGAGTCTAACTCGGCCTCCATGGTTTTAATTTGAGGAGCTTCGACTCGTTTTCCTCATAGTAAAATTTTGAGAGGGAGTTTTGGCTCGACCTTTCGGGAGCCGGAGCTGAACTGTGAGTTTTTAAGGGAGCAAAACTCGACCTGTGAGTTTTGAGGAAGTCAAAGCTCGACCTTGTGGAAAGGGAAGCATGGAGCTTCGACCTGTTATTTTCAAGGGAGCCGGAGCTCAACCACTTTGTAGTCGCAAATTTTGTGACTCTGGGAGTGGTATCATCCGAACATCACTTTGCTCAAATATATAAATAACATGATATGATGCTACATAACACAACATTAAAGGCGTGCAGCAAAACATATCAAATCATATTAGATTTAAACTAGATTTAAAGAACAACATCACCTGAGCATTTCGCGGCCTCTGATTTAGGCATTCCCTCAAGCCCATATGGTCGAGCTCTCCTAGACCAAGCTGTGCTGACCGAGCTCTGTAAGATATTTTCTTCAGCTCTCCGAGACCGAGCTGCGATGGCCGAGCTGTGGTGACCGGAGCTCAACCGAGTAGTTGGGAGCCACAGCTCAACCGAGTGGTCGGGAGCCGGAGCTCAACCGCGTAGGGAGCCGGAGCTCGAACCAGTAGCAGGGAGCCGGAGCTCAACCGAGTGGTCGGGAGCCGGAGCTCAACCGAGTCGTCGGGAGCCGAAGCTCAACCGAGTCGGGAGTCGGAGCTCGAACCAATCTTGTGTATGATAATTGCATATCCATCTTTAGCATCAGGCTTGAATTCGGTACTATAGCTAACCTCCCAGCCCACCACCCGTAGCTCCCAAACAATGATGTGTTTCTCATAAGTGGCGATTTCTACAGTTGCTTTGTGGTTGACTTTAAAGGAATTTCCGTGACAGGATCAGACATACTGAAATCCGGGTCGCAGTCACAAAAATCTACATCTAGGCCACCATACTGAACCGGCACTTGCTCCGGAGAAATATACTTGAAAAGGGGATCGGGAGACTTGGATGGCCCTGCAAACACAAATTTGTTGTTTAGCAACGAACTCGGGATAATTGTCCTGAAGCAATTGCAAGGCTTGTTTGGTGGCAAGGCGAAGGTTTTGTCTTGCAGGTCCAGGAGAATTGTGAAGGTCATTGACTTGGACTATGGTATTAATACCACCGGGAGCGAAATCAAGGTTTCTGATACTCTTCTCCAGGAACTGTATCCTCCATCGCAGAAATTTGGTTCTTCTTTCCTCATTGGAGAAGGCCTTGTGGTAGAGCTCCTTGTTCTGGAACTCTCCAAAGACGTCGTAACCACGGGATGGCCCTGTCTGTCCTATCCGTGCATGAACACCACCTTGTCTAAATCATCGCCCAGATCTTCATCCAGCAGGGCATCGATGTTGAAGCCTTTACGCCATCGAAGGGTGTTGGTGAGCATGGCGAATGAGTCCTTGACTTTGAAGTTTCGGGCTCTCAAGAACTTGAGGAGGATGACATCGGTTCTGTCATCCTTCAGCAGAGAAACTCCCCAAATGGAAACCTCCTCTGCCTCTGGTTCAGTGAGTAGCTGCTGCTTCAGGTCTTCAACAGCCTTTCTCTCCGAATCGGAGAGATCAGAAACCTTATTGCTCTCCCCCTTGAAGGAAGCCAAATTGACAGGGATCTTGTGGCGATCCTCATCTTGAAGCACTACTACTGTATCCTCTGAGCTCTCGGCTTTCACATCGGTTTCAGGGTCGTTGTTGTTGTCGTCAGCAGTAGTGAGTGGTTGTGGTTCCAGTTGGGTAGTTACAGTCTCGGGTTCTGTAACTGCAACAACAGGAGGAGGCGGTGGAGTTGGGTTTGGGTTTGAATCATTGTCGGCCATTTACTGTGTCATAGTTTTGATAGCTCATCTAATCAATCGTTCAACAGATGTTGATGGATGTGCGGCCGGGGAAAGTTTGCCTCGGCCCCACGGTGGGCGCCAAATGTTCCTGCCGAGATTCGACTTGCCGGAATCTCGCCGTAGAACGTCATACCAAGAGTGGACAATGGGGGTTGTTTTAGACTTTGGCTTGACATAATGTAATATTCCGGTCCTACGTATCACAATGGGAATCAAAGCCAGACGTAGTTCTAGGTTCAACCCTTGGCCATACGATGATCTCGATCCCCTAATTTTGTATCCGATGGGTACTAGCGAACAAGGACTCTTCAACAGTCTCTTGGTCGAGCTAGTCCTCTCATACGCTTAAGGGAGAGTTACCGGGGTTAGTAAAAGTGAGTCTCTCTCATGGGTTTTCCTCCTTTTATAATAGGATTCCCATATCTTTTAGATATCTGGATTTATCTCCTTTTATCTCTTAAATCTCTTTTGAGATGTGATTTCCTTAATTTAATGGATATTATCCCTTTTAACAAGATAATGTTATTTTAGTTAATATCAGGATTTATTTAAGGATAATATCAATATCCTATCCCTTTATTTAAGGGATATTATCTCTTTTAATCGAATACGGTTATTTCAGATAATATCAGGATAATTAAAAGTGATATTAACTTCTTATACTTAATTTTCATATTTGACATGATATTCAAGCTCGATGACCGAATTTCATTCTTCGACCAGTACATGAGCTTTAATGATGGTGGTTCCGTAGTTGCAGTCTTGCAAAGGATAGAGAAGAAAATGGTTGGAGATGGCTTCTGGCTGTTTCTGATACAGCCGTGTTCCATGAACACTTTTTTTTTTTTTATGTTTATAAAAAAAACATCACAAGAAATAAAATTTATGATATTCTCCATCTGCTTTAGTTTATTTTGTTCGACTTTAAGATTGGAGTTTAATTTTAATATTGTCTTCAATTTGTACCAAAAAAAATAATTGAAACTCAAATTTTAAAATCGAACAAAAAAAAATTTGGAGTTTAATTTTAATATATTGTCGATATAAAAATTTTACACAATTAAATAATCATAAATTTAATGTATGATTTTTAGATAATTATAATAAAAATCAAACATATTTAATAATGTGACAATTTGGTTAACAATACAAAAAATATATATAACCTGACAATACATATTAAATAAATCATTAAAACTATTTGAAAACAACTTCTTTTTGATTTAATTTGACATATTGGATAAATATGATTAAATTAAGAACAACTGTTTTTTATGAAAAAATGTATTTTTAGAAAATTTGAAACTTATTTATAAAAGTTTACGAGATCAATCACATTTTTTCATTTCACTTACGCACAACTATTTAACAGACATATATTATTAATATATACAAACACTTTATATTTTTTTTATAATTTACTCCAAATGAAATAAATTATTTTAATATCACTTTTCAAAAATATAAATCTCATTTCATTATAATTGATTATAACAATAATAAATTATACATACATTATAGTTAATTATAACAATAATTTATTTTTCAGTGTTGATTCAAACATGCCGTTGTAGTTTTCTTCATGATCACTTAACATATTTATTTATTTTTTGAACCAAGATCTCTTAACATATTTTGTCACTACTTTTCGTGTCATTTTCTTAACCTTTTATTTTTTGTTGCACAAACTTAAGGATGTGACTTTTTTTCAAAAAAAAAAAATTATTCCTTTTCTATAGTAGCTATCACACGGGCTTGAGTAATTCAACACATCCGACCGATCGCATCAAGGAATCACCAAAATTAAATTTTAAAATAGTACTACTATTTATTTTAAATGTTATTCCCTTTTTCTGTACCTTATCAGTGAAGCTCACTTGGAGGGATCCGGTTTCTTTCTGGCGGTACTCTCTTCATCATCCCTCCAACCTCTCTATCTCTCTCCATTAATTTATCTATTTCTCTTTCTATTATGGTCATCCTCCCCTCTATTTTTTTTTTTGCCGGAGAGGTGGGAGGGTCGGAGGCAATCCAAATTACACTTGGAGAGAATATGGAGAAGAAAAAGAAAGTTTTTATAGGGAATTGTTGTATTTAATATTTGAAAAAGTGAAATACTTAGATTTTCAATAAAAACTTTCTTTTCTTTATTCCTTAAAGAATGTCTTAAGAATACTCGTTAACATGTCCCTTATTTTAATGGAGCTTACTACCAATATTTATTTGTCTAAAAAACAAATGAAAATGTAGATTCCAAGAAATTTCTTGTCCAAAACTCCACCTTCGGTTATGTATTTCGATACCTTTCATAGCAAATTAATAGTTAGGCTAGATGGCATATTCTTTCTAACCAAATTCCAACTACCCTTTTTCTAAAAGATGTTTAGTTTGAAATTCAACAAATTTTATTCTTATTAATAATCAAAGTCTTTCCAACTATTCCCTCCGGATTTAATTATAAGCAAAAAAATACCTATATTTTTTGGATTCAAATATAAGCAAAATTCAACTAACTAAATTCTATTTAATATAAGTATTCCAAAAATCAAGAAAATTAACCAATCAAACCAATTCTTCATTTAGTAATTATAACTCATTTTTTTTACATAAATCAAGATAATTAAATAAAATTAACTGACTTCCTTAATAAATGTGAAATTAGTTTTTCTTTATAATTGAGTCCGAAGGTAGTAATTCTGAAAGTACAAAGGTAATTTTTTTTAAGGAAATAATATTTATCTGGATTACAAATAAGTTTTTTTCTAAATAAATTATTAAAAGACTCTTTTAATTAATTTTAAAAACTTTAAAAATTAAGAAAGAAAATACTAAAAATTTGAAAAATCAATAAAGCTCATGCCCTTTATTATCAAGAATTTTTTTCCTGTGAATCCTTTATTATCAAGATTGAATCAGAAAGCTTGAGTTTCATTTATTCACAAATGGTTCTTATATACAAGTATATGAACCAAGTGACAGTGGATTGATAACCGAATAACAAAATTGTTTAAACTGAAACTACAACTAAGTATTCAGAATTTTTGTTTCACTGGGTCAACACCAGTTCGATTTTGAAGTTGGACCAAATGTTGTGAAACTAATTCATGAACAAACTATAAACCATGTTGCATATCTTTTAGCCTAGGTATCCAAATCCGTTGGAACTAGTTTTATTTGAAGGCTTAAACCCTCAGCCTGCTCCAGTTCAACTTTTATAATTTTGGATCATTGGTTCATTGCCAGTTTAGTTTTTAAGGTGAACTGAATGCTGCATAAAACCATTTATAAACAGATAGAATGAAAATTGCATAACTTTTAGCCTATGTGTTCCAATCAATTGAGACTTGTTTTATTTGAAAGATAATACCTTAAGCCTGATTCAGTTAAATTCATTGTATTTTATGTTATGGCACATGTCCCCAAATTCTATTTTAAAATTTGAGTAAATTAGTAAAAAACAAATTTGAGATTTGTTGTCTTGGCTATTTTGCAATGGGTTGGATGATTATTGCCTAAATGTGAATGTGGGCTGAGACTTGATGTTCAATTACTTTGCTTGTGAGGTTATATGTCATATAGCATCCCTTTGTATGACTAATGACTTTGATGAAAATGGACGAGTGACTATAACATTTTGTCAAATGTAATAATCAGGTGAAATCCCAAAATATTGCAATTTGTATATATGATGTAATATGAGAACTCCTACAAGAGCATAAGGCGACTAAGGTTATCTAAGGTGATAAAGCAAACTAAAATGAGAGAGAAGAACTCATTGGCATTTGTACTGCACGTGTGTATGAATTGTTGTTGATTGTTTTAGCATGGGGAGCTCCTATGTATAGAGTTGAAAGATGTTTCGGATCAATATTGTTTTTGGTTATTTTTAAATATTAGAAAACTTACCTATAGAGATCGAAAAATTGGTCAACAAAGTGAGAAAATCAGTCACTAAATGATTTAGTGAGTGAATTAGAGACCGATTTTTGTAGTCTCTAAACTATCGGTGGCTAATAAGCAGTGACCGATTATTCAGAGACTGATTTAGTGACCGATTTTAGATACTGATTTAGAGACCGGTTTTAGTGACCAACTTAGTGACTGATTTTAGACATCGATTATAACGACTGGTTTAGTAACTAATTTTGGACATTTTTATAGTGACAAAATATTTTCAATCTCTAAATCAATCACAAATAGTGGATTTCTAGGAGTGTTTGCTTGTGAATACATTGATATATTGTGATTGATATGACCTGGAACTCATTGTAACTTTTTAAAAATGAATCATATAATAATTCTAAAATAATTTGAAGTGATGGTTGTTATTTCTATGATCGTGTTTGTGTGGTGTCCATCTGTATTGGGTTAAATATGATACGATTGAGGCTGGGTGCCCCTATTATGGCCCGATTTTTTGATACGCTGTATTAACGATAAATATATATTTATTTATATTTTCATCTGAGACCTAGGAAATGTTTTTGGAGGAAACAAAATCATATCTAGAACCTACTCTATGGTAGGGAGCTTTGGTTAAAGTTTGGGTTTAAAACTCATATGGAAACCGATCTGCGTTTTTTTACTGACAGTATAATTTTATACCGGCAGAAAACCCTAATTTGACCCGAAACTAAAATTTGTAGATTTTTTGTATTTTGTCCGCGAGGAATTATATTTTCCAAATTTTTGATCAGAAATAAAATATTATGTTTATTCGACGAATTTTGGTAAAAGTTCGAACGAAAAAGAGTCGATGTTTTCACTAGCAGTAAGATTTTAATGATTAGAAAACTTAATTTTGACTCGTGAACAAAATGGTTTATGTTTAAAACATATTTCCAACGAGTTTGGTTATTTTGAAAATTTTCGATCGAAAAACAGACAGAAACCCTAATCGGGAAACCGATAGAGTAGAAAACGGAACTGCAGAGACCCGTCAAGAGATCGGGACAACGAGTCACACATGATGACTCATGGAGGATGAGTCACCAAGCATTTATGAGCATTACATGCTAGTAATAATGACTTTTAGGTAAAATGACCAAAATACCCCCAAGCTTTCGCGGTTATTAACAAGACACATCTACACACTCTTAACCACTCATTTTACATGGTTGTAAACCTCCCACATCTTCTCAATTTCGTGCAACCATATATACTAAACCAAACCTATTTCATTTTGCTTTCGTTTCATCATTTTCCTCTCAAAAATCGAAATCGGGTGAATGACGAAGCTGAGTACGAGATTTTTCGGGAACCGCTAATGGATGGGATCAATGAGTCATGAATGACTCATGAGATATGGCCCAAAAACAGTCACGCCCTTCCTAAAATGTGAGGCACATGTTTATTAACCTTAGTTAGCAAATTAACCCTGGTTAAGTCAATTATTAACCATGGTTAATTATTATATTATTTAATATTTACAAAACTCATTAATTGTACTCTAAGAAACCAAACAAAGCCTAAGATCAACCCTATCTAAACCCCCAAACCACAGCAGCAGCCCCCTCCACATTTCTCACTTCATCTTTTCCATTTCTTCTTCATTTTTCTTCAAAAACTTCATTGTTGTTCTTGCACAACTTGATCATTCTTTCACTTTCTTTCATTATCTAGAGGTAAACCCTCACTTCTATGATCTTAGTTATCTTCCTAATCTTCTTAAATCTCTTTATCATCCACTACTTCGGATTAGAGGAGAATAATTGAGAGAGAAACCTCAATAGTTACAAGAAGCCTTTGTTGGAAGCTTTGAAACCTAGTTGGAGCAGTCCTAGTGAGAGAGTCGCCAAACACTCTTCAACCGTTGGATCATTCTCAAACTTTAGAAAAAAGGTTCAAGACTTGTGGTTCTTCATATCCAACTGTCAGAATTTGGAAAAAATCTCCAGAGTGTGAGATATGAAGCTCGGACAGTAGGCCTAGGAGGTGAGAAACTCAACCCGGATACCATCTAAGCTATCACCAAAGAATTACGATCTGAGATGTTTTAACCGTTGGATCGGGCGGAAACTTTGTGAGAAGGTTAAGGAAGGATATGTCTTAATTTTCACCATTCAGTTTTCTAAATAGAGCTTTGTGTCCAGATATCCCTGTTTTTGTAGCTTTTCCCTAGGATTCATGAGCTTATTTTGAATACGATTTTCTCTAAGTGTAGCCGTTGTTCTCGTAAGTTTTTCCATCGTTTTTTTCTCTTAATTCTAATAGATTTATTTATTTGAAACCCTATTGTTGATTTGGTTGGTATTTGGTGTTTCCGGCGAATTGTGTTACTCGTACGTGTAATCGTGGACTCGAAAGCGGATCTGAATGTGTAAGGATGGATGGTGGCATATTTGTGGATGTTGTTGGCCAGCGTGCTGAGGTTCTTGGCAGTAGCGTGGACGCATTCGAAGCTTGTACAGGAAAGCGCGTACGTCAATTAGGTGGGGGGAAAGAACTATTCCATCGTCGAAAATCGATAAGTAGTATATTATAATTGTGTAGGGCGACCTAAACCCTACTAGTAATCGAGTAATCGACAGGACCAAAATCATATTGGAAACCTTTTCTGTGAAACCAATGATGATTCAGGGATTGTAGGTTTATCGACGTTAGGTTGATTTTAAAGTATTTGATGATGTCTGATTTTATGTTGTTGAATTTACTGTGATACGCTAGTTGAGGTATTCCACTGCAGGTGACGTATTATTTTTGGTGTTTAAATATTTTCTGATATTGTGTTATGCATGATCTGCTTGGTTTTTAGTACTATGCTTAGTTGATTTTAAGCGAGGATATATGTTGTTCAGGAGATTTGGTTTGGGTGAGAAAGTATCGGTGAATTAGAAGTGCCTAGCTTAAATTGATTATTTTAAAGATGAAATGTGTCATAGAGTGTGAGTCAAGTCTAGGATGGAAGCATGAGGCACTAGGTTGTTATTGATGAAATTCAGTGAGGTTCATAAGTTGTATTGTGTTTATAACCGTATGTTTGGTACATACGAGGTCCGAAGTCCTTGTGGGACCGTCCAATGTTAGATTTAATTCGTGCAACTATAGTGTCAATGCTTTGCTTGAGCACCCTCGAAAGAGAATCAAGGTGTGCATCGACTGTACCGTGCAGCTATAGTGTCATTGTATTACACGAGCATTCTTACCATGGATGAGGTTGTGCACCGACTGTACCGTGCAGCTATAGTGTCATTGCTATGCATGAGCACCCTTGATCCAGGGTGTGCACCGACACTACCGTGAAACTATAATGTCATTGCTTTACATGAGCATTCTCACCATGAAAAAGGGTGTGCACCGGTTTTAGGGACACGTCACTTGGACGACGAACTAACATCCCTAACGGATATGGGAAATTAGTGGCCATGTCATCATAAAGGTTTAGTTGCATGAGGTTGAGGGTAGATGATGATATCTTAATTTCGAGGATGATTTGTTAGTTATATATGTTGATTGTCTGTGACTTTTATTATGTTATATACTATGACTCTTTTCCACCTTTGATGATAGAATTGTTTCTTATCTCCCTATTTCTGTATTTTGTATATGTTTATCTTATTCCATGAAAAGACCCGATGGAGGAGCTTATTGCTGAGGAGTTGGATGGAACTCCGTATGAACCGGATGCGAGAGGACGAGTTGTGGTTTTCAACAAGGAAGTTTAGTGTCTAGGGTCAGTGAGTCTTATAAGACGTTTTACTTTCCGCTTATGATAGTTTGTTTAAGTATGTCCCTGTAAGGGATCCTATTGCTGGGATACCTTAAACAGTGTTTTAAATACTCTGATGCATAAACCTATGGTATGGTGTGTTGCTTTGAATTTTCTTCCGCTATGTGTTTATAAGTTAAGTTTTAATTTTCACGTGTTTCGGAATACACGTTTAACGTTAAGCGCGCGATTAAGATTTAATTAATAAGGTTTTAACTTAATGGCACAACGGGGTGTCTCATTGATGGCCATGACCTCAAAACTTTCAAAAGGCATAAAATGGTTCTCTGGTGAGACACGGAATTTATTTCTAATATGAGTCCACGAGATGGATGATAAATATGATTGGGTCTTATGGCATAGAGGTTATCCTTATTAAATATTGTACACACTGTTATGTTGAAAAATTAATGTCTTATATAGTGCTTTTGATTTCTGTTTTAGAAAAGGTATTCTTCACTGAATTATATACTCACCCCTTTTACTTTTTTAGCCATAGGTTTTACTTGGGGAAAAAAAAGAGAATTCAAGGATGTCTGACTGCTGTCTTAGAGGAACTTTAAAGTTGTGTTGTCATAGAAATTTATAGAATAATTAAGATTTAAGTGTTTATGTGATGTATGTATTGTTAAAAGAATTTACCTTTATTGGATAAGAACAACTCTGATGCATATAAGGATCTTGTGGATTAATCATATTGGAAATTTATGCAAGTTGACACCTAGTGTCGTGTTGTAGTTGTGGAAGAAGCTTCCAAGTAGATGTTGATGCTAGGCTTTAGGGCTAGGTAGATGACCCTAGCCATGGTCGGTCATGGACGCCAAATTTGGGTTGTGACATCTTATTAACCAATGCCTTAAGAGCATTGATTAACGGTTCCAATCAAAGCAAGTTTTTATATATTGAAAACTAAATACAACATTTCTTAAAAATTTGAATACACCACTTTCCATTAAAAACTTTTCTATTTTTATTCCTTAACCAATATCCTAAGAACATTGATCAGCATTCTCCAAATATGTATATCTCTGGAAATTATGGATGGGTTTATAATAGGCTTTTCAGGTGATGGTGATAGCGGTAGTGGTCGTAGGGCTGCTAGATGGTAACATTGGAAGCGATAGATGTTTTAAATGTGGTTCGAAATTGACGATGAAAAGAACTACAATAGACAGAATCATGATACTAATTGATGAAATTACTGCGAAGTTAATGAATATGATGATTTTATTTAACGTTGAAAACTTAGGCTATGTCTGTGAGTTTTGAAGCAGATGGAGTGAAGTTGCTAATAATGAAATAGAGTGGAGAGGTAAAAGTATATCACTTCATTATTTGAAAGTTTAACAGAGAACGGGGGATATACCAAATCTCCCAATTTGAAGGGGATAGAAATTGGATGGTTTAATTGGATGGTCATAGACCATCTCATTCTATTACTTAATAGATTCCCAATATTAGGTTAATACTTTTTAACCACATCACTTTATTAGTAATCACTCCACCTCTTCCTCTCAAATATAGCCTTATTGGGCATACATGAAAGGAAAAAGAGTTAAAAGAAATTCAAAAACATATAAAATTAGAGGGGTTATCTTTTTTTGTTCTAAAAAAAAATAAAGGTGCAGACTCTTTTCAACTATATAATAAATTATTATTATTATTATTTTGGTTTTTCGGAGTATCCTACCACCCGATAAGTGAGAGATTAATCTAATCTTCCGGGATACTGTGATGTGTCTAAACGGACGATTTATTCTATTTTTTTTCATACACATAGATTCAGAGATCGAACCTAAAAAAACATGATTGGGGGACATAAGTCGCCTTAAGATTAATTATTAATTATATATTGCGTATTGTATTTTTGTTCTTAAAAAAAAAACGTTTTAGAGAAAGATGTCATTTTATCATAAAGTAGGCATTAAATACGAAATCCAAGGGTACCAGAAAAAAGAATATTTTTTTGTCAAAAAAGAAAAAAGAAAATATCAAATCAAAGTATTTTTTCAAACACATTAAATTCCTTCTTATTGTGAAATATTCATTTAACAAGGAAAACTGCTTAAAAGAAAAAAAAAAAGCTTCATTATATTTTTTGTCCCTCAATTTTTTTAATTGTAAAATTTTGGTTCGTAAAAAAAATTAAATTGCACATTTCTTTAATTTTTTGAACTATGCAAAATCAGCCTTTCAGTTGTCACCGGTCAATATATAGTAAAGACTGATTTTACACAATTTGAACAATTAAACCAAAGAGAATAAAATATATGTAATAATTATTTATATTTATATTTATATTAATAAGCTGTTATACTACATATTTTATTTTCGAAATTGCATATATGTTTTATCTTTGAAAAAAAATAGGACTTGTTTTAATACATCAATGAAACACAATACATTTTAAAGTTATTTTATAAAAGAGCTTATTTTTTAAAGAAAATTTTTTATTTTGGATGTAATATTTGAAAAGTACTTATATTAAAATCACTAATATTAAAACCTTTATTCTTTCATTTCTTTTAAAAGCATTGTTAGCTGTAAATGAGTGGTTGATCTTTCTTTTGAATATTTGTTTTTTTTAAATGACATCTAAATACACTTAAAAAAAATTTCAAGTATTTATTTTTAATATTAAAGTTCTTGTTTTAAAAATTAAATGCATTCAAACGGCCTCATAAATCATAATCAATGAAATTGCTATTTTTATTTTTTTACCACTCTCTCCTTGTAATATGTATCATACTATCCTGATCAAAAAAAAAAAAAATTATGTATCATACTATCATCTTATCACATTACACGTTAACGAAGTTGGATTAATTGTTAAGAAGATTTGTGCTTTTTTATCCTACATGCGCAATGTTTAAAATAAAAATTTAAGACTAACATTTAAAGAAACTAATTTTCTTTTTTTTTTTTGACAAAAGAAACTAGTTTTCTTTGATATACTAATTCAATATTTAAATTTAATTTTCGAGTTAATTATGCATACATCTTTTTTAATTTTAAATATTTTTATTTTAATCTCACTTTTTAATTTCACCTTAAGTTAATTATATATAACATTTATAATTTATAATTTTTTCTTTTATAAAATTTAAAATATTCACATAATGTATACACGGTGTACTAACGGACTCGAATTCCCTACGGTGAGGGAATCTATGCATTCATGTAGTTAGTCACTCTATCACTATTAGATTTGTTTCTCTCATACTCTCAATCATTGATTTGCTTTATCCAAAAGAATAGTGAAAAAAATACAAGTATAGAGATATAAAGATAGGTGATGGAATGTGCATCCGTGTACCGACCACTATTTAATCATGATATTTATGTAGAGTTTAATATGTATGACACCGATAACTAATCATAAATTAATATATTATTAAACATATTTGATTTTTTTTAGAGTTAAACATATTTGATTAATATCTTAAAAATCATGCATAAAATATTTATAATTGGTTAACAATATATCAAAATTAAACTTCACCAGTTGTTAACCAAATGCATCAACAAAAAAATTGTTAACCAAAAAAAAAACACTTCATAAGTTTATTTACGTATGAGGAATGATTTTTATACACAAAATATGGTGTTCGAGAAACGTGTATACAAAGAAGATAAAAAATAACTGAGAGATAAAGATAAACATATACGTACGGTATCCAAAATTTGTGTTCAAATAACATAGCCCTTTACGTATATGTAGTTAAAATGCACCGTCCCATGTATTTATTATATAAAAAAGATATTTGAAATATGGAGAATGCTAACTAGTATCCTTAATGTATTGCTTAAAGATTAAAGAAAGAAAAATTTATATGGAAAAATAATGTATTTAACATTTTGAAAACTATTATACTTGATTCTAATACAAACTTTTCTTCCGTGAGTTTCTTAACCAATATCCTTTTTGTTAGCAAGACCCTTAAAATACATACTCCCTCCGTTCTTTATTATAAGCAAAAATTAAATAAAACACACATATTTAGGTGATTAGTTAATCTCATTTAATCTTATTAATCTTATTTAAAAATTAAGTTTGTTATCTAAATTATCATTCATCTACAACTTCAATCTTCATTGTTAAAATACATCCCCATTGAATACAAGGAGAAGTTACTTGTGTTGTTGAGAATAAAACTAGTCATTGAAAAATAGTATTAGTATTGAGTGAAGAGTATTTTAAAAATAATGTCATTAAATTGGATGTAAGTAGTTAAAATTTGTTTATATATTAAAAAAATTATTTGAGACTTTTCTAATCATACCATAATAGAGACAGTTCCATTGGGATGGATCAGCTGTCCAGCGAGCCAGGTAAGGGTTCGATACCCACTTACCTCCTATTTATGTAAAAATAAAAATAAAAAATCATAATAGAGACAGGAGGGAGCAGGTGTAAACTGCGTAAACTGCAAAGCATAGTAATTTCATTTGAAATCGCACACCAACGGAGCTGAATTAAAACAATGTGACGACAAGGACAATATCGTAAGTGCAAAGGTAACGAAAGCAGGAAGACCAAATTTGAAGTGTGACGAAACAAAACTGAAGTGAAACAACAACGAAGCTGTCTCTGTTTTGGCGGTTTCATTAGCTTTCATTCATTTATTTTATTCCATAGTTTCCCTCGCCGGCCTCACTTTCCTTCAAAACTCTTCAACCTTTCATCTTCTCATTGATCAGCATTTTGGTTTTCTTTGCTTTCTGCCAAACAATGATGGGTTTGATAAGCAGTTTCTTTGGGATTATTGGTTTTGCTTTTGGAATCCCTCTTGGCCTCTTGATCGGCTTCTTTCTCTTTGTTTACTCAGAAACCAAACAAGTCAGGGTAAATGCTTCTTGCACTGTTCTTGCATGCAACATCATTTCACTTGGATTCAATTCAATTCAATGCAGATGGATGCACTGGAACTGAAGTTGGGGTTAGACCCTTTTTCATTTTGAATTTTGGGTATGCTTCAAAATTTGATCTTTTTGAAAAACGTCGCAGGACCCTGTTGTTAGACCAATTAATGAATTAGGCCCAAAAGCTTTGCAAGAACTTATACCCGAGATTCCTCTGTGGGTCAAGACACCTGATCATGAACGAGTTAGTACAATGATAAAATCTATAAAGATTCTTTTTCTCTTGTATTCCTTCAAATATCCAAGCTTTATGTTCCTGTGTTATTGATATTGCATAGTTCTGCAGGTTGATTGGTTGAACAAGTTTTTACTGGATATGTGGCCTTTCTTAGACAAGGTACTTGGTAATCCATATGGGTAAATTTTTGTGATTGCTGGATGATTCTTCACTGGTAATTCGTTTTGATGTGTAGGCAATTTGTGGGATGATTAGAATCACAGCACAACCAATATTTGCTGAATACATTGGAAAGTATCAGATTAAAGCAATTGAGTTTGATAAGTTAAGCCTTGGGACTCTTCCTCCTACTGTCTGTGGTAAGTCTTTTCCCGATCTTCTTCTTCTGATCTTTTGTGCAAATGTTTTATCCTAATTTCTGCCCAGAAAATATAAATGTTTTATCATATAATCTAAACTCCACTATCCTAGAATAATTTTCAGATTTTAACATGGTTACTTAGGATGGTTTTCAGTTTTTCACCCAGGAAAGTTTTTGGGATATGTTCACATACATGCACGGATACAGATAGATTTCTAATACATGTCATACTGTGTCTTAAGAGTAGAGGGTGTAATCGAATTTTGGACTTAAACGAGAAGGTTGTGTTGAAAGTTCTGAAGTTCTTATAGCTAATTATAGTTTTACATTTTTGGTGCTAAAATAAACATATGACTGTAGTGAAATTCTAGGTGGTGATACTAATGGAAAGGCAAGGTGAAATCTGCTCATGGCTCAAGTTAGGCCGAATAAAATTGCTTGAGACCTGTCAGAAAATCTCATTGACATCTGCCACAAGTATTCTTCTTGCTAGCAAATCCAAAACTCACCACCTTTCACATAAAATGAATGATTAAGGATACATCATACATATGTCATATATGAATCCTTGGAAGTTTGATGTAGAAATGCACTTTAGAAAATAAAGTACACTTGAATAACTGCTGATAAGAAAACCAGCACTTTACAGACGTTGTTTCTCCATTCATCCGCATCATACAGCACTCATGACGTATTAAAGTTCAGGATTATATCTTATTATTTTACATTATTTTTTGCTGTCTGCTTTGTGCTTCTGCAGGTATTAAAGTCTTAGAAACAAATGAAAAGGAATTGGTCATGGAGCAAGTTATCAAATGGGCTGGCAATCCAAACATAGTGTTGACTTTGCACGTGTCTTCTTTAAAGATCACAGTTCAGGTCAGATAAGCCTCGAGGCACAATCCTAAATGGTAAATGTTTTTTTAGTTCCTACTTCCTTCAAGATTGATGTGTTCCTTCTGGGAATTCGTTTTGATTCTTCTCAGTTGGTAGACTTGCAAGTATTTGCAGCACCTCGGATAACTTTAAGACCTTTAGTGCCTACATTGCCCTGTTTTGCAAAGATTGTGGTATCTTTGATGGAGAAGGTAAAGGAAATACTGTATTCAAGATTTTTTTTTCATTTATTGTTTTTTCTAATATAAGAAGTCAGGAGAAATCCCTTCTTATTTGATAATTAATTATGTTTGATATCCAGCCTCATGTGGATTTCGGGATGAAAATATCAGGAGGGGACATCATGTCAATACCTGGTCTTTATAGATTTGTTCAGGTGCTGCCCTGTTAATTTTTTACTCTTTTCCTGCTGATGGTGCTTGCTATTTCGTTAAACTGTCTGCCGATTTGAATAAATGATGGCCAACTTACACTGTTTGTGTTTCGATTTTATAGAATTTTTAATTAGTGTTGTCAAATTAGGCTGCAATGCCTATTATATCCGCCATATTTCTGCCATAGACTGCAACGCCATATTTATATGGCGGATTTTTGGCTGGCCGCTATAATCCACCATTGATAACACTGTTTTTAATTGTAATTAGAATTAGATTTTTGTAGCAGTAATTAGTAATCTTTCTAGTGAATTAAAGCTTCCTTTTTGTATTTTTCCTTTTATGTCTTTGAAATGGGTTAATTACTACAAATAAGGGTAGTTCTGTGAATTTGGCAGCTTTGGGTTGTGGATAATCTATTAATCCTATGCACATTCAGTCTCCAGTTTTATAATGAACAGATTGATTATTTTGGTCCCTTGCACAATGTATAAGGGGATTTCTTTTGTTGTTACTTCGTATCATTTTTTTTCTCAGCACTTCCAATAGCCATGGCAGTTCATAATTTAGTTAGACTTGAAGGACTAACTACTTCAGTTGCTTACAGGAAACAATAAAAAAACAAGTTGCAAGCCTCTATCTCTGGCCTCAAGCCCTGGAAATTCCTATTCTTGATGAATCAACGTAAGTTAGTAGAAAATGACGAGTTCTATGTGCTCACAAAACTCCTTTTTTTTTATCCTGCATTTTTTATAAAAATACATATAAATGAATCTACTCGCCCCTTATGGAAAGATGATGATGTAGTTGAGTTTGATGCCTCAACAACTTGAATTTGCATTTGATAATCTTTTTCAGTGATCACTGATTGCAAGAACTACACATAGTTGCTACCATATAAACCAATATTTGCAAATCACCAAAGTTTAAGTTCACAATAATTTTCTGTTTGCTCTATGAAGAACATGAGCTTCTCAAAATGGTTCCTGATACTTTCCTCTCTTCTCTATAGGGTGGCCATAAAGAAGCCTGTGGGAATATTACATGTGAATGTAGTTCGGGCACATAGGCTTTTGAAGATGGATTTGTTAGGAACTTCTGATCCTTATGTCAAACTAAGCCTGACTGGAGACAAACTTCCAGCAAAGAAAACCACTATCAAGAGGAAGAATTTGAATCCGGAGTGGAATGAGAAGTTCAAACTTGTTGTGAAGGACCCTCAATCTCAAGTTCTCCAATTACAAGTCTATGACTGGGACAAGGTTTTCCTTATCTTTCTTCTAGTTACTTGTTCAAATTTCGGCAGAAAAACCGTAACATAAAAATCTTAGTTATAGTAGTCACCAGTCTAGTTTAGCCCTTAAGATTGTCATGTATTTGAATGGAAGGTCTTCATTTTGGTTTCAAACATTTTGCAGCAACCTAATGAAGCCTAATTGTATTCTATACAGGTTGGTGCGCACGACAGGCTGGGAATGCAATTAGTCCCTCTTAAGCTGCTTAAACCCTATGAGAATAAAGAATTTACACTTGATTTACTTAAGGACACAAATATCAATGAAATTCCAAATAAGAAGAATAGAGGGCAAATTGTGGTAGATTTAACTTTTGTTCCTTTCAAAGAAGATAGTGGCAAGTTTGGTGGACCTTCAGAAGGATATGTGAGAAAGGAAAATGGAATTGATGTGGTATCTGATGATGAGGTCCAAGAAGGAGCAGGTTTACTTTCAGTTGTGATCCAAGAGGCTGATGAGGTTGAGGGGGAACATCACAACAACCCATATGCAGTGCTGACCTTTAGAGGTGAAAAGAAAAGAACAAAGGTAAACTTTCCCTTAATACTCCCTCCATATCTATTGTTTTAGGTTGTTACACAAGAATTAAGAAAATCTATTAAATATCCTCAATTTTAGGCAAATTTAACTATATTTTACTAAATTACATTCTCATTCCCTTGATGCTCTCTCATTCCATCTATAGTGGAGATACTAAGAGATAAGGATAAAATTGACAAATATATTTAGTACCTTCTTAGTTTTCTTATGTGACAGATTAAACGAAATAAAAATGTCTCTCTCAAACAATAGATATTATGAAATGGAGGAAATATAATTGTACACTTTTTAGCTATCTATCATGGACCTCGTGTTACATGCATGTACTGAGACATAAGTTTATCAATTATCACAGTTGCATCAAGACCTGACGTACCTATCAAATAGGATGTATTAACAATAACTAATGTTGGATAAGCTCGCAAATGTGTATCTTTAGAATAAAGTTTTTTTTTTTAATTGTTATTAAAAGTGCATATCATGTTATTATTGTATGTGCAATTGATTCAGGCAAGTTTGTATATTTACTTGAAAGAATTTATATTTCTGCAGATGATGAAGAAAACTCGTCAGCCACGTTGGAATGAAGAATTCCAATTCATGCTAGAGGAGCCTCCTCTACACGAGAAGATACACATTGAGGTTATGAGCAAGAGGAAGAACTTTAGTTTTCTGTCAAAGGTGCCATTTCATTTTTCTCTATATTACAACTCATCTCATCAATATATATATATATATATATATATATATATATTATATATATATATATACATAGTGAAATTTTATATTTGATAAATTCAATTATGCCGTTTGATCTATGTAGTGAATCCCTCTAGTACAATAAAACTTGGTTATTATTGTCATTGATGTACAAGTGTCATCTTCTGTTAATTACTGTTAGTTTGCTTGTCTTAGAAATTCCAATGTGATACTCATTAGACTATCCATGGTATGCAGGAATCACTGGGGTACGTGGAGATTAACCTGAATGATGTAGTGCACAATGGTCGCATTAATGATAAATACCATCTCATAGATTCAAGGAACGGAGTATTACATGTTGAGATACGATGGACAACGGTTTGAGAAACCAAACAACTGCCATAAGCTCTTTTCCAATAGGTGGACTAAAGTCTAAAAAATTTGTACTGATAATACATTATTATATGTCAGCGGAATTTCTTTTTATAATATCTATATCTAAATTAAATTCATTTATTACTATTGGATTAAATTAATAATACTCATGCTCTAGCTCTGCTGAGCCCCCAGAATCTAACTCACTTAAACTTTCGTACACCAAAAAAATTTTAATAATACTGACATTTAAAAGGTTCTTGCTTTCTGCCAAAAGCGGAAAAAAAAATTTTTGATGCTCCCCATTTCCCATTTTAAAAACAAAAAATAAAGATTTGGATAAGAATCAAGATTTTCAATGATGTGGTGATCTTTTTTTGGTTGATGGTGTAAAAAACCTTTACACTAACAGTATATACCAGTTAAGCTCTTTTTAAAAAAAACAGAAAATATTGTTTTGGTTAAAGTAATGTTTTGGTCCCTATATGTGACATCGATTTTCAATTTGGTCCCTATATGTAAAAAATTATCAATTTGGTCCCTATACGTGACACTGATTTTCAATTTGGTCCTCACCGCTAATTGGTCCCTATATAAGAGGACCAAATGATAAATTAAAAGACTTTTAAAAAATAAATTAATATAGTTTTTTTTTTGATAAAAATTAATATAGTTAATATAACAAGATAATATTTTTTTTTATTTTTATAATTTGTTTTGTAATATATATTATAAAATATCCTTTAACTTTAATTTTAATTTCATACTTCAAAAAGTTTATGATTTAGCCATGGATAACCTTCATTTAATATATTTCATATAAACATCAAGTCAATCCAATCTTAACCCGATTATTAATGAGACCATGATTAGATTAAGTTGGAATCCAAAGAAATGACTCGATCAACATATCGGGTTGGTTCAAATTGAGCTAAACTTGGCCCACAAACACTCTTCCTGAAAATCATATCGTATTTGTACTGGAAATCACAAATACTCTTAATTAGAACTAACATGAAATCAAATGTTTGATATAAAAATTCGATAATGTCTTACTTATCCCAAATTTTAAAGCCAAATACTTTTGGGGTTGATGATATGAAATAAAGAAAATACTGGTCCTATTTTTTTACATTTTGAATGGAGCTACCCCAGGTTTATAGACCAAGTGTCAAACGATTTGTGACCATTATAAGTGAATGTGTATTTGAATTAGCCATGATTTTTAGGAGTACTTTTCTCAGCACAACCCAACTTAAAGTTTTAGACTTCTCTGCTGAATCTTTCAGAACCTACTTAACTAATTAAAACCTACATTTTGAATGGAGCTTAGATACAAATAAAATATATTACTACAATCTATAACTGATCTTACCCTCTCCTTTTTGTTTTTGTTTGTTTTTTTTAATCCGTCAGATCCCTTTATAACTTTAAGTATTTAAAAGTAGGAGTGCACCAATTTCACCATTTAACAATCGTAAGTTAATATTACTAGTCAAATTTTTTTAATATTTTTGGTATGAGAATTTTGGTATCCAAAAATTACATTGAATCACGGGTAATTCGAATTGAATCGAGAATATCTTACTTAAGGGAAGGGAAACCCAATCCCTTGTCACTTTAACCAAAAGGCTTTTGATACCGTAAGTTAATACTCATTGAATAATACAGTAAATTGTTGCATCATTGATGTTGGTATGGGCCCAGTAGAGAAATGAGTTTAGCCAAGATATGGGCTTCGATTATAGACTTTGTTGGCATGTTTGGCATAAGCAAACAATTAAGGCAGCAACATACACCGCCACTCTTGCTCCATACACCCCCCACTTTTAATTTTGGAACGTGAAAAGACTTTCCTACCCCTATTAGTTTCTAAAACCCTACCCAACCCCCCCTTTCGTCATCTTTTCCGTGCATCTTCAGGTGCTCACACCCCTCGCCCCTTTTCTTCCTCTTCTTGGTTTTTTCACCAAACTGGGTTCCTTTTAGAAACTATTTACCAGTTTAGGGTTATTCTGAAACTATTTGCCAACGGGGGGTCGTTTTGAATATTTTATTATTTTTCGATCTGACGGGTCAAAGGCGCCACTGCAGATGAAGGCGCCATCTGCAGTGGCGCCTACACTTTTTATAAAAAAAAAAAAATCAAAAGGGGAGGCGCTTTTCGCAGGAGCGCCTCTGCCCCCTCCCCTGCTAGCTACAATAGCGCATTGTAGCACTACTGTAGCAGCATTTTTATTTTTTTTAAATTTTTGACTTTTTTAAAAAAATAAAAATTTTATTTTTAAAAAAATCTATTCACCAGATAATGAACTGAATTCACCAGATATTTGTACATGATTCACCATATATTTGCACATACTTAACCAAATGCGTTTATTTCTCAAAAAAACCATTCACTAGATAATGAACTGAATTCACCAGATATTTGTACCCGATTCACCAGATATTTACACACACTTAACCAAAAAAATTTATTTGACTTTTTAAAAAAAATAAAAATTTTATTTCTAAAAAAACCCATTCACCAGATAATGAACTGAATTCACCAAATATTTGCACACACCTGACCTAATTATGGAGACAAGAAGTAATAAAAAAAATCCAGTAATAATGAGTAGCAAATAATATCGCAGTAGGCATAAAAAAATAATAGCAATAACAATTTACACTAATAAATATTCATCAATTATTACAGTAGTAAAAAAAAATTATTTGGTGAGAGCATTGCAGAAAATCTCCGGAGTGAAATTAAGAAGATGGGTTTACCTAAGATGAATATTCCTTGATCCTATCTCTGATGGTTCCGTCTAAAGCTCTCTCAGCAAGCTTATAATATACAGTATTGCCTTCGGGACCACTAACTCTGTCCTTCTATAAGTACCTACCACTATCTTGATAAATGAGTATTTCTGTATGTGGGCAAGAGTCACATACAGAGGTTTGCTTACAACCATTTTGCCATTCATTTCCAAGAGCTACCACACAATAAAGGGAAAAGAAATCATTTTTAAAGTAAAAAACCACTGACTATTTTCAGCATGAAAATACCACCTACTTACAGCTCTGGATGCCTCATCAGGAGTTGAGAATGCAACAAATCCTGATCCTCGACTTATGCCATTTGGGTCTCTCATAACCTTTCAAGTAAAAAATATATAATCTAGAGTGACCTCTTGACAGAATAATTAATTAAATATAATTCTGTAATTAATATTATAAACAAATTTTTAAATTTTATGTCGTTTATTATATTATAATTTCAAGAGGTCACTCTTATTATATTATATATAATACAAGAGAAACTGCGGTGTCTCCATAATCAGGTCAGGTATGTGCAAATATCTGGTGAATTCAGTTCATTATCTGGTGAATGAGTTTTTTTAGAAATAAATTTTTTATTTTTTTAAAAAAGTAAAATAAAATTTTTTGGTTAAGTATGTGTAAATATCTGGTGAATCGGGTACAAATATCTGGTGAATTCAGTTCATTATCTGGTGAATGAGTTTTTTTGAGAAATAAATTTTTTTGGTTAAGTATGTGTAAATATCTGGTGAATCGGGTACAAATATTTGGTGAATTCAGTTCATTATCTGGTGAATGGTTTTTTTGAGAAATAATTTTTTTGGTTAAGTATGTGCAAATATCTGGTGAATCATGTACAAATATCTGGTGAATTCAGTTCATTATCTGGTGAATGGATTTTTTTAGAAATAAAATTTTTATTTTTTTAAAAAAGTCAAAATTTTAAAAAAATAAAAGTGCTGCTACAGTAGCGCTACTGTAGCTAACAGGGGGAGGGGGCATAGGCGCCACTGCCAAATGCGCCTCCCCCTTTTTTTTGTTTATATATAAAGTGTAGGCGCCACTGCAGATGGCGCCTTCAAAGACGCCATCTGCAGTGGCGCCTTTGACCCGTCAGACCGAAAAATAATAAAATATTCAAAACGACCTCCCATTTATAAATAGTTTCAGAATAACTCAAAACTGGTAAATAGTTTCTAAAAGGAACCCAGTTTGGTCAGAAAGCCTCCTCTTCTTCATCTTCTGGTTCGCATGCTCACACCACTCCAATCCCTTTCAAGTTCCAGTGGCTGCTCGACCGGTTTGGCGCACCACCACATCATCCTCTCCGGCGCACCTTCTAGCAACTGAGGTTAGTGAATGCCGGATTATGATTTTTTATATGGTTTTGGTATGTTTCTGATATGCGAGATCTGTTTCTGATAACAATTAAATGCTGGATTACGATTTTTAACTCTTAAGGCTATTTTTGTAATAAAAAAAGCTTTAAAAGATGGATGGGGTGTATAATGAAGAGTGGTGGTGTAGGTAGCAGCTCCCAACAATTAAACTTCTACGGCCTCATCAATGGCCCACCTATCACCACTTTCTTCTTTCTCATGTTCTTGTTCGCAAGCAGATTAGCAAACCAAGGTTGTGAGTGACGACTGACGAGGAAAAGAAGCATCGAGGGAGTTGAGGTAAGCCCTAATCTCTTGAATTTCCGTACAATCTGTGTGTCCGTGATTGTGATCGAGGTTTGTTTGATATAGATAGTTAAAATCTGTGTCTGTAGTTTGTATTGTACCTTGAACATGTTTGCTAGAATGTCAATTCAATCATGCAGTGCTTTTTTTTTTTTTATAAGCAATCATGCAGTGCTTAAATTTAAACAACTCAGATAGGTAGTAATTAGTACCTGGAATTGGAATCTTGTCATTTTCTTGTGTCATGTTAGAATTTCAATTTCATGCTCTTATTGGTTTGTTCCATTAGGTTCAGGTCCCTATCTATTTCTATGTTGAAAGTTGAATCCAAAATCATCACCCCAGGATTATTCTCTGAATATCTATGATAGGATTATTCTCTGCCAATGACTACAGTTCATACAGCAGCAAAGGAATCACATGGTAAGCAAACTCAGAATTCAGGTTCATCATTCAAAAGATGGGGTAGAAAAAGTCCCTTTGTCAGATATGGCCTTCCTATGATCTCTCTTACTGTCTTTGGGGCTCTTGGCCTTGGCCATCTCTTGCAAGGCAGGTTTGTTAGTGCACTCCAACTCTCTTTCTCACATCACATTTTATGATTTCATTTCAACACTTTTTTTTAAGAATTAGTATGTTGACCTTGCGAATGCACGGATTGTGTTGATCTCTAGGTAAATATCAAAACGACTGGTAAATATAGCAATAAGTTACTGCAAACAGTGTTATTAAAACCAGACTGGCCGGTCGGACTGGTTCGACTGGAAACCGGACACATGTCCGGACCGGTTTGCACATCAGACCGTACAAGCTATCGAACCGGTGCTGACGTCATCAACCCGCAGTTGAACCGGTTGGACTCGGCTGAACCGAGCGGTCGAACCGCATCTCTGTTGGGCCGGTCTGGTATTTGTCTGTGTGCGAATAGCTGAATTTCTGATGAAATTCCAAAAATCAGTCAAGTTGTGAAGCTGGGGAGGTTCGAACACAGGTCTAGCTGCAGCTGAGGCGTTAGGAGTGCCACTGGGCCAGCACTGATGCTTGTTGTGTGATGTCGAAAATATAATATATATACATGTTCTACTGTAAATTTATTATATACCGGCTCATCCGGTTCAACCGGTGACTCACTCCTTGGGCATGAACTTAAATAGATTTGTATTGTTGTTGAGACTTGGGAATTGAGATTGTTGATTGTTATTTAGTTATTTATGAGCTTGGGTGACCTTGATTGATATTTGTTTAATTAGATACTTTTTTGATGGTAATGATTTTGAATTTGGAGTATGGACATGTTGAATTATGTTGTCATGTATATGAATATTTTAGAATTTTTTAATGTATACCGGTTCAAACCGAGTCAACCAGTGACCCCCGGTTGAACCAGTGACCCATTAACCCCGTGTCTTGACCGAGTCGTTCACCGGTTCGATTTTAATAACATTGACTGCAAAGTTATTGTAATTTATAATTTATTTTGCTACTGTGCCTGCTCAGCAAGGATATTGCAAAGGTCAAAGATGATCAGGAATGGGAAATAATTGAAACAAGAAAAGCATTGTCTAGGACAGGACCAGTAGATGCATACAAGCCCAAAAAGATTTCATTGGAGGATGAGCTCAAGGTATGTTGTCCTTCCTTTCTTTAGCAATTTAATGCAATCAGGATTTAGAATTATCCAATGTTTAATTTTGATTTGTTTTTTTGTTGCATAGGCCTTGCAACAAAAAGTGAACATTAACGACTACGAGTACAAGAAAATTCCTAAACCAAACGAGGGCAAGCGAGAGTAGATTAGACCTGGGGACTTATTGCAACCTTTGTCACACTTTCTCATGTACCGAGCTAGGATCAATTTTTAGGAGTTGAAGAGCCAATTCTCATCTTGTAAGAGAAGTTGTTATTGCCTTGAATCTTTAGTGTTTTGAGATAAATCGCACGAGTCTTTGGATTTTTTTATTTTTTTTTTGGTTTCAAGGAAAAGTACAGTGCAGTGAATAGCAAAAGGTGCATGCTTGATTCTAATTTAATAAGGAATAAATGAATTTATTTATTTTTTATTTATTTACATTCACTCATGGATGGACTGTCAGTATGGTTGGGTTTTGTCGCATATGGTATGCAAAGGTGGAACAAATGCACCCTATGCAGATGTGAGTAGGATGTTATATCCTGGGTGTTTAAACAACTGAAATTGAAACTTCCCCCCAGAATAGAACATGCACATTAGACAACACCTCGTTCACATGTGGATAGGGTACATTATTTCAACTTAGCATACGGTAAAGGAGAGCACCCAGTCACACATTAGGATACAATGACCCTTTGTGTGTTGTATCTGGGGGCTACAAGAACATTTCCCCGACGTTAGAGTAATGCTAATAGGACTACTTTTGCAGCCACAACTACGCACATGGTTCATTTTAGTCTTAACAAGAAAAACTGATGCAGATGCAGAACCAGAACCTAGCATACACCAGGCTACCATTGTTGACCTTAAACCTCCTAGCATAGTTACCTAGCCTACCCATTAATTACACAACCATAAAAATTGACAAACTTCCATTTTGCAAGATGCATTCCCATTGTATGAAAGTCTCTAGGATTAGTATAAATAGGGTCATTCTCCTCATTGTATTGACATCTTTGAGTTTATGAATTTACAGTTGCGAAAATGTTTTAAATTGAAAGACGAACCTAGCTACCGAGATGTCGGTGTCTAGAGTTCTATGATATGGACCCGGGGTCCGAAAGGTGAAGTTATGGACTAGATGTCCTATAAAAAGTGATACTGATTTTTGTGCGCCAAAATCTACGAATCTAAATCTGGTGTATCGGTCTAGATTTCATGATTTGCATATTTTTTACTTGGAGTCTGTTTTATTGGAATACATTTTTGGCTTGGGGTCTGTTTGATTGGTCTAGACTTGGAGTCCTTTTTATTGGTATTACTGGTAAACTTAAATGTTTAAACTTTGGTTTGATTGTGAGCCTTTGAGCCTCGACAAGGAAAAAATGAACACAAAGAAAATGATGCAACCAAAACGTTTTACATGCATTTTTTTTTTGGCAGACATGCCTTTGCATAGGACTTGAATACTTGATGGCAAGTATTCATGAAGTTTGCATCACTGTGCCTTGATGGATATATGACCAAGAAACCATATACTATGGATAAACCAATGTGTCTCGTTTTGGACAGTGTTATGGTTAATTTGAATCTTGCCTTATCTGGCAACGTTTATATTCTGCCTTATTTGGCAATGAGAGCCTCATCAGATCATTTATTGGTTGGTTGGAGCTTCAGAGATTAGGTATCAAAGTTAGTTGATGAATATTGAAGTGTCATGGTTTTTAAAACGACTACGACTGTCGGGTATGAAACCTTTTGATAAATATATTGTTTATCTTTGAATATTCATGTTAATTGGTATTTGAGAGTCATGCATATGGTTATCGTTTTAAAATCCATATATTGGAACTCAACCTTATATATACATGTTCTTCTGTCTTGCTGTTGTACCTTAGTACACGAGTGCGAATGTTGCAGAAGAGTTCCTTAAGTCACTTGAAGACTTAAGTCCGGGTTGTGGGAAGAGTTGTGTGATCATCCCCGTCTTATCGGTGAGTGTCTTGTAGAGCGACCGATTTAGGATATTTTAAAATTTGTTGGGTGGTATGTTTTGAAAAAGTCTGTGTAGGTATTTTGAAAACCTTTATATGGTTGAAATTCTGTTGTGAATAAGATGGTTTTTATTATTGTGTTATGCATGTTACACTCGAAGTACTCGGAAGAAATTGGTTTACACCCAGATTTTCCGACTCCAAATATATCAATTTTCCGCAAGCAACCAGCAAAATTCTTTTTAATTTATTTTCGCGCGTGTTCACATAATAATGCTCAAGGGGTGTTACATTAAACACAGACATTGCCCACCCAGTCCAACTCCAACTATATTGGTCCTTAGACGATGTTGTTCGTCTAGCTGTTCGAGTTGAGAAGCAGCTATCCAGACAATCTTCACACCCACCTTCTTCCTCTATAAATAACTCTTCAAATACCAAAACACAAACCCAACAATTGATCTCTTCAAACAGGCCCCCATATAAATCCACCAGGGAAACCAACCTCAAAGCACCTAAATGCTTCAAGTGTCAAGGTTTTGGACACATAGCCTCTCCTTTGACTGTCCAAATCGAAGAACAATAGCCACCATTAAGGATAAAGAAATTCAAAGAGAGCTTGAAGAAGAAACATAAGAAGATAAAGGCCCAATGTTTGATGAAGAAGAGTCAGTGTATGATGAAGAGTTAACCCCTGCTGATCAAGGTGAATTGCTGATAGTGAGGCAAAGCCTATACGCAGCAGTATCAAAAGAGGTATCATGGTTGAGGCACAATATTTTTCACACTCGTTGTGCAGTACAAGATAAGGTTTGTGATTTTGTCATTGACGGTGGAAGTTGTGAACATGTGGTGTCATGATTTTGTCATTGACAGTGAAGCTGTGAACATGTGGTGTCAAACTACATGGTGGAGAAATTGGAGCTGCCAACACAAAATCATCCATATCCATACCAATTACAGTGGCTCAACAAGGATGGTGAAGTAAACGTTACTAAGCACTATCTTGTGACCTTTTCCATTGGCCCAAAATATCAAGACTATATATGGTGTGATGTCATTCCTATGGAAGCCTGTCACATCCTTCTGGGAAGACCCTGGCAATGTGATCGTCGTGTTTTATATGACGGTTATGCAAACACCTACTCCTTCGTAAAAGATGGAGTAAGAGTCAAATTAGCACCATGGTGGAGAAATTGGAGCTGCCAACACAAAATCATCCACATCCATACCAATTACAGTGGCTCAACAAGGATGGTGAAGTAAGCGTTACTAAGCACTATCTTGTGACCTTTTCCATTGGCCCAAAATATCAAGACCATATATGGTGTGATGTCATTCCTATGGATGCCTGTCACATCCTTCTGGGAAGACCCTGGCAATGTGATCGTCGTGTTTTATATGACGGTTATGCAAACACCTACTCCTTCGTAAAAGATGGAGTAAGAGTCAAATTAGCACCATTATCGATCGATGAATTTAACAAGAAAGAATCTAAACCATTGTTGATGGTTAACAAACAAGTGAAGCAGACAACAGAGGAGAATTTTCTTCCAGAGGAAATTGAACAAAAGATTCCTGAATTTACAGTTGTCGAACCGGTAGAAACTTCACATGGACTACCATTAAAGCAGGGTATTCGACATGCCATGGACTTTTACCCTGAAATGAACATTTCGAACAAACCAACTTACTAGATGAGTACAAAAGAGCATGGATGAAACATGAGGTTAACTCGAGGGCGAGTTCTCTCCTACCCGGGGAGGATGATGCAGAACCAGGACCTAGCATACATCAGGCCACCATTGTTGACCTTAAACCTCCTAGCATAGTTACCTAGCCTACCCATTAATTACCCAACCATAAAAATTGACAAACTTCCATTTTGCAAGATGCATTCCCATTGTATGAATGCCTCTAGGATTAGTATAAATAGGGTCATTCTCCTCATTGTATTGACATCTTTGAGTTTATGAAAATTGTGAGTTTCTCTTTTTTGTGAGAATTGGAGAGTGGATTCTCTCTGTTTATGTGTCATTTGTGCCAAAAATTGCTCGTAGCATTTTTTGAAATGGTAATAGAAGTAGTGTGGTTTTGGTGATGATGGTGTAAGTGATTGATGACAATGTTTTTTTTTTGACATAAAAAAACTAATGCATTTCATTAAAAATCAAGGAAGCAATATAATGTAGGACATGATAATAATCTTGGTGTCCAGACATAAACGGGGTAGCCCTTGCTAACGAATGAGCAGCCTTGTTTGCTTGACGCCTAATAAACCTCACACTAAGGTTCTGGAAATAAGAGAGGAGAGCTCGACAATTTCTAACAATATAACCTAACTCTGATATAACAACCCTAGAACTATTGAAGAGATCTGAAACCACCTTGCAATCTACCTCAATAACAACATTGTCCAAGCTCCATTCGTCAATCCATTGAATCGCATGAAACAACCCTAAAGCCTCCTCTTCAGCAACAGGATAGAAATGAGGGGGGGCAATGGTCCTAACAGCGAAAAAAGTGCCATTTGAATCCCTCAAGTACATGCCTATGGACGTGAAGCCTTCAACCTCGAAAAAACCTGCATCAATATTACACTTCCACGAACCGGGGGGCGGGCCAAGTGATATCAAGCGGATCTTGCTGCACCAAAGGAAAAGTATTGGACAGATGCTTTGCTCTATCCCAATCATGAAGGAAGGTCATGGTTCTGTGAGAGACTTGCCAAGCAGAAACTGATTAACCTTCCCAATACTTTTCATTCCTACAACGCCACAGGCTCCAAAGGGTCATAGCCAACTTTGCTCTATTGTCTTCATTCAAGCTATCAAAGTATTGAGAAACAAAGCTTGATATAATAGAAATGGGCATTATTAATAGATGTGACTCACCAGTGTTTGTGTTTTCTTGTTGCAAAATGGTAAGGTTGGACTTGTTGAAGATGGGGGAAGTTATGTTAATTCATTATGATTGAGGAATCAAGAAATTTTATTTTTTATAGAAAATTGGTGTATTCAATTTTTAGAGCGATATACTTAATTTTTTAATAAAAAATTTCTCTTATTTCATTCCTTAATCAATGTCCTTAAATCAGTGTTGTTCCGTCCAAATATCTCAAGAGATACTCGTCCGGAGAAGGTCTTGTGGGAGTGTTTTGGAGTTAGCTCGACAGAACCGGAATTCTGCTCCTACGTATCCAAATGGGAATCAAAGCAAACGTAGTTCTAAGTGAGGGGGTTGGACCCCTATTTATAGAGATGTTTTGGTATAACAGTTTGAGTTGGACTGTTATGGAGATCCTATTTGTTAGGATCGGATTGTTATTGCGGTTAGATAATGATACGGATAAGGCTCCGAGTTATACGGAGAGATATTTGGACCAACGAGATATTCGACCCTAGTCAGTTGTGACTGGATAGCTCGGGGCCGAGATATCTTCATCCGTGGCCTGCTGTGGTATAGGCCCGAGTAGTTATCCTCGGGTGTCAAGTGCATTAATAGGTCTTCAGCTTTATGGGAGTTCGGGTCACGGCCCACTTACAAGAATGAGCTCGGTCGTATTGGCAATCCTCGGCCTTATATTTTCGGCCAGTACACAAGCCCCCCGAGCTCCGAGCTTAAATAAGCGAAAGAGCTGACAAGTATTAAACCGAGCTTATTCTTCGGCCATGTGGACTTCCGTATTCCCAGTTGTCATTTCAACCGAACCTTTCCTCCTGTTAGAGAAGGCAATCATTTCCCTTAATCCTTCTGCGGCACGCTACAGGTGAGTAACCCTAGAGTTCCGCGCCCATTTAATTAGGGGAAAATTAAAAGTCGCGCCTTTTTATTTCAAGAATCGTGGACCGTTGATCGTATCTCATCATCAATCGTGGTAGCTATAAATATCTTCTCCTGTTTCACCTTACTCCCCCTTGCCTATCTTCCTTCGCCCTTCATCTCCGTCTTTCAAGTTTCTGCCATCACTTTCCTGCCTTTCGCCCTTCGTGCGCCGCCTTCTTCTTCCCTCTTTCGTGCTTCTAAGTTTATTTTCTGTTTCCCGGATATGAGTTCGTCCGAGTCTTCGGAGTCGAACACCTCGCCTCGGTTGAGCGCGAGGTTCCCCCATCGGGGCTCTCTCCTTCCACTTCTTCTGTTCCTTCACAGGAACTAAACATCGGACAGGTGGAACCGTCCTCCTCCAGGTCGTCTTCCTCTGAGTCTGATTCTTCTGGGTCCGACTCTTCTAGGTCTGGTTCTCCCTCCCCCCAAGTTTCCAAACCTGCAGCTCTCAAACAACGCCAAAGGGTTCCAAAAGACCTTGTTCCCGATATTACCCTTCCTGGGTATACCTGGGTTAAAGGCGAAGTTGGGACTTATTTTTCTGACTTTCAGACTTCAGATTCAATTGCTCGTCTTCGGTCCCAGATTAATATCTCGGCGTCCGGAGACGACTCCGAGTTTATTTCCTCCCCATGCTCGGGTATCGAGTATGTCTTCCTCAGGGCTCATCCTTCTGAGCCCCCTTTCACCTATATGTATAAAACATTATTTGCCCAGCTGCACGTGTCTCTTCCTTTTACTGAGTTTGAGTGTGACGTTCTGAGAACCATGAATGTCGCACCTACTCAGCTTCATCCCAACAGTTGGGCTTTTATGAAAGCTTTTCAAATTCTGTGTAAATACATCGGGATGGAGCCTACTACTCCCAAATTTTTGTACTTTTACCAAACAAGGTTTGGTAAAAGAACGGGATGGATTTCCCTCAATGGGCTGAACCGAAGAGGACTGCTTAGTTTATACACATCATCGTATAAAGACTTCAAGGTCAGCTTCTTCCGAGTTCGCCCCTCAGGCTCTCACTCCTCCCACTTTTTTGATGAAAATGGATGTGCCAGGTTTCCTTTATACTGGCAATCATCTCCCACCAAATTCGTTGGTTTTGAATACCAATTCCTTCCTGCCGAGGATAGACGAGATATAGATATATTAGAAAAACTTCCTCGGCCTCTCCATTGTGGACGTCTTCTGAAACTCCCCTTTTCATCCACTCCGAGAACCGACTTTAAAAGTAAGTGTTCGGCTTTTTAGTTTTTGAATCTTTTTATGTATGTGTTCCTGTACTAACAGCTTTTCTTTTCGGCAGTTATCATGGGGAAATTCGACTTCTCGAAGCTCTTGAAATCTGCCGCGAAATAGGGTCAGGGTCCCTTGGCGACTGAGAAGAAAAAGAAAAGAATTCCTCCGACCACTGCTAAGGCCACTGCCAAGGGGGCTTCATCATCCGCCCCTCACAAAAGAAAGAGGGTAGAGGTAGTGGTTGACGCCGAAGATTCTTCCCCTCCTCGCTCAAGTCCCCCACACCCTACCACTCACGAGACAGGAACTACGGGGCGAGAAGTACAACTTCCTCCTTCTACCGAGGTGTAGTGGTATAACACTTCTCTAAAAGCAGGGACCTCGTCTCTCTGGGGCGAAGACTTCAACCCCTTCCCTTCTTTTGACTCGAACTTCCTAAAGCCCGCTGATCTCCGATTAATCAGGTAACAAGGGGCTCAGTCTAGCATGGAGGCCCTCTCGGCCTACTGCATCCGAGCTGTCGCTCTAGCCCGCTTTTGTAGCCGAGATTTGGTGGAGACTGAGAGGAAATCCCGGCATCTGGAAGCTGAACTTGCTTCTATTGAGAAGCTGAAAGAGGATTTTGCCCGGATCTCCGCGGAGCGTGATGAGCTGGCCAAAGCCAATAATCTCCTGAGTACTACCATTACCGAGCTGAATGGCCAGAACTCCGAGCTTAACTCCCAAGCAAAATTTGCTAAGGAGAATAAAGCTCGGGCTGAAGAGGGTAGAGCTCGCGCTGAAGAAGAGCTCAAGAAGGCTCAAGCTGAAATCGAGCAACTTAAAGCTGCCCTGGAGGTCGAGACTAAGGCCAGGATGGAAATTCAGGAAGATCTAAAAGAGGCCACTGACTGCATTCTTGCCGAGCATCGGAAATGTTTTGCAAAGGCCATTGCTCAAGTTGAAATTCTCACTCCGGGGGTTGATATCTCGGGTGTCGATGTAACTAAAGAGGTGCTGAATGGGGAACTTGTTCCCATTATTCCCGAAGAGGAAGAGGAGGTGGAAGGGGCGGAAGATTCTCCCGAGGATCAGATCGACGCCGAAGAGGGCCCTAGGGACGAATAACTGTATTTTTATTTTTCGTACCTTTGTAATGGGTTTTTCCCCTTGTAATCCTTGTTAATCTAATGAAAAATTCTTTCCGCATTTTGATGACTTCCTCTTACTTTTATAGCATTTGTTTGGCCAAGATATTCTTCGAAATATATTTATACTCCGACGTTGTTTGCATTGCGTGCTCGGCTGTTTAAACAAGACCTTGACTAAGGCCGAGATATTTTATCATCCGTATCAAAAACGGATAGTTGTTGTCACATGTGAAATGCATGATTCACGTTTTGTATATGTGGTCACACGTTATGTGCCTTGGAAACCCCAGTGGGTTCATGCAATTACTGCTCTTTGCTGAGTTTCGAGATTTATTTTTTCAATAAACCCTTTTCCAGCGCATATTTTTTCCTTTCCAGCGCCTCTCCCCCTTATAAATAGGGTTGTTTCACTGCTTCACTTATTCATTCTTCATTCTTTTCCACCAGCCCAATTCGTCCTCCTTCGACCCGAGTAGTTCTTATAATAGTGCTAGGGGTTTACGCTCCTCTCTCCCAGTTAACATCCTTTTCCACGCTTTAAAGTTGTCAAAAAGGGTGTAATTGGGAGATGGGATCCAGAATCTCTTTCATAACGTAATCTCTTTAGAAAGGATGTTAGCTGGGAGAATAGCGACTTCCGGGAGTCGAGAAAGGGGTAGTGGCCGTCTACTCCCGAAGCAGGCCGAGCACCTCATCGTCCATCTTTCTCAGGGGGAAGTGATTACTTCCTCCCTCGAGGGAAAGTCGTGGCGTCCGATTGGGGGGACTACTGGCCAACTGGCCTTGCCCCTGTTCTAATTGGGGGAACTATTGGCCAACCGGGCGGGCCTTATTTTCAATTTTAGCTCTGTATCTAAGTCGTAGTACTTTCTAGTACTCGACTCGTACCTTGTTTTTACTTTCGGCATTGTACTCGGTTTCATTAAAAAAATTTAATGGCTCGAACTCGGCCTTTAGATCAAAATTTTGTTCTTCTTACTGCTCGTATTCTATTTCACTTAAATAATTTCAAAGGCTGGAACTCGGCCTTAAACAATTTAATTGGTTCGAACTCGGCCCTTAGGCTCAAACTTGGCCTTAAAAATTTAATGGCTCGTACTCGGCCTTCAGGCTCAAACTTGGCCTTAAACAATTTAATGGCTCGTACTCGGCCTTCAGGCTCAAACTTGGCCTTAAAAATTTAATGGCTCGTACTCGGCCTTTGGATCAAAATTTTGTTCTTCTTACTGCTCTTATTCTATTTCACTTAAATAATTTCAAAGGCTGGAACTCGGCCTTAAACAATTTAATTGGTTCGAACTCGGCCCTCAGGCTCAAACTTGGCCTTAAAAATTTAATGGCTCGTACTCGGCCTTCAGGCTCAAACTTGGCCTTAAAAATTTAATTTTCGCGGAATAAATACATCGGCAAATTAAGAAAATAGAACAATGTCCATAATAAATTCTTTTATTGGATAAAAAGGAAGTCTGCGGTGTGCCTCGTTAAAACCTTCTCGGTCAAAACCCTTTTTGGGACAAAATACCGAGGTAGGAAAAAGAGTACATCACCTGACTATATACATCAACTATAATAAAATTTTAAATGAGAAGCATTCCAAGTTCTCGGGATAGGCTTCCCTGACAATTCTTCTAACCTATATGCTCCGTTTCCCAAGTTTTCTACCACTCGGAATGGCCCTCCCCAGTTTGCTGCTAGCTTGCCTTCCGTATGATCCCTCCTTGCTTCTCCTTTCATCCTTAGCACCAAGTCTCCGCGCAGGAAACTCCTCGGTTTTAGTTTTGAATTATACCTCCGAGTAGCTCTTTGTTTGCAGGCTTCCTCCCTGATTTTAGCCTCCTCTCTGATTTCCTCCACCAAGTCAAGTTCGACCCTTAAGTTGTTTTCATTCTCATTCTGCTCATGTTGCATACGCCGGTAAGACGGCTCATCAACCTCAACTGGGATCATGGCGTCTGTTCCATATGTCAGCCTGAAGGGTGTTTCTTGAGTAGTGGATTGAGGCGTGCAGTGGTAGGCCCAGAGGATACTCGGCAACTCTTCTGCCCAAGCTCCTTTGGCTTTTCCCACTCTCTTCTTCAACTCTCCGAGAATGACCTTGTTGGCCGCCTCGGCTTGCCCATTGGTCTGGGGATGTTCTACCGATGTGACGTGGTGTTTAACACCGAGATTGACATAGAATTCTCGCAATGTCTTATCTATAAACTGCCTTCCGTTATCAGTGACGATTGCAAAGGGAATTCCGTGCCTACAGATGAGGCTTTTCCACACAAACTTTTGTATATCCATCCCCCACATAGCAAAGGGCCAAGGCGAGTTTAGTGTGTGAAGTTCTTCGGGCGGGGTACGACTTACATTGGAAAATCTTTGGCACTCATCACATTGTTTCGTCCACTCGATGCAATCTGCTCGGATGGTAGGCCAATAGTACCCTGCTCGGACTACCTTGGAGGCCATTGATCTGCCCCCACAGTGAAAACCACAGATTCCTCTGTGAACCTCTTCCATTACATAGTTTGACTGTGCCTTTGTCAGACATTTTAACATCGGTACCGAGAATCCCCATTTATACAACTCTCCGGAAACGATAGCAAAGCGACTTGCTCTGAGCCTGATCTTTCTGGCCTCGGCGTGATCTGGGGGCAGAGTTTCTGAGGATAAATACTCCCATATGGGTGTCATCCACTCTCGGTCAACCGGCTCGTTGGCCATCACCTCTCCAAACATGATACTCGGTTCATTGAGAGTTTCTTGAATAACTGTTCTATGCTGGCCCGGTTTCTTCGTACTGGCCAATTTGGACAGTAGATCGGCCCGAGTATTTTCTTCTCTGGGAATGTGTTCAATAGCAAATTTCTCAAAGCTGGAAATTAACTGATTGACTTTACATAAATACCTGGTATGCTGAGGCTCTTTCGTTTAGTACCCCCCAGAGATTTGTCCTGTGACTAGCTGTGAATCACTTCGGCATCTAACAGCCTTTGCTCCCATTTCCGTAGCCAGCATTAACCCTGCTATCAAGGCTTCGTATTCGGCTTGGTTGTTTGAGGTTTTGAACTCAAACTTTAATGACTGCTCCAGAATCATCTCTCCCGGGCCTTCCAGTATTACCCCAGCTCCACTGCCTGTGACATTCGAGGATCCATCCACATACAAATTCCACCATATATCCTCGGATATCGGCAGCGGATTGAGCTCGGCTACGAAGTCGGCGATACGTTGAGCTTTCAGAGGACCTCTCGACTCATATTTCAGGCCGAACTCGGATAACTCCACCGACCAAGCAATCATACGGCCTGCCAACTCGGGCTTTTTGAGAATCTGCTTAATCGGGTGATCGGTTTTGACAATCACCTGGTGACTCTGGAAATACGGACGCAATCGCCGAGCTACAGTTACCAGGGCCAAAACCAGCTTTTCTATGACTTGATACCGGGTTTCGGCATCATGAAGGACCCTGCTGATGAAGTACATCGGCATTTGAACTCTCTACTTCTTGCACAATGACCGCACTGATGGCGTACTCGGTGGCTGACAGGTATAAGTATAACTCTTTCCCTGGGATAGGTCGAGTTAATATTGGTGGTGAAGACAAAAAGGCCTTGAAATCGACGAAGGCCTTCTTGCATTCCTCGGTCCACGCGAAGGTTTGAGGCCTCTTCAATAATCTAAAGAAAGGCCGAGCTTTCTCTGCAGATCTGGGGAGAAACCGAGATAATGATGCCAGCCGCCCTGCAAGTCGTTGCACTTCTTTAATATTTTGTGGGCTTCGCATCTCAATCACAGCTCGGCATTTATCAGGATTGGCCTCAATTCCCTGGTGTGTCAACCTAAAACCGAGGAATTTTCCACCCTGAACACCGAAAACACACTTTTCTGGATTCAACCTCATATTATACTTTCTCAGCTGCTGAAAAATTTCCTCCAAATCTTTCGGTGGTTGTTGTGGTCATCGGATTTTACGACCATATCATCCACATAAACCTCCATAGTCCTTCCGATCTGTTTTTCGAACACCCTGTCCATGAGCCTTTGGTAGGTAGCCCCAGTATTTTTCAATCCGAATGGCATTACCCGGTAACAATAATTCGAGCCTTCAGTTATGAAAGCTGTTTTCTCCTCATCTGGGGGATACATTCGGATCTGGTTGTACCCCGAGTATGCATCCAAGAAGCTCAAAATTCTGTACCCGGAGGCACCATCCACCAACCTATCAATACTCGGTAAAGGATAAGAATCCTTTGGACAAGCTTTATTTAAGTCTGTGTAATCAGTGCACATGCGCCACTTGCCATTTGCTTTTTTGACCAGAACCACGTTGGCCAGCCAAGTAGTGTATTCTACTTCTCGAATGAAGTTGGCTTTCACCAACTTCGCCGTTTCTTCTTCCACCACTTTTCTCCTTTCCTCACCAAGTCTCCTTTTCCTTTGGGCTACCGGTTTTGCCTCAGGACAGATTGTCAGTTTGTGGCATAAGAAATCGGGGTCAATCCCCGGCATGTCAGATGTGGTCCAGGCGAACAAATCGGCGTTGCTGCGGAGCACTTCCTTTATTTTCTTTTTTAAATTCGGCTCAAGTTGACCGCCGAGCTTGGTGCACTGATCGGGCTGTGATCCGATCTGGAACTTCTCTAACTCCTCAATGGGTTGTGGCCGTTGTTCATGCATGTCCATTCTCGGGTCTAGTTCAACAGAGCTAATAGTGTACTGGCCGAAGATATAAGGCCGAGGATTGCCAATACGACCGAGCTCATTCTTGTAAGTGGGCCGTGACCCGAACTCCCATAAAGCCGAAGACCTATTAATGCACTTGACACCCGAGGATAACTACTCGGGCCTATACCACAGCAGGCCACGGATGAAGATATCTCGGCCCCGAGCTATCCAGTCACAACTGACTAGGACCGAATATCTCGCTGGTCCAAATATCTCTCCGTATAACTCGGAGCCTTATCCTTATCATTATCTAACCGCAATAACAATCCGATCCTAACAAATAGGATCTCCATAACAGTCCAACTCAAACTGTTATACCAAAACATCTCTATAAATAGGGGTCCAACCCCCTCACTTAGAACGACGTTTGCTTTGATTCCCATTTGGATACGTAGGAGCAGAATTCCTGTTCTGTCAAGCTAACTCCAAAACACTCCCACACAAGACCTTCTCCGGACGAGTATCTCCCTCTTGAGATATTTGGACGGAACATTTGGCGCAGTCTGTGGGGATCGAAGCAAAATTTTCCCATACCACAAACAATGATGAGGACAAGGAGCGGAAACTGCAGGAGAGAGGAGCCAGAGAATGCCAACAATGGGGACAATGGGGAACGATCCATAAACCCAGCTATGATGACCGACAATCCCATTATTCAAGAACTCCTCGCACAAGTGGCAATGCTGAGAAGGGAGAATGAGGAGATTCGTCGACAGAACAGCCGTCGGGAACGAGAATAAAGTAGAGAAAGGTCCGCCTCTTCTCCTCATGAGAGAGAGCGTCGGACAGCCGAGAATGAGGGATTCGGAAACACGCGCAGAGAAGGAGGCCCACAACCCCGTGTTTCTCATCATGTTGACCGAGCAGGCGAGGAGGAATTTCCTAGGCAGGCCCCTGAGCTTTCACTTCAGGCAAATAGGCCTAATGAAAGGACCGGCGTGCTGAGGCCGAGACATCCCTTCATCGATGCCATCATGGAGGTTCCTCTTCCAGCCAACTACAAACCAATAAACATTGACAGGTATGATGGCACCTCGGACCCGAAGCGTCACTTAGATGCTTTCACTACTCAAATGTACCTCTTTACCGACGATGATGCTGTCATGTGTAAAGTCTTTCCAACTACTCTAAAAGATGCTGCGTTGAGATGGTATACCCAGCTACCGCCAGCATCAGTTGACTCCTTTGACACATTCATGACTAAGTTCAATGCTCAGTTTGCTACGAGCCGAGCTCATCAAAAAACCTCGGTGATGAGTGTGATTTCACCTCATTTTCCATGTACATTTCTGCATGCATTTGCATATAGTTAGGCCAATTTAGTGTTGATTTTGTATAGTTTTTCCTTTGGAACGGATGAGGTGGTTTCTGTGTGTTGTTTTGCAGGATTTAATGGAAAAATGCCCAGAAATCAGCCTTGGTGGAGCTTGGATGAAAAAGAGCTTGAAAAGTGAAGATTATGAGCCAAACAGAGCCCATCACGGCCTGGCCGTGATGACCATCACGGTCGTGATCAAGCAGAGCAGAAGGCAAAAGTCAGAGACTGTCACGGCCTGCCCGTGATATGAATCACGGCCGTGACCTAGGATTCGCGTCGCGAACAAAGGGCTCGCCTCGCGAGTGACCATTTTGTGCAAATTCGCCCAAGTCAGAAACCATCACGGCCTGGCCGTGATGGCCATCACGGCCGTGACGCGATACTGATCTATAAATAGGGCTGCGATGAACAGAAAAGGGGACTAACTTCTAACCTAAAAAAAAGGGACTTTTTTTAGAGGCTTGGAAACCCTAAAGAGGGCTGATGGCTGGGGGAAGGCTGGGACCTCAAAGATGACATCTTCTCTGCTCTTGGATAGGAAGGAGATTGAAGGATTCGTCATGAAGTTTTCTTTCTCTCTTCTCTCTTTCCCTTTTGTAGACATATTCATATATAGCTAATTCCCCCATTGTTGGGTTTAGATGTAGCTTTTCTGAACTTGATTGTTAATTGATTTGATTTCAATACAAGTCTCTATTTCTTTATGAGTATGTGATTCTGTGTTTAATGCTTTCCTTGGATTAGCTACCCATAGGAATGATATGTTGCCTTGATAGATGACTGAAAGGTTGGTGTTAAGGCATGCTCATGAATCATATGCCAAGTAGTTTAAGAATCTAGACATAGGTGTTGAATGCTTGCAATCTTATAAGTCTTGACTTAATGCAAAATCACAGATTAATCCACCTAAGACATTAGGGTTTAATTTGGGGTTTTAGGCTCAATGCACCTAAGACATTAGGCTTGAGTACTTTAGAAAAGGCTTGATTGGCATAATTGAATTAGGACTTGTGTTGTTAGCCATTTCATTGCAATCAAGGGAGGATTAGTGTAGTCTAAACCTGACAATCTCAACCGTTTGTAAATTCTGCACTCCAAGTGTTCGATATAATTCCCAAAAGACCAAAAATATTGTTTTGCTTTCTTTATTTTCTGTTTTAATCTCTCATACTTTATTTTAGTCTAAATAGTTGTTAAGTTTGTGAATTGGTAATTGACAACCAATCCCTGTGGATACGATAACCGGTCTCACCACCGTATTACTTGATTGTGACGAGGTGCACTTGCCTTTATTTATATTTAAAAATCACGCATCACTCGGCCTCGTCGGTAAACTTTAAGCAAGAAAAGAACGAGTCTCTGCGTGATTTTATGGCCAGGTTCAGCAAAGAGACTATCCTCATCCGGAATCTCAGTGCCGATGTCGCACTGCATACTATTCTGACCGGGTTACGGCCTGGCCCTTTTGTCAGACACCTAGCCCGGAAGCCTCCAACCAGTATGGATGAGTTAAGGAGAAAGGCTGCCGGATTCATCAATATGGAGGAAATTGAAGAATCTAAGAAAAGGGAAAGAACTGATGATTCTGATAGACGAGAAGGGAGAGAGAAGAGGAGGGCTGGGGGTGATAAGCAGAAATTCAAAAGCACATCCGAGCATTTACATAGGAGACCGAAGTATGAGCACTATACCCCCCTCAACACCAACCGAGCTCGGGTGTTTGAGGAAGCCTACAACGCAAAACTTTTGCAGCACCCCAACCGTGGCCACACGCCCCAGAATGCTGATCGACAGAAGCATTGTCGGTACCATCGTAACTACGGGCATACCACCGAGGAGTGCTGGGTCCTGCGGGATAAGATTGAAGAGTTGGTGCAAGCTGGCCATCTCAATAATTTTGTTCGAAGAAGTCACAACAATGGTGAGGGGCGTGGCAGAAGTAGAAGAAGAGGAGGTGGCCAAAGCCCGAGAAGGGGCGACGGTCGACAAAATAATGAAAGAACAGAAACCAGGGAAGACCAGAATGAAAGGCGAGAGGAGGATAATACTGTCCGAGGTGTGATAAACACTATTTCAGGTGGATTTGCAGGGGGAGGCACGACAAGTTCAGCTCGGAGAAAACACCTGCGGGCCATTCGGGCTGTCAACTCGGTAGATGGCAAACCCCCGAGGATTTCCCCACCGATTATCTTTTTCGCACTTAAGACTTCTTGGGGGTGGATCCTAATCAGGACGACCCTATGGTAATCACGGTGCAATTGGCCAACTTCTCGGTCAAGAGAACCCTCGTCGACCAGGGGAGCTCGGCTGATATTTTATATTATTCAACATTTCAGAAGCTCGGGATCCCAGAAAAATCTATTCAGTCATACGACAGTAAGCTCGTCAACTTTGCTGGGGAACAGGTGGATACCCGAGGATACATTGACCTCCTAACTACTTTTGGGGATGGCAAAGCGTCCAAGACTATCTTGGTCAGGTACGTATTGGTTAATGCAGTAACATCATACAATATCTTGATCGGAAGACCATCTTTGAACGAGTTAGGAGCTGTGGTCTCTACTCCCCACCTCACAATGAAGTTCCCTTCCAACTCGGGAGACATAGTTGCTATCCGGGCTGATCAGAAAATGGCCAGACAGTGCTATGCTGATAGTTTGCGTGTAAGCAAACTCAAACTTACACCTGCAGAAACACTAGACAGGGGAAAAGACAAGTCTGTTAATTCTATTAGCTCTGTTGAACTAGACCCGAGAATGGACATGCAGGAACAACGGCCACAACCCATTGAGGAGTTAGAGAAGTTCCAGATCGGATCACAGCCCGATCAGTGCACCAAGCTCGGCGGTCAACTTGAGCCGAATTTAAAAAAGAAAATAAAGGAAGTGCTCCGCAGCAACGCCGATTTGTTCGCCTGGACCACATCTGACATGCCGGGGATTGACCCCGATTTCTTATGCCACAAACTGGCAATCTGTCATGAGGTAAAACCGGTAGCCCAAAGGAAAAGGAGACTTGGTGAGGAAAGGAGAAAAGTGGTGGAAGAAGAAACAGCGAAGTTGGTGAAAGCCAACTTCATTCGAGAAGTAGAATACACTACTTGGCTGGCCAACATGGTTCTGGTCAAAAAAGCAAATGGCAAGTGGCGCATGTGCACTGATTACACAGACTTAAATAAAGCTTGTCCAAAGGATTCTTATCCTTTACCGAGTATTGATAGGTTGGTGGATGGTGCCTCCGGGTACAGAATTTTGAGCTTCTTGGATGCATACTCGGGGTACAACCAGATCCGAATGTATCCCCCAGATGAGGAGAAAACAGCTTTCATAACTGAAGGCTCGAATTATTGTTACCGGGTAATGCCATTCGGATTGAAAAATGCTGGGGCTACCTACCAAAGGCTCATGGACAGGGTGTTCGAAAAATAGATCGGAAAGACTATAGAGGTTTATGTGGATGATATGGTCGTAAAATCCGATGACCACAACAACCACCCGAAAGATTTGGAGGAAATTTTTCAGCAGCTGAGAAAGTATAATATGAGGTTGAATCTGGAAAAGTGTGTTTTCGGTGTTCAGGGTGGAAAATTCCTCGGTTTTATGTTGACACACCGGGGAATCGAGGTCAATCCTGATAAATGCCAAGCTGTGATTGAGATGTGAAGCCCACAAAATATTAAAGAAGTGCAACGACTTGCAGTGCGGCTGGCATCATTATCTCGGTTTCTCCCCAGATCTGCAGAGAAAGCTCGACCTTTCTTTAGATTATTGAAGAGGCCTCAAACCTTCGCGTGGACCGAGGAATGCGAGAAGGCCTTCGTCGATTTCAAGGCCTTTTTGTCTTCACCACCAATATTAACTCGACCTATCCCAGGGAAAGAGTTATACTTATACTGTCGACCACCGAGTACACCATCGGTCAGGTCATTGTGCAAGAAGTAGAAAGTTCAAATGCTTGGTGTACTTCATCGGTAGGGTCCTTCATGATGCCGAAACCCGGTATCAAGTCATAGAAAAGCTGGTTTTGGCCCCGTAATCGCAGCTCGGCGATTGCGTCCGTATTTCCAGAGTCACCAGGTGATTGTCAAAACCGATCACCCGATTAAGCAGATTCTCAAAAAGCCCGAGTTGGCAGGCCGTATGATTGCTTGGTCGGTGGAGTTATCCGAGTTTGGCCTGAAATACGAGTCGAGAGGTCCTCTGAAAGCTCAATGTATCGCCGACTTCGTAGCCGAGCTCAATCTGCTGCCGATAACCGAGGATATATGGTGGAATTTGTATGTGGATGGATCCTCGAATGTCAGAGGCAGTGGAGCTGGGGTATCTTGGAAGGCCCGGGGAGAGCGATTCTGAGCGATCATTAAAGTTTGAGTTCAAAACCTCAAACAACCAAGCCGAATACGAAGCCTTGATAGCAGGGTTAATGCTGGCTAAGGAAATGGGAGCAAAGGCTGTTAGATGCCGAAGTGATTCACAGCTAGTCACAGGACAAATCTCTGGGGGGTACCAAACAAAGAGCCTCAGCTTACCAGGTATTTATGTAAAGTCAATCAGTTAATTTCCAGCTTTGAGAAATTTGTTATTGAACACATTCCCAGAGAAGAAAATACTCGGGCCGATCTACTGTCCAAATTGGCAGATCTAAAGAAACCGGGCCAGCATAGAACAGTTATTCAAGAAACTCTCAATGAACCGTGTATCACGTTTGGAGAGGTGATGGCCAACGAGCCGATTGACCGAGAGTGGATGACACCCATATGGGAGTATTTATCCTCAGAAACTCTGCCCCCAGATCACGCCGAGACCAGAAAGATCAGGCTCAGAGCAAGTCACTTTGCTATCGTTTCCGGAGAGTTGTATAAACGGGGATTCTCGGTACCGATGTTAAAATGTCTGACAAAGGCACAGTCAAAATATGTAATGGAAGAGGTTCACAGAGGAATCTGTGGTTTTCACTGCGGGGGCAGATCAATGGCCTCCAAGGTAGTCCGAGCAGGGTACTATTGGCCTACCATCCGAGCAGATTGCATCGAGTGGACGAAACAATGTGATGAGTGCCAAAGATTTTCCAATGTAAGTCGTACCCCACCCGAAGAACTTTACACATTAAACTCGCCTTGGCCCTTTGCTATGTGGGGGATGGATATACTTGGACCATTCCCCGTAGCCAAAGGTCAAGTCAAATTTCTCTTGGTAGCAGTGGACTACTTCACAAAATGGATTGAAGCAGAGCCTTTGGCGAAAATTACCGCCTAGAAGGTACAAAAGTTTGTGTGGAAAAGCCTCATCTGTAGGCACGAAATTCCCTTTGCAATCGTCACTGATAACGGAAGGCAGTTTATAGATAAGACATTGCGAGAATTCTATGTCAATCTCGGTGTTAAACACCACGTCACATCGGTAGAACATCCCCAGACCAATGGGCAAGCCGAGGCGACCAACAAGGTCATTCTCGGAGAGCTGAAGAAGAGAGTGGGAAAAGCCAAAGGAGCTTGGGCAGAAGAGTTGCCGAGTATCCTCTGGGCCTACCACTGCACGCCTCAATCCACTACTCAAGAAACACCCTTCAGACTGACATATGGAACAGATGCCATGATCCCATTTGAGGTTGGTGAGCCGTCTTTCCGGCGTATGCAACATGAGCAGAATGAGAATGAAAGCAACTTAAGGGTCGAACTTGACTTGGTGGAGGAAATCAGAGAGGAGGCTAAAATCAGGGAGGAAGCCTGCAAACAAAGAGCTACTCGGAGGTATAATTCAAAACTAAAACCGAGGAGTTTCTGCGTGAGACTTGGTGCTAAGGATGAAAGGAGAAGCAAGGAGGGATCATACGGAAGGCAAGCTAGCAAAGAACCGGGGAGGGCCATTCCGAGTGGTAGAAAACTTGGGAAACGGAGCATATAGGTTAGAAGAATTGTCAGGGAAGCCTATCCCGAGAACTTGGAATGCTTCTCATTTAAAATTTTATTATAGTTGATGTATATAGTCAGGTGATGTACTCTTTTTCCTACCTCGGTATTTTGTCCCAAAAAGGGTTTTGACCGAGAAGGTTTTAACGAGGCACACCGCAGACGTCCTTTTTATCCAATAAAAAAATTTATTATGGACATTGTTCTATTTTCTTAATTTGACGATGTATTTATTCCGCGAAAATTAAATTTTAAGGCCAAGTTTGAGCCTGAAGGCCGAGTACGAGACATTAAATTTTTAAGGCCAAGTTTGAGCCTGAAGGCCGAGTACGAGCCATTAAATTGTTTAAGGCCAAGTTTGAGCCTGAAGGCCGAGTTCGAGCCAATTAAATTGTTAAAGGCCAAGTTTGAGCCTGAAGGCCGAGTACGAGCCATTAAATTTTTAAGGCCAAGTTTGAGCCTGAGGGCCGAGTTCGAACCAATTAAATTGTTTATGGTCGAGTTCCAGCCTTTGAAATTATTTAAGTGAAATAGAATACGAGCAGTAAGAAGAACAAAATTTTGATCTAAAGGCCGAGTTCGAGCCTTTAAATTTTTTTAATGAAACCGAGTACAATGCCGAAAGTAAAAACAAGGTACGAGTCGAGTACTAGAAAGTACTACGACTTAGATACAGAGCTGAAATTGAAAATAAGGCCCGCCCGGTTGGCCAGTAGTTCCCCCAATTAGAACAGGGGCAAGGCCAGTTGGCCAGTAGTCCCCCCAATCGGACGCCACGACTTTCCCTCGAGGGAGGAAGTAATCACTTCCCCCTGAGAAAGCTGGAAGATGAGGTGCTCGGCCTGCTTCGGGAGTAGACGGCCACTACCCCTTTCTCGACTCCCGGAAGTCGCTATTCTCCCAGCTAACATCCTTTCTAAAGAGATTGCGTCATGAAAGAGATTCTGGATCCCATCTCCCAATTACACCCTTTTTGACAACTTTAAAGCGTGAAAAAGGATGTTAACTGGGAGAGAGGAGCATAAACCCCTAGCACTATTATAAGAACTACTCGGGTCGAAGGAGGACGAATTTGGCTGGTGGAAAAGAATGAAGAATGAATAAGTGAAGTAGTGAAACAACCCTATTTATAAGGGGGAGAGGTGTTGGAAAGGAAAAAATATGCGCTGGAAAAGGGTTTATTGAAAAAATAAATCTCGAAACTCAGCAAAGAGCAGCAATTGCATGAACCCACTGGGGTTTCCAAGGCACATAACGTGTGACCACATATACAAAACGTGAATCATGCATTTCACATGTGACAACAACTATCCGTTTTTGATACGGATGATAAAATATCTCGGTCTTAGTCAAGGTCTTGTTTAAACAGCCGAGCACGCAATGCAAACAACGTCGGAGTATAAAAATATTTCGAAGAATATCTCGGCCAAACAAATGCTATAAAAGTAAGAGAAAGTCATCAAAATGTGGAAAGAATTTTTCATTAGATTAACAAGGATTACAAGGGGAAAAACCCATTACAGAGGTACGAAAAATAAAAATACAGTTATTCGTCCCTAGGGCCCTCTTCGGCGTCGATGTGATCCTCAGGAGAATCTTCCGCCCCTTCCACCTCCTCTTCCTCTTCGGGAATAATGGGAACAAGTTCCCCATTCAGCACCTCTTTAGTTACATCGACACCCGAGATATCAACCCCCGGAGTGAGAATTTCAACTTGAGCAATGGCCTTTGCAAAACCTTTCCGATGCTCGGTAAGAATGCAGTCGGTGGCCTCTTTTAGATCTTCCCGAATTTCCATCCTGGCCTTAGTCTCGGCCTCCAGGGCAGCTTTAAGTTGCTCGATTTCAGCTTGAGCCTTCTTGAGCTCTTCTTCAGCGCGAGCTCTACCCTCTTCAGCCCGAGCTTTATTCTCCTCAGCAAATTTTGCTTGGGAGTTAAGCTCGGAGTTCTGGCCATTCAGCTCGGTAATGGTAGTACTCAGGAGATTATTGGCTTTGGCCAGCTTATCACGCTACGCGGAGATCCGGGTAAAATCCCCTTTCAGCTTCTCAATAGAAGCAAGTTCAGCTTCCAGATGCCGGGATTTCCTCTCAGTCTCCACCAAATCTCGGCTACAAAAGCGGGCTAGAGCGACAGCTCGGATGCAGTAGACCGAGAGGGCCTCCATGCTAGACTGAGCCCCTTGTTGCCTGATTAATCGGAGATCAGCGGGCTTTAGGAAGTTCGAGTCAAAAGAAGGGAAGGGGTTGAAGTCTTCAGCCCAGAGAGACGAGGTCCCTACTTTTAGAGAAGTGTTATACCACTTCACCTCGGTAGAAGGAGGAAGTTGTTCTTCTCGCCCCGTAGTTCCCGTCTCGTGAGTGGTAAGGTGTGGGGGCCTTGAGCGAGGAGGGGAAGAATCTTCGGCGTCAACCACTACCTCTACCCTCTTTCTTTTGTGAGGGGCGGATGATGAATCCCCCTAGGCAGTGACCTTAGCAGTGGTTGGAGGAATTCTTTTCTTTTTCTTCTCGGTCGCCGAGGGACCCTGACCCTCTTTCGCAGCAGATTTCAAGAGCTTCGAGAAGTCGAATTTCCCAATGATAAGCTCGAAAAAGAAAAGTCATTTAGTACAGGAACACATACAGAAAAAGATTCAAAAAATAAAAAGCCGAACACTTACTTTTAAAGTCGGTTCTCGGAGTGGATGAAAAGTGGAGTTTCAAAAGACGTCCACAATGGAGAGGCCGAGGAAGTTTTTCTAATATATCTATATCTCGTCTATCCTCGGCAGGAAGGGATTGGTATTCAAAACCAACGAATTTGGTGGGAGATGATTGCCAGTATAAAGGAAACTTGGCGCATCCATTTTCATCAAAAAAGTGGGAGGAGTGAGAGCCTGAGGGGCGAACTCGGAAGAAGCCGACCTTGAAGTCTTTATACGATGATGTGTATAAACTAAGCAGTCCTCTTCGGTTCATCCCATTGAGGGAAATCCATCCCGTTCTTTTACCAAATCTTGTTTGGTAAAAGTACAAAAATTTGGGAGTAGTAGGCTCCATCCCGATGTATTTACACAGAATTTGAAAAGCTTTCATAAAAGCCCAACTGTTGGGATGAAGCTGAGTAGGTGCGACATTCATGGTTCTCAGAACGTCACACTCAAACTCAGTAAAAGGAAGAGACACGCGCAACTGGGCAAATAATGTTTTATACATATAGGTGAAAGGGGGCTCAAAAGGATGAGCCCTGAGGAAGACATACTCGGTACCCGAGCATGGGGAGCAAATAAACTCGGATTCGTCTCCGGACGCCGAGATATTAATCTGGGACCGAAGACGAGCAATTGAATCTGAAGTCTGAAAGTCAGAAAAATAAGTCCCAACTTCGCCTTTAACCCAGGTATACCCAGGAAGGGTAATATCGGGAACAAGGTCTTTTGGAACCCTTTGGCCTTTGGCGTTGTTTGCGAGCTGCGGGTTTGGAAACTTGGGGGGAGGGAGAACCAGACCTAGAAGAGTCGGACCCAGAAGAATCAGACTCAGGAAGACGACCTGGAGGAGGACGGTTCCACCTGTCCGATGTTTAGTTCCTGTGAAGGAACATGAGAAGTGGAAGGAGAGCCCCCAATGGGGGAAACCTCGCGCTCAACCAGAGGCGAGGTGTTCGACTCAGAAGACTCGGACGAACTCATATCTGGAAACAGAAAATAAACTTACAAGCACGAAAGAGGGAAGAAGACTGGGCGTACCTGAAGGGCGAAAGGCAGGAAAGTGATGGCAGAAACTTGAAAGACGAAGATGAAGGGCGAAGGAAGATAGGCAAGGGGGAGTAAAGTGAAACAGGAGAAGATATTTATAGCTACCACGATTGATGATGAGATACGATCAACGGTCCACGATTCTTGAAATAAAAAGGCGCGACTTTTAATTTTCCCCTCATTAAATGGGCGCGGAACTCTAGGGTTACTCACCTGTAGCGTGTCGCAGAAGGATTAAGGGAAATGATTGCCTTCTCTGACAGGAGGAAAGGTTCGGTTGAAATGACAGCTGGGAATATGGAAGTCCACGTGGCCGAAGAATAAGCTCGGTTTAATACTTGTCAGCTCTTTCGCTTATTTAAGCTCGGAGCTCGGGGGGCTTGTGTACTGGCCGAAGATATAAGGTCGAGGATTGCCAATACGACTGAGCTCATTCTTGTAAGTGGGCCGTGACCCGAACTCCCATAAAGCCGTAGACCTATTAATGTACTTGACACCCGAGGATAACTACTCGGGCCTATACCACAGCAGGCCACAGATGAATATATCTCGGCCCCGAGCTATCCAGTCACAACTGACTAGGGCCGAATATCTCGCTGGTCCAAATATCTCTCCGTATAACTCGGAGCCTTATCCTTATCATTATCTAACCGCAATAACAATCTGATCCTAACAAATAGGATCTCCATAACAGTCCAACTCAAACTGTTATACCAAAACATCTCTATAAATAGGGGTCCAACCCCCTCACTTAGAACTACGTTTGCTTTGATTCCCATTTGGATACGTAGGAGCAGAATTCTGGTTCTGTCAAGCTAACTCCAAAACACTCCCACAAGACCTTCTCCGGACGAGTATCTCCCTCTTGAGATATTTGGACGGAACAAATAGAATTCACAGACTTGTCTTTTCCCCTGTCTAGTATTTTTGCATGTGTAGGTTTGAGTTTGCTTACACGCAAACTATCAACATAGCACTGTCTGGCCATTTTCTGATCAGCCCAGATAGAAACTATGTCTCCCGAGTTGGAAGGGAACTTCATTGTGAGGTGGGGAGTAGAGACCACAGCTCCTAACTCGTTCAAAGATGGTCTTCCGATCAAGATATTGTACGATGTTACCGCATTAACCAACACGTACCTGACCAAGATAGTCTTGGACGCTTTGCCATCCCCAAAAGTAGTTAGGAGGTCAATGTATCCTCGGGTATCCACCTGTTCCCCAGCAAAGCCGACGAGCTTACTGTCGTATGGCTGAATAGATTTTTCTGGGATCCCGAGCTTCTGAAATGTTGAATAATATAAAATATCAGCCGAGCTCCCCTGGTCGACGAGAGTTCTCTTGACCGAGAAGTTGGCCAATTGCACCGTGATTACCATAGGGTCGTCCTGATTAGGATCCACCCCCAAGAAGTCTTCGTCTGAAAAGATAATCGGTGGGGAAATCCTCGGGGGTTTGCCATCTACCGAGTTGACAGCCCGAATGGCCCGCAGGTGTTTTCTCCGAGCTGAACTTGTCGTGCCTCCCCCTACAAATCCACCTGAAATAGTGTTTATCCCACCTCGGACAGTATTATCCTCCTCTCGCCTTTCATTCTGGTCTTCCCTGGTTTCTGTTCTTTCATTATTTTGTCGACCGTCGCCCCTTCTCGGGCTTTGGCCACCTCCTCTTCTTCTACTTCTGCCACACCCCTCACCATTGTTGTGACTTCTCCGAACAAAATTATTGAGATGGCCAGCTTGCACCAACTCTTCAATCTTATCCCGCAGGACCCAGCACTCCTCGGTGGTATGCCCGTAGTTACGATGGTACCGACAATGCTTCTGTCGATCAGCATTTTGGGGCGTGTGGCCACGGTTGGGGAGCTGCAAAAGTTCTGCGTTGTAGGCTTCCTCAAACACCCGAGCTCGGTTGGTGTTGAGGGGGGTATAGTGCTCATACTTCGGTCCCCTATGTAAATGCTCGGATGTGCTTTTGAATTTCTGCTTTCACCTCCAGCCCTCCTCTTCTCTCTCCCTTCTCGTCTATCAGAATCATCAGTTCTTTCCATTTTCTTAGATTCTTCAATTTCCTCCATATTGATGAATCTGGCAGCCTTTCTCCTTAACTCATCCATACTGGTTAGAGGCTTCCGGGCTAGGTGTCTGGCAAAAGGGCCAGGCCGTAACCCGGTCAGAATAGTATGCAGTGCGACATCGGCACTGAGATTCCGGATGAGGATAGTCTCTTTGCTGAACCTGGCCATAAAATCACGCAGAGACTCGTTCTTTTCTTGCTTAAAGTTTACCAACGAGGCCGAGGTTTTTTGATGAGCTCGGCTCGTAACAAACTGAGCATTGAACTTAGTCATGAATGTGTCAAAGGAGTCAACTAATGCTGGCGGTAGCTGGGTATACCAGCTCAACGCAGCATCTTTTCGAGTAGTTGGAAAGACTTTACACATGACAGCATCATCGTCGGTAAAGAGGTACATTTGAGTAGTGAAAGCATCTAAGTGACGCTCCGGGTCCGAGGTGCCATCATACCTGTCAATGTTTATTGGTTTGTAGTTGGCTGGAAGAGGAACCTCCATGATGGCGTCGATGAAGGGATGTCTCGGCCTCCGCACGTCGGTCCTTTCATTAGGCCTATTTGCCTGAAGTGAAAGCTCATGGGCCTGCCTAGGAAATTCCTCCTCACCTGCTCGGTCAACATGATGAGAAACACGGGGTTGTGGGCCTCCTTCTCTGCGCATGTTTCTGGATCCCTCATTCTCGGCTGTCCGACGCTCTCTCTCATTAGGAGAAGAGGCGGACCTTTCTCTATTTTGTTCTCGTTCCCGACGGCTGTTCTGCCGACGAATCTCTTCATTCTCCCTTCTCAGCATTGCCACTTGTGCGAGGAGTTCTTGAATAATGGGATTGTCGGTCGTCATAGCTGGGTTTATGGATCGTTCCCCATTGTCCCCATTGTTGGCATTCTCTGGCTCCTCTCTCCTGCAGTTTCCGTTCCTTGTCCTCACCATTGTTTGTGGTATGGGAAAATTTTGCTTCGATTCCCACAGACGGCGCCAAATGTTCCGTCCAAATATCTCAAGAGGAAGATACTCGTCCGGAGAAGGTCTTGTGGGAGTGTTTTGGAGTTAGCTTGACAGAACCGGAATTCTGCTCCTACGTATCCAAATGGGAATCAAAGCAAACGTAGTTCTAAGTGAGGGGGTTGGACCCTTATTTATAGAGATGTTTTGGTATAACAGTTTGTGTTGGACTGTTATGGAGATCCTATTTGTTAGGATCGGATTGTTATTGCGGTTAGATAATGATAAGGATAAGGCTCCGAGTTATACGGAGAGATATTTGGACCAGCGAGATATTCGGCCCTAGTCAGTTGTGACTGGATAGCTCGGGGCCGAGATATCTTCATCCGTGGCCTGCTGTGGTATAGGCCCGAGTAGTTATCCTCGGGTGTCAAGTGCATTAATAGGTCTTCGGCTTTATGGGAGTTCGGATCACGGCCCACTTACAAGAATGAGCTCGGTCGTATTGGCAATCATCGGCCTTATATCTTCGACCAGTACAAGTGTCATCATTAATCCAATATCGCCATCATCTCTACCTTTGTTCATGCCTGCGTGCCTAATCAGTCATACGACTCATACCTTTAGCTTTCTCCAAATATTTTTAATGTGCTAAACAATTCGTTATTTTTTTTAACATATTAAATGTGATAGGCAAAGTGTGTTACACATGATTTAAGAAAGGCTTGCGTCATGTTGCAAATAAGAGGAGTGTTGTGCATAATTATTGCGTATCTCTAAAAAAGTGAGTGTAAATTCTCATAAAACTTCTCTTTAAAATGACATTAAGTTGGTCGTCGAAGGACAGAATTCATGGCATGTATTCATCAAAAAAAAAAAAATAATAATGGCTTGCAGAGTTAAATAATCAAAACCAGTGTCGTGTGTACCTTTAAATCATTAAATTGATGCCCCCCACCCCCACCCCCACCCCCACACACGTTTCTGTTTTCCTTGTTTCCTCTTTTTATCAATAAATTGGGTGTGCTACAAATGATTGGCTTTGCTTGAGGTGCCAGTCTAGCTGGGATGTCTTGCTTGGCAGTGATGCTTTTGCACACTTCTTTATTTAAAAAAAAAAAAAAGTCGTATACGACTTATCCCAACCAGATAATTTCTTTTCAACTTACACAATTTTGATAATTTCATATGTAAATTACACGTAGGTCAAAAAGCCTCAATCAAACAATTGTCCAGGTATGCTGAGATAAATTTATAAAATATAGAAATGTCAAATAATTTATATCATAGAATCATCATATTTGTTCTTGTCGAGATCCGACTTGTCGGAATCTCGTCGTAGAACGTCAGACTAAGAGTGAACAATGGGGGTTGTTTTAGATTATGCCTTGACAAAATGTTATATTCCGGTCCTACGTACCCCAATGGGAATCAAAGCCAGACGTAGTTCTAAGTTCAACCCTTGGCCATACGGTGATATCGATCCCCTAATCTTGTATCCGATGAATACCAGAGAGCAAGGACTTTTCAATAGTCTCTTGGTCGAGCTAGTTTCTCTAATACGCTTAAGGGGGAGTCACCGGGGTTCAGTGAAAAGTGAGGCTCTCTCTTGGGTTCTCCTCTTTTTATAATGGGATCCCCACCTCCTTTTGAGATCAAGTTCTATCTCCTTTTATCTCTTAAATCTTCTTTGAGATGTGATTTCCTTAATTTAAGGGATATTATCTCTTTTAACCGGATAAGGTTATATGACATAATATCAGGATTTATTAGGATAATATCTTAAATAGATCTCTTAACCGGATAAGGTTATTTGAGATAATGTTAGGATCATTTAAGGATAATATCAATATATTATCCCTTAATTTGAGGGATATTATCTCTTTTAACCGGATAAGGTTGTTTGAGATAATATCAGGATTAATAAAGATAATATCGATATTTTATCCTTCTCGCCCTGGTTGGATCGAGTATCCAAGCTCGGTGGCCGGGTTTTACTCCTCGGCCAGTACACAAGCCCCCCAAGATTTGAGCTAATAAAGCGTAAAAGTTTTCATGACTTTAGCCGAGCTTGGCCTTTCAGAAAACTTATTTGGAGAGTCATGGTTTTATGGTGTAGGTTCTCTGTTCCTTTTTACCATAATCTTAATGACCGATCTTCTTCCTAGACCAATCATTCGTCCTTGGAGACCGAGCCTAGGAACTCGGTCTTTTTCTTTAGCCTTTCGAGTTAGCGAGGTAATTGACCGAGCTTCACGCGTCGGTGTATATATATATATATATCTTTTTCCTCGGAGAACACCTTGGGTGACCGAGCTTCATTTACACCTCGGCCCCAATACTAGCCCCCCAAGCTTTGAGCTAAATGCGCGGAAGCTTTCTTAAAGGAGCCGAGCCTAGCCGAGACAGGGATAGTCAGCTTAGTTTCATACCGTGGCCCTATTTTCTCAGTTCCCGAGATGAAAAGAGATGTTGCCCTTTAAGGCTGACTTGTGACGGGTGGCTTCTATGACCTTATTTCCGAGGCCTGCGATGTAGCTGCGTGCTCATCTTTTTACTTGATGGCAGCGTACATCCCGACGTTTCTGCCACGTGTTTCCTTTCCATCAGTGTGCCGAATTCAGTCAAACTTGAAGGGACGTTTCCCTTCTCTCGCATGCCAACAGCCATCCTTAATTCGTCGAAAGGACGTTGCCCTTTTTCTATAAATTGGAACGAGCCCCTGGGACGGGGTTTCACCTTCCTTGAGCCCTAGATTTTCTTCTCTCGAGTCCTTTCTAGTCCAAGCTTTCATACTCCCTTCCTATTCGAGGTACGTCCTTCTCATCTCTTTCACACTCCCTTAGATTTTATTCCAGCTTGATTTCTGGTGTTTTTTTTTTATCTTTGGAGACTTCATTTGAGGTATCCCAGAATGCCTCTTCCTGAGTTCAGATTATAGAGCCCGAAATCAACCGGATTGGGAACTCTCCTTATCACTCCCCCTCTCCTTCTCATGGTGATAGAGGTGACAAGGGTTCTTCTTCTTCTTATGACGGGAGGAGTTCTGCCACTCCAGACGCTATCGTTGCCCCCAAGCACCACAAACGTGCTTCTAGGATGCCCAGGGTTCCCTACCCAGAGATTACCATTCCTGGGTATTTCTGGGTAAAACCCGATGTTGCTGCATTTTATTCTAATTTCAGGGACTTTAACTCCATTGAAGCTATAAAAAACAAGGTTACTGCTAAACGAGGCATCGTAGAGTGCCTTCCTTGTACTGAGGATGATCATGTTTTCCTTTGCCCCCTTCATCTAAGCCACACTTTACACATGTATACAAGACCTTTTTTTGAGCAAATTGGAGTTTCCATTCCCTTCACCTCGTTCGAATGCGAAGTCTTGCGAGTTATGAACGTTGCTCCTACCCAGCTTCACCCGAATAGTTGGGCATTTCTGAGAGTCTTCCAAATTCTGTGTGGCCAGATAGGGATAGAGGCTACCGCTCCTAAGTTTCTTTACTTTTAAGGAGTTCATTTCGGGGACCGAGTTGGCTGGATCTCTCTGAGTGGGATTGAGCAGAGGGGGATCATCGGGCTCTATAAGAGCTCGTATAAGTTTTTCAAGTCTGATTTCTTGAAAGTCCGGCCTCTAGAGGGTAATGAGTCTCTCTTTTTTGACTCGTCCGGGAACCCTAAATTTCCTTTCTACTGGCAGCCACACCCTTCCAAATTTTCTGGCTATGACCTCGACTCTATGACCTCTCAGGAGCGAGCCGATGTCGAGGTCCTGAAACTGTATCCTCGGCCATTGCCGTGTGGAAGGCTTTTAAAGCTTAATGCCTCTTCCACTCGGCAAGCTGATTTTGAATGTAAGTAGCTTTTTGTTGACAAGTGGTAATTTATCCTGTAGCGTACTTATTTTATTTGACCGATTTCCTTTTTGTAGTGATAATGGGAAAGTTCAACTATAAGGCCTTGATGAAGAAGTCGGCTAATCAAGCAGCTGGCGGATCAGCTATAGCTTCAAATGTCAAGGGGAAGAAAAAGAAGGTTGCTGAACCTTCTGACTTGAACACTCGCCCTCCGAAGAGGACTCGGGAAGACATGATGTCCGAGGTCCCGATTAGAAGTCCTTCCCCCCTGCTGATGATTGAAGAAACTCCTGCTGCTGCTAAGAGGTTGGGCAATGCTCCCATGGTGACCGATCTTACTTCGGACACCAAATGGTACAATGGGAACTGCAACCCGGGGATCAGCTCGCTCTGGGGAATGAGTTCGACCCTGCAGGCCTGATTGATGGCCAAGTACTGAAACCTTCTGATGCTCGGCTTTTGCTGGAGCAAGGACCTGAGGAGAGTATGGAGGCGGCCGCTGCCTATGCTCTCCGGATCGCCTCAATCACTCGCTTCTGGAGCGAACAGGTTATTGACAATGTCAAGAAGATGGAGGTAATGAGGTCCGATGCAGCTCAAGCCTTAAGGGTGAGGGACGAGCTTGCTCAGGCCGTGGCCAAGTGTGAGGAGCAAGCTCAGGTCATCAGTCAGCTGAAGGCCCAAAAGACTGAGCTAGAAAAAGACAAGACCGTCCTTCTGGCCGAGCTGGATCTAGAAAAAGTCCAGCGGCTGAATCTTCAGAAGATCGCTGAAGGACTTCAAGTCGAGAGGGAGGCCAGTCTTGAGTTGCGGAAGTTGCTTGAGACCGAGAGGGAGGACAATCTGAGGCTCCGTTCTGATTTGACTGAGGCCGAGGCTTCCATTATGAAGGAGCACGTTAATGGCTTCTCCCGAGCCGTGAAGCAGCTTCAGCATTTTAATCCAAATGCCGATTTTTCCAGGGCTGACGTGGACAAGGATTTCAACAGAGATGGCTTCCTGGTTCCGCTTTCCGAGCTGGAGGATGAGGCAGAGGCAACCCAAGAAGAGGAGACTGACGGAGAAGCGGTCGAAGAGGAAGCTGGTGGTGAAGGGGGAATAAGCGTACCCGACCAACCATCTCCTATTCCCTCGAGTGCCAAGGATGAGCCCAACTTTGTCCCTGTTGTTCATGGGGATGCCCACGAGTAACCCAGGAAAAAGTTCCTAGGGCAATGCTTTTTTATTTTGAATTCTTATGTACTTTGGGCTTTTGCCCCTTTTTATTAATGGAATCACGTGCTAGCTTACGAGTTACTCTTTACCTAGGAAGTGCCTGTAACTATTTCTCTAAGTTAGTGCTCGTTTTTTATAGTTTAGCGTGTTACGCAATTTGCTCAAATAGTCGGAGCCCGACATTGGTTGCCTTTTTAGGTTTTAACCATTTGACCCATGTTTGGTCGATCTTGGCTCTGACTACCACTTCAGGTTTTAAGCCGTTGTTTACCTTTATAGGCTCGGCATTTCGACCTCAACTCGGTCGGTTTTAGCTCGGATAGCCTTTTTAGGTTTTTAGTTGTTCCTTACCTTTATAGGCTCGGCATGTCGACCTCAACTCGGTCGATTTTAGCTCAGATAGCCTTTTTAGGTTTTTAGTTGTTCCTTACCTTTATAGGCTCGACATTTCGACCCCAACTTGGTCTATTTTAGCTCGGATAGCTTTTTTAGGTTTTTAGTTGCTTTTCACCTTTATAGGCTCGGCATTTCGACCTCAACTTGGTCGATTTTAGCTCGGGCAGCCTCTTTAGGTTTTTATTTGCTTTTCACCTTTATAGGCTCGACATTTCGACCTCAACTCGGTCGACTTTAGCTCGGACAACCTCTTTAGGTTTTTAGTTGCTTTTTACCTTTATAGGCTCGGCATTTCGACCTCAACTCGGTCGATTTTAGCTTGGACAGCCTTTTTAGGTTTTTAGCTCTTTTTATGAATAATTTTTTAATTAAAACAGTATCCTTGCCTAATAGCGCAACTGAAAATGAATCTATTTATTTATTTTTCCGGGTGTGCCTCATTAAAACCCTCTCGACCAAAACCTCGTGGGAAAAAGACCGAGATAGGAAAAAGAGTGCATCACCTATAACCTTAACTAAAATAAAACTTAAGGTGGGAAGTGTTCTATGTTCTTGGAACGGCCTTTCCTAACAATTCTTCTAGCCTGTAGGCACCATTTCCCATATTTTCAACTATCCTGAATGGGCCAGACCAGTTCGTTGCGAGTTTACCCTCTCTGGGGTCTTTTCTCGTGTCGCTTTGCAATCTCAGCACTAAGTCACCTTGCACAAATTCCCTCGGTCGCAACCTCAAGTTGTACTTCCGAGTTGCTTTTTGCTTGCATAGCTCGTCTCTGATCTTCACCTCGTCTCGGACTTCTTCAACCATGTCAAGCTCAACTCGGAGTTCTTCTTCGTTCTTACTTTTGTCATGGCGCTGCCTCCGGAAAGAGAGTTCGCCGAGCTCAACTGGAATCATTGCATCGGTTTCGTAGGTTAGCCTGAACGGCGTTTCACCGGTTGAAAATTGCGGTGAGCAATGGTAAGCCCATAGGATGCTTGGTAATTGTTCAACCCAAGCCCCTTTTGATTGGCCTAACCTTCTTTTGGGCTCGTTTAAAATGACTTTATTGTCTGCCTCTGCTTGTCCATTCGTTTGTGGGTGCTCAACCGAGGTCACTTTATGTTTAACTCCGAGGTTGGAGTAGAAATCTCTGAGCTCTTTATCGGTGAACTGCTTTTCGTTATCTGTGACAATTGCGTAAGGGAGGCCATGCCTGCATATGATGTTTTTCCATACAAAGCTCTGAACCTTTTTAGCGGTTATCGTGGCTAATGGTTCTGCTTCGATCCACTTGGTGAAGTAGTCTATACCTACCAACAAGAACTTGACTTAACCTTTGGCAACCGGGAAGGGACCGACTATGTCCATCCCCCATATAGTAAAAGGCCATGGCGAGAAAATGGAATGGAGCTCTTCTCCTGGAACACGTGCTATGTTGGCGAACTTCTGGTAGGGCTCACACCTGTTAGTCTAAGTAGCACAATCCAGTCTCATGGTTGACCAGTAAAACCCCACTCGCAAGACCCGAGCTATCAGAGGTCGGCCACCTGTGCATCTCATCCATTACATACTCGGACTGCACCTTTGTAGGCACTTCAGTAATGGCATGGAGAATCCTCTTTTATACAGCTCGCCGTCTCGGATGGTGTAATGGGAAGATTTTAGACGAATTTGCCTCACCTCCTTAGGGTCACTGGGCAATTTGTCCGAGGCTAGATATTCCTAAATCGGTGTCATCCAGTCACGATCATAGTGCTCGGTCATTATTACTTCGGCACTTTTTATGCTCGGTTCGAGGAGGTTTTCCTGAATGAAAGCTCTTAGCTGGCCAGCTTTCTTGGTGCTAGCCAACTTAGACAACATATCTGCCCTTGAATTTTCTTCCTGAGGTATATGCTCAATAGTGAAATTATCAAATTCCGAAACTAGGCTATTAACCTTGCAGAGATATCTAGTTAGTTGGGGATCCTTTGTTTGATAATCACCCGAGACTTGTCTTGTTACAAGCTGTGAGTCACTTCGGCATTTTAATTCTCGGACCCCAACTTCTTTAGCTAGCATCAGTCCTGCAATAAGGGCTTCATATTCTGCTTGGTTGTTTGAAGCAGTAAACCCAAACTTTAAGGATTGTTCTAGGATTAGATCATCAGGCCCTTCGAGAATTATTCTAGCCCCGCTTCCCTTCAAGTTAGATGATCCGTCAACGTATAGGAGCCAGACGAAGGATTCCGACCTTGGCTCAGAAGAGAGCTCGGCAATGAAGTCGGAGAGGCATTGTGCTTTCATCGGCCCCCTCGGCTCATATTGCAAACCGAATTCCGACAATTCTACTGACCAAGCTATCGTTCGTCCGGCTAGATCGGGTTTCCTGAGTACCTGCTTTAATTTATTGGATGATCAGTTTTGACTATAACTTGGTGCGACTGGAAATAGGGTCGTAACCTCCGAGCTGCCATAACTAAAGCGAGGGCTAGTTTTTCAATTACTTGATATCGCGTTTCTGCGTCTTTCAGGATCCTACTCACATAGTACACCGGCATCTGTTGCTTTTCCTCTTCCTGGATGATCACTGCACTGATTGCACAATCGTTGACAGATAGGTACAAGTACAGATCTTTGTCGAGCTGAGGTCGAGTGAGGATTGGGGGAGATGCTAGGAAGAGTTTCAAATCTTCAAAGGCCTTCTCACACTCTTCAATCCAGATGAAATCTTTTGGTTTTTTCAAAAGCTGGAAGAATGGTCTTGCTTTTTCTGCAGACTTCGGGAGGAAGCGGGATAGAGAAGCTAATCGGTCGGCTAACCTCTAAATTTCTTTCACATTCCGAGGACTCCGCATTTCCATAACTGCTTTGCATTTATCCGGGTTAGCTTCAATCCCCCTATGAGTTAGCATATAGCCTAAGAACTTTCCTCCTTGTACACCAAAAGAGCATTTTTCTGGATTTAACCTCATGTTGTATTTTCTGAGCTGGATGAAAATTTCTTCGAGGTCGACTGGGTGTTGCCTTAGGTCATAGGATTTTACCACCATATCATCAACATATACTTCTAGGTTCTTTTTTATTTGGTTGACGAAAACTTTGTCCATAAGCCTTTGATATGTTGCACCAACATTTTTTAAGCCGAAAGGCATTACCCGATAGCAGTAGTTTGCCCCATCAGTCATAAATGCTGTTTTTTCTTCATCGGGTGGGTACATCCTGATCTGGTTATAACCTGAGTATGCATCCAAAAAGGACAAAACTTTGTACCCGGAGATCCCGTCCACTAGTCTGTCAATGTTAGGGAGAGGATAAGAATCCTTTGGGCACGCCTTGTTGAGATCGGTGTAGTCGGTGCACATTCTCCATTTACCGTTGGCCTTTCTAACTAACACCACGTTGGCTAGCCAAGTAGTGTATTTCACCTTTCTGATGAAATTTGCTTTGACCAGTTTGGTAGTCTCCTCGGCTACTGCTCGGCGCCTTTCTTCGCCAAGTTTCCTTTTTCTTTGAGCTACAGGCTTGGCTTCGAGACATATGGATAGCTTGTGGCACATAAAATTGGGGTCTATACCAGGCATATCAGACGTCTTCCAAGCAAACAAATCGGCATTCTTTCTTAAGACAGCTTGAATCCTTTGTTTGAGCGAGGGGTTGAGCTGACTGTCGACTTAGGTGCATTGTTCAGCTTGGGCTCCCAACTGGAACCTTTCTAAAGACTCTGTTGGTTTGGCTCTGGACTCGTACATTTCCATCCTTGGGTCAAGTTCAAACATGCTGACCGAGCTGACCACTTCTGCTTTGTCATCCTCGGGATTTTTGCGATATCCTGGTTTTGGGTAGCCTTTAGGCTATCTACATAGCATTGCCTAGCTAGCCTTTGGTCAGCCCAGACTGCGACTATATCTCCGGACTCGACTGGGAATTTCATTGTCAGGTGTGGGGTGGAGACAATCGCTCCGAGTTCATTCAACGTCGGTCTTCCAATAAGGATGTTGTACGACGTGCTGGCCTCTACAATAACGTACTTGGCTGATACGGATTTGGAGAGTCTTCCTTCTCCAAACGTTGTTAAGAGGTCTATGTAACCTCGGGTTTTTACTTGCTCCCCGGTGAACCCTACTAGCTTGTCTTCCTGCTCTTTTATCAGCTTTTCTGGAATTCCAAGTTTCTTGAAGGTTGCCAGGTATAGAATATCGGTCGAGCTCCCCTGGTCAATGAGTGTTCGTTTGACCGAGAAGTTGGCTCGTTCGACCATTATCACCATTGGATCATCTTGATTTGGATCCACCCCTCGGAAATCATCATCCGTGAAAGTTATTGGAGGTCTTGTCCTTGCAAGCTTTCCAGATACCGTGTTGACAGATCGGAGGGCTTTTACATGACGCCGTCGAGCTAAACTCGTCGTCCCTCCACCTGCAAATCCTCCTGAGATTGTATTGATGACCCCTCTGACTCCTCCTTCTGATTCTTCATTAAGAGCTCTTTGATTATTCATCTGATCTCTGCTCTGGTTGTTTCCTTGCAGGTTTGCAACTCGGTTACGGTTGTCATAACCGCGTCTTCGTCGTCTTCGACTAGCTCGTCCGCCTCCATTATCATCTCGGCGAACGAAACGGTCAAGACGACCTGCCCGTACCAAGTCCTCGATTTTTTCCTGGGCTGTTCTACAGTCTTCAGTGGAGTGACCATAGTTTTGATGCCACATGCATTCTTTGCTTCTATCAGCATTGACCGGCGTTTTGGACGGCCGAGGTAAGGTGAGTAACTCGGCGTTGCACACCTCCTGGAGAATGGTTGCTCGAGATCGGTTTAACGGTGTATAAGACTGGTACCTGGGTTACCTTTCCGAGAATCCCCTTTCATTGGTCTTTTGGGTCCTTTGTGGATCAGCCCCCCTATTTCTTTCTTTGCTCGGGACCAAGTTCTTGTCTTCGAAACCTCTTTCTCTCCTTTTGAATTCTACCATCTCTTCCGAGTTCATGAAACCGGTAGCTTTTTCCTACAACTATTCAAAATCTCTCGGTGGTTTTCGGGATAAATACTCAAAGAATGGCCCCGGCTTCAGACCGCCCATGACGGTATGAAGGCAGAGTTTCGAGCTCATGTTGAGAATTAAGATTTGTTTGGCATTAAAATGAGCCATATAATCTCTGAGTGATTCATTCCTTTCTTGTTTAAAATTTACCAACGAGACCGAGTGCCTTTTATGCCTTCGGCTTGCTGCGAATTGTGCGGTGAACTTAGTTACGAGCACATCAAAGGAATTAATTGACCGAGGTGGTAGATTTGTAAGCCAGCTTAAGGCAGGGCCTTGCAAAGTGGTTGGAAAAACTTTGCACATGACGGCTTCCGAATCGGTCACCAAGTAAACAGAAGAAATAAAGGATTCTACGTGCTCGGTTGGGTCGGTGGTGCCATTGAATTTATCGATGTTAAGGGGCTTAAAATGTCTAGGCATGATTACCTCATCAATGTCATCCGTGAACGGCAACTTCGGACGTTAGTCCGTTATCCTTCCTTTTTGGCTAGTCCTTTCTGCACGAGACTTAGCTTCTGAAGCCTCTGGGGGAGGTTTGGTTTTGGATGGTCGGTTAGTTTCCCGAGGAGAAGGTGCGTAGGACGGATCCTTTTGGCCAGCCTCGGGTGAGGATTGCTCTTCGTCGGAAGGTGTCAGTGACCTTTCTCTTTTCCGAGTTCTTAAAAGCCTTTGATTCTGCGCACGTATCTCCTCGTTCTCCTTCCACAGCTGCTTTAGCTATTCCAAAACTTCTCCCAGCCGAGGGTTATCTTCATTGACGGGAGAGGGAGGATGATTGTCGTGGTTCTGGCTCGTGTTCGAGGTCTCATGACCTTCATTGTTCATGTTGTTCGCCCCTCCCCTCGGACCATTCCGTGCTTTCTTGTGGAACCGGGGAAAGTTTTTCCTCAGCCCCACGGTGGGCGCCAAATGTTCCTGCCGAGATCCGACTTGCCGGAATCTCGTCGTAGAACGTCAGACCAAGAGTGAACAATGGGGGTTGTTTTAGATTATGGCTTGACAGAATGTTGTATTCCGGTTCTACGTATCCCAATGGGAATCAAAGCCAGACGTAGTTCTAGGTTCAACCCTTGGCCATACGGTGATCTCGATCCCCTAATCTTGTATCTGATGAATACCGGCGAGCAAGGACTCTTCAATAGTCTCTTGGTCAAGCTAGTTTCTCTAATACGCTTAAGGGAGAGTCACCGGGGTTCAGTGAAAAGTGAGGCTCTCTCTTGGGTTCTCCTCTTTTTATAATGGGATCCCCACCTTCTTTTGAGATCTGGATTTATCTCCTTTTATCTCTTAAATATTCTTTGAGATGTGATTTCCTTAATTTAAGGGATATTATCTCTTTTAACCGGATAAGGTTATATGAGATAATATCAGGATTGATTAGGATAATATCTTAAATTGATCTCTTAACCGGATAAGGTTATTTGAGATAATGTTAGGATCATTTAAGGATAATATCAATATCTTATCCCTTAACTTGAGGGATATTATCTCTTCTAACCGGATAAGGTTGTTTGAGATAATATCGGGATTGATAAAGATAATATCGATATTTTATCCTTCTCACCCTGATTGGATCGGGTATCCAAACTCGATGACCAGATTTTACTCCTTGACCAGTACAATATTCAAACAACTCGGATTGTTAAATGTCTAAAAGTACAGTTGCTCTCCAATATAACAATATTCACTACAGTAAATAAACTTTTTTTTTTTTTGAGAAAACAGTAAACAAACTATTGTCCAGGTATGCTGAGGTACATTTATAAAAATAAGAAATGTCAGACAATTTACATCATAAAATCATCATATTTAAACAACTCAGATAATGTCTAAAAAGTACAACTGTTATCCAATATAACAATATTCACTATAATAAACACAGCACTAATTGGAATGTTCACAGTAACTGATCCACCTGTGCCTGTGGTTGTGGTGGCTGGGAATTCGGGTATACCTTCCATCTTGATACAATATCAGATGAGAACTTTGGGTTTTTAAGGATTCTTTTAACTTATCTCTTGCACAAACAATCAGTAAACTACATAATTAGAGTACCTTGCCCTTAGGTTGGCAATACAGATTGGTATTTTACATGTGAACTGAAGCTCAGAACAACTTCAAAAACAAAACAAAATAAAATAAAACATTTAAATATAGATAAAAATAAAAAGCATTAGAGCCAACAAACTGAATGTGTAAGCATGAAAATTTTATTGACTAACTTCAAACTTTTAGAGGCAAAAATATCCAACTTAATGGAAGAAACAATTTCACTAAACACAATTATATTGTGAATTTAGAGAAAGAAGGTCTTATAATAGATTGATGGAGGAGGAGCATAAGTAATAGAAAAGTTTCAGTTTGTCAACTAAACATAAATTCGATAAAAGAGGGCATAGCAAAAGTCATTTATGCTGAGCAAAATGGCTAAGCCGAAAGTGAAACTGCATAAAAATTCTAATGTCTATGTAGCAAAAAGAAAGCAACTGATCATTATTTAGTTACATTATTAGTCAGAGTAAAGGGGCAACTAGGAGAGATTAAAACAAAAGGAAAAAAAAAAACATTTGAAACTGTTCAACTTCAAGTCTTTCATTTAACTGTCATGGCCTTTTCTTCCATCTGGGTTGCAGATGCTGGTGATATTTTGGTCTTTCTACATGGCTTCGAGACCTTGACATGAGAGGGCTTAGGCATTAACCTACAACTCAATTTCTTGAGGATCATGTTCCAACTTACCTTGGACTTCATCATTTTTTCCAACTCTTGCTTCATGCTCAAGCACTCCTTCTCCAGCTCAGACACTCGCTCTTTCATTGTATCAAAAGCTAAAATTGGGTTGCATGTTGTGTTGCCTTCATTTCTTATCAGAGCAAGATTTCCACTCAGGTTTTGTGAGTTTTCAAGATTATCAGATGCAAAGAACCAACCGGCAACAGACGTGCGGAGCTTAAGTTGTTCGAAGAACAAAACTTGGACTACAACGCGAAGAGGCAACCTCTCATTTTGTGCTGCATGGGTGCTGGCTTCCAATGAGAGCTTCTGGCAGTTCATGAGCCTGCATATTTGTTCCTTCTCAGAGTCTGTCATCCAAGGATGAGCCTGAAATTGAGAATTTATCAGTCTCTTTCAAAGATAATAGAGAACAGTAAAGTAAATTTTTAAGACATCAACTTCTAGAGCCTCTAGTATACTTGTTTGTGTAAGATTATTTGTGAAACAATTTTGTTAATGGTTTTGCATTAACATTTAACACAGACAGTTTGTGAAAGGAGAAAAGGAAAGAACATTTCAAGAGTTCATAGTAGTGCAAAACACTAATTTCTCTAGAACAAGCACACACAAAAAAGTTTTGTTACGGTAAGCAATGAAGTTTTGTTATCAAGCAACAAACTCCAATTCCAAGAATTGTCACTAACTAATAGGAACATCATGATCCAAGAAATGTTAACATTTACAAGACAACATTAAGCATACACAGAATGCAAACCGAATGTTTCTTTTTGTACCTTGAGATATATATCAATTGCACGGTATATACCATCATCCAGGGTCCTGGCATGATCAGGAATTGCAGCAACAAGTGACTGAAATTTTGGTAACTTGACATTAACATCAGGTGCCACTTCAGCTAGATAACTATCCACCAGATTAGCCACTTTTATCATTGGGCTCATAGGTTGAGAACCTCCAACTAAGCGCATCTCTTCCTCTATATCATTAGATGTAGAATCGATAACATCATGCTCTACAATCATGAAATGTTCAAGCATTCTCTGGACACAGTCAAGATCATAAAGAGTCTCCATTGAGTAACCAATATTTGGAATCAAAAGATCTTCCAGATCTGCTTCATCTAACTGAGCACCAATTCTTTTCTCTAAACTTGCACAGCAAGGTGAACTAGCATATAAAGCTATTGCTGTTCTCAGAATCCTAAGCAAAAACTTGGTTGGTGTAATGCCCTTTTCATTTGGAAGTAACTCCACTATTTCTTCAATCAGATTCCTTTGATCTGCTTCAGAAGGGGTAGAAAGAGTTGACTTAAAAGCAGCTGAGTTTCCATTCTGGGAACTTGATTGACTTCCCAATAAGGGGATATGCTTTCTTGCATAGTAAACCAGAGATCCAGCAACTTTCTCATGTTTCATGTGTCTTGCACTAGCACCCTGCATAAATCTTTTGTACAATGGCAAAATAAGGGAAGAGACATCCTCAAACCACCAATCTTCACCGGAAGCCTTTGATGTTAGGCTTATTCCATTCCACATTTCTGCATCCTCTGGACTCTGAACAACACTTTGACTAGAGAGGGGCAAATTAACCAAGCTTGGATCTACAGCTTTCAACACTAAAGAATGTATGCATCTTGAAACAATGTGAAGCTCTTCAGCAAAAGGTAAAACCTCTTCACATGTTTTAAGAGCCTTAAGAGTGTCTGTCCAGTAACCAAATATGTGGTTAAGGAAATTTTCTGTTTGTGAGATCATATTTCCCTCTCCATAGTCCTCAGTCATTTGCAGGTACTCAGCTGCACATCTGAGAGTAACCACATTTGATGGATTCAGCTCCATTTTAACACCATAACAGAACTTAGCAATAAGCAAAAAGGCCTTTGCTCCTCCTGGCAGGTCATGAAGTTCCATAACAGACTTTTCATCTTCACTTGATAATTCTTTCATATAGCTTTCTAGTACTTCACTTCTTGATATCAGTGGGAACTGGTAATACAGCATGAAAGGGGTTAAAAACATGCAACATGACAAGTAGTAACTAGTAACAACAGGCATATATATAAATGACCAAAAACATAAAAATGAGATAATCCAACTGATTTATAAACTAGTTTCTCCCTCCTTTCCTTCATCTCCAGTTGTTAACATCCCAAATTCAATTGAAAGCACAATTTTCTGCACCTTTTACTTCATCTCATATCCATATAAAACCATGATATCTAGAGACATAATTATTAGACATAGCAATAACCGAAATCATGAAAACAAACTCTACTTTGCTAAGGAAAACACACCTTGTGGAGATGGAAGGATGTCTCGCCAATTTCAATAATGACATCACTTGCAAGTCCAGTTGAGCAGAGCCTAAAAATGGGGATTTGATAGTCAACAAGGTTGATGATACACCATAACAAGATTTTTCACTCATAAAATGGTGAAATATCAATCAGAAATTCAGAATAAAGCTAGATACTGCAGATGCAGCCATGTTCAAAATGGAGCTCCATTTGTTGCTATAGACCACATTAATAGTGGAATGTAATTAAAAATTTCCATAGTTCTCAGATTGTGAATTCAATTGACAGACATATAGAGTGAACCATTTTTTCTTTCTTTCTTTCATGCAAGCCATCAAGCAAAGACTAGAAAAGCTCTCCAACTCACATTGTAATGCATTGCCATCCCATCCTAAATCTATATCAACACCACAAATTATTTTGCTCTTGTTGAAGATATATAGAAACTTCTACTTTTGTTTAAAATATTTTCATCATTATTTACATTAAGACTGCCCAAATTAATACACCATTCTGAATAAGAAAAATGGAACTCCAATCATGCTATACAACATGCAAGTATTAACATTTAAGGTTACAAGATGAATATATATATATATAGTTTCCACAATTGGCTCAAAACGTATGCCTTATATGTTGTTAAAAGCAGTAATAAACAGACAAGTGAACAAGTTGCCTCCAATTAATGTAAACCCATAATTGATAATTCTAAACTTGTGAAAGGATGAAAGGAACATGTTATAACAGTGACACAACGTGAAAGCACAAAAACTGATGAGATTATATATAATTTTGCAACCAATAAGAAAGAAGTGAGAAACAAAACACTGACCAAGTTTGGCCATCGAGGTAAAACATTTCAGATTTGGATCCCAGCTTCATGCACGCCATGTGTGTTACTTATTTACTTATCATCAAAGTGGCAAGGAAAATAAAAAGGGTGTGGTGACTAGTGACTGCACTACAAAATATGACCACCTATTCCTTTTTTTTCTTTGGTTCTGTTTTGGATCTCGAAATTTTTTCCACGTTTCTCTCTTAACTCAAATGTAATCTTTTCAGTTCTGTGAATCACGTGAATATTATCCCTAGTCTAAAGGGTGGAAAATCTTTGAACAAGACTAGGTTAATGCCAATTGGCAGTGTCTAGAATGATTCTCTATTCAAGCTGTTATGATAATTTCCTTCTTGATACTTAATAAAATAACACACTATCTTGGTTGGGACGAGTAAAAAATCAACTACACTTGATACGTGAACTTACATACATGAATACTTTGAACGAAGAAATACATAAATGTAAAGAAAGATATATAAATTTGTAGACAGTAAGTGAATAAATGTATGATCTCAATTTCCAACAATAATTGCTGAAACAGTCTAAGTTATTATATATACATATGTTGTTGAAACTCCCTAGTATATTTTGTTTACATGACGTAATAACTAATAAGTGATAACTGTATGATTATGACCCGGCTACAAATCCGGCTCTAGGTCTTCATACTCATTACGGATTTTTTCATCAAATCCGTCAAATTCGAGTGACTTTTTTGGACCGTCCAATCTGATTTTACTTTTAATACAATTTCAAATTTGTTATTTTTGTGCAATTTTAATTTGGTACATAAATAAATTTCATGATGAAAGGCATTATGTCATTAAACCGCGTGTATGATCAAATGATGCTATGTTCTTAATTTTTTAAATTTATACTATTATCTTTTTCTTTTATAAACAAATTTATACTATTATCTAATTAATCCATATTGTTAACATAGTGTTGGATTTTATTTTATTTTTTTGACAAAAGCCAATTCATTCGTAATAATAATGTTGGATTATTATTAGTTTATTACACCGTTAGTTAGATTATATTTATTTTTTTTGACACAAAGTTACATTATATAATTGTATCATATAGTATACTTCTTCTGATATAGTATTCTTTTATCTGAAATATTTTTTAATATAATAATCCTTTAAAAGAAAATCTCTTTATTTAAAAAAAAAATCTCTTTATCTGATTTTTTTGGTTTGATTGCTTGACCCGTGATTAAACTGCTAGCATCCAACCTTCAACCTTTTATGTTTAACACTCGATTTAGATGTAAAATCAGTGTTTCAACATTTTCATATAAGTAATATAACCGAGGAGAGTAATACATTTGAGGTGAAGAACCATGTTTTAAAAAATATGGCTTTTGGGCCTAAATTCAGTAAAAAGCGACGAAAACATCGTTAAACGTTTTTAAGGATTTTCGAGAAAATGTTTTGAGAAACACAAAATCATTTTGAGAGATGGTGGTAATGATACAAGGTCCAGCCTAGCAGAAATGAAAGAATACACAAATGGACCAGTCAACATACATAATAGGCCCAAAAGAGTTAAACAGAGGCCATCAAGGGACTTAGATAAACATCTAAGTCATTTCCCGGTTGTTTTGGGCCCGAAATCATCATAGATAACATCATGTATTTGCACTTCATGCACAACCAAGGAGGTGGAGGTTTGGAGACAGCTTTTACATTGGCTGGGTTTTAGTTCTGTGTTTCATAAGGATTGTAGGCTTCACTTCGAGCAATTTATGGGCTTCCTAGTTGTTCAAATGGAATCAAAAAGGTTTGGCAGGTAACCGAACCAAACCGAACAGCATTACACCCCCTAACCAGACAACTCATCATAGTGGAATATTTTGTTAGGATACGGGTGCCACACAACCTTATCTCATGAAAATGAAGCCATCCATCCTAACCATTTCTTCAAGCTTCAAGAGGTAAAACCTCATGTTCTTGCTCATTTAAGTCTTCTCCTTCATTTACTTTGAGTTTATGCCATGAATCATCATCATTCGAGTTCATGAAGCTTATGTGAAAGACCTCGGGTTGGCGACGGGGCGGGGTCAAGTTTCCCCATTCTGCCATCATCCCCATTAATGAGTAACCAAATTTAAGATTATTTTATTTTAATTGAAATTAACAACTCAAAAATTACACTTCAAAAAAAAAAGAAATAAACTTTCATACAATGAAAACAATCAACCAAAAACTGGAACTTAGTTTTCTTTGATATACAAATTAAAAAGAAACTGACACTTTAGAAGCTCAAACAACACTGATAGCATCAAAACATCAGAATAAAAGCATAATCAAATGTTATATAATTTTTCAAAAAAGAAAAGTACCCTTTTGTATAAAATGGAACATTTCAATCAAAATAAATTCAATCTCCTACATAAATATGAGGCTATTATTCTAATTACATAAATAACGTGACACGTTCGGGTCGGGGGCGAGTATCTGTATCCCCATCCCAGTCACGGGTTTTCCCGTCAAAATCGAGACGATTTAGATGGGTATCCGCGGTTTTGGGTCTCGTTGTCATGCCAAGGATAGGAAGGGCCAACTAATGTAATTTAAGTTTGTATTTATAAAACTAAAATTCTTAGTTCATTCTATGATTTTTATTGACGAAAAGAGTTAACATCATATTTGAATAAAGATGTATTAACATATGCTAAGAGCTTCTATCTTGAATTAAATGGGAAAATTCCAATATAATCTAAGATAAATGGATGTAAGTACTGAAAGAATATATTTTCTTGCTGATTTCATTAGCATAATTGTGGTTATATACAACCATTACAAGAGAGATCCTAGGCTATAATTAAGGAAACTAATTATACGCATTAGCATAATTTTGGTTATATACAACCATTACAAGAGAGATCATAGGCTATAATTAAGGAAACTAATTATACACAAGATCATTAACATTATGACTAGATACAAAATATATTTACATATATTCTAACACACCCCTATGATCAAGCGGGAGGTTGTCGTCTGCCGAGACCGTCCCAAAAAATCATCAAATAGAACCAAGGGAAGGCCCTTTGTAAAAATATCTGCAATCGATAACGTGATCGGTACATGTAAGACGTGAACTTCCCCACGAGCAACCTTTTCGCGAACAAAGTGAATATCCATCTCGATATGTTTAGTGCGACTGATGTTGAATAGGATTTCCAGAGAGATATATGGCACTAACATTATCACAATACACTAAGGTAGCTTTCCGAATAGGACAATGATGTTCTAGAAGAAGGTTTCGTGAACCAACAAGACTCAGAAACCACATTGGCAATGCCTCGGTATTCCGCCTCCGCACTAGATCGTGACAAAGTAGCTTGCCGTTTGGCGGACCAAGAAATTAAATTATCACCAAGAAACACACAATAATCGAGATGTAGGCGTCGGTATCCTGGACACCCACCACAATCAAGCATCTCAGATAAGAAAGGAGAGTGGATGTGGAAGAAGGATAAAGATGCAAGCCATAATGAAGAGTTCCCTGAATGTAGCGCACAATACGCTGAGCGCGTGCATGTGTTCTTCCCGGGTCATGCATGAATAAACACACTGCCATGACAAAGATAAGCAATATCGGGTCTCGTGAAAGTGAGATACTGAAGAGCCCCTGCAAGGCTTCGATAATGAGATGGATCTGCATATGGTGTGCCGAAATTAGCACTGAGCTTCGTTAAGTGTCAACCGAAGTAGGAGATGGCTTACAAGATGACATGTCGGCCCGTTCAATGATCTCTACTGCATACTTTCGCTGAGATAAGAATAAACCACCTGTATGATGAGTTACAACTATACCCAAGAAATAACTCAACGGCCCCAGGTCCTTCATAGCAAATTCCGAGCTAAGAAGGGTATGATAGACTTGCGAATAGCATCAGAATAAGCTGTCAATATAATATCATCCACATACAAAAGAATGTAAGCCATAGTTGTACCTTGCCGGTAAATGAAGAGAGAATGATCAGAAGTACTGTGAGAAAACCCAAGAGTAGAAACATAATCAGCAAACCTCTCGTACTAAGCTCGAGGGGCCTGTTTGAGCCTATATAGAGATTTCTTCAATAAGCATACATGATTAGGATGATCCGAGTCCCTAAAACCCATGGGTTGATGCATGTACACAGTCTCTTTGACTTCTCCATGCAAGAAGGCATTCTTCACGTCAAGTTGGTGAATGGGCCATGCTTTAGAGAGGGCTAAACTAAGAACAGTGCGAATAGTTATCGGTTTGACTACCGGGCTAAAAGTCTCACCACAATCCACGCCAACCTGTTGAGTTTTGCCATCACCTACAAGACGGGCCTTATGCCTCTCAAGAACACCATCAGATTTTTCTTTATGAGTAAAAATCCACATAGACCGAATCACATTAACATCAGGTGGACGGGGCACCAACTCCCACATCTTATTTTTAATAAAAGCATTAAATTCATCATCCATAGCCATTTTCCAATTCGGGTCACGAAGGGCAGACACGGGGTTACGTGGCAGGGGGATTTAGTGACATTAGTGTTAAGATTTAATTGTCGTTTGGGTTTGAAAATCCCATGCTGACCACGTGTAACGGGTTTGGGAGCCGAAAGAGGAGTGGGTTGATATGGAAGTGAAGGTGCAGGCACTGGGCTGGATGAGGGTGGGCTGGTTGGAGGTTGCGGGTTGGGCACATGTTGATGGATCGGTTTGTTTGGGCGTAGGTGTGTGGTCGAATGGTGGACCACGTTTGGGTGGGGGTCCTTCTGAAATAGACAGCTATAAACACGTGACGGGTGGTTTACTTGTGTTTATCAGAATTTAAGCAGAGTTGAAATCTTTTCGCAAAAAAAAAGGCTAGATTTGGACGAGTGGAAGAATACAGGATGGACGGGTGACTTTTGCAAGCACACCACTTGATAGACGTAAGAAAACTAAGCCAATAAAAGAGTTTAAGGGAAGAGAGATTGACACGGTTATTTATCCTGGTTCACTCTTCAAAACAAAGAGCTACGTCCAGTCCTTGGCAGCACCAAGATTTATCCACTATAACTGATAAGGTTACAGACTCAAGTATTATTTCCACACCTAGCCTCTTCAGGCTCAAGACAAGTATTATTTTCACACCTAGCCTCTTCAGGCTCACTCTGGATTGTTTGAGAGATTGAGTTTATAATAAATACAATTTCTCACAGGCAGATCTTTCACTAACACTCAGAGAGTGGTTTAAATGTAAGGCTTAGGAAAGTCTGCGTAATAACTTCAAAATGATTGAAGAATACAGAATAAAAGAATGAAGAAATAAATGCTCAAAGTAATGGCGTTTTAATGCAATGTGTATTCTCTTGTTCTTCATCTTCAATGACTTCTGTATTTATGGTCTTCAAGCATTTAGGATCCATTAGAGACATTCCCTCAGATGTTGGCTTCAAGCAGAACTTCATTAAATGCAATAGAGTCGTTCTGGGCGGCCGTTAATGCAATAGAGTCATTCTGAGTAGTCATTAATGCAATAGAGTCGTTGGTTGTACTCTAACATGAAGGATCATGGCTTTATTCATCGTGCTACAGCCATATCAGAGTTGTGTAGAAAGCTTTTTGTACTTTACTGAGTACACTTCCCTTTTTGTGTAAGGACCAGAGGTACTAGGGAATAAATCACGTTAGAAGCATTCTTTAACTGGTCTTTGGTTCTTATTATCCAAGGTTGCTTGAGAGAGAAACTTCTGACTTTTCTTGATAATCATGAAACTCAGTAGGAGAGAAGGCTTCAAGTCTTTTTCTGGTTCTTGAACTAAGATTCTGATAATCCTTATAGAATTCGCGTTCATAAGATAAGTGCTTCCATCTTGAGAATAATCACGTCTATCTAGTCATTTGAGTTTTCATTCGGGCTAGTGGACGAACTCCATATTAAGGACTCAGCAAGTCCAAAGACTAGTGGACGAGCGCTTCTGTCACCTTTAGTGGACGAGCACACACTTCTGTTACTCTAGTGGACGAGAGCCTCTGTTACTTTAGTGGACGAGAGCCTCAATTACTTTAGTGGACGATGGTCTCTGTTATTTTAGTGGACGAAGGCCTCTGTTACTTTAGTGGATGAGAGTCTCGGTTACTCTGGTGGACGAGAGTCTCAGTTACTCTGGTGGATGAGGGTCTCAGTTACTCTGGTGGACGAGAGTCTCAGTTACTCTGGTGGACGAGCTCCATTTGCCACGTCATTGGATGGATACATTCTGACCTTAATGGACGAGCTCCAATTGCCACGTCATTGGACGAGTCATTATGATACCTTAATGGACGAGCTCCAATTGCCACGTCATTGGACGAGCCATTATGATACCTTAGTGGACGGGCTATTTTGATACTTTATTGGACGCACTATTCTGATACTTTATTGGACGCGTTGTTCTGATACTTTAATGGACGCGTTCTGTAACACCCCGATTTTCACTGCTTTCTAGTGTCGGTAATTAATATATAAAAATATATTTTTATCCGAGACTTAGAAAATTATTTTGGGCGAAATACTGTTATTTTCCCGTCATGTTTTATATCTTAGGGTTACGATGAAATTTTGGGTTGAAAATTCAGACGGAACCCGGTCTGCGTTTTCACTGACAGTAAAAGTTTACTGCTCAGAAGACCTAATTTTAATTCGTGAACGAGATGAAAAATGTTTCTATCATATTTACTATGATACTGGAAGTTTTGAAAATGACTATCACATGCTAATTATCAACTATCAAATGACTATCTCAAGAAATTTCATTTTTAGCCATATCACAAGAATAATGAAAAAATTGGGTTCAAAATTCACTATCTCAATTCACTTGGCTCCAAGTTCTTCCAATCGGATGCATGTTCTAAGTGAGGGGAAATCTAGAGAATGTGATCATACCAATCTATGCCTATGTGAATGCAATATGAATGCAACAATGCAAATGCAAAAATAAATACCCCTACCCCAAGCTTGATTACTTACATTGTCTCCAATGTAAATAATCAAGTCGGAGAGAGGAGAAAAATGGAACAACTTACCGAGTCGGTAGCGGGTGTTGGCTTCACATTCCAGTCAAAATTTGGGTAGAAATTTTATCACGGCCGTGAGGCTCATCACGGCTAGGCCGTGATCGTTTACGGTCCTCGGAGTTGCCCTGTCACGGTCGTGATCTACATCACGGCTAGGCCGTGATGCTCTCCTCTGGCTTTGGCATCCTACTCATCACGCCCGTGATGGTTGTCACGGCTAGGCCGTGATCCTTTCTGTGCTCTTGTTTAGTTCATCACGGCCGTGACCACTGTCACGGCCAGGGCGTGATGGCCTCTGACTTTATCTTTTTTATTGCTCATCTTCTCTTTCTCAACCTGAAAACACTAGACAAACCTATTAATGATATTTTTGCCTCTTGATCTTCTCAAATTATTCAAGAGGTTAAATCAAAAACAAAAGGAAAAAGGGAAAGAAAAACTTGGGTTGCCTCCCAAGAAGCGCTTATTTATGGTCTTAAGCTTGACCAAACTTCCTTCAGTCAACCGGGGTCGGCTGGGCGTAGAAGTGCAGGCACACTTCTCTTCCAAGGAACTCCTTCAAATAGTCGTTTCTGCTCATACGGCCAATAATGCTTCCGCTTCGCTCTTTTCTCCCGGAGCTTCCTAGCCTTCCTTCCTCCCGGCGGAAGTTTTGTTTCAGTATGGACAGCAACTCTAATTCCATCACTGCTGGGTGCATCATTAGCCATGCATACCTTCGGAGTTGCTTCCATGTTCAGCTCTTCTTTTACCACTGGAGACGTTGTATCAATTCTGCACACATGGCTCTCAAAAGGAGGGTTGTTATAAGAGTTAGTCAATTGAAAATCGATCCTACCTTCCTCTACAGTTAGAGAGAGCTTCCCATTCCTTACGTCTATTATCGCTCCAAAGATTTGCCAAGAATGGCCTTCCTAAAATGATGGGGAATTCAGAATTCCCTTTCATGTCTAATACCAGGAAGTCGGTAGGGATGAAGAATTTCCCTACCTTCACAGGGACGTTCTCTAGTATGCCTAGAGGAGTCCTAGTTGAGCCATCCAAAAACTTGATGTCGCGTCAGTCGACGTGCGACGACGCTCGTGCGTATCCGGCAAGTGTACCGGATCTGCCGTCAAGTAATAAAAGATATCGATCCACAGAGACTGTGTTCCCGAATCGCAATTCAATTTCGAATCGATTGAGTTCTGGACTGTTTAAAAGAGGGTTTTGAAATTGGTTTTTGAATTTGAAAGATAGATGAGCAGAGAGCAATTAAAACAGCAAACAAATGTTTTTGGGGTTTTGATCTAAACGGATTCCTAGGGATTTGGGTTACCTTTGAGGCTGTTTATGTTGCTAATCTGATTTACCTTTGTTGATTACCGAGATTGCCTTGAAGGCGAGTTTATCCTCTGATAGCTTAAGCTCCCTCTCGGGTTACAAAAGCCGTGCCCAATTGACCCGACCCCTACTCTCGTGGTAGTCGATCCCAGATTGGACCCTTTGCGTTCCGTGACAACTCGTTGCTCCTCGAGGGACGGCTTCTAACTCTCGTGATTTCAGTCCCAAGTCTGACTTCTATAGGTCCGACACCCAAGTTCACCGCTAGGTTCCTCCTTGGAATGTCTCGGTCATGCAAATAACCTAAGTTCACCGCTAGGTTCCTCCTTGGATCATTCACATCTCACAAACTAGTGGCTCACGGGGCTTTACGAGTGAATCACCCTATAAATCCTAAGTTCACCGCTAGGTTCCTCCTTAGAACGTCTATGTCACGTAAATAAACGGTTGCTGAAATTTATGAGTGAATAACACACTAGAAATCAGATCTAAAACAATTATAAATCAACAATGGTTTCAACATCAAATTAACATCATTTACAAACTTGCCTCGGGGCGAGCCCTAATCCCTAGAAACTAAGCTACTACTCCAGTCTTGCCATGGAGATGACAAGTCAGGTTGACAACATAATAAAAATCGAGAAAAGAGAAGAGAAGAGAGGAAGAGAAGAGATCCTAAATCTATGCCTAGAGTAGTAGCCCCAAAGGTCTCATCCTTTCTCGCCTCTGCCTGGTCCCTTATTTATAGAATTGAGCGAGTTAGAGTCCTAATCCAACTCAAATTAGATCCAATTCTGTTATTTCCGAGCCAAGTAATACGCGTCACGGCCGTGATGGCTATCACGGCCGGGCGCGTGACGGATTCTCGCCTTGAAAATTCTTCACCGGTTGGTCTGTCATGGCCGTGATGCTCATCACGGCCTGGCCGTGATGGTCATCACGGCCGTGATGGCCATCATGGCCTGGCCCGGCGACTTCGACTTGTGTTGGTTTTGGGTCACGGCCGTGATGGCTATCACGGCTAGGCCGTGATGACACTCGACTTCAGCCTTTGTTCTTTTTCAGTTTTGCTCGATCATGGCCGTGGATGGGCATCACGGCTAGGCCGTGTTGGGCTCTGTTTGGCTCATTTTCTTCAGTTTTAAAGCTCCATCTTCATCCAAACTTCATCATGGTTGATCTTGAGCAATTTACCCTTGATATCTACAAAACAACACACGAAAACCGCCTTACCCGTTCCAAAGGAAAATTAACCTAAAATCTAATTAAAAATGCCTAAACTACATGAAAATGCATGCAAAATGATGGACAAAGATGAGGTGGAATCACACTCATCAAATCACCCCAAGCTTAAAACTTTGCTTGTCCTCAAGCAATTACTCAGGCCATAAGATATAAATCAATTAAAGCATGGATAGTGAACTAAGAACCCTAGAAGCTAATCCAAGTAATAGGCATTTTTAATAAGCATTCAAGAGATAATCAAGTTCAAGTCCAATTAGAAGCTTAGGTTCTTCAAGTTCATGTCCTCACTGATTTGGGCACTCATCTCACCTCACTCAAGTGTTTTAGGGTTTATTGCAATTCACTCCATTTCCTCAAGGAAAGTATTTTACCATAGGCTTGACTATTAACCAAATCTCTACTTTATTTAAGAAAACACTTAAGAATCAAGAGGTCTTTTCCTTTGGTTGTAATGTGGCCATGGGATTTATTGTTAGGTGGGAAAATCAAAGAAAGGGAATTTTCAAGAAGTCTAGATAGATTATCAAACATTACAAGGTATGACACCTTCTAAAATACCTTTTAAGGGCTTTGATTTACTTTTCCACCTTTCTCTTCTTTTCTTTTTTTTTCTTTTTTTTTTTTCTTTTCTCACTTTCTTTGTCATCCCCTTCTCCATTTTTTTTTCTGTTCATTTCATTTTTTATTTGTTTGGAGAAGGGGAGATTTATAGCTCAAGAGAAATATTTTCATCCCATTCTTTTTCCAACTACCAATTACCCTTTTTGTAATACTTTAAAAGGTGCCATACCAAGCATTATTTATCAAATTAATTCATGGTACCAAGAAAAGTATATTTTTTTTTTCTTTAGGCTCAAAATTGGGCAACTAAGGGGTAGCATTTATCAATCAAAGCTCGGGAGGCCGGAAAAATACCTAGTGCCTCAATCATTTCCAAAAATGTTTTCATAAATTTTTAAGTTTTGAAATGGTTTCAAGTCAAGTTCTAGAAAATACAGTCCATGAGGAATTAAATCACTCTTGCACAAGAAATGGGGTAGATTTAGTAAATACCCCTTTTGGCTCAAAATCTTACATTTAGTAGTTCAAAAATCAGTGAGGTACACAAGTCTAAGGAACCACATGCTAATTATCAACTATCAAATGACTATCTCAAGAAATTTCATTTTTAGCCATATCACAAGAATAATGAAAAAATTGGGTTCAAAATTCACTATCTCAATTCACTTGGCTCCAAGTTCTTCCAATCGGATGCATGTTCTAAGTGAGGGGAAATCTAGAGAATGTGATCATACCAATCTATGCCTATGTGAATGCAATATGAATGCAACAATGCAAATGCAAAAATAAATACCCCTACCCCAAGCTTGATTACTTACATTGTCTCCAATGTAAATAATCAAGTCGGAGAGAGGAGAAAAATGGAACAACTTACCGAGTCGGTAGCGGGTGTTGGCTTCACATTCCAGTCAAAATTTGGGTAGAAATTTTATCACGGCCGTGAGGCTCATCACGGCTAGGCCGTGATCGTTTCTGGTCCTCAGGAGTTGCCCTGTCACGGTCGTGATCTACATCACGGCTAGGCCGTGATGCTCTCTGGCTTTGGCATCCTACTCATCACGCCCGTGATGGTTGTCACGGCTAGGCCGTGATCCTTTCTGTGCTCTTGTTTAGTTCATCACGGCCGTGACCACTGTCACGGCCAGGGCGTGATGGCCTCTGCCTTTATCTTTTTTATTGCTCATCTTCTCTTTCTCAACCCTAAAACACTAGACAAACCTATTAATGATATTTTTGCCTCTTGATCTTCTCAAATTATTCAAGAGGTTAAATCAAAAACAAAAGGAAAAAGGGAAAGAAAAACTTGGGTTGCCTCCCAAGAAGCGCTTATTTATGGTCTTAAGCTTGACCAAACTTCCTTCAGTCAACCGGGGTCGGCTGGGCGTAGAAGTGCAGGCACACTTCTCTTCCAAGGAACTCCTTCAAATAGCCGTTTCTGCTCATACGGCCAATAATGCTTCCGCTTCGCTCTTTTCTCCCGGAGCTTCCTAGCCTTCCTTCCTCCCGGCGGAAGTTTTGTTTCAGTATGGACAGCAACTCTAATTCCATCACTGCTGGGTGCATCATTAGCCATGCATACCTTCGGAGTTGCTTCCATGTTCAGCTCTTCTTTTACCACTGGAGACGTTGTATCAATTCTGCACACATGGCTCTCAAAAGGAGGGTTGTTATAAGAGTTAGTCAATTGAAAATCGATCCTACCTTCCTCTACAGTTAGAGAGAGCTTCCCATTCCTTACGTCTATTATCGCTCCAAAGATTTGCCAAGAATGGCCTTCCTAAAATGATGGGGAATTCAGAATTCCCTTTCATGTCTAATACCAGGAAGTCGGTAGGGATGAAGAATTTCCCTACCTTCACAGGGACGTTCTCTAGTATGCCTAGAGGAGTCCTAGTTGAGCCATCCAAAAACTTGATGTCGCGTCAGTCGACGTGCGACGACGCTCGTGCGTATCCGGCAAGTGTACCGGATCTGCCGTCAAGTAATAAAAGATATCGATCCCACAGAGACTGTGTTCCCGAATCGCAATTCAATTTCGAATCGATTGAGTTCTGGACTGTTTAAAAGAGGGTTTTGAAATTGGTTTTTGAATTTGAAAGATAGATGAGCAGAGAGCAATTAAAACAGCAAACAAATGTTTTTGGGGTTTTGATCTAAACGGATTCCTAGGGATTTGGGTTACCTTTGAGGCTGTTTATGTTGCTAATCTGATTTACCTTTGTTGATTACCGAGATTGCCTTGAAGGCGAGTTTATCCTCTGATAGCTTAAGCTCCCTCTCGGGTTACAAAAGCCGTGCCCAATTGACCCGACCCCTACTCTCGTGGTAGTCGATCCCAGATTGGACCCTTTGCGTTCCGTGACAACTCGTTGCTCCTCGAGGGACGGCTTCTAACTCTCGTGATTTCAGTCCCAAGTCTGACTTCTATAGGTCCGACACCCAAGTTCACCGCTAGGTTCCTCCTTGGAATGTCTCGGTCATGCAAATAACCTAAGTTCACCGCTAGGTTCCTCCTTGGATCATTCACATCTCACAAACTAGTGGCTGCCGGGCTTTACGAGTGAATCACCCTATAAATCCTAAGTTCACCGCTAGGTTCCTCCTTAGAACGTCTATGTCACGTAAATAAACGGTTGCCGAAATTTATGAGTGAATAACACACTAGAAATCAGATCTAAAACAATTATAAATCAACAATGGTTTCAACATCAAATTAACGTCATTTACAAACTTGCCTCGGGCAGAGCCCTAATCCCTAGAAACTAAGCTACTACTCCAGTCTTGCCATGGAGATGACAAGCTGGGTTGACAACATAATAAAAATCAGAAAAGAGAAGAGAAGAGAGGAAGAGAAGAGATCCTAAATCTATGCCTAGAGTAGTAGCCCCAAAGGTCTCATCCTTTCTGCCTCTGCCTGGTCCCTTATTTATAGAATTGAGCAGTTAGAGTCCTAATCCAACTCAAATTAGATCCAATTCTGTTACTTCTGAGCCAAGTAATACGCGTCACGGCCGTGATGGCTATCACGGCCTGGCCGTGACGGATTCTGCCTTGAAAATTCTTCACTGGTTGGTCTGTCATGGCCGTGATGCTCATCACGGCCTGGCCGTGATGGTCATCACGGCCGTGATGGCCATCATGGCCTGGCCCTGACAGCTTCTGACTTGTGTTGGTTTTGGGTCACGGCCGTGATGGCTATCACGGCTAGGCCGTGACAGACTCTGACTTCAGCCTTTGTTCTTTTTCAGTTTTGCTCGATCATGGCCGTGATGGGCATCACGGCTAGGCCGTGATGGGCTCTGTTTGGCTCATTTTCTTCAGTTTTAAAGCTCCATCTTCATCCAAACTTCATCATGGTTGATCTTGAGCAATTTACCCTTGATATCTGCAAAACAACACACGAAAACCGCCTTACCCGTTCCAAAGGAAAATTAACCTAAAATCTAATTAAAAATGCCTAAACTACATGAAAATGCATGCAAAATGATGGACAAAGATGAGGTGGAATCACACTCATCAAATCACCCCAAGCTTAAAACTTTGCTTGTCCTCAAGCAATTACTCAGGCCATAAGATATAAATCAATTAAAGCATGGATAGTGAACTAAGAACCCTAGAAGCTAATCCAAGTAATAGGCATTTTTAATAAGCATTCAAGAGATAATCAAGTTCAAGTCCAATTAGAAGCTTAGGTTCTTCAAGTTCATGTCCTCACTGATTTGGGCACTCATCTCACCTCACTCAAGTGTTTTAGGGTTTATTGCAATTCACTCCATTTCCTCAAGGAAAGTATTTTACCATAGGCTTGACTATTAACCAAATCTCTACTTTATTTAAGAAAACACTTAAGAATCAAGAGGTCTTTTCCTTTGGTTGTAATGTGGCCATGGGATTTATTGTTAGGTGGGAAAATCAAAGAAAGGGAATTTTCAAGAAGGCTAGATAGATTATCAAACATTACAAGGTATGACACCTTCTAAAATACCTTTTAAGGGCTTTGATTTACTTTTCCACCTTTCTTCCTTCTATTTTTTTTTCTTTTCTTTTCATTTCTCACTTTCTTTGTCATCCCCTTCTCCATTTTTTTTTTCTGTTTATTTCATTTTTTATTTGTTTGGAGAAGGGGAGATTTATAGCTCAAGAGAAATATTTTCATCCCATTCTTTTTCCAACTACCAATTACCCTTTTTGTAATACTTTAAAAGGTGCCATACCAAGCATTATTTATCAAATTAATTCATGGTACCAAGAAAAGTATTTTTTTTTTTCTTTAGGCTCAAAATTGGGCAACTAAGGGGTAGCATTTATCAATCAAAGCTCGGGAGGCCGGAAAAATACCTAGTGCCTCAATCATTTCCAAAAATGTTTTCAGAAATTTTTAAGTTTTGAAATGGTTTCAAGTCAAGTTCTAGAAAATACAGTCCATGAGGAATTAAATCACTCTTGCACAAGAAATGGGGTAGATTTAGTGAATACCCCTTTTGGCTCAAAATCTTACATTTAGTAGTTCAAAAATCAGTGAGGTACACAAGTCTAAGGAACCACATGCTAATTATCAACTATCAAATGACTATCTCAAGAAATTTCATTTTTAGCCATATCACAAGAATAATGAAAAATTGGGTTCAAAATTCACTATCTCAATTCATTTGGCTCCAAGTTCTTCCAATCGGATGCATGTTCTAAGTGAGGGGAAATCTAGAGAATGTGATCATACCAATCTATGCCTATGTGAATGCAATATGAATGCAACAATGCAAATGCAAAAATAAATACCCCTACCCCAAGCTTGATTACTTACATTGTCTCCAATGTAAATAATCAAGTCGGAGAGAGGAGAAAAATGGAACAACTTACCGAGTCGGTAGCGGGTGTTGGCTTCACATTCCAGTCAAAATTTGGGTAGAAATTTTATCACGGCCGTGAGGCTCATCACGGCTAGGCCGTGATCGTTTCTGGTCCTCAGGAGTTGCCCTGTCACGGTCGTGATCTACATCACGGCTAGGCCGTGATGCTCTCTGGCTTTGGCATCCTACTCATCACGCCCGTGATGGTTGTCACGGCTAGGCCGTGATCCTTTCTGTGCTCTTGTTTAGTTCATCACGGCCGTGACCACTGTCACGGCCAGGGCGTGATGGCCTCTGACTTTATCTTTTTTATTGCTCATCTTCTCTTTCTCAACCTGAAAACACTAGACAAACCTATTAATGATATTTTTGCCTCTTGATCTTCTCAAATTATTCAAGAGGTTAAATCAAAAACAAAAGGAAAAAGGGAAAGAAAAACTTGGGTTGCCTCCCAAGAAGCGCTTATTTATGGTCTTAAGCTTGACCAAACTTCCTTGATCAACCGGTCGATCGGCGTAGAAGTGCAGGCACACTTCTCTTCCAGGAACTCCTTCAAATAGCCGTTTCTGCTCATACGGCCAATAATGCTTCCGCCGCTCTTTTCTCCCGGAGCTTCCTAGCCTTCCTTCCTCCCGCGTGAAGTTTTGTTTCAAAGATGGACAGCAACTCTAATTCCATCACTGCTGGGTGCATCATTAGCCATGCATACCTTCGGAGTTGCTTCCATGTTCAGCTCTTCTTTTACCACTGGAGACGTTGTATCAATTCTGCACACATGGCTCTCAAAAGGAGGGTTGTTATAAGAGTTAGTCAATTGAAAATCGATCCTACCTTCCTCTACAGTTAGAGAGAGCTTCCCATTCCTTACGTCTATTACTTGCTCCAGCAGTTTGCCAAGAATGGCCTTCCTAAAATGATGGGGAATTCAGAATTCCCTTTCATGTCTAATACCAGGAAGTCGGTAGGGATGAAGAATTTCCCTACCTTCACAGGGACGTTCTCTAGTATGCCTAGAGGAGTCCTAGTTGAGCCATCCGCAAATTGTAAGGAGAATTTGAACGGACTCAACTTTTTGGTTTTCAACCTTTCCATGATAGTGAGGGGCATCAAGCTTGCACTAGCCCCTAAGTCACATAAGGCTTGGTCAATGTGCACTTGTTCAATTGAGCAAGCGATGGAGAAACTACCTGGGTCTTTCAGTTTAGTAGGCATTTTAGTCTCTACATCTACTTGCTTTTTCCTAACCAACCTTTGTGGGAAAGGTATCGGGGGTTGGTACGGTGGTGGAGGGACATATTTCGGTTCTGGCTCCTCTTTTTCGCTTGTGTCCTCCTCCGGGTCCACGTCCATTTCAGCTACCCCCACCCCAAGCTTATCATCCCTCAAGTGTATGACATTGCAATGCTCGTTGGGATTTGCTTCGGGTTGCCCCAGGAATGCACCCTTAGGTCTCGAGTACGTGCTGGCTTGTTGGGCAATCTGGTTTTCTAGCATCTTGTTATGAGTTGCTAAGTTGTCTACCTTAGATGCTAGATCCTTTATTGCCTCACTCACTGCCCTTCCTTGTTGTCTAAACTCCTCATTCTGTTTTGTCCGAGTTTCGACAAAACTTTCAAATAAAGTCTCGAGTTTAGATCTTTGTACCGAGGGTACCCGGTGCGGTCCTCTTATTACCTTGACCTTCTTGGAACTCATGGTTGAGCGTGTTGCTTTGTAGTTCCCGTAAGAGAGGTAAGGGTTGTTCCTTCTTTTGGTTGTAGGGAGTTGGGGGAGCATAGTTGGGCAGCTTCGGGTTCGTATCATAGTAGTTGTTACAAGAGTTCACTTGCTCACCCGAAGCGTTGGATCCATGTGGGCATCCCATCATGTCATGTCCCTGCATTCCACAAATCTCACAAACAAGGTTAGTAGCACCTAATGCACTCACATTAGCTCTTTCAAGCCGATCAAAACGTTTATTAAGTGAGTCTATCTTTGACATAATAAGATCTGTGCTATTCACCTCAAACTTACCCCCCGAAATCTTGTTCGGGTTATTACCTCTTTCGGAACCCCATTGGTGGTAGTTGGTGGCGACATTCTCAATGATGTTGAATGCCTCAGTGAGAGGCCTATTCATAAACGCTCCACCGGCTGCAGAATCTAGTGACACCTTCGAGGAGTAGTCCAATCCGTTATAGAAGGTGTGCACTATTAACCACCTCTCGAGTCCGTGATGTGGGCACGACTCCAGCAGTCCCTTGTATCGATCCCAGGCTTCCGATAATGATTCTCCGTCTTTCTGGAAGAAGCCGGTGATCTGGGTTCTTATGTAGGCCGTCTTGGATGGAGGGAAGAATTTCTCCAAGAACGCCTGCTCCAATTGGTCCCAAGTGGTCAAAGTGTTAGTGGGGATTTGCTTAAGCCAGGCCTTCGCCTTTCCAGTGAGAGATGAGGGGAACAGTCTCAAACGCACAACATCGACTGAGGCTCCATGAATCCGGATTGCATCGGTGAACTCTAAAAATGTCTCTATGTGATCGGTCGGGTCCTCCGAAGGCAATCCTCCGAATTGATGTTGCCTAATCATGTTGATTAGCATAGGTGGTATGGTATAGTTTTCCGCCTCAATCTCTGGCCTTGCAATCCCAGTTCGCAATCCTCGCGAATTTGGGGCTGCGTAATCCATCAAAGGATTTGTATCCGGTTGATTCGCCATGAGTGGAACGGGACTCAACCTTTCTCCCTCTCTTTGTAGTCTTCTACGTCTGTGGAAGGTCCTCTCGATCTCCGGATCAATCTCACTAAGGCTCCCAAGACTTAGAGATCTTTGCATATAACACAACAGAGATGGATACAATAGAAGGAAAAGAATTTTTTTTTTTTTTTATATTTCAGAAATAAAAATCAAACAAAAAGAAAAGGTCCAGAAAAATCAATTCAAAATTTGAATTGAAATTCGAAATGGCACAGTCCCCGGCAACGGCGCCAAAAACTTGATGTCGCGTCAGTCGACGTGCGACGACGCTCGTGCGTATCCGGCAAGTGTACCGGATCTGCCGTCAAGTAATAAAAGATATCGATCCCACAGAGACTGTGTTCCCGAATCGCAATTCAATTTCGAATCGATTGAGTTCTGGACTGTTTAAAAGAGGGTTTTGAAATTGGTTTTTGAATTTGAAAGATAGATGAGCAGAGAGCAATTAAAACAGAAAACAAATGTTTTTGGGGTTTTGATCTAAACGGATTCCTAGGGATTTGGGTTACCTTTGAGGCTGTTTATGTTGCTAATCTGATTTACCTTTGTTGATTACCGAGATTGCCTTGAAGGCGAGTTTATCCTCCGATAGCTTAAGCTCCTCTCTAGGGTTACAAAGCCATGCCCAATTGACCCGACCCCTACTCGTGGTAGTCGATCCCAGATTGGACCCTTTGCGTTCGTGACAACTCGTTGCTCCTCGAGGGACGGCTTCTAACTCTCGTGATTTCAGTCCCCAAGTCTGACTTCTATAGGTCCGACACCCAAGTTCACCGCTAGGTTCCTCCTTGGAATGTCTCGGTCATGCAAATAACCTAAGTTCACCGCTAGGTTCCTCCTTGGATCATTCACATCTCACAAACTAGTGGCTGCCGGGCTTTACGAGTGAATCACCCTATAAATCCTAAGTTCACCGCTAGGTTCCTCCTTAGAACGTCTATGTCACGTAAATAAACGGTTGCCGAAATTTATGAGTGAATAACACACTAGAAATCAGATCTAAAACAATTATAAATCAACAATGGTTTCAACATCAAATTAACATCATTTACAAACTTGCCTCTGGCAGAGCCCCCTAATCCCTAGAAACTAAGCTACTACTCCGGTCTTGCCATGGAGATGACAAGTCAGGTTGACAACATAATAAAAATCGAAAAGAGAAGAGAGAAGAGAGGAAGAGAAGAGATCCTAAATCTATGCCTAGAGTAGTAGCCCCAAAGGTCTCATCCTTTCGCCTCCGCCGCCTGGTCCCTTATTTATAGAATTGAGCAGATTAGAGTCCTAATCCAACTCAAATTAGATCCACTCTGTTACTTCTGAGCCAAGTAATACGCGTCACGGCCGTGATGGCTATCACGGCCTGGCCGTGACGGATTCTGCCTTGAAAATTCTTCACTGGTTGGTCTGTCATGGCCGTGATGCTCATCACGGCCTGGCCGTGATGATCATCACGGCCGTGATGGCCATCATGGCCTAGCCCTGACAGCTTCTGACTTGTGTTGGTTTTGGGTCACGGCCGTGATGGCTATCACGGCTAGGCCGTGACAGACTCTGACTTCAGCCTTTGTTCTTTTTCAGTTTTGCTCGATCATGGCCGTGATGGGCATCACGGCTAGGCCGTGATGGGCTCTGTTTGGCTCATTTTCTTCAGTTTTAAAGCTCCATCTTCATCCAAACTTCATCATGGTTGATCTTGAGCAATTTACCCTTGATATCTGCAAAACAACACACGAAAACCGCCTTACCCGTTCCAAAGGAAAATTAACCTAAAATCTAATTAAAAATGCCTAAACTACATGAAAATGCATGCAAAATGATGGACAAAGATGAGGTGGAATCACACTCATCAAATCACCCCAAGCTTAAAACTTTGCTTGTCCTCAAGCAATTACTCAGGCCATAAGATATAAATCAATTAAAGCATGGATAGTGAACTAAGAACCCTAGAAGCTAATCCAAGTAATAGGCATTTTTAATAAGCATTCAAGAGATAATCAAGTTCAAGTCCAATTAGAAGCTTAGGTTCTTCAATATTATGTTCATGGGTTTTGTTTCATTTTCATGTCTTGATTCATGATTCAATCTTCAAGTACCTTGATAGTTCTTGTATGTAAGTACATAGAAGATCAAAAAATCAAACTCTAACCTATATGTTTCTTCAAGGCCGAAACCCTAGGTATGAGCATTTGATGGTTTTGTGATTCAAAAGTTGTTTGTAATACTTGAATTCAACTCTAAGTTTTGTATGTTGATTTAATCCAAGAGTTGAAGAAATTTTAAAATTTATAGCCTATGAATCTTGAGAAAACCGAACCCTAGTTCTTAGAACTAGATGAGTTTTAGTTCATGTTCTTGGTTCATAATCTTGGTTTAAGTGTTTAATTATGCTTAAGTAACTTATGGATCATAAATCCCTAAGTTAACCAAATTTTAATTTTCATAACCTATAAAAGTGGTTGAAGCCGAACCCTAACCTCCATGAGCCAAGTGTATTGTTGTTTGGTTTGATTTATTTTGGTTGCAATTCGTTTGAAGGAAACAACCGAGTTAACTAATTTACGCTGACGGAGAGAAAAATCGGATCGGGATCAGGAGATTAACAGGAACTGTGGTTTAATCTTCAAGAGGTAAGGGAAGTATGCCTGAGGAGTTCAAGATAATCACATGCTTAATTGTGGAGCCATTTATTAATTTTCTGTATGAAATATTTTATTATATTGTATTGTTTACTATTAATTGCTGGATTGATGTGATGTTTATCTGAGAAATTGAATTGATGTGATGTGTAGACTTACATGATTATAATTAATTGTTTATATTATAATTGTGATACATGTCATGAATTGATATATGCCATGCTATTCTGTGATTGAAATTTATCTGCTGTTGAGTGTTGGACTGAGTAACCTAACATTGGTCAGTGTTAAAAATTTTAATTAAGGATAAAAATCTTAATAAGCTTGGATAATTAATCAGAGGGATTAATTTGGGAGATTTTGAAAAAAAATGAAAAAAAATATTATTTTAATAATATTTTATGGAAACTGTGTAAATAAGCCATAGTAAGGGCGAAATCGTAAAAAAAATTTCACAGGCTCTAATTTTTGTAAAATAAATTCAATTTTATTATAAAATGTTATTTAAAGTGATTAAGTTTCGAAAATAATATTTATAGCAGTCGGAACAATTACTTCTGACAGAGAAGTTATACAGGTTATTTAATATTATTTATTTAATATTATTTAATATTTAATTATTTAAATATTCGAAATTTTATTATTAAATTTTATTATTATTAAAAAAATTAGTTGAAATTTATTAAGAATTAATTTTTGAAGTGAAACAATTTGAAATAAAAGGAATTTATCAATGATTTTCAAAATTTATTAACGTTTTAACGGAAAAAGAATTTCTGCAAAAATGTTTTTATTCAGTGAAAATATTTCATTAAACTTGGATAAGTTTTCGGAGCTTTTGTTTTGTATTTGTTTTTCACTGAGCGAAATGTTTTACAAGCAGATAAATAAGCCTAGAAACCGAGACGTCGGGGTTCTAGTGTTGTATGAACACGTAGATCAAGGATCTGTGTCATGGGACGGAGTGTCCGTAAAGTTTTGTTTTTGGACTGTGTGTCCTAAATTGATGTGGAAAGTGTGAGTTCCATATCCGCGAGCCTAAAAATCGGTGCATCGGTTTAAGGGCCTCGTGATTGAGCACTTCGATGTGTGTCCCGTGTTGAGTTTAAAATATTTGGACTGTGTGTCCTGTAATTGTTTAAAGTGAAAAGTCTTAATAAGAAATTAAGCATGGCCGTTAAGCTTTGTGCTTCGACAAGGAAAGATTATTACAACAAAGAAAACAAAACGAGAATAAGAGTTTTTCTCATGCATTTTTGGCAGACGTGCCATGTATTATGATCATTGTTTTCTGTGGGGACCAATGAGTTACCATGTGTATGACTACAACAATGGTTGGATAGTTGTCACAATGGGCCGTATGACTAAGCTGCAATAGCTGTTTGAGTGGCTATCATACGAGGTCGGATAATACTTGTGCATAGCTGCAATAGCTGTTTGAGTTGTTACTGCACAAATGACTCTATACATAACTACAATAGCTGTTTGAGTGGTTGTCACAGAGGGGTCGTGTGAACAATTGCAATAGCTGTTTGAGCATTGGTCACATGTGGTTGAGGTGGATTATCCGACAGTGTAATCTATGTACAATTGCAATAGTTGTTTGAGTGGTTGTCACAGAGGGGTCGTGTGAACAATTGCAATAGCTGTTTGAGCAGTGGTCACATGAGGTTGAGAGGAAATGTTCTGAGCCTGATCAACTCATTTGAATGAAGTTGGGATCTCCGAAGATTAGGTACCAAATTAGAGATTGAACATAGAAGTGTCATGCATTTTTATAAAATGACGATGACTGCCGGGCATAAAGCCCTGTGAATTAAATCATTCTACTGTTCGAATTAATGTTATTATATTGTGAATATTTGGTATTTTCTATTTGAGATTCGTGCATGGGGTTGTCTTATTAAAACTCATATATTGGAAACTCACCCTTGCAAATTTCTGTGTGATTTCTTCTGCTATGTGAAATCTATATATATGGGCATTTAGATGGATCCGGAAGAAGTGGATCTTAACTACTCAGGGGTGCGATCCCTGATGTTCGACAACGCTGATCGAGGGGACACCTGGGTTATTAACCCAGGAGCTCGGAGTGCTACTTACACTGGTCCTTTGAGGACACTCCGAGGTACAGTAGCTGAGGGACCACATCAGTTAATTCACAGCAGGGAAACAATTGAAGTCTCGTTACCACCTATCTGGATGATATTACGATATTTGATGCAACACGGGAATCTGGAGCATCAACCACCTCGGTTTGTTCAACCATTACAGCAAGTTGCACCAGAATCACCTCATGTACCCATTGTATTAATTCCAGAAAATATTCCGGAGGAGATGGAGGAAGAACCAGAGGAGGATCCGGTGGAAAATCCTGACCATATTCCTTTAGGAGACGAAGGGTTTGAAGCTGTTGGAGAGGGGGTTGTTGTATCCTCTCCAGACACATCTTCCAGGGGTGGGGGAGTGTACACTGGACTCCCCAATGGATTTCTGTAGTGGTGACCAGCTTAGGATGTAGTTTTAGTAAAGAGTGAGAATTTTAGGTTAGTCTGACTTAGTGGCTACTGAGAGCCACCTTTTGCGTAGTATTTTCAGACTCCCACTATGACGTAGTTATGATATTTCAGATAGTGTAAAATATGTGTGACAAGTAGATGGTGACCTAGTAAGAAAAAGGTCAATTGTAAAATATTAAAGTACATGTGAAATATATATAGTGGTGTATATTATTTTACGAGTATTCGAGCGTGTGTTTAGAAAATGGAAAAAAAAAATTATCACAATTTTTAAGAAGCACAGGGAATTAGAAAATGAATCTTATTTTCCGAAGAAAACCATCAACTTAATATTTTATTCGGTTTGATGTTTGAATAATGTTACATAAATGTGATACCTGAAAATGGGGTGTCACACGTTCCAAATGCCACGTAGGTAGACGCTGGCTTTCAACACTTTGGTGGACGCAAGTTTGTTTCTCTTGCGTTTTGGACGTGCGCTTCAAACACTACAGTGTTGGACGTGAGCTTCTATTACTTAATCTGCACACTCGATAGATAGGTTAGTAACCAATATGAAGGTTAATTAAATCATTAACCAATGTTTAGTTTTCATCAAAACTTAGAGAAATGCACATCAGACATTTTAGAGACTTAACACCATCGTCCATAAAACCATAAGTGTGAGGTTGTGGATTGTGCAACTTAGCAAATGGGAATTGGGTTTCATCAAAAATGACATGGCGACTTAGTATGATTTTACGAGAGGACAAATCATAGCACTTGTAACCACAATGATTAGATGGGTACCCCAAAAAGACACACGGGGTGGAACGGGCTTGAAGTTTGTTTATGGTAGTAGAAGGTAATGGAGGATAGGAGAGTATGAAGGGTCCTTTTGATAAAGAACCTGGAGAAGCGACTGGTAGGCTAATTGTTTACTTGGAAGAATGTTGAGGAGATAGGTTGCCATTTGTAAAGCATGATGCCAAAATGAAGGTGGTAAAGATGCATGGACTAGAAGAGTACGAATAATGTTTTTAATGGTACGGATTTTTCTCTCGGATTTCCCATTTTGTGATGATGTACGTGGACAAGAGAGGCGAAAAGCTAACCCATTTACTTTACAAAATGCCCAAAAGGGTCCATTATCAAATTCTCCACCATTATCACATTAAATGTTCTTTACTTCCCGTTCAAATTGATTGCGGATGAAAGCTCTAAAAGATAGAAATGTGGAAAAAACTTGAGACTTCTTAGACAATGGAAATGTCCACAAAAAATTAGAGTAATCATCCAATAATAAAACATGATATCGGTGGCCCGAAGAGCTCAAAACGGGAGATGTCCAAATATCACTATGGATAATATCAAAAGGCATAACAGTGCAAGAAGTAGAAGAATCAAATGGCAACTTAACATGTTTTCCAAGAGAACAAGAATGACAAACATGAGAATCACGAGTTTGATTACACTCAATAAATTTATTTAGCCTAAGTGAGTCAAAAATAGGTGCTCCCGGATGTCCCAAACGAGCATGCCATAATGATGGTGCTAAAGCTGCAAAAGTAGATGGTGAAGTGGCTTAATTGGTGGTGATGGTGGTTGTGATGGGATAAAGGTCGCCCTGACTCTCACATCTCATTAGACGCATCCCCGTCTGGAAATCCTTCACAGAAAAACCAAAAAGGTCAAATTCAACAGAAACCGAGTTATCAGTTGTAAACTTTCTAACCGACACTAAATTTTTAATAAGTTGAGGAGCATGAAGGACATTTTTCAAGACTACGAGATGATTTGGGGGAGACAAATTGGTGTGACCATAAGTCCATAACCACGAATTGGAATTAAATGACCATTACCAACAATTATACCATGATTATTGCTCAGATTAAAATAAGACGAGAGATTACCTTGTTCTGATGTCATGTGAGAGGTGGCACCAGTGTCCATGTACCAATTTGTATCCAAAGGATTAAGCCCAAGAGTGTGCATCGCTGCTTCGATGTCTATCGGAGTGGGTGGATCTGCTGCTGTCATGTAGGCCTGTGGCGGTTTCGGCCCAAGGATGCCTAGCTGGCGTTGTTGGGCTTCTTTGGCCCTAGGCCTGGCCCAAGATGAGGAGGGGTATGGGCACGGTGGAAGAGCCCAAGGCATCCATGGCCACTGCCACTGCTGGTGCCGTGGTTGCTGCTGCTGCCAGTCACCATTGCGGCCTCCACCGCTGCCACCACTGCCGCCGCTCTTGCCGCCACCGCGATGCCCACCATTGTTTTTGCCACTGTTGTTGCAGTTTTGACCCTTTTTACCGCCATGATGAAGTCTATTTTGATGGTAATTCTTGGAGAGGGAGTGAGAGTCATCAGTTTCGCGAGCCACCATGGCTGCACCCATGACGGTTGCGACCTTCTTCGCGAGACCGACTTCTTCCAACATGAGCATAGAGCGGTCTTGATAGAACAGTGGAAGAGGATCGCTTTGGCGAATGAGCGTGGCAACCCCATTGTAAGCCTCGGTGAGGCCGACCACCATTTGAAGAACAAGATGGTTGTTTTAGACCGGTGCGCCTACGTTCTTGAGTTGATCCGACAATTCCTTGAGCCGTTAACAATACGTAGAGGCATTCGGGAAACCCTCCATGTTGGTATGGGAGAATTCTTGCTCAAAAGTTACAGCCCGAGAATTCTTATTGTCTTGGAATATATCACGCAACCTATTCCATGCCTCCATTGACGTTGCGTCGGGTTCAAGAATAGTATGCAACAGGTCGTGAGATTGTTGCATAAATCCATTGAAGGACCGTAGCATCAAGGGTCCACCACAGTTCCTTTTCTTCGTCGGTTTTAACCACCTTCTCCTTGCCTTTCTCCGGTGGGATGATGTGGTGGAGGACCTTGTGAGAACATGCGTGAATCTTGAACAGTTCCACCCATGTCGCATATTGGACATTTTCCATCTCCGGGGTGATGGATATATGGTTCTTGATGTTGGAAACAGCAAGAGCCAGGTGGAATTTGTTGGAGTCAGTCATGGTGGCTGACGTGAGAAGAGAGATGGAGGCTAGAAGGAGAAGAAGAGAAGCTAGGGCGTGGCGGAAGCAGGAGAGGAAGCAACCCTAGTCTCTCGATACCATGAAAGAATATAATTTTGTGCTGATTTCATTAGCATAATTGTGGTTATATACAACCATTATAAGAGAGATCCTAGGCTATAATTAAGGAAACTCTAATTATACACATTAGCATAATTATGGTTATATACAACCATTACAAGAGAGACCATATGCAATAATTAAGGAAACTAATTATACACAAGATCATTAACATTATGACTAGATACAAAATATATTTAGATATATTCTAACAAGTACGACCATTGTATCGTAGAGTTCTCAGAGATCTATGAATAACTATATTTACGTAAAGTAGGGCCAAAATGTTATTTGCACCCATGTTACTTAGTTATGATGTACAAATAATGGTATGGAAATGGATGATTGACAAGTTGGTTAATTATGTCGAAATCTTAGTTAATAATATATAACAACAAACTTTAAACTTGATTAAAAATTATGCCCCATCCCATTCTTTAATGTTGATTAACAATTGACTTACCACGATTAAGTTACCAAAAATAAAAATGTTGTTCATGATCAATCATTTGATGTTTTTATATTTAAAAGTTTTTCAAAATTAATCATAAGACATTTTTTACAAATTAGAGTTAGTAAAGTATACTCATTTAATTTTGATAAATTTATCTTTGCTGTTGTGCTTGTATATTCATATTTAAACTATATTTTTGTCATTATTGTTAAATTAATTATTATAATAATTTATATCTTATATAAATAAAATAATTAAAAGCATAATATTTGTTTGCAGTTTTTGAGAAAAATGGTTGAAAAAATATTAATAAAAAAAAACATTTTTCACGTATGATGGGTTCCCACCAAAATATATATATATATATATATATATATATATATATATATATATATATATTTTTTTAGAACAAAATCTACCGTCGATCTTCAAATTCTTTTTTATTACATAAATGTCAAATAAATAATTATAAACAATGTTTTACTTTCAGCTTTTTAATAACTTAGCCATGTTATAGATCAGTGTTTAATCCGATATTCTCATAAACAAAATGATGAGACTAATCCGGAGTCAAGGTGTTTGTTAAGTAAAGTCCTTTCCAAGATGATGACTCTGTGATTTGAACTCTTAATCTTGCAAGTATAGTTTGTTCGGAGACACAAACGACTTCCACAAATCAATCACTTTTGAATAAATTGTCTATCTTAAAATCGACTTATGGAAGATCGGTCAAATATTAAAAATATGGATCATTGCGCCCTTTTTTTTTTACCAATAACCATTGTGCCTTGCTAAGTGAATGGTTAGTCGATATTAAGAAATATGAAATGTAATTTATGATAAGTTTGAGATTTGTTGTTATATTTCAATGAAATCCAAGATGAAATGTATTTTACACAAATATAAATATAAATGTAAACTATAACATTTTCTTTTTGAAAAAATAAAATAAAATAAATAGAGAGAGAAGAGAGAAACGTGAGGAAGCAATGCTCAAATTTGATGGGTCAAAATTGAGACCCAAATAATGAGAAAGTGTTTGTGTAGTCATTCCCGTTCGTCAACTGCAATACCAATGGAAGCTCTGTTCACTCTCAGAGTTCCAAAACCCCTTTTCTTCTTCTTCATTTTCCTTCATCTCTTCCTTATTCCCACCTCCTCTTCTTCCCAAGACCTTCAGATCATCAATGCAGAACGCAGAGTATGCTTTCTAATTCTTCTTCCATTAAAATTCAGGATTTGTTTGATTGCCTAGCCATTCTGATTTTAAATTCCGCATCTTTCTCAATTTTTCATTGTTCATAATGTAATCTGTCAGCAAATGGAAGGAATTGTTTTGGGATGGTAGCCACTGTGTTAAAAATCTGATTTTGCGAGATGGGTAGCAACAAATATGGTAGATTCATCTAGAATTTTTCTGGGAACATTTGGGGGGAATAAAAGGCTGACGCAAAATTTTAGTTTTTTTTTTAATCTCATTTCTCTTAATAGTGCTACTGCAGTGATTATTTAGAATTATGGGCAATTAAAGGGTCCATACTGGTTTGTTTGTTAAGAAAGTACAGGATTTGCTTCTTTTTTCCCTAGGTTACAAGAGATTTGATATCTAAGGGGACTAATTTGTGCTCTCTGTGTATTTTCCTCTCAGTGATAGTGGAATTTGATTGTTGGTGAAGTAATTTGGGATGAGTGATGTAGTATTTTCATAACATTGGCTCATGTTGATATTTTTGTCTTGTCTTGTTTTATTTGGAGGAAATGTTGTATATCTTAAACCATATATTAGGCATCAATCAAATTGTTTGTTTTATACATTGTATGACTAATTTGCCAATGATCCTTGCAGATTGATTTGACTTCTCACATTATTAAGGTGTACTTGACAGTGAAGGTAACCCCTCCATACTATTACTCTTTTGATAATTAGTCAATCTTGGGTCTACCATGGTATCCGTAAATGGTGTTCCATATTCTGCTCTGAATAAAGATTTAATTCAAGTATAGTCACAGGGTACTTTTTATGTTGTCATTTAATGTGCAATTGTGTATCCTCACTTATATTTGATAAAGTTACTAGAAGATTAAAAAAAAACACGTTTCATTATAGTCCAGATAAATTTTAATTTAATTTTTGTGAAATGTGGTATGACCTAAACTAATGTCTATGCAAAACAATCTGATGACATTTGAACCTTTTACAATTGTGCCTAATATTCAAAGTTTCCGATCGCTACCCAATTTGGTTAGAGATACCTTTTCCAAACACTTAGGTCACATTTTGTACACAACCAATTTTCGCAGAATCAATATGGTTTGGAATTTCCAGAAATGGAAATTCATTTTATTTCATTCTATTTTAATGTTTCGTATTTGGTACATGGAACCAACATCGAACAGAATCAGTTATAACAAGGAAACAAAACAATCAGTAATTCATGCCAACTTGCAAGGAATGGCTGTTCTCACCTCTTTGGGAGGGAATGTGGAGTCTTTTCTGAATGAAGAGCTGGAATGGAATACTCTTCCTACAGAATAGAGCAGGATTTCAATGGCCATTCCACCTATGCTCTTAGTCTATTGTAGTTTGCAACTTGTTTTGGATTCTTAGGCCATAAAATCAGTATTTGGGCCAATTTTTCACTGAATATTGTTTTAATTTTGTTTTTATTTCTTTTCAATGAATTAAAGCATCTATCATAAATTTGTATATCTTGTATTTCATTGAGCTTTCCTTTCAGGTTGAAAACTTGGGGACATCTCCTGCTTCAGAATTACATCTTGCTTTTTCACCTACTGAGGTTGAACATCTAGCAATTCTCAAAGCTGCTGCAACTTCTGGGAAACGGAAGAAGAAAACTTATGTTCCTCTTGATGTTAAATCCGCTGAGCTACCTGACGGACCAAATGGAACTAAATTTTTCTCTATAACTTTGTTATCTCCACTAAGTAAAGGTGAAACCATAACACTAGAGGTGCTTTACCTATTGACACATTCTCTGGAACCTTTCCCAGTAGAAATAGGTCAATCAGAATCACAGTTGGTCTATTTCCGTGATAGTGCTATATTATTGTCTCCCTATCATGTGAAGCAACAGACAACTTTCATCAAGACACCAAGTACACGGGTGGAGTCATTCACGGTGGTGGATCCCACTAAACGTGCTGGTACAGAGCTGAAATACGGGCCATATGACAATCATCCCCCATATTCATATTCTCCTGTACTTGTTCATTTTGAGAATAACAATCCATTCGCTGTTGTTGAGGAGCTAGAACGTGAAATTGAAATATCTCACTGGGGAAGTGTACAGGTCACAGAGCGATATAGGCTGGTTCATGCAGGTGCTCGACACAAAGGTGTTTTTTCAAGGTATATTTTGCTATTTCTTGCTCACTATTCTCAATGCTCCAGATCTTCATTTTGTTCTTTGTGGAATAAAATATGTAATTGTATTAAAAGGAATAGGAAAATTATCTATATGTCAAATTGACCTTTGCGGTTCTTTGGTGCATTTGGTTGGAATGGGATGCTAGAACCATAGTTTTTCTAGCTTCCTTGTGGTGTTTGGCTACAGCGTTCTTAGAGGGATGTCTTTGACAGATCTGCAGAGAGATTGGCATGCTTTGTTGCATGTTTCTTGTTCTTAATTTTTGTTTCTCCTTGTACTTTTGGGTGTTGTTTTTCCTCTTGCATTTGTACTATTATCTTCTCTCTTAATAAATTCTTCTTTTATATAAAAAAATTGCTCACTTCAACATCTTCAAGCAATAAAATATTCAGATTTTTAGCATGACCTATTTTTTAATATATTCATTAGTAGTATGTATGTTATTCTGATACATATTGTAATTCATCAAAATGGTCTCTTCTATTTTCTTGAAAAATTATCTTGTTTTTACACAATTCTGCATCATTTGATAATTCAATAACAATGAGAAAATTGCCCTTTTCCTACACATTTTCATTGCAAAATTTGGTGGAAACACAGATCAATCGTTCCTTTTAAAGTAGTGAACACCAGAAAAGGATCATTCATCATTCTAAGACTTTCATCTCATTCAGGCAAGAACATACAGATTGCCTACATACTCCACAGCATCCTATGTTAATGTTAGACCCCCTATTAAGAAAGTATATGAGAGGAGGAGGCCAAAACAGTCCACACAAATTGGGCCAGCCTGAAATTAGTTAGGGATAAATAGAGAGCAGAGGGGGGAAATTAGTTAGGAAGTTAGTTGGAACTAGAATCAAAAGGAAAGGGCCAAGATCAGGAATCTTGGAGGGAAACACATTGTATTCTCATTTTTCTCTACTGTTCTGATTAGTTGTTCATACTTCTCTGATTTTGGGAACATTTCCCCAGAGAAATTCTTTCTATACAGTAATAAAGTTCATCTAGAATCCCTAATTGTTGAACCAGTTCTATCAACTGATATCAAAGCTCTTAGATCTTGGGGGAAGATTCATGGTTTCGACGAGAGGAATGGAAACCAGAGTGGAGTTTCTTGAGCGCGGGTATGAGACGATCATGGCTACGCGCGAAGAACTGCAAGAACTGAGAAGAGTCGTTGATGAAGAACGACTTGAGAGAATCGAAACAAGAAGACAACTTGGAGAACTCCTCGAGACCGTGCGAGGATTGACAAGTCGCAGCGCTAGGGAAGGAAACGGAGGAGGATCTGCCAACGAATCTCAGATTCGAGATGAAAGATGGAGGAAACTGGAAGTACCGGTCTTCGATGGCAGCGATGCGTATGGGTGGGCGAATAGGGTGGAACGTTATTTTGAGTTGAAGGGATTGAGTGACGAAGAGAAGCTACAAGCTGTGATGGTGGCCATGGAAGGTAAAGCTTTGACTTGGTATCAGTGGTGGGAGTATTGCGCCCAGAACCCTACATGGCAACAATTTCGATCCGATGTAATTCGAAGGTTCCAGCCCTCGATGATACATAGCCCTTTTGAACTACTGTTGAGTCTCAAACAGTGGGGACAATCAAGAGTACGAGGAACGATTCGAGCTATATGCGGGACCGCCGATGAAAGAAGCTCAACCAGTTTATTTGAAGGGGATCTTTCTTAACGGACTCAAGGAGGTGATTAGGGCTGAGTTGAAGTTGCACAGGCGCATAACACCATAGCGGAATTAATGGATTTTGCCCGAGTATTGATGAGAAGAACTTGGCGATGAAGCGGAGGAGTCAATCGGTACCAAGAAACGTGGCTACAACAAGAAATGCAAGTAATACCAGGATGATCACATGGGAACCAGGAAACAAGAATCAAAATCAACTGCTTGATGACGATGGAGTTCGGGAAACGATTCCAATAATCTGAAATCTACAGGGATCCTTCAAAGGAAAGAATTTTGAAGGCTAAGTGAAGCGAGAACTCCAAGAAAGATCAAGAAGAGGTCTTTGTTTGGATGTGATGAGAAATGGGGCCCGTGCCACACCTGTGGTAATAAACAATTACAGATTCTGATCTTGGGCGAAGAAGAAGAGGATAACAAAACAAGAAAAAACAGAGGAAGAATTGATGATGAAAGCGATTCTGATTATCCTTGTATAGTATTACAGGATTGACCTCCAAGAAATCAATCAAGATGTTGGGCATCATAGCTGGTAGACAGGTGACAGTTTTGGTGGATTGTGGAGCCTCTCATAACTTCATCTCTGCCACCACAGCAAAAGACTGTGATTTACAGGTATCACCAACCCCTCAATACTCAGTAGAAGTAGGGGATGGAAGGAAAATTATGTGTAAAGGCACGTGTACACAGTTAATGCTTTTAATACAAGGGTTAGAAATACAGCAAGACTTTTTTGTTTTCGAATTGGGAGGAGTTGATGTAGTGCTTGGTATGGAATGGTTATCTAGCCTTGGGGAGATTCGGGCTAACTTCAAAGAGCTTTCACTTAAGATTCCCACCAAGGAAGGTATAAAGTTGTTGAAGGGAGAACCTGCACTAACCAGAACTAAGGCTTCTTTGAAATCAATTCTCAAGGCCCTAGCTGATCAAGGAGAGGGCTTCATTCTAGACTACCACAGTATGCAAACTGAGGCAGAGCAGGGGCACTCCATTCCTCAGTGGCTGACTTCAGTCCTTGATGATTATGCTGAGGTATTTCAGGAACCACAAGGGTTACCTCCCCCTAGGCGTCAAGACCATGCCATAGTTCTGAAGGAGGGATCCAATATCCCCAATCTCAGGCCTTATAGGTACCCCCACTACCAGAAAACTGAGATTGAAAAACTGGTAGATGATATGTTGAGTTCAGGAATCATTAGGCCAAGTGTGAGCCCCTACTCGAGCCCGATCATTTTGGTTAAAAAGAAGGATGGGGGATGGCGTTTGTGTGTAGATTACCGGGCTCTTAACAAAATCACCATTCCGGACAAGTTCCCTATACCAATTATTGATGAGTTGTTGGATGAACCAGGAGGAGCAGTGGTATTTTCTAAGTTAGACCTTCGATCCGGTTATCACCAGATTCGTATGAGAGAAGAAGATATTCCAAAAACGGCATTCCGGACCCATGAGGGGCACTATGAGTTTGTGGTCATGCCCTTCGGTTTGACTAATGCACCCTCAACATTCCAATCTCTTATGAATGAGATGCTGAAACCATATTTGAGGAAGTTCACCCTAGTGTTCTTTGATGATATTCTAGTGTATAGCAAAACTGAAGAAGATCACAAGAGACACTTGCAGGCCGTGCTAGCCCTTCTTAAAGAACACCAATTATTTGCAAATAAGAAGAAATGCCACTTTGGACAGCAGCAGCTGGAGTATCTAGGCCACATTATCTCAGCTAAAGGTGTAGCTGCAGACCCCAAGAAGTTGGCTGTAATGTTAGATTGGCCAATCCCCAAGGACCTTAAGGCACTTAGAGGTTTTTTGGGACTTACTGGGTACTACAGAAGGTTTGTTAGAGACTATGGTAAGCTGGCCAGACCTTTAACTCAGTTGTTAAAGAAAGATAATTTTCTTTGGTCTATAGAAGCTCAAGGTGCCTTCGAAAAATTGAAAATGTTGATGGCTGACTTGCCAGTTTTGACAGTCCCGGATTTCTCTAAAGCTTTCACCATTGAGACAGACGCCTCGAATAAGGGTCTTGGAGCAGTTCTTCTCCAAGAGGGCAGACCTGTGGCTTTCCTTAGCCAAGCTTTATCTGAGAGAGCTCAGGCCAGATCTGTTTATGAACGAGAGTTAATGGCTATTGTGATGGCAGTGCAGAAATGGAGGCATTATCTGTTGGGCAGGCACTTTGTCATTGTTACTGACCAGAAAAGTTTAAAATTCCTCACAGAGCAACGAGTTTTGGGAGAGGAGCAATTCAAGTGGACATCCAAGTTAATGGGCTTTGATTTCGAGATTCAATATAGGCCAGGAACAGAGAATAAGGCAGCAGATGCCCTTTCCAGGAAAATGACTTTTGCTGCCCTATACACTGTCCAATTTTCAGAATTAGAAGAATGGGAAGAGGAAGTCAAGCAAGATCCTAAACTGCAGAGTATCATACAAGACTTAATCCAAGACTCACACTCTCATCCTGGCTATTCCTTCCAAAACAGAAAACTGCTATATAAAGGGAAGCTAGTACTACCAAAATCTTCTTCCAAGATTCCTATTTTACTGAAAGAATTCCATAGTTCAGCAGTAAGGGGACACTCAGGATTCTTTAGATCCTATAAACGCATAGCTGGACTAGTTTACTGGGAAGGAATGAAAAGAGATATCCAACAATTTGTGGCTTCATGTGAGATATGCCAGTTAAATAAATATCAAACATTGTCACCAGCAGGTTTGCTCCAACCTCTACCTATTCCCACTCAAGTTTGGGCCGATGTGTCAATGGATTTTATTGAAGGACTTCCTAAAGCACAAGGGAAGGATGCTATTCTAGTGGTGGTAGACCGGTTCACAAAATATGCCCATTTTATCCCTCTTAGCCATCCATTCACTGCCAAGGATGTGGCAGAAGTTTTCATTGCTGAAGTGGTAAAGTTACATGGATTTCCTTCTACCATTGTATCCGATAGAGACAAGGTTTTCCTAAGTCATTTCTGGAAGGAACTATTTCGGTTAGCTGGCACTAAACTCAAATTCAGTTCTGCATATCATCCGCAAACCGATGGGCAGACTGAAGTTGTAAATCGTTGTTTAGGCAGACTGAAGTTGTAAATCGTTGTTTAGAAACCTACTTGCGATGCCTTACAGGTTCTAAGCCGAAACAGTGGCCCCGTTGGTTGAGTTGGGCAGAATTCTGGTTCAACACCAACTATAACAGCTCCACCAAATTAACTCCTTTCAAAGCCCTGTATGGAAGAGAGCCCCCACACCTACTTAAAGGTACAACCATTCCATCTTCAGTTGAGGAAGTAAATAGCATGACTGAGGCCCGTGATCAATTGTTGCATGATCTGAAAAACAATTTACTGAAGGCTCAAGCACAGATGAAACAGTATGCTGACCAATCTCGCAGAACAATCAATCTAGCAGTGGGAGATTGGGTTTATTTGAAACTACAGCCATATCGCTTAAAATCTCTTGCAAAGAAAAGGAATGAGAAGTTGAGCCCTCGCTACTATGGTCCCTATCAAATCAGCAAACAGATTGGTCCAGTTGCTTTTCGGCTATCACTCCCTGATGAGTGCAGAATCCACCCTGTTTTTCATGCATCACTGTTGAAGAAAGCCATTTCTCCTTCGATCACACCTCAACCTCTTCCAAAGATACTCTCTGAAGAGCTGGAACTTCAGGTTTTTCCAGCAGCAGTCCAAGCCATCCGAAACAACAACTCTGGTACAGCTGAAGTTTTGATACAATGGCAGGATCTTCCTGACTTTGAGGCCACTTGGGAACCTTATGAAACAATTGCAACCCAGTTTCCCTCTTTTCACCTTGAGGACAAGGTGGATCTTTTGGGGGGGAGTATTGTTAGACCCCCTATTAAGAAAGTATATGAGAGGAGGAGGCCAAAACAGTCCACACAAATTGGGCCAGCCTCAAATTAGTTAGGGATAAATAGAGAGCAGAGGGGGGAAATTAGTTAGGAAGTTTGTTGGAACTAGAATCAAAAGGAAAGGGCCAAGATCAGGAATCTTGGAGGGAAACACATTGTATTCTCATTTTTCTCTACTGTTCTGATTAGTTGTTCATACTTCTCTGATTTTGGGAACATTTCCCCAGAGAAATTCTTTCTATACAGTAATAAAGTTCATCTAGAATCCCTAATTGTTGAACCAGTTCTATCAGTTAATTATTCTATATGTTGTAGATTACACAGACTCATATTGTGGTTATTACTCATGTATTAGGACTACCAAAATTTGGAAATGGCTTCAATTTTAACTTATACTTTATCAATGGATCAGCGAATTAAAGTTAAAGATACACATTTACTTAAGTATCTTTTGGTTTATGTGCAAACTTTAAATTCTTCTGAATTTACTGGATACTTTTTTCTTTCCAAATAAAGTTTCTTTTATTATGTATGACTGGGGTTTTCTGTTGACAGGGTTGATTATCAAACTAGATCAGGTGCTACTGGTGTATCTTCATTTAAACATCTTCAAGCAAGACTACCCCCTAGGGTTCACTCAGTATACTACCGGGACGGAATAGGGAATATTTCCTCTTCACATTTACGTACAGGTTTTCAGAAGGTAAGATACATTGTTTGAACGTAATATAACACATGCCTTTTCTCATACCTCCCTCTTGATGTAGAGTAGTTATTCAAGTTCACTTGTATCTTTTTCTTTCCTTGATATCATGTGCACCGTTTCTTTTCATTTTCTCCCTCTTTCTTTTGGTAGCCATAAATAACACTTGGGTTGAAAGAAAAAGAAAAAACTAGGATGCAAGTCAAAAGCTGTTTCTATGGTTAACCACAATTCATAAGTGAGACATGGTGCTTTTACCCTTTTCACACTTTAAGTATTGGTGTTATTCTTGTCAACATTAAGAGAACCATCTTCATTGTTTGGACTGTGGTTACATTTTAATGATGAAGTGTTTTGAGAGCATTAGTTATGCGTGTTCTGTGGAATTGTAGACATCACCAATGACAATGTCTTGAAAGACAAAAAGATACATTTATATTACATATTCTATATTTCTAGCATCTTGGTTTCTGATCTCATACTTTATATGCTTATTGATTGCAGTCAGAACTTGAAATTGAACCTCGGTATCCTCTATTTGGAGGCTGGAAATCAACATTTGTTATCGGTTATGGGGTACCATTGCAGGACTTCCTTTTTGAGTCTCCAGATGGCAGAAGATACCTCAATTTTACTTTTGGTTGTCCTCTTGCTGAGACAGTGGTCGACAAGTTGATTGTAAAAGTGGGTATTAACTTGTGATTTTGCATTGTTAATTGTTATTATTAACTAAAATGTGTGCCCCTTTGCTTCAGCTGCTTGTGTATGCAATAGTGAAGGTTAAATTTACCCTTCTCGAATCATTGAATTTCAGGTTGTGCTGCCAGAGGGATCCAGAGATCCGACAGCTGTGGTTCCTTTTCAAGTAGAGCAACGTCTAGAGGTAATATTTTCTTAGGATAATGTTGCTTACACAACACTGGCTTAGTTACAACTGCAGAAATAGAATACTATTATAAGCAAAGCAGTTGTTAACTAACCTTAACTTATTGAGAGGGAGGGGGGGGGGAGGGGGGATTGGGAAAGACATGAAGAAATAGTTAAATTTGTAGTCTTTGATTGGGAAAGACATGTTTGTAATTTTATATAAATAACTTTAATCTCTACAAGTAAATCCTTTGTTTTAGTTTTTCTTCTCTGGTCAAGGTTTACTTCTGCTGCTGAAGAATTACATTTGTAGAACTTATATCATAATAAAGTATTTGATTCCCTGCAGCTAAAACAGTTTCACATTTGAATTTTTGCAGATCAAGTATTCATATCTTGATGTTGTCGGCAGGACTGTGGTGGTTCTAGAAAAGAGAAATGTAGTTCCTGAGCATAACACTCCTTTCCAGGTACTACCAAATCCAAACTCTCAGAACTTTCTAAAACTGGTTTGAAATGTGGGTGTTTCTTGAGTTCTAAGAGCCATAATGATTATGATGATGCTCACTGTTACCTAAATTCAGCTTCCTCCCCCTCCTCCATCTTTGTATGATGGACATGGAAGATTGTGAAGTTGTTGCTTGACAATTCATTAATGGGTTGTTGACATGTTGGATCAAGTTCGAACAATATATTTTTAGTCCATGCCTCTGGAATTTGGATAGAGATTAAGATTTTTATTTTATTTTTTTGTGAACCTACATGGAAACTGAAAAAGAAAAAACAGAAAACACTTATTCAAGAATTGGCTATTTACAATATGGAAACCACAACATATTTTATTTTATTTTATGATATGAAATAATAGATTTAGATTTTTAGATTTTCCTTGCGCATAACTTGTTGTTAAGGCTTGGTTGGAGACTGCAGCTGAGTCTAGGTCTATGTTCTTTTGTTTTCATTCTATAGAAATAAACCTTGTGCTCTATCTAGGCTTGGCCTAACCATGTTTTTTGATATTGTTGTTGTTGTAGGTATACTACAGTTTCAATCCTATATTCATGCTTGCTGAGCCTTTGATGCTGGCATCTGCATTTTTCTTGTTTTTTGTGGCATCTGTGGCATACCTACACATTGATCTTTCCATACGTAAGCAATGAACACCTAGCTGGTTTTCAAAAAGGCATGTGTTAATCCTCCCTTTCAACTATTTTTTTTTATGATTAGAACGTTCTCTCTTGGCCGTGCTCTCTCAATCATTTAGCACTTTGGCTCTCTTAACAGGCAGTGACTTAGAAGATCCAAAGCTGCTGGGGTTCCTTTTATGTGAAGATCATATAACATTTTGGCAATATTGGTGGTGGAGTTTAGAGGACTAATTGCTATTAAAGATTTGCTTATACGTACTGTCTTCTCTGGCCAATTTGATCTTATTATGTTATTCAACCATTACTTCCATTTAAGAAATATAGCGTATGTTAGTTAGGGTCATTAGAGTTCTGCATGGAATTTAAGTTTACTAACTAAATAATCTTCACCAAAAAACAAAAATAATTTAATTTTGCTACATTGTCAATATAAAAAAAAATTGCACCATTAAAAAATTATTACTAACAATTATTTTTTTAATACTGAAAAAATGTCACTAATAACCGTCAGTTTTTTTTTCCCCAACTTAAAAATATTTACTAATTAAAAGCTGTGACAGCCATGCAACCCCGTTTGAAATGAATCATTAATAGGCAGAGATTTCCCCCATGAGAGAGGGAGAATGATTTGGAGGATTAAGATCCTCTACTTTTTTTTGGTGGGAAGAGGTAGGTGACTTTAGTGTATTTTGACGGAGAAAGGGGGAGAGAAAAATAAGAAATAAAATGAGAGAAAATAATATAAGAGAAAGATAAAGAAAAAATCACCTATTTTTTCCCACAATAAAGATAAAGGATTTGAGTCCTAGTTGGAGGGAGGAGCAATGTATGTAGTGAGAGCACTGTTTGCAAACGGCAAGGAATCATCACGACGTTCCCCAAGTCCTTTTTTTAAGCAACCAAAAAGAACACTATCCTCGCATCCTCGTTCCTTGCACAAATTTTAAATAATTATTAACGTTGTTTTTTAGTGAGAGCACCTTGTATAATTTAATTACTTCTAATTCCAAGTTTTTAACAATTTTTGGATACAATCAAAGTCTTTACTAAGTCACTTTCTCTCTCTCTAATTTAGGTGTTGCACTTCAAAAGATAAAACATAATAATCAAATAATCATTTTTATATATTTTTTGTTAACATTTGTGCTAAGAATATGAAAATAAAAAAGAGAATTATTATGAATGATGGTATTTAATGAAAGTTGAAAGACAATCATCCTCCGTGAGTCATGTTCGTTGATTGTGTATCAGACCCTAACTACCAAATCATGGGTTTGATAAGAATGTTGCCATCTGCTATGAGTATTTGAATGAGGACGAGGACGAGCCACGACATTCGTTCATTTACCCTGCTGCCCTCTTCTTTTGCTGCAAAACCAAACTTTGAAATTTTGAACACTAGTGTTAACCATTTACTATAAACAGAACGACGATGAATTTTCATGGGGGAAAAAATAGGATCAATAATTTGTTTCCAGGAACATGATTTAATTAGTTTACTATAGAGATTTTTTATTTTATCAATTAATCATAAAGTCACATTATTAAAAATATTCGACTCTTATTATAACTATGACACCTCAAGGAGGGATGAATTGAGGTTATGAAACTTTCTTTGAAAAACTTGCTTTCCTTAAAAATTTGTTTAAGATTCAAGAAAAAGAATTTTCAAAACAAACAAACTTATCATTAATGGTTTTGTAACATTTATGTTCTTATTCTATTATCCAAATTTATTTATTTATTTTTAAGGGAATTATCCTTTTTTTTATACCGGATATATCCAAATTTATTTAAACATTTTACTTTCCAACAATTAAATTTAAAATTTAGTTCAAATTAAGATTTAGTAAAATTGTGTTAACCAAATAATACCATTATACCATACATCTAAAATAAGTCCTAGATTTGGTTTTGGAGCCAAAAAGAAAAGGGTAATATTGTAAGTTCAGGTTGTCTCGTACCACAAAACACGCGCAAAATTAGTTATTGTTGAACCGGGAAGACAGGAACAGAAGAGGAGAAGAACAACAACGAAGATCATTGCCACTGCCTTCTCTTTTTTGATTCTCTGATTCCTTTTCGTGGGGTCAGAGGATCATCATCATCATCTTCTTCCTCCTTCTCTTCTGCTGAATAATCCTTCTATTCTCTCTCTCTCTTCTGCGCGAGTCCCCATTTCCATTTGCATTTTCAAATTTCAATATTGCATTGCACCCAAAGAAAAAAGACTCTCAAAGTTTTTTTTTTTTTAATACATATTTCTTTTGGTGAGTGAAACGTTGCAAAATGCAATTTTGAGGAATCGGGGGGGTGGTTTTGGACGATTTCTCGAAATGGGTATTCCGCAGAGTGAGAGGAAAATGGAAGGGTGGCTTTATCTCATTCTTTCGAGTCGGTTTGGTCAGCCTAACTCACGTAAGAGGTACTTCATCCTCAAAGAAAATATCCTCAGAAGCTTCAAGATCAAACCCACTTCCCAAATGGAGGTATCTTTCGTTTTTTGGTTTATTTCTCAAGAATTGCATTTGCTGATTTTGTTCCTTTGATCAGATTCATCATGAACGAGGATTGAATGGTACCCCGTAATCAGGGGCATTGTTGCTGATTGATTTTTTTTGTTTTTTGTTTTTTTGTTTTGATGCTAGGCGGTGCCTCCAACTTCAAATAAAAAAATAAAAAATTAACGACGTCATTTTTCCTCAATTTCTAAAGTTTAATGGTTTTTCTGGTTTCACCATATTTGATATTTTGTGGATAAGAGCTTTGAGAAGGTTTTGGATCTATTTATTTATTGCCTTTTGGTGATGATGTTGGGTCGTGCTTAAGTTCTTATATTATTCTGTATAATTTTTCAAGTTGATAAGCATACATTGTTAAGCTTGTAAGTTAGGAAAGACCAATTCCTTTATTAAACAACTATTGCTAGGTAAACAAAGTTTGCATTAATTTTACAATGAACTTTCTTAATATGTTACTTGTGTGATATATTGTTCTTAGATGATGTCATTAACAGTAGAATTTCTACAATCACCTATTATTGCAATGATTAAATTGTTTATTGTGCTAAATGAGTGTTGTATTTTCAGCATCCATTTAGAAGTGCAATGATAGACTCCTGCATTCGGGTTACTGACAATGGAAGGGAGAGTATCAACAGAAAAGTAAGATAGGTTGCTTGTTTTTCTATTCAATTTTTAGTGCTTTGACAGAGCTGCATTGTTTCTTTGAAGACTTTTAATTAATTATATTTATAAATCTGTTTGCATTGTGCAGGTGTTGTTTATTTTCACTATATATAATGCCTCAAATCAAAGGGATAAGCTTAAGGTGTGTTAAAACTAAAATTTCCAAATAAATATAATTATTATTTAAATGCGATGCATTGTCAATATAAAATTTTTTACACTATTAAAAAATATTTGACTCTTTTAATAATAACTTTAAAAGTCATACATATAGTGATATATGATTGGTTGATAGTATAAAATATTTTACACGAACAATACATCAAAATTAAACTGAAACAAATATATTTATGAGAAAAAATTTCACTGAGGATTGATCGTTGGTTTAAAATTTCAAATATATAGTTGGGAGCAAGTAGTTCAGAAGAAGCTGCAAGATGGATACGATCTTTGCAGGACGCAGCATTGAAGGTTCTACTCTAAACTATTACCTTGAATGAGTAGAATGGTTGTCTCATAATTTGATAAGTTATTGTATATATTTTCAGGAGTGCCCAAATCCAGGAAAGAATTTAGTTCCTTGTTCCAAGAAAAGACGTTCTTTGAGGTACGTCAAATGCATTTCGGTATTTAATCGTACACTTTCTTATATTATATAGTCACGGGCATAATTGGATTAATATCAATATAATGGTTACGTGGGCTATGATAATCAAACAAAATATCATTCAACTTACATCTTTTGGTAATACTTTATTTTTGTCTACTTAAATGACTTATAATTTTTTGATCTATAAATGACATAATTTATTTTTGTCTGTTTCTTGTTTCATTCCTAAAAATGCACTCTAAATGCTTTCATTCATTCATTCTTTCTTTATTTCTTCTTTTAACTGAATATTTGAAATTCTTTCAAATGAAGATAATCAGACTGCTTCGGTCCTTTGTGTGTAACATTATTTGAGGGAGGGATCAGGGATGAATACTTGAGTATCTACTTTTAATATCTGTATTATCATTTTGAAATAGTCATCTTGGACTTCTTTTATTTGTATATTACATTTATATTTATATAAAGTTATACTGATTCATTGCACGCATAGATGTGTTTGTGCACAAATTATACTAATTGTATTTATATAAAATATGCTTTCTTAATGTCTAAAGTTTTGGTTAAACAGATACGGAGGCTCAAAAAGCACAGATTGGAAAAACTCTGAATTGAATTTTCAATCATGCATATATACTGAAGCGATGACCTCTGATGTTGTTTCTCCTTCACCATGGAAGATTTTTGGTTGTCAGAATGGTAAAGCTTTAGCTCCTAGTCCACATAGCTTGTGGCTTAATCTGTACCTAATGGCTCTTTAATTGTGCAGGACTAAGGATGTTCAAAGAAGCAAAAGATTGGGATTCGTGTGGAAGGGTAAGTGCTACTAACTCAGTAACTTTTTATTTTTGTTCATTTTCTTTAGATCTTAAAAGTGAAAATTGTTTCTGTATTCAGCATTGGGGTGAACACCCTGCAATAATGGCAGTTGGTGTGGTTGATGGAACTTCAGAGGCCATTTTCCATACTCTTATGACTCTTGATCCCTCAAGAGCAGAGTAAGTCTTCCAAACAGCTATTTGCAACTTCATTTGGAACCTTTTTTTATCATTAGCTTATGCTTCTATGTTTTTACCACTAAGTTGCTTGTAGTACAAATGCTCAAGAATGTAACCAATCCTTCTATACCTCGTTTAATGCACCAAGGAATTTCCTAAGGGCCTTTTCTTGAAGAGTTGTGCTGATGTGCTCTACCGTCACTGTAAAAAAATTCAATTTTCAGCTAACAAGAAAGTGCCACATTTGTAGCACCATATGATTCGTTGATTGTATAAAATTAAATACGTTCTTAAATAAATGCTTAGTGAGATTTATGCTACTATAGAAAGGGACCCTTCTATTTTATTCCATTTTACTCCCTTCCTAGAGAAAGTCAGTTTGGCTTTTTACTTTGACTGAAGAGATTAAAAGAAGCCAAAGTTTTGATAGAATAGAATAGAAGGGTGGTTATTGGATTGGATAAAGTGGTAGGGATGGCTCACAAGAGTCAACAAGCATGCCACATCATTCAGGAAAAAAAAGTTCTGTCTCTCTAAATTTTCATCTCTTAATTGATATTATATGTGAGGACTAAACTATGGGAGGGAAGAATGTCAAATACACTCAATATAGGATTTTGCATGAATGTTTATGATTTAAAAATAAAAAAATAAAAAATATGCATAATGAATGAATGGCATTTTCCTTCTGAATATAGATTTTTCTCATTCCAGTTCCGATGTGAAATTACCATGTGTATTGCAGATGGGACTTTTGTATTTACCGAGGCAACGTGGTTGAACACCTTGATGGTCACACAGATATTATTCACCTGCATCTATACAACGATTGGCTACCATGGTAGGATATGGAACCTTGTTACAGAGAATTCATACAGCAACCATGTTAATATGTCATTATATGTCAAATGTACAGGGGAATGAAACGGCGAGATTTGCTGTTGCGAAGATACTGGAGGAGAGAGGATGATGGCACATATGGTACTGTTTCATGAAGTAAAAGCCATACATACAAATTGTCAAGATTTTGTTCATTGTTATATGTCAGTTAGTTTTGTTCTTTGTTTCTGTAACAGTGATATTATACCATTCTGTGTATCACAAGAAATATCCACCCCAGAGAGGCTACGTCCGAGCATGCCTTAAAAGTAATGTATGCTTTAAATTTGACATTATTGTTTAACCTGTGAATGCCACCTAATAGCTCATTCTGATATAAGCAGGATATAGAGATTCATGAGTTATAATATTACATTCTTATATAAGCTTGTTTTCATTTTCCTTTGTCAAATGTATTATAATCTATGTTTCCTCAGTCATAAACTACTATTTTCATGGAATTTTAGAATCAAGTTCTCGTTATTTCTCCTGGATGTTCATAAAAATAACTACTATACATTTGGTTGGTGGTGTATGTTTCTTAAATATGATAGTAGAAATATAATTGGGGCACCTTTGTACTTGATTGGGTGATGTAAAAGGAAGAACCAACAAAAACAAGAATCCTCTGGATTCTATTGAAACTCAACACCTAAAGAGTACTTATAACTCAATGGTGGTCAAGACCTTATTCAAATTCTAATCAAACATTTCATTAGAATCAATAACTTACTAGTTTCCCGAATTCAATATTTATTACTTTCCTAAGATAAGGTAAAACTCTCAATTATCTCTACAAATAACATAAATAAGGAGGTTCAGATTAAATTTTATATTTATCTTAACACTTGGCAGGTGGAGGATTTGTCGTTACTCCTGTTAACAAAGCAACACAGTCAGTTGTAAAACACATGCTTGCTATTGATTGGAAGTACTGGAAATTGGATTTGCGCCATGCATCCGGAAGATCCATAACCATTCGTATGCTTGAGAGAGTTGCAGGTATGTTTAATATATGATCAACATTGCAGACTTAGCAGTTCTATATAGCTTTTTTTGCATATTGTTATACATGAAATTTTATGTGTCTTTACGATGTTCACCTTTTGCAGCACTAAGAGAGTTGTTTAGAACCAAGGCAGGAAATTACTCCTCTGATCCTATTGTAATGACAAAAGATATTGGGTTGCCACATAGTGTAAAAGAGGATATTAAGACTGAAGTTACAGAAGAGAACAAGAAGATTGAGGATCTTCTTGCATTGAAAGATGAGGTGGACCATGAACCTTCCGGTCGTACAAGTTTAATGGGATTGAATGATTCTGATGAGTTCTTTGATGTTCCTGAATCAACAGACTATAACAACTTTGAGAATGAATGGCACTCTGAGTTGGCTTCAGAACAGCCGGTATTTTTGCTTACCTCCTTCCTTCCACTTGTTTGATCTGGATTCAGAATATCCTTCTATATGTCTCTAGTGCTTTTCAGCTTTGATAATTTTGTATAAGTTTGGACTTGTCCAAAACAGTGGTGCTTTTTCGTATCAAGAATCTCAGTAAACATTTAAATGTATAAGCCTTTTATGTTGCCAGCACTTGCATATGTTTGTACTTTTGTGTTCTTTATTATACTGAAGATATTTTTATTATTGATATGTCTTAACAATATCAATTGTTGATGGAATTGAAATTAATGGGATGAACAGGCTGTGTCCTACCCTAGAATATCATCAGCTGCTTGTTTGGTCAAAAAATTACACGAGCTTGCAGGTTAGTGTTGTTATTTATAATTGAAGTTTTTCTGTAAGATAATTTGTGGATGAAAAGTATGTAACAGTTATTTATTTATTTTTTAAAAATGATTTTATGGGAAATTGGTTCCAAAACTGAAACATATGTTGCAGTTCAGAAAAAGGGGTATATGGACTTGCAAGAGGTAGCCAGGGAGGAAAGCGAGTCATGGTCTTATGGAGCCACTCTTCAGGAAGATCCAAGTTGTGCTTTACCCTGCAGCTGGGCTGCTTCTGATCCATCTTTGTTTTTGATTCGAGGAGAAACTTATTTACAAGATCATCACAAGGTATTTTACCAATTTTTAACTTGTATCTATAATTATAAGAATGCAAATATGACTTCTGAAAGTTTCAGAAAAACATCTGGTTAGTTTCAACTTGACTTAACTGACATGGAATAACATCAGGCTGTTATTAACTGACTGACTTATACACATCTACAGTTGACATTAACTGACTACAGCTGTCTAACCATAACAGTTACTAATTGTTTTTAACAGATTCGGGTCCCACTTTTTAACTATACATATATCCTATGCCCTATTCACTTGTCTAACAGTTTTTACGCTGTTCTTATTTTTCGCTAAACAAACAACATAAATCAAGTCAAATAACAAATGGGTAGTTAGTACTCAGTAGTTGTTTAAAACTTTAAAACTCTTGTGATTATACATTGTTTAAATAAAAGAAGTGTGGATTTGCATTCTACTCTGACGTTAGTACATGATAACTTGAAAGCCATAATTTTAGGTGAGCGAAATCATTTTTAAGATTTGAACAGGATCAATATGGCAAAGATACAAGTGATATGGAGCAGCAATACAGGGTTGCATATTATACTGAATACCTTCACCATCATTATATATGCAGGATTCTTTAATGGTGAAAGACTTCAATGAAACTAGATGCTAATGTTTCTATCTATATAGTAAACAATTTTGTACATACTTTTTTCTATCTTGAATAAATTTCTCTTTTACAGATCAAGGCAAAAGGCACCTTGATGCAAATGGTGGGTGCTGATTGGCTCCTATCTGACACACGAGTAGATGATCTGAGTAGTCGTCCTGGTTCCATAGTTCAGGTGTATTCTCTTTCATTTATTTGATATTTCTGTATATTTTCTTTTAGGATTGAGGGGTCCTAATTATTATCTCACAGAACTAGTGCTTAAAATTTCTTACCTTGTGTGCTTTATGATTTATTCAGCAATATGCAGCAAAGGGTGGTCCAGAATTCTTTTTTGTTATTAACATACAAGTAAGTATGGCCTCTTCGTGATTATCAGATTCATTACCATTATTAAGTATCGGATCGGTTACTGTATTCTACTGTCAATGATCAGATGCCTGGAAATCCCATGTATTCGCTCGCACTCTATTACATGATGAAGGCTCCTTTGGAAGACAATCCGTTACTGCAGAGCTTTGTTGATGGAGATGATGCTTACCGGAACTCGAGATTTAAGCTGATACCATATATTTCTAAGGTTAATTACAAGTCATAGATTAACACACAAATTCAGGATCAAGATGAATGAATTACCTTTGCATTACCATGTGATTTGTTTCTCTCAGGGATCATGGATAGTCAAGCAAAGTGTTGGAAAGAAAGCATGTTTGGTGGGCCAAGCGCTAGAAATACTTTATCATCGCGGGAAGAACTATCTAGAGGTAACATTGCCAAATATCAGTTTTGCTTCTGTGATTTCTCTACCTACTTTCTGATATACATACTTATAGTTGATGTTAATTTCATGTACCAAGTTTCATTATTACTTCAGCAGTTCAGCTCGTTTCTCTTGTTTTATAAGCTAACATTTGAATTATGTTTGCTATATTAGCTTGATATCGACGTTGGATCTTCAACAGTCGCAAGGGGGGTGGCCAGCTTAGTTCTTGGATACCTGAACAAATTGGTGGTAGAAATGGCATTTTTGATACAGGTAACAATAATTAATCAATGTGGTTTTGTTAGAGTATTGGTTTGTGGTGTTTTCTACTTTAGCAACTAAACCAAGACCAACAAGTTCATTGAAATATAATTGCTAATAACAATTTTGGCATAACAATTATTGAAATCACACATCTTACAACCTGTGCAGGGCAACACACAAGATGAGCTCCCAGAAATTCTCATTGGAACATGTAGACTCAATCATATGGATGCATCCAAATCATTTGTGGTGAAACCATAATATTCATATCTTTGAGGAGGAGGAGGAGGAGGAGATGATACTCCAAACACCAGCAAAAGAACAAGAACAAAAACAAGATTATGGATGAGAAGTGCAACATGTTATAGGACTTGCTGCCCTCATGCTTCATATTTGTACTAGGAGTTTTTTCCTATGACTTTTTGCAAAGCAGCTGTTCCATAATTTTCTCCCTTTCTAATGATGTATGTTGCACAATAATTTATTCTTTGGCTGACGCCACGAATTAAAATAAGCATGCAAAACAAAAATAATAGGAAAAAAAATTGAAGGAAAAAAAAAACTGTGCATGAGCCCAAATAAGTTAGAATCCTTCCCTACAAGTTCTGCCTTCAGTTTGTTGTGGCCTTTTCCACTATTACAATGAATGCACTCTCATCAACTATCTTCATCACTAATTTATTTGTGTCCCTATCAGTAAGTAAATTTAATTTCTTTTGTTAAAGATGATGCCGGTGCGTCGCACTGGTTGTTTTTATAATTTAAATTTCTAATATTTTATAAGTTAATTTTTAACAAAAAGTCTAAGTTTAATGAAAATTTAAATATGTTTATAAATATTTTTTCCATTTTTAATTGTGGAAAATAATGAAATAAGTCACCAGTAATTACAATAAGAGAGTTTGGAGGATGCCTTAGTGAATTAGCATAGCCTAAATAGTTGAATCAATCAGGAAAAGAATTATTTTCAGAATTTTTTATTTTGATAAGCAAGAATTTATTAATCTCTAATTCTTTATAATTAACAATGATGAGATTGCCAACAAGCTTGTAGCTTAATTAGCACCAACTAAATCTATAACCTTGAGTATAATGACGACCTCAAGAATTGGGCCTTCTATAAAGAAACTTATTCTTTACTCCCATCGATATGCTTATAAGCCCCCAACAATATCAAACAACAACAGCAATGATAAAGAATAACAATAGAAAAATATCTTTTTGGGACGAAAGTAGTGTGTGTGTGTAAAAAGTTACATATATAGATATACACCAACATTTTGACATGTGTACATTAACTTTAATAATTAAGAGAGAGAAATAATAATAACGTTGATTTGTCAATGTATTATTAGATGTCAGTATAAAGATCATTTATTAGTAGTGATTAATCTCCGCTGGCAAACCGTTGGGCACGAAGATGGGTTCTCCCCTCCCAACCAGGTTTTCTTCATACACAAGAGTCAGGATTCGAACCCCTGACCACTTACTTAAGGTGTCCCGTGTCCAAGTACCTTACCACTTGGACCAACCACATATTGGTAATTAAACTCATATTTTTGAAGCTATAGCAAGCTATTTTCCTGTTTAGTGTGTGTTTGGATGAACGTTTGATAAAAGTGATTTTGAATGTAATTGATCTATATAATTGATTTGGTTAGAATTGAGTTTGAAGGGAAGTGATTTATGTTTGGATATTTTTATTTTGAAAGCAAGTTTGATGTAAAACTTAGTGTAAATTTCTCAACTCAACTCAAAAGCTACTTTTTGCAGCTTCTAGTCAAAATCGCTTCTAGAGGCAAAATCAATTTTACCTGACAGTAACCCAACATCCCACCTCTATTAAAATCACGTTTGAAAGATGGTAAAATCAATTATGGAGGTTTTGAACATGAAACCAAACACGCACAGATATAAAAAGTACTCCCTTCATTCTTTTTTTATGATAATTTTAGGTTTCTACACACAGATTAAGAAATTATTAATTTATTTACATTTTTCGCGACTGTCCCGTCCGGGAGCCGCGAAAAGAAAGGTAAAGACAGAGGAGTCGCCACTAAATTTTTTATTGGGAAAATCTTAGAAAATCCAATTATTTAAAGGTAAACTGGTCTAAAAAAGAGAGAGATGAGTCCGGGAGTCGGTTACGAGTAGGGAAGGTGTTAGCACCCCATATCGCCTGTTTAAAAAAACGGTACCTCAAGTTAATTGTGCAAAAAACATTTTAATAACCTTTTAAATATTTATTTTACCCCAAAAATTACTTACAAGAAAGAATTATTTTAAATTTTTAATATTTTAAATTTTTAATATTTTAAATTTTTAATAATTTTTATATTTTTAAATTTTATTGTTTATAAAAACTAAACGAGGTTAAAGATGGCACATGAGTCCACAGGACAACCTCAAATCTAAGGGACTGGATATGACACCGTGTCCATAGAGCATCCCTAAAAATAGAAAAGTTAAATTTTTTTATTATTTATTTTAACATAAAAAGAGACACACAAAAAAGGAAAATTTAGTTTTGGCTTGACAAGATGCTTTATCTTGCTCCTACGTATTCCCGGGTGCGATGGGAAACTCAAAGCCACGTAGTTCTTTTAGGAAATATTTTGATTGATTGATCGATTTTATTTTATTTTTTGAAAAAAGAATTGATTTTTTTTATAATTTTTTCAGGTTACAAAGATTTTGTTTCAAAATAAGTTCACTCTTGCACAGAGTCCAAGATAGCAGCGCTACACGATAAATCCTTACAATGCATATGCCACTTGAGGATGAAAAATTATACATCAACGTCGTAGATTGTTGCGTGAATTCAAATAAATTTTTATTTTATAAAATTGAATAAAATTTGTTAAAAAGAGTAAATTGAAAACATTTATCATTTTATACAAAAAGGGAGCTCACCCTTGCACAGGGTTAAAGATAGCAGGGCTATACAATGAATCCTTACCATTCATATGACACTTGAGGATGAAAAATCATACATCAACATCATAAATTGTTGCGTGAACTCAAAAGAGATTTTTATAAAAAAAACTAAATCGGGTAAAATTGGTTAAAGGTGTAAATTGAAGACATTTCATTTTTTTTATTTCTTTAAAAAAGGGATAATTCACTCTCGCATAGGATTAAAGATAGTCAAGCTATACGATGAACCCTTACAATTCATATGACACTTGATGATGAAAATTCATACATCAATATCATAGATTGTTGCGTGAATAAAAAATATTTTTTAAAAAAAAAAGAAGATTTTTTTTATATTTGTTTTTATTTTATGTTTTGTAATTTCAATTTTTTTTTTTTTAGGAACTTACTGGCCCATTAAGCTTATCAAGGCCCAAAGCATCCACATCTTCAGACTTTACACAAACAAACAATTAGGTAAACATAACAACAAAAAACAAAATAAAACATATTATATAAAATGAACTAAAGATCAAAGAGGACCTTCCACGGAGAAAAAAGACCAGCTTGGTGATGGAAGCGGTGCTGGATCCGACGCGAGGCGGCGAAGCAGGGGACGCGGGCGCGGGCGGCGGCGACGTGAGGAGGCTGGCGACACAGTGGTGCGCGTGGTGGTGGACGGCGTGGCTTGGGCGGATCTGCGTCTAAGGTGGTGGTTCCGGTAGGGGCGAGGCGGCGCGATTCGAGGCGGAGCGGCGGTCCGCACGGTGGAGATGGGCGGAGCAGAGAGGATGCTATTTGGACTGTGGTGGGTTCTGGTTGTTGTATTTTGTTATTGAGGGTGATGTTGTTGGGGAGGGAGATGAAGGTGATGGTTATGGGTGTTTGATGGTGAGTGACATTTTGGCTTTTGGAAAATGGTGGTGAAGGTTTTGCTTGGATGGTGAGGATCAAAGAAGATTGATGTTAGAGAGCTTGAAGAAGAATGATGATTCCCTCCAGTGAAAGAAAAAAAAAGGCCCCCCTTGGGTACTATTAGTTCTTCCCTTTTAAACTCATTGGCTTGCAAAACTCCAAGAGTAGAACCCAATGTTGTACAATGGAGGGTCATTTTCAGACTTCCATTCTCACTGTTTCTGCATCTGTTGCTTCATCTTGTATGCTGCAAATTTCTTTGCTTCTGTTGAGTATCTTTCCTTTGGTTCAGGCTGACTTTATTTGAGAGGTAGCAACATTACTTGTTCCAATTTTCCCCTTATTGATGCTTAAAAATTTGAAACCAGTTTGTTACAAATGCTTAAGTCTTCTGGTATTGCTCTCTTTATTTCTGAAACATATTAGAAACTTTGGTTTTTTCCTCTTGTTTGTATGCTGAATGTTGCACTCTTTTCTCTTTATTTTTATTTATTTTATTATTATTCTTTTATATTTTATCTTTTAACAAAAGAAGGCAGTTGTTTCTTTTTATTGCAATTTTTGGGTCCTTTGTATTTATTCATTCAATTGGGTTCAGAACATGGGCTTAAAACCATCTTCAACAATGAAATTGGGCTCATTAGAAACAAAAAGTCATTTTTGCAAAGTTAGTTACTATTTTTTTGAAAAATATTATTAAAAAGGACATCCGGACAAAATTAGGTGTTCACAGATGCCCCTCTTTACTTGTTTCTTATTAGATAATATGTGTAACCGTAGTTAACCAATTATTGTTATAAGAAACGAGTAAAGATATGAACTCCAATTTTGTTCGGGGTACACTAGCAAAAGGACATGTGACTACAAAGCGATTTCCAGTAAAGAATTAGTCGGTTGGACTGCCCACTGAGCTTAAAAACAAATATAAAGAGCTTACAGGGTGGATTACCCATCAGAAACTCGAACAGAAAGATAAAAGAGCTTACGGGGGAATTGCCCATCAAACTCGAACATAATGAAAAATGAGCTTGCGGGGGTGGATTGTCCGTGAGAAGCTCGAAAATAAAGATAAATAAGCTTACGGGGTGGATTGCCCGACAGAGGCTTGAACAGAAAGCTAAAAGAGCCTACGGGGTGGACTGCCCATCAAAAGCTCGAAGATAAAAAGAGCCTACGGGGTAGATTACCCGTCAGAAGCTCGAACAGAAAGATAAAAGAGATTACGGGGTGGATTGCCCGTGAGAAGCTCGAACAGAAAGATAAAAAATGCCTACGGGGTGGATTGCCCGTCAGAAGCTCGAACGGAAAGATAAAAGAGCTTACGGGGTGGATTGCCCGTCAAAAGCTAGAACAGAAAGATAAAAGAGCTTACGGGGTGTATTGCCCGTGGGAAGCTCGAATAAAAAGATAAAAAATGTCTACGGGGTGGATTGCCCGTCAGAAGCTCGAACGGAAAGATAAAAGAGCTTACTGGGTGAATTGTCCGTCAAAAGCTCGAACAGAAAGATAAAAGAGTTTACGGGGTGGATTGCCCGTGGGAAGCTCAAATAGAAAGATAAAAAATACCTACGGGGTGGATTGCCCGTCAGGAGCACTGCCTCCATCCCATACACTAAAGAATATGGTGTTGCCCCTGTCGAGGTGAGAATAGAGGTACGATAGCCGTGCAAAGAAAAAGGTAACATCTCGTGCCAATCTTTATACGTCACTACCATCTTTTGGACAATCTTCTAGATATTTTTATTAGCGACCTCAACCACCCTGTTCATCTTTGGACGGTACGGGGAGGAACTGTGATGCTTTATCTTGAAGTTTACGCACATCTAATTCATCATCTTGTTGTTCAAGTTGGTCGCATTATCAGTGATAATCTCACTCAGCAACCCATAATGACAAATTAATTCTCTTTTTACGAATTTGATCACGACATTCCTGGTCACATTGGGATATGATGCAGCCTCAACCCACTTTGTAAAATAATCAATGGCAACAAGAATGAAGCGATGCCCATTTGAGGCTTTTGGTTCAATTGGCCCGATCACATCCATTCCCCACATTGAGAACGGCCAGGGTGCCGACATGACATTCAAGGGAGTTGGCGGCGCATGAACCTTATCAGCTTATATTTGACACTGATGGCACTTCTTCGCATAATTAAAGCAATCAGTCTCCATTGTCAACCAGTATTGGCCAACCCTCAAGATTTTCTTGGCCATTGCATGACCGCTCGCGTGTGTTCCAAAAGATCCTTCATGTACCTCCTCAATTATTCGTTTAGCTTCTTTTGCGTCAACGCACCTCAACAACACCATGTCATGACTTCTTTTGTAGAGAATACCTCCATCTAAATAGAAACCCATTGCAAGTATTCTTAGAGTTCTTTTGTCATTTTCTGAAGTGCCCGGAGGGTATTCCCTTCTTTGGATGAAGCATTTGATGTCATGGTACCACGGTTTTTTATCACACTCTTCCTCTATCACTTGACAATATGCAGGATGATCACGACTTTCCATTTTGATGAGTGGTAGGTTCCTCTCGTCACTTACTTTGAACATCGAGGACAAGGTAGACAGTGCGTCAGCTAATTGGTTATCTTCTCGGGGAATATGATGAAATGTGACTTCATCAAACTACTCAATCAAACATTTGATGTAATCATGGTACGGGATTAACTTGGCATCTCGGGTTTCCCATTCCCCTCTAAGCTGGTGGATGACTAATGCAGAGTTCCCATATACCTCTAGTATCCTTGATTTTTCCTCTATTGCTGCCAACATCCCTAGTGCATAAGCTTCGTATTCGGCTATATTGTTTGTACAATCGAAGCAGAGCCTCGCAGTGACAGGGAAATAATCATTTTCTGGTGAGATTAAGATTGCCCCGATTCCGTGTCCCAATGCATTAGAAGCTCCGTCAAATAACACGGTCCACTTTTCTTTTTCTGGTGATTGCTCGCGATCAAACAAAACCATTATATCTTCGTCTGGAAAATCACATTGCATCGATCCATAATACTCTACTGGCTAATTGGCTAGATATTCTGCAAGAGCACTCCCTTTTATTGCTTTTTGGGTGACATAGACAATGTCATATTCTGATAGCAGGACTTGCCAGCGAGCAATTCTTCCAGTCAGAGCAGGCTTATCAAAGATATACTTGATCGAATCCATTTTGGACACCAACCAGGTAGTGTAACACAACATGTAATGCCTCAAACGGCGAGCCGCCCAAGCCAAGGCACAACAAGTGCGTTCTAGCAGTGAGTAGTAGTCCCCATGAATCGTGAATTTCTTACTTAGATAATAGATGACATGTTCCTTCCTTCCTGACTCATCGTGTTGCCCCAATACGCAACCCATCGATTCATCTAGCACAGTCAAATACATGATGAGAGGTCTTCCCGGCACTGGGGGAACCAAGACCGGAGGCTCCTATAGGTATTGTTTGATCTTCTCAAAGGCTTTTTGACAATCTTCATTCCATGTCACAGCCTGATTTTTGCGCAGCAATTTAAAGATTGGTTGACAATCTTCCTAAAAACCCACGAACTTCCTTCTCCGTTTGAGGTGCTGGCATGTCGATGATTGCTCAAACCTTTTCAGAATCAACCTCTATTCCTCTTTGACTAACAATGAACCCCAAAAGCTTGCCTGATTTCACTCTAAAAGTGCATTTGGCTGGATTCAATCGGAGCTTAAACTTTCTTGACCGCTCAAAAAGTTTCTGCAGATTATCAACATGGTCGTCTTCGGATCTGGACATGGCGATCATGTCATCTACATAAACTTCTATCTCCTTATGCATCATGTCATTGAATAAAGCCACCATAGCCCGCTGATATGTTGCCCCGACATTTTTCAAGCCAAAGGGCATAACCTAGTAGCAAAAGGTTCCCCATAAAGTGACAAACGTAGTTTTCTCCATATCTTCAGGTGCCATCTTGATCTGATTATATCCCGAGAATCCATCCATGAATGAGAATAATGCATGTTGAGCAGTATTATCTACAAGAACATCAATGTGAGGCAGAGGAAAGTCATCTTTTGTGCTAGCTCTGTTCAGATCTCGATAGTCAACACACATTCGAACCTTTCCATCTTTCTTGGGAACAGGAACGATGTTAGCAACCCATTGAGGGTACTTTACAACTTCTAGGAAACCTGCATCCAGTTGTTTCTTGACCTCCTCCTTGATCTTTAAAGACATTTCTGCTTTCATCCTTCGTAGCTTTTGCTTTACTGGAGGACACTCCGGCTTTAATGGCAATTTGTGTTTTGCTACACTGGGGTCTAACCCTGGCATGTCTTGGTACGACCATGCGAAAACATCTTTATAGTCCATCAACAACCTGATCAACCTGTTCCGCTCCTTTTCTTTCAGGGAAAGGCCAATCTTGACCTCTTTTTTATCATCTTTGGTTCCCAAATTGATTAGTTCACTCGGCTCTTCATGGGGCCGAATTTCACTGTCTTCTTGTTCTACCAATCTCAATAGTTCAGGGGGAACTTCCCCGTCATCATCAACAACCTCCTCGGCATGATCAACGGAATAGTCAAAATTGTATGATGAGTTACTAACACTGTCGTTTTCAAGAGAGTCACTTTTAGATCTGCATTTTGGTAATTATCACGGAAATATGAATGAATAAAGGTTAAAGACGAGAGACTGCATTTGTTGGTGAGGAGTGGTGAACAAAAATGAAAGTAAAAAAAGAGAGATAACAATACAAAGATACTGAATGCATGCATTTATTAATAGGTCGTACTGAAACAGAAACAAGTAAGCCCATTACAACAAAATTTCTAAAGCCTCGGGCAGAGCTAAAGGATAAGCATTACCTAATTACTTGGAAAAAGACTCTATGGTCCTGGGGAGCTCAATGATCTCCTAATTGTTGAGCTCTGTATCTGGAGAACATGGATACTCCAGATTGACACCATGATCGGCGGGATAATCATCTTCAATGGCTGCCGCTTGGTCCAGGAATGTGAAACTTACGCTTCAGAAGCTCTGTCGAATGTCACAGATGGGAACCCTTTCAGTCTCGTATTCATGATTTTCCAGTCGAGCCAACCTCTTTCTTTTCTTCTCTTCTATAACCCTCATCTTGTCGGTCTTAGTGGGTTTGTATCCCAAACTCAAACATGTCCTTGTTCTCAATGAGCATGAGGATGTCAGCGACACCTTGGCTATTCTTCCCCAAACTGCTTCCAAGTCGGTATCCTCCTTCGAGCATAACCTTGGCCATCATAACGGGCGCTTTAGATGACCGAGGTTTCAAGAGTGGAGCTCCCTCCCCAACATAAGTGGCATTGGCAATTTCAAGCGACAGGAAGGCGGTCTCGAGAGCTTCCTCGGCAGCTTCAATGTAAGGGGTTGTTGATGGCTTACTTATCAACATATCCTCCTCTCCAGAAACAATTATCAACTTACTATCAACAATGAACTTCTCCTTTTGGTGCAATGTGGAATGTACAGCTCCAGACGAATGGATCCATGGTCGTCACAGGAGAAAACTGTAAGTTGGTGTGATATCCATTACCTGGAAGAGTACTTCAAAGGTGCAAGGGCCAATCTGAATGGGTAATTCAATTTCTCGCATGACTTCCCTTCGGGTGCCATCGAAAGCTCTTACAATCATTGTGCTCAGCGTCATATGAGTTCCATCGAAATGCAACTTTTCCAGTGTTGACTTTGGCATTACATTCAAAGAAGATCCATTATCAATGAGAACCCTAGTCATGACATGATCTTGACACTTCACAGAAATGTGCAACGCCTTGTTGTGCCCCATACCTTCAGTTGGTATTTCATCATCGGTGAAAGTGCATAATTATCAGCGACTATGTGACCTACAATGTTATCGAGCTTATCAACTGTGATGTCATGGGATACATGAGCTTGATTTAACACCTTCATCAGTACTCTCCTATGTGGCTCAGAGTTCATTAATAGAGACAAAAGAGATATCCGAGCCGGAGTTCGATTTAACTGATCCACAACCCTATATTCACTCTGCTTGATGAAATTCAAAAATTCACCGACTTCTTCATCAGATACCTCCTTTCTATTCTCACCCCAGTTTGCTTCCTTGTCATCTAGAATTCCTTCCACCTTCTCTTTCCCCTTGCGATCCTTTCTTTCCCTTTCTGTTTCCTCCCTTCCCGATACCTCTGGAGTGAAAATGCGACCACTCCTAGTCATTCCACCAATTCCGGAAATGTTGGTAACCACAGTAGTCCCATCGGAAGGATTGGGTTGAACATGCATCTCATATTTCCATGGTACCGCCTTGGTGTCCTTGTAAGGGAAAGGACTTGGAACTCGGATGACGATTGGTGTTGGCCCACTTGGAACCGGCAAAGGTTTCTTCTCAGTATAGTATATCACCACTGATTTCGGAGTAACTTGCTCAGGAACTGGTTGAGGATTAACCACAACAGTAAAAGGGGTTATCTTAATTGGGGTTGGGGAAATTGTAGATTCAGCAACCATATCAATGGCATACTCATTTGATTCACAACCAATTAAGATAATCTTCATAGCCATTAACTACTGCACAACTTGCTGAAACTCAGCACAGTCTTCAATTGAATGCCCCATATTCCTGTCGAAGTCACGCCTTATCTCTCCATCGAGAGCCTTTTCTTCCATGATCGGGATTTGGATCAATTCGCGTTTGCACATTTCTCTGAAAATAACTCTCATAGGAGTCCTAACATCAGCCACTTTACTCTTGAGAGTATGTTCCAAGAAGCTTTCAATGGCATTGACTCTTGCACCCCCATGATTTGGCATAGGACCTTGTGGCACATTTGGAGCATCCTTCTGAAAGCTCAACCATTTGGCATTAATCAGGTCTTGCACCTTAGACTTCAAAGCTTTACAACTCTCGGTGGAATGACCTGTGGCCCCATTGTGATATTCACATTGAGCATTTGGGTCATACCACTTTGGATAAGGAGGGTCTATCGGTCTTGTCGGGTTAGGAGTTAGCATGGATTTGCTCACAAGTTGGCGGAATAGTTCAGTTTAGGTCATGGGTATCGGGTCAAAACGCACTGGCTTTCTTTCCGAGTTATACGGTGGTCTTGTTTGGCTGGTGTTTGGGTTTGGATTTAGGGGTTGAACAATTTGAGGTGGCATGGTAGGGTGTGTTTGAGGCTGAGAAGGGTATGATGGTCGGTAAGGAGCCATATGTTAAGGATTTGGAAATTGTGAGGTGGCAACGATGTATGGCTGGGTGGCTTGGTGATATGGAGGTGGTTGATAATGTGGGGCGTATTGGGCTTGGAAGGCGGTTGTTTGGTTCGGTCTCCATTGTTCGGTTTCTTTGGTTCAAAGGTTACTGCGTGTGCTTCTCCTTCTTTCTCTTTAACAAACGGGGCTTTCCTTGGGCCGTTCCCTACTGAAGTCTCGGTGATCTTGCCATTCCTTATTCCACTTTCAATCCTCCCACCGATGATGACCATGTCAGAAAAGCTTGATGACACATTCCCAATCATCCTATCATAGAAGGGCGACTGGAGTATATCAATGAACATTGCTACGATTTACTTCTCGGCTAAGGGGACTCCACCTGAGCAGCCAGTTCCCTCCATCGTTGTGCATACTCTTTGAAAGTCTCTACGTCCCTTTTTGACATATTTGGAGTTACATCCTATCGGGAGCCATGTCAACATTGTACTTGTACTGCTTCAGGAATGCATCTGCTAGATCTTTGAAGGATCGGATGTTTACCCGCTCGAGATGCGTGTACCAATTTGAAGCTGCCCCAGTTAAACTGTCTTGGAAGAAGTGAATCAAGAGCTTATCATCATGGGCATATGATGCCATCTTCCTAACATACATGGTCAAATGGTTTTTGGGACAAGTGGTTCCCTGATATTTGTCAAAATCGGGCACCTTAAATTTCGGCGAAATTACAACATTTGGCACCAAATAGTTCCGAGGCATCCCGAAGACCATAACTATTTACCCCTTCAATGGCCCGCAATCTTTCCTCTAGTATTTCCAATTTTTCTTTAGATTGGGAATTCCCTCCCGACTGATTTACTGGAGTTTCTCCATACATATTATAGGGAAGTGAATATGGCATAGAGGAAGAACCGAAGTTTGGCATCACATGAGCCCCCTGGGGTCCATAATGTAGGGTGTATTGTGGGGGCTTTGGATTGACAGAAGGTGTCACTATCGGGGTGTTACCATCTGTAGGGTTGACAGTTTGTGTTTGCGGTATTTCGACATCATTGGTGGGGGTTTGTGTCTGAGTGATATGTTCAGAGTTTTGAATGCCATCTTGTGGGCCGGGGGACTGTTGGTGGCACAAATCCACGAGGCAAACCGTATGGGGGATTGTTCGGGTCAAATGAAAGATGAGTTTGGTTGTTTGGATAAATAGTGAGAGGCATCATGGCCCCTGGTTGGTTGAAGCCTTGAATAGGAATCTGAGAAAAACCGAGCGGGATGAGAGGTGTGGCTGGCTGTCCTTCATTCGAGGCTGGAGGGTTCTCCTCTGTGTTCTTTTCCTTCTGCATTTCTTGTAGGAGCTCCATCATCTTAGTCATTTGATCCTTGATTTGACTGGCTTCATCCCTGATCTCTTGAACTTCTTCTAGTTCATATTCCATGGCTCTTGCCTGTGATCGAGTGTGATAAGGGTGTCTCGAAGCAATTGTTCAAAAGAGTCACGCTGTTTTAATCAAAAAAAAGTAAGAACATTGCAAAAAAGCTTTAGTGAAAACCACATATGGAGTTATTATTTATTTAATTTTTTTCTTGAGTTAACACCTTGTGACTAACAAGAGATGGTCCTTCCATCCCACACAGAGAGCATTGTGCTCATAAGATGAAATGGAGTTGACAACTAATCTAGGGGAAGAACATCTCTCCACAATAGATGTTGTCTTAAACACACTAGCAATGCGAATTTTGAATTGAGACATCCCGACCTACCCTTTGCACAGAAGGAAGAATCCTAGAAGGCAAAGATGTAGTTGACAACATACTAAAGGGAGACCATGCTCCACGATAGGTGTCGTCGCAAGTCAAGTGTAAGGGTTGGAGTGCGAAGGAATCATAGAGGCAAGAACATATTTCATTAGAAACTCCTCGAAGCAAAACATAGATCGGGATTACATCATTGTCAAATCGTAATTTTCAACATTGTTACAACATTCATCCTAAAGTCAACAGCTTCGGTCTCTTTCTTTTTAGCCCTCGAGCAAACCCTCCACACATTTGCATAAAATCGTCCATTTCAGACGGGAAATGAAGCATAGGGTCCCCACGGATTTGTTGTTCTGCCTTCTCAAAGCTTTGGACAAAATTCTGAACGCAATGGCTTAGCTCCAAACTCATGCTCACATATCTCTTTTCCATATGTCAATATCTATCCCTCGCTCTCACGCTTCTTCTCTCCACCACTTCACGGCATTCATTGCTTGAACCACGTGATCATGATAATGTTTTGCCGAGGTCCACCCCAAATCGGACTCCTTCTTGATTTTGACCATTAGGATATTTAGTTCTTTGACCTTTTGTATCAATTCATCAGTCATCCTACTTTGTGCACAAATTTGCTTCTGTAAGTTGCTATTGACTCCCCTTTGTCGATCAACCTCCGCCTCCAATGACTTTCTCATACCTTCTTGCTGGATGACTTCTTCTTCTAACTGACACTTTTCTTTTCTTAGTCGATGCCTCTCCGTTGTCAAGGACAATACTTTACTTTAAAGATTCTGGACCTTAGCCATGATGCTTGGTGAGACATTGTCTGTATTCATCTGGACTCTTGAGGTTGTGGAGATATCTGCACACAAATCTTTTAAGTGTTCATTTTCCTTTGCTAACTTCTCACAACGCTTCTGTCCAATGACTATTTTTAACTCGGCATCTTGCTTTTATTGTTCCATTTCCTTCATTTGTGCTTCCAGAACTTTCAGTTGTTCTGTCATTTGAGTTACCAAAGGGGAGTGATCTTTATCTTTCATGATTTCTGCCGGAATGTTGACAGGACCTTTCATTAACTTTCTCCATGCTTCATATTCTGAGACAATGATTAGGATTTGCCGGCCCAATTGTGCTCTCCCTGCCATCTTCACATCTTTCCATGCATTTCTAACTGATTTTGCCAACAACTTGGTATTCTCTCCATCCTCGTACCGGAAACAGCATCCGTCGAGTTGTTCTTCTCTTGGCACGGTTTGCGTCCAACAAAGCTGTCGTAAGACTATGGCTGTAACATCCTTGGCTGCTCTATGGATTGACGACTGTCCCCACAAACCAACACGGGTCTTTTCAGCGTGCTTTGTCCTCACTCACACGATTCCCAGGAAAACTTCCCAGGAGGTCACCCATCCCAGAATTGCTCCAAGTCAAGCTCGCTTAACTATGGAGTTCTTAAGTGATGGGCTGCCGAAAAGAAGATGCATCTTATTGGTATAGGTAGTACCAATCAATTCATATAAGCCATCCTCAACTGTATAGTCCCATACCTACACAGTCTCTGGATCCCTCTCATTCGGGTGTGTAATCGGTTCATTCATGTGTCCCTCCGCCTAGAAGTCTGCCAGGAGCCGCTCCTTGTCCGTGCCTTCTTGCACCGGCGACCACTCCCCGCCCTCGTCGGCACCCGGGTGTTACAATGGCGGGCGTGTAGGATATGCACCCTCTTGGGCCCATCAAAGGAACATTGGGATAGTCACCACAACTATAAATGATATCTTGTCCCCGCTGACCTTCGTACCATGGGCACACCCACTTAAAAGAGTCCCTTTCCATTTTGTCAAACTCGCTCTTCCATTCCTCTTCACTTAGCTGTAGGGATGTTATGGAAGCCTCTTAGTGGATCTAAGTGGTGGTTGATATGACCTTTTGCATACATGTGAGTCATGGTCCACACATAGAGCAAATGTGCACAACATCGGAGCTTCCCTTTTGGATGCCGCTGGCAAAATTCTAGAGTCAAAAGCGTTTCAACTAGTACTGCCGGCACTGAGTTTTTCTTTCTTTCTACTGTTAAGAATACATCCATTGTCGCTTGATCTATCATGTCTAGCGCTGATGGAAATAGGACCAACCCATATATTGTTAGTGCCAATACCCTCTCAAAGGTTTCCCAATCTCGTCGGTCCATTAATTTCTTCAAATGGTTTTCCAGAATAGTTCGGGTCAATCATCACGGGTTTGAGTGCCCGGTCAACTTCACATCATTTTCAGGAAGCCCTAGTAACCCTGTTATGCTTGTAGTGGTCAAGTATTGCCCCAAGTGAAAGTACACGACGGGGTTTTTTCTGCATCGGCAACCTTAACAGGCAAGCATATTCTTCAATGGTGGGAGTAATGTTCATGTTTGGCAATTCAAAACATCTGAGGTGGGGGTTCCAATACTGACACAAGGCACTCAAAGCAGCAGTCTCGACCGGTATGAAAATTAGGTCCAAGATCCCTCCATACTTCTTGGCGAAGCTTCTTCGACGTTCTTGAGGCAAAATTGGCTCAACTTTTTCAGATTCTCCAATGAGTTCAATATCACCCTGGAGTTCCTGGTAGTGGGAGCATTGCTAATGTGTCTGACTTTTTTCATCTCTTGTAATCAAAGGTGTTATCTCAAACCAAATTATCCGTAGAGGGAAATTTTACTTTGTTAATAACATTTGGAAAACAAATTTACTTATGCATGAGAGTGTAACAAAATGCATGAATGACATATTAACAATGCATGACTTAAAGTACTATATGCACGAGCATACAGTGAGTGTAACAGGATGTATGAATGAATGGCATATTAAGGCGTGAATGCATGCAGAAAATCATTATGATGCATGACATATAAATGTTGCAGAAAAACGTGGAATGCGCTCCCTTTTGTCCTACATGGGTCGTATCCTAAAGTTTGAACTTCTGAGGTCAAGACCCTAGTTTGGTAGGCAACTGATGGCATTTTAGGTGCATGACTTCCGGGACAGATCTAGACCCCTAAACATATGGTCCCCGGATTACCCTCATCTAAAAATGAGGACCCGAATCCATGAACCTCACTACAGGGACCGAAAAGTCACAATATGGCAGTCCATGTTCCGGTAGCAATCCGAGCTGGAGAATCAATGTCTGTCAGGGATGCAAAGGCATCATAATAACATCATTAAAGCCCCTTCTAATCTTATGGCAATCCAAGACTCGGGTATAGAGCCCAAAAGTGTGTGAATATGTGATGGTGATGTGTGTGCTGGGAGCAAGCAAACCTGCCCAAAACCTAAAAAGCTAACCCCAAACCTGCAAAAGAACAGCCAACATTTAAAAGAGTTTTCTACCCCAGGGTTGCAAGAATATACAAAGGCATTTATTAAAGCATATAATACTATATACAAAACGAATAAAACAAAGAGGGGTAAAACTAATATTTTCAAATCTATTCAAAAAAAATTGCACAACCAACTATGATAGGCCAGACTCTCAAAAGTCCCCAATAGAGTCGCCAGCTGTTGCGACCGTCCCGTCCGGGAGCCGCAAAAAGAAAAGTAAAGACAGAGGAGTCACCACTAAAATTTTTATTGGGAAAATCTTAGAAAACCCAATTATTTAAAGGTAAACTGGTCTAAAAAAGAGAGAGATGAGTCCGGGAGTCGGTTACAAGTAGGGAAGGTGTTAGCACCCCACATCGCCCGTTTAAAAAAACGGTACCTCAAGTTAATTGTGCAAAAACATTTTAATAACCTTTTAAATATTTATTTTACCCTAAAAATTACTTACAGGAAAGAATTATTTTTAATTTTTAATATTTTAAATTTTTATTAATTTTTATATTTTTAAATTTTATTGTTTATAAAAACTAAATGAGGTTGAACATGGCACATGAGTCCACAGGGTAACCTCAAATCTAAGGGACTGGATATGACACCGTGTCCATAGAGCATCCCTAAAAATAGAAAAGTTTAATTTTTTGATTAATTATTTTAACATAAAATGAGACACAAAAAGAAGGAAAATTTAGTTTTGGCTTGACAAGATGATTTATCTTGCTCCTACGTATTCCCGGGTGCGATGGGAAACTCAAAGTCACGTAGTTCTTTTAGGAAATATTTTGATTGATTGATTGATTTTATTTTATTTTTTTGAAAAAATATTTGATTGATTTTTTTTAATAATTTTTTCAGGTTACAAAGATTTTGTTTCAAAATAAATTCACTCTTGCACAGAGTCCAAGATAGCAGCGCTATACGATAAATCCTTACAATGCATACGCCACTTGAGGATGAAAAATCATACATCAACGTCGTAGATTGTTGCGTGATTTCAAATAAATTTTTATTTTATAAAATTGAATAAAATTTGTTAAAAAGAGTAAATTGAAAACATTTATCATTTTATACAAAAGGGAGCTCACCCTTGCACAGGGTTAAAGATAGCAGAGCTATACAATGAATCCTTACAATTCATATGACACTTGAGGATGAAAAATCATACATCAACGTCATAAATTGTTGCGTGAACTCAAAAGAGATTTTTATAAAAAAAACTAAATCGGGTAAAATTGGTTAAAGGTGTAAATTGAAAACATTTCATTTTTTTATTTCTTTAAAAAAGGGATAATTCACTCTCGCATAGCGTTAAAGATAGTCAAGCTATACGATGAACCCTTACAATTCATATGACACTTGAGGATGAAAATCCATACATCAATATCATAGATTGTTGCGTGAATAAAAAATATTTTTAAAAATTTTTTTTTTTTTATATTTTGTTTTTATTTTATGTTTTGTAATTTCAAAAAAAAAAATTAGGAACTTACTAGCCCATTAAGCTTATCAAGGCCCAAAGCATCCACATCTTCAGACTTTACACAAACAAACAATTAGGTAAACATAACAATAAAAAACAAAATAAAACATATTATATAAAATGAACTAAAGATCAAAGAGGACCTTCCAGAGAGAAAAAAGACCAGCTTGGTGATGGAAGCGGCGCTGGATCCGACGCGAGGCGGTGAAGCATGGGACGCAGGCGGCGGCGACGTGAGGAGGCTGGCGACGCAGTGGTGCGCGTGGTGGTGGACGGCGTGGCTTGGGCGGATCTGCGTCCAAGGCGGTGGTTCCGGTAGGGGCGAGGCGGCGCGATTCGAGGCAGTGCGGCGGTCCGCACGGTGGAGTTGGGCGGAACAGAGAGGATGTTATTTGGACTGTGGTGGGTTCTGGTTGTTGTATTTTGTTATTGAAGGTGATGTTGTTGGGGAGGGAGATGAAGATGATGGTTATCGGTGTTTGATGGTGAGTGACATTTTGGCTTTTGGAAAATGGTGGTGAAGGTTTTGCTTGGATAGTGAGGATCAAAGAAGATTGATGCTAGAGAGCTTGAAGAAGAATGATGATTCCCTCTAGAGAGGGAAAAAAAAAGGCCCCCCCTTAGGTACTATTAGTTCTCCCCTTTTAAACTCTTTGGCTTGCAAAACTTCAAGAGCAGAACCCAATGTTGTACAATGGAGGGTCATTTTCAGACTTCCATTTTCACTGTTTCTGCATCTGTTGCTTCATCCTGTATGCTGCAAATTTCTTTACTTCTGTTGAGTATCTTTCCTTTGGTTCGGGCTGACTTTATTTGAGAGGTAGCAGCATTACTTGTTCCAATTTTTCCCTTATTGATGCTTAAAAATTTGAAACAAGTTTGTTACAAATGCCTAAGTCTTCTGCTATTGCTCTCTTTATTTCTGAAACATATTAGAAACTTTGGTTTTTTCCTCTTGTTTGTATGCTGAATGTTGCACTCTTTTCTCTTCATTTTTATTTATTTTATTATTATTCTTTTATATTTTATCTTTTAACAAAAGAAGGCGGTCGTTTCTTTTTTTTGCAATTTTTGGGTCATTTGTATTTATTCATTCAATCGGGTTCAGAACATGGGCTTAAAACCATTTTCAACAATGAATTTGGGCTCATTAGAAACAAAAAGCCATTTTTGCAAAGTTATTTACTATTTTTTTTAAATATTATTAAAAACGACATCCGGACAAAATTAGATGTTCACAACATTTATACCAAAATATCCTTATTTATAATATCATTGATTATTTACAAATTCACATAACCTTTATGCACATATTTGACATCGCACCATATTGTTTACCAATTCAACAGTCACACCACATAGCGTGCATTTTGCACATTCACCTTGTTTGCTTCTATCGACAAGTGCAGGCTGATTGTGATCTTCATAACCCTGCCATTATCAACTGCTTTATGTTACATGTGAAATTTTAGTGATAAGGAAATTGATACTGCTACAGTGCTACTTATATGAAACATAGTTCTCATGTCTTTTTCTTTTATTTTCTCCAAAATTGTAGGAGGGTTATCAATATCATTGCATATTAATGGTCTTTATGAAATTCCTTTCAAAGAGAGTAACAATAAAATGTCAAAATCCTAATGAAGCTTGAGTTTAACCCAAGTGATCATGTGGCTATGATTTTCTAATATAAATATCACATTTTTCCTTGTGAGGGTTGAGTGACATCAAGCATTGTCTAAGTAAATGTATATCGTTATAATAGAAGAATATTGCTCTTAAATAATTTGTGACGCAAAAAATAATTTTAAAAAGGAAAAAAAAAACATGGTAGATGTCGGTGATGTGAGTCAAATAGTTCCATTGATGTTGATTTGAGCATCACCGTTTTTATTGCCTTGCTTCTTAGGTGCCTTTCCTGCTCTTCCTTTCTTTTTTAGTTTTTTCCTGGTTGTGTTGTGGACCTTGTTGGTTCTTAATTGTAATTTTCTACATCAGCTCCAAATATGGTTTGGGCTGAGACAGAGGTGCCTCTAGTCGTAGGACTTTGGGTTGGTCCACAAAAGTTAAAATGTAACTTTCTCGACAAAAACAAGCCACAACTCACAAGCTGAAATTAATCTACTATCATATTTGTATACAAACTTAGCTGGATTTATTTTTTTTATTTGTTCGGAACCCACCCTTATTAGTCCTTTGAGTTGAGTGGGCCCACCAACACATCTCCACGACTTAGATCCTTTAGGCCGACTATGGAATTAATCGTTAGTTTTATTGATTGAGCAGGAATTTTATCCCGTCTTTCAATGAAATGATTGCATAAGGATTCAAACTTTTTTTTTTAATAATAAAGCAAGTGCCAAAAGCCTAAAACTCATTTATAGTCAAAGTGCTGAAACTTAAATGGCACTTTCTTTTAAATCTTAAAATAAAAATAATCCCACCAAAAAAGTTTTGTGTAATGCTTTTACCTTAATCTTCCTGCTCTAGAACTCTATTATAATTGCGATTTGGTTGATAGATACACTGTTTTGAGCCCTTTGGAGTTGTGTCCCTCGAGGTCTTTGATGAGGAGTGGGTTGCCACTCTCCTTAACACCATTCTTTTTTTTTTTTTCCTTCTCACGTTGAATTAATGTGCTCCCTTGAACGATATGTACCCCAATGCTTTAATTTTCCTTCTCCAAAATGCCCTTCTCTTATACCTACAAAATCATCAGATACAAAGGGCAACATAATAATTTTGTCACGCATTAAAATTTTAAATTGGCAACGTCGTCCCCACCTAGTATCAGCTGATTATGGTACTCACGTGGCACGTGTCTACATTTAAAGATGTTTTCTCTTTTTTTTTTTATAATAACTTAGACATCTCTTTATTTGTAGAAAGAAAAAACACATATATTTTGAAAATTGTATTTTGCTTACGAATTAAAAGAAATATGGAAAAAGACCTTCTTATGCCTCAGCTCACATGTAACCATCGCTTTCATTTCCCTATTCTCGGCGTTTAATTCGGAGATTTGAAATGCCTTTTTTTTTTAGTATTATTTTTCCAAATAATATCGTTTCACCAAATAAAAAAATTCCTTTAAAAAAAATGTAAAACCCACGTGGCATCATCACATGCTTCATTTATTCCCCCTTTGCGGTCCAGCACACTAACATGTCGTAAGGGCGAAGAAAATTTATGTCTACAAAGTTATTATAAATAATAATGTTGATAATAAGGGATTTTCAGATACTCTTGGACTAAAAAGTTTTTCTTATTTTGTACCATTAAAAGCGTCATAGACCAGCTATCTCATCATATATCTTACATAGTTTTGTCTATCTTGTTTTTTTATACGGATTGAAGTATTTCTTATACTCCTAATCAATATACATTTTACTTATAAAAAAAATGAGAGACAATATTACATATAAAATTAATTTAATTTTGATATGCAAGTTTTTATATATTATTAATATCTATTTTTTAGATAATTATTATTAGTTAAATATTTTTTGACTAACCAAAAGTTTAGTTTGAGGAAGGTTAGGTCAAACCAAAAGAGCACACGAAATTTCTAGTTAATAACAACTTTCATACTCATTTAGTAATTTAAAAAAGAATACAAAATTGTAGCACTAGTTAGCAGTTATATGCAATACAATATTGAAAATCTAATCGCTCCTATACATTTGTCTTTTGCCTTGGGTATTATAGAAGCAAGAATACAGACATATCATGTTGGATAATGGGGTATGGATCTGCAACAAAGAAGAAGAAAATAATAATAATGTACAATTTTCAAGGCGTGTAGGAATACTAGGCGTTAGGTTCGATTTACCCTCATCAATCTCTCATCGTAGATTGGATGCAACAGGTAAAACCGGCGAATCTCCTTCAGGATACAATGGAGCAACTTTGGTTTGGTTTGCACACCCTAAACCAAGCATATCGTCAATGGCAGTTTACAGAATAATAGTCTTCCTAACTCTCTCCGCGCACAAGGAAGAAAAAAAGGTGATTTAGAGTGAAGAACGGTTTGGGAAATTCCGAGATTTTCGTATGTCTTTACTGCATGCATATGATTCTATTTATAGACCAAATCATACCTCTTGGTGAAGGAAAACAACCCTTCAAGAGTTTAACCAACGGTCAAATACAACACTTAAGTAGAATTAACGATCTTGAAACGACACATCATAACTATTGGCCTAGTGACCAGCGGCTGTGTCCCCTTGCACACAAGTCCCAAGTTCGAATCAACACAACATCATTTTTCATTTAATTTTTCTGTCCGTCGAATAACAGTCATAAAAACTAAAAATCACCACAGAGCAGATTCGAACTCGCGCAAGCATGGTTAGAAGGAAACATTGTAACCACTGAACCATATATTAAACTTATGATAAGCTTGCATCGTTATATCTATTTAACTGTTAACCTGCAACCTTTAATAAGGTGCATTTTAAGTTGAAAATCTCTCACAATCCCCCACCATTTTCAAAATAAACCCAAATCCCATTATTCCGGAAATCGTATGCTTTCAGACAAAGGTATCTTGGGGATTTGAACCTTTGCTTAGTAAGCCATGGGTTTCACTCATCCCCGAATAATTTGGTAGACAAACTTTGAACTAAATATTCATTAGAACAAGCGTGCATGACTTACAATGAAATCTCGGTACCATGGGAGTGTGACACATTTGGTAAGGCCTTATATCGTGTATCCTTTTCATGAGAGCTTACAGAGTCAAGCCCAACTCTAAGAAGCGGCACCACTTCACTCTCATATAGGTGGACTTTACCAAAAGCACCCCCATAAGTTGGGCATCTCAGCACACATATGTTATAGGTCCATTAAGAGCAAAAACTCACCCTTTTTCTTTTGTCCTTATGGTATCCAAGTACTTTTAAACCCTGGGATGTATCTATTCGTCAAGTACTTGCAATCACTCTCATAGTGTACTTTGGCCACATTGAACTCAAGACTTGATGCTACTCAAGTGTGAGTTGGGTTTCCACCATTGGTGATCATGTAGATATGGGCTTGATTCCCATCCCTAATGATGTTTTTCCACATCATATCACTTGTCAGTCCTTTCATCAAAGGATGCAAGATTTCTTTCCGTCTTATAAAGACCCTAGATATTACTCCATTTGCAATTAGTTCCTTGACATAACTATATCTTAGTCCAATGTTCCTGGACTTTCCATTATAAACTTGGTTATATGCCCTTGATAGTGTTGACTGACTATCCCATTGTATGGATACTGACGTAATTAAAATTGGTATCTCATACAAGATGTTTCTAAGCCATTTAATCTCAATGTTAAATGTTGCCAATGCTATGAATTCTACAGTCATGGTGGAACCGGCAATGCCGACTTATTTCTTGAAACCCCAATAAATAGCACCCCTACCAATTGTCAAAACTCAACTGCTTGTTAAAGCACGATCTTCTTGTATAAGTCATCCAACTGGCATTCGTGTAACCTTCTAATACCGAAGGATACCCATTATAGTTTAAACTATAGTTCTTGCCCCCCACAAGTATTTCAATACTCTTGGACAACATGCCAATGGTCTTTTCTTGGATTACTTGTATACCTACTTAGTCTCCTATAACATATGCAATGTTTGATCGGGTATATGTCATGACATACATTAGACATCCAATTAATTTTGAGTATTCAAGTTGTGCTACTAGACTACCTTTGTTTGGTACTAAATTAATACTATGATCATAGGGAGTAGTGATAGGTTGACAATCAAAGTGATTAAATTTCTTTAATACCTTTTCTACACAGTGAGATTGGGGTAAACCTACATTCTCACCATCTCTTATTATTCTAACTCTTAGAATCACATCAGCTACCCTAAGCCTTTCATGTCAAAATTTCTAGATAATAACCTCTCGATTTCTTCTACCTAATCTAGATCAGTACCAAATATTAATATATCATCAACATATAGGCAAATCATGTCTCATTTTCCTCAATGGAATTTACTATAAATACCCTTGTTAGATTTATTTATTTTATATTCATTATCTAGCACAACTTGATCAAACTTTTCATGTCATTGCTTAGGAACTTGTTTTAGTCCATACAATGACTTCTTCAATTTACACACTTTCTTTTCTTGACTATTAAACGCAAACCCTTCATGTTGCCACAGGTGCATATGTATCAAAATAGTCAATACCCTCATTTTGTGTAAATTCCTTAGCAACTAATCTTGCCTTAAACTTATCCATAGTTCCGTCAACCTTGGTTTTCCTTTGAAAATCCACTTTCAACTTATTGGTTGGAACCAGGTGGGAGGTTTACTTGTTTTTCACATTTTATTCGCCATTACTGAGTCCATTTCCTCTTGTATAGCTTTCATCCAGAAAGCGGGATCTTGAAACTTATTGCCTCTTTAAACGTGTCTGGATCACTTTCTGTATTTTAACAGATTGGCCTATAACTGTCTATGGACTATCTTATCCCTTCAACAAGGAACATGAAAAACCCTGGTCTGTAAGTTTTCTCTTTTCTAGCTCTCTGATTTCTCCTAAGTTCTAAACCCACCAAAGTATCTTTATTAGACACATTGCTTTCCGGATCATGTGCGTTACTAAGAATATTATCCCTGTGACTTGGAATTGAGTTAAACCTATCTTCTTGAAGGATTACATCTCTAGACTCAATCACTATGTTTACAGGATGAGTCACTAGATTCCATAACCATGAATCTATATACTTTGCTAATTTTAGCATAGTCCGGGAAAACACATTCAATTCCCTTTTCACATAATTTATTTCTTCTTATATCCTAATTTTCTTTTCAATTCTACTAATTTGTTATAGGGAATAAGGTGTAGTTGTTTGGTCAACCATTCTAGTAGACTCAAAGTAATAATTAGGATAATAAACTTTTCCTACTCTATTACACCTAAGACATTTAATAAATATCTAATAGCAACTAACTTCAATTTACCCACCACTATATAATTACATATATAATCATCAAAACTCCTAGGTAATTGAAAATACTTTTAAATTTTTCTTAAATTTGTTAACTAACAAACCATTCATAACATGTTATAAATATAGCATTCAAAATATAATCATGACATAAATAACTCCAAATGACAACAAATTTCAACTGTAGCGATTGGCCTGATGGTAAATCCCCTTGTTTGTTAGTCGTTGATCGAGTTCAAAACCCATGGTAGCAATTTTCCATATGTTTTGTCAATTCCGTTTTGTTTAAAAACAGTTGAAAAAATATTCAAAATATCAAAATACAAATTCGAACCTGCAAACCTAACCATGTAAGAACAAGAGCTTCTGCCACCAGACCAACACAACTATTAATGTAAACTGACGACCGTTATTACTATTTGAATCAAATAAACGTTTGGCACCACACCTGCATGGATCACCCAGACCCGTTTTGCAAGAAATCGGGTTTCCATAACCCATTCGTGAACCACATCCATTTTTGGCACTCATATTCAATCCTAGAATTATTTTAGTTGTCTCTACATTTTTATTCATATGTAAACACGTTCAAGGATAAATCTATATGACTTTCATCATAGAAAATAAATAAAACAATGATCCATCATTTTCAATTTTCTACAATATTTCTTCATGAACATACATGTTCATTCTAACAACTTAGAACACTCCAAAACATTTTAATTTCTAAATAAACAAGAAATAATCCTCATCTTATATTCACAAAGTCATGCATTCATAATATAAGATTTTAAACTCTAAAAATCATTGGTTCTTGCATGGAACAAATCCATTAATGCATGCAATTGATATGATCACTAATATATTAACAACTTCCTATCAACATTAATCAATTTATATACATGTATCATAAACCAAACATATTCATGCTTATCAAAATTCACATAATTGAATTATTCTAAATCATGCATCTAAGGCTCAAATACCACATGTTAATTTTAACATAAACAAAGCATGCCTTTAAAGTTTAACATACATGAATTTAGAATATCAAACATATCATAGCCATAAAAAGTAAATGTGTACCTTTCACCATGGTCACAAATAAATATATTTTTGATGAAACATAAGAGTACTCATCTATCATTGTTGTAAAAACACCATTATCTCTTTCTCTCAACGAACAGAGTTACCATCCTCGAACCTCTCCACTTTAACAATGTCAAATGTCATCCCCTCCAATGTTGCAACCACAATTATATAACGAAAATCGAACCTAAATATTGTTAGATAATGGGGTATGGATCTGCAACAAAGAAGAAGAAAACAATGGTAATGCGCAATTTCCTAGGCGTGTAGGAACACTAGGCTTTAGGTTTGATTCGCCCCCACCAATCTCTCCTCGTAGATTGGATGCAACAGGTAAAACCGGTGAATCCCCTTCAGGATACAATGGAGTAACCTTGGTTTGGTTTGCACACCCTAAACCAAGCGTATCGTCAATGACAGTTTATAGAACAATAGTTTTCCTAACTCTCTCTGCACACAAGGGAGAAAAGAAGGTGATTTAGAGTAAAGAATGGTTTGGGAAATTTTGAGATTTTCGTATGTCTTTACTGCATGCATACGATTCTATTTATAGACCAAATCATGCCTCTTGGTGAAGGAAAACAACCCTTCAAGAGTTTAACCAACGGTCAAATACAACGCTTAAGTAGAATTAACGATCTTGAAATGACACATCATAACTGTTGGCCTAGTGGCCAGCGGCTGTGTCCCCACATAGCAGGTTCGAACTCGCGCAAGCATGGTTAGAAGGAAACGTTGTAACCACTAAACCATATATCAAACTTGTGATAAGCTTACATCGTTATATCTATTTAACCGTTAACCCACAACCTTTAATAAGGTGCATTTTAAGTTGAAAATCTCTCACATATCACATATGATTGTTTGCTTTTAAATAATGTTATTGGTCATGTTTGTGCTATTCTCCGCTTCTAAATTTTCACACTGTTTGAGTCATTTTAGAAAAATAGAAGACTAAAGGCCCAATTTAGCCCCTGGGAAAAACACTCGGGGTCTGAAATAGTTCCTATCCAAAAAAAACTACCCATTTAATCCTTAAGAATGTAATCACCAGGACACATTAGTCCCTCATATCGTTGACCGCCTTTAACCTCGGTTAAATTGCTGAGGTGTCCCATTATGTTGCTTATGTGGCCGTCACGGAACTCTTACGTGGTTTTTATTTTATTTTTCCACCTCTTCCCTATCAAAACGACATTGTATTGCCCTCCAACCTCCCATATTAAGCTTCTTCTTCCTCCACCTTCTATGTTTCTCTAATAGAAACCCTATGACTTATTCTCCCTCTCCATTATTAACCTTATTCTCCCTCTCTTCTCTGATTTCAACCCTCCTCACTGCGCCCCCATTTTCATTCAAACCGAAACCCTAACTGCTCATTCTTCCCCTTTCCATTCTTGGACCAACAACGAAATGAGTTGGGCATCTAAGGATGTGTCCACCCCTCTCTGCAGTCCCACTGCTTGCTGCTGCCAATGTCTCATTTGACACACTTCCTTCACTCTGAGCATATCTTGGAACCCTTTATGGCCTAACTGGAGGTGATGATGGGCATATTGATTTCATTCCCACTGCTAAAGAAGGACTTTGGGTGAAAGGAGGTGAAGTGAAATATGGTCTAACTTGAGCGCGTGGCCTGATAGGTGGTGGCCTTACAGCTGGTGGCAATGGTGGTGTTATCTCATCACTCATTTCTTGAAATCAGACAGATCAAACCAGTGAGGAACATACTACATCATAATTTTGTGGGCCAAATTAGTCCCTATCAAATTGTCTAGTAACCCAAACTAGTCCCTTACAAAATTCAGAGGGGACAAATTAGTCCCTTGTGGCAGTGCAAAATGTGTTGTCTGGTTTCCTTGAACTGGTTCTTGGTTTCCTTGAACTGGTTCGTGAGTCTGAAACAAAAAAATGTCAATTAGTTAGCAAATTACTGATGGCTACCTATTAAAACTTTGTATACCAATTTACCTGTGTTGCATTTTCTTCTTGAGGCCGTGATCGTGTCAATGACACCTCCTTACTTCTTCTCCTTCGTGTGGAACTTCTCCTTTCTTTGCAGGGGATAGTGAACGAATTAGTAAGAGGGAATGAAGCTTAAGGGTTTGGCAGAGACGACCCTACACATTCAGACCCCCCACTAACGAAACGACGTTGTTTCGTTACTCGCCCCTCCCCTAAACGCATGTGTTTTGGGTCAAAGGATTTTTGTCTTTTATTTTAATTTTTTTATGTTAATTTCCATGCTAGACTACAAGTAATCAAGAGTAATTGACAACTCAGCAAAAGGATGGGTCACGTAAGCGATTAACCAGAGGCCAAAGGTGGTCAACTAAGAGAGGGACTAATGTGTCCCGGTTATTATATTGTTAAGGATTGAATTGATAGTTTTTTTTTGGATGGGGACTATTTCAGACCCGAGTATTTTTATCAGGGACCAAATTGGGCCTTTAGTCAAAATAGAATACGGCTTAAAGAAAATACCACAATGGAGTTCTTTCCATTCAAGCCTTCGTTTATTTGTGTATTTTATTATTTTTTTACAGATTGTGTAAATTATTATTACTTATAGGCTCGATTTTATATATCATGTCATTTGGAGTAATAAATTCATTTTTTTTTTAAATTTGCCAACGAATGTTGGTCCAGTTGGTAAGTATATGACTCATAACCCATAAGGTTGTCAGTTCGAATCCCACTACCGATGTGAGGACCTCGTTGGTGAGTAATCTGTAAGTACCTCCGTAAGCGCTCTCTAAGTCTTGAGGCCTGTCCTGACCCTGGTGAGCCCCCGGAACCCAACTCAGCTAAACTTTAAGAAATAAAAAAAATTCAAAAATTTTAATCACGGTTGTGAAAATAATCGATTATATATATAATCGATTGTCACAGTAATTAATTATGCATATAATCAATTATTATAATAATGAATTACACATATAATTGAGTAGATGTTTAGATAGTAAAGTTGTTTCGTAAGGAAGTTCTTATTTGATAAGATGGTAAAGGTCAACAATAAACAAAAGGCTACACGGTTTTTTTTCCAACTCCATCCCCTCAATTTTTAAATAAGACAACCACTAGTGCAATAAGTGCTTTTTACGTCAGTTAAAATTGATTTTTTACGTCAGAATACTGACTGACGTAAATACAGCTGACGTTAATAGTTAATATTTTAACGTCAGTTGAGAACTGACGTTAAATATAAAACTATTAACGTCGGTTCCTTAACAAAACCGACGTTAATTTTGTAAAAATTAACGTCGGTTTTTTAAACAACTTACGTTAAACTAAAACTATTAACGTCAGTTCTTTAATACAACGGACGTTGATTTTGTTAAAACTAACGTCAGTTGTTATAAAGAACTGACGTTAAAGGTTTAATTTTAACGTCAGTTTTAATAAACAACTGACGTTAATAGTGTACTGTATATTTTATAAAATACTATTAACGTCAGTTGTTTGATACAACTGACGTTAATAGGTTTTTTTTTAAAATTCAGTTTTAAAATATCACTCCCCTCAGCTATCCCTGCATTCAGTCCCAGTAACACAGAATATCACACATATTACAGAATTGCAAAGGAAAATTGAACAATGGGGGACTTAAAACCAAAACCCATGTATATATATAAATAAATTTTAGTTCCAATGTCTAAAAAACAAAACTATCTAAGGATATATATATACATGTTATTAATTAGTTTCTAAAGTCTAACAAAAAAACTATTTATCTAAGTAGTGCGGAGGTATGTTGTCAATTCCTTTTTCAGCCGCATACTTGAAGAAGAATTCAATGAAGCGCATCCTCAAGTCTCTTAACTCATCTTCTTCAATAGGCGATTGGTCGATAAATGCCTAGACACGTTCAAATAATAACAATAACATCAATGCAAGTCATCTTCAAAACTATAATATATAATTTAACAAGTTGTTTAAATATTACCTTCTTCCATCCATCCGTAATAGATGCGGAGACTATGTTCAGCATATAAAGCATCACATAATAGCCGCACGACCAACTGTCAGTTTGAAATCGAGACTACCAACAAAATTAATTTCAACGTCAGTTGAATATACACATAAATTAGTAATTATAATATTAATTATTTGATAAATAAACTACCAAACCTTGAGGATGTTCCATACAGGATTTGCTTTAGCCTTAGAAGTCCTACTTCTCCTGTTGGCGCAACTTATGCTACTCGCCTTCAGCGTGCTATCATAAACAAATAATCATGTCGATCAATTAACAAACTCATATATCATGTGTGTAATAAACTAAAAACAACTGATATTAAAACTTAAATTAAATTTAATATTAGTTTCTTACATATTTACAGCTTCCACCACCTTCGGTGGCGGATCTTGGTGGAGAGAGCATAAGAATATGACAGTATGCCTAGACGGGTGAAGTACGAACAACTGCCAATGGCGTTCCATACAGTAGGGAGCCAGATATAATTCTTTCGGATTGTCTCCCAACAAGTTCCCTAAGTATTTACTCAATGCATCGCCAGCAAAGAACTCAGGCAGAAGGATTGACGGATCTAAGAAACCGTAAACTGATGCAACGCCTTTATCAAGCTGAAGACGATGGAGATACCTAAGATATGAAAAGGTGTGGATGTTAATTACATAATATATATATTGAAATTAAAATAAATTATTAAATGGAAAAATACCAAAAATAAATAAGTTATAAAATTAAAATTAACTTACATGCACCAGAGACTGATGACATTGTTGTTCATCCAGATGTTATTTCTGCAGGCGTTCCCGAGATCGTCACCAACGAAGGAAAATATCCTCTGTTGATATGGGCGTGCCACCCATCCATCGTGATCCAATGGACATTCAAAAATCTCAAACGCATAATCCTCACCAAGTGAGAACAAACGAGTGATAGGTGACAGCGACACCGACATCGACTTGGCCTTCAGTTTAGGAAAAATAAAATATATAAGTTTTTGATAATTAAAAAAAACACAAGTAATTATTTGACTAATTTGGACATTAATAATGAATAAATACCTTTGCTAACATTTCGAGCTCACGTCGTTTGGAGTCCAACTCAAGCTCACGTCTTTTCATTCCTACTCATGCTCATGGCGCTGGACTTCCAACTCCCGCTCCCTAGCTGCCAACTCATCGTCCTCCACATGTGCCATACTAAAACTCTCTTTTGTGCTCACATGTGAAGCGTTGGCAAGCCTTGCGGTGTCCTGGGATGTACCGACGGAGGAAAGCTCTCTGGCAAGCGCCTGCTTGAATTCTGGGTTGGCTATTAAGCCTTGCATCAGATGTGTTGTAATATCTGGGTTGGACATGAGGTCTTGAGTAATGTCAGCCAAAATTGATGCTTCATTGACCACCCGCTTCGTGAAGCAGACTTGCCATAATATTGTTTGATGGTCACGTTCCCGGGAACACCGAGAACCCGACCAGGATGGTCTTTCTTGCCTAGAGCGATCATCAAGACGCCCTACCGTCCGGAAAGGGACGAATGCGCCCTGGGAGGATTTTGCTTTAAGATCCATCTACAATGAAAAAAAATGAAAAAACGTGCAAGTGAAAAGTGTTGCAAATATCTATACAAATATCAATTGAAATCAAGTTAATTATTTACTTACAATCTTATCTGCCACTTCGCGAGTGACATCAACTTTAAAAGATCCCGCCTTTGTCATGCGGCCGGCTAACCAGACATCCTCGCGGTCGATGTCCGACGGAGGACTTGATGGTGTGCCCTCAGGCACCTCTCCTCTTTCAATCCTAGCAGAGTGCTCTTCCTGCTTCGCCCTCAGCCTATCCGCCATCATCTGCTGGATCCGAGTATGGTACCCACCCTGAGACATGGTGTGGCGGTGGACGTTCTTCACCTGATTCTTCCGAACCTTATTTGCCTTAGCCTATTCAAACAAAAACATATAATTAAATACAGTTAAATGATCTATAATAAGCATACAAAATTAACTTAATCAACCAACCTGAAATTCTTCATCCTGTCGACTCCTGGCAAACATATCCCAAGTATCCTGATCAATCCAGGGATAATACGAGAACATTTTATCAAGCCGCTTCTTCCCAGATACATAGTACCTGGTAAGATCATGCTTGAACCCATTCCAACGCTTTGATGCCATTTTCATACATTTATGACGATGATCCTCGTCATTTGGCACAGTCCAAGCTACCTACACATTAGATACATATATAACAACTGGATGGATTATAACTCGGATAATTATCTAATAATGTAAATCAAACGAATGTAAAGGTAAAATACCGTGATAGCCTCCCAAATCTGATCCTTAACGTTCTGTGGAACGTCATTCCAGTGGTTGTAGTTGATGCTTACGTGCTGCTTCGCTTGTAGAAACACCCACTTATTAAATTCTTTAGCACGGGGTCCCTGGGCATTTAGATTAGCATCGAATGACACCTCAAGCTACTGTCTTCTCTGCCTGTCCTTCTCTAGTTTCTTCAACCAGGTGGCTCCTCTACCCCGTTTCCTATGAGCCTGTGATGTCTGTATGGACAAAAAAAAAGATAAAACAGAGGGTTGTAACATTATAAACTTACATTAACAAGAAGGACTAAAGATAGTATATAACATGTAAACTTACACTAGAATCAGGCGTAGGCGTGATCGGGTCCTGCGAAACCCCCACAGTGTCCTCCCGTGCATGTGGGCTATCCGACTGATCCATATGTATGCCTGTTCAGAAACAATATATATGTATTAACATAGGTTATAACTCAAAATAAATACAGAAGTATAAATAAAAATAACTAGATAGGTCCTGTAGATATACAAAACATCTATATATCCAATATAAGGACAATACGGGAGATTGAAAACTATAGTTTTTGAAGATTGCCAAGCACTGGTCACGGCCTGGCCGTGATGTCCATCACGGCCGTAACGTGCCAATCGAATCGAGACCCTCATAGGCGGAACCGATCACGGCCTAGCCGTGATGAGCATCACGGCCATGACAGATCAACCAGCAGAGCAACATGCACTCAAAACCAAAAATAGAGACATTCCAAACAACTCAAACTCACGGTTTAAAGTTACAACTATTGAGACTACAGTTTCAACATACACTCAAAACCAAAAATAGAGACATTCCAAACAACTCAAACTCACAGTTTCAAGTTTCAACTACTGAGACTACAGTTTCAAACCAGCAGAGCAACATGCATGCACTCAAAACCGTGAATAAAAAAATGTGCCCTAATTAAAGACTCACCAGAAATAGGCGCTCGCGTGGTGGGGGGGGGAAGCTCGAGTGGTGGCCAACGTTCGATGTGGTTACTGAGAGCAGAGGGACGAGGAGAGTTAGTGCGCGGGAAGGCCAGGGGAAAGAGAGATGTCAAGTTATTGCAAAGAATGAGCGGGAAAGACAGAGTTAGGGGTTAAGAGTGTACCTCACGGTGGTGGCGAAAAAGCCCTCGCGGTGGTTGCGGTGGAGATGAGTTCGCGATTAGGGCAGAGTGAGAGCGAGAGTGAGGGTTGAGCGTGATGAAAAGAGAAAAGACGTACAGAGAAGTGGAGAAGGCGCGCGGGGGTAAACGTTATAATTAAAATAAAACAACATTTTACGTCAGTTTTTGGTAAAACCTGACGTTGAAGATCATATATTGAACGTCAGTTGTCTTAATAAACGGACGTTAAAAACTCTCACACTTATTACGTCAGTTGTTAGTAATAACTGACGTTAAAGGTCATATATTTAACGTAAGTTGTATTAAGAAACTAACGTTAAAAACACTCACAACTTCTTACGTCAGTTGTATTACACAACGGACGTTAAAGGTTTATTAGTTTCTTCAAAAACATTCATTCCCTTGACTACTGTGCTACTTACCCATTCACCTTTGTACCTAATCCTCTTAATGAGCATTAAGTTTATAGATAAGTTTTCAAGAAAATCAGAATTACTTAGTAAATTCATCCACTGCTCCTATAAATAGCTTCCTTCCATCATTTTAATTAATTTTCTGCTTCACAATATGGCTCTGCCGTGGAGATTAACTTCATCACTCTTTCTTCCTATTCCTAGACTCAAAGGTCTTTGTCTTAATGGTCAAACAACTTCTGAGTTTGAGTAAATTACATTACATGGATATTAAGGTTGGGTGAATCACGTAATGTGATTCTCTCACTTTATTTCATCCCTGTTATCCCTTTCACTTTGCTTTGGAAGCAAGTGATTGTGGATTCGAGATGATGCATCAAGGAACTCCATCAAGAAGAAAGATGCAAAGATCCATTTCACTTTGCTTTCATTGCTAGTGACCGAGGATTTACTTTGCATCTTGGAATTCAAGTGATGGAGGTGATGCATCCATTGGAGTTTCTGATGACAGGACTGAGAAGAAAATGATGTTGATGCAGAAACTTTTTTATATTTTAGGGCTATGTTGCAGAAATTTTTTATCTTTTAATCATGTAATTTTAACTTATGAATCGCTTCAATGTCATACGATTTGATTATACATATAACTTGTTTTATGTTAAGTGTTTATTTATTTTAATTTGCACAATAATTTGTTTACTAATTCAAGCTAATTAATAAAAATTAAAAATAAACTTGTATAAAAAAAATGGTTTAGAAATAAACTGCAGTACTATATGGAGTGATCTGCGTTAAGAGGGACAACAGGGACATGACAACCAATGAAATGAGTTTCATAATTATTTACGTCAGTTATTTATAGAACTAACGCAAATAATTTACCCATCACCTCATTTTTAACGTCAGCTTAATTGATGACTGCCAAGTTCCCGTATATTAATTACATTATTTCCAATATTCATTCTGCACGTTTATAATATATAGGATTATTTACGTCAGCTATTTATTTAACTGAAGTAAAAAATCAAACTTTTAACGTCAGTTGTATAAAAAACTGACGTTAACAATTAATATTTTTTATTTGAAAAACACTTTTAACGTCAGTTTTTTTTAAAAACTGACGTTAAAAGTGTATAGATATATGCAAAAACATTCATTCCTTTGACTATACTGTGCTACTTACCCATGCACCTTGTAACTCAATCCTCTTAATGAGCATTAAGTTTATAGGTAAGTTTTCAAGAAAATCAGAATAGCTTAGTAACTTCATCCCCTGCTCCTATAAATAGCTTCCTTCCATCCTTTTAATTTTCTCGCTTCACAATATGGCTCTGCCGTGGAGATTAACTTCATCACTCTTTCTTCCTATTCCTAGACTCAAAGGTCTTTGTCTTAATGGTCAAACAACTTCGAGTTTGAGTAAATTACATTACATGGGTGATAAGTCCGAGTAAATTACATTATATGAGTTGCTCACCTTATCACCTTCCGAGAATCACCGCTGAGGGCTAATCGGGTGCTCGGGGTCACAGCCCAAAACCTCGCCTTTGGCAGCAAGTGACCGTCTTGGAAGTCTCTGGAACCACTGCCTTTGCTTGAAACAGATCTAGTGCACCTGTTTTTGCCTCTCTCTTGATCTCTCTCATGCCCCCAGTTTTCTGAGGTCTTCGGAGTATAGTTTTTTTCCTTTGGCATATTTCATAAAACTCTCTGACGGGATGTAGCTTTAATGTTTAGGATTTTAAACCCTTTCAATGTAACTTTTTATAGGATTTTAAACCCTTTCAATGTAACTTTTTATAGGATTTTAAACCCTTTCAATCTTCTCAGATCGCTTGTATTACAAGATTTCATGAATGAGATCCGGTTTGGGTTATTGATTCAACTTATAGTTTTCAAAAACAGAAACACAAAACATCAAAGCAATTCATGTAAAACTGAAACTTTGAGGAAGGCAATGCGGAAGGGATCGTATACTAGATTAAAAAAATTATTAAAATAACCTTTAACGTCTGTTGATGTAAGGACTGACGTTAAAAGTGAAGTGACTTACTTTTAACGTCAGTTCTTTATAGAACTGACGTTAAAATCTTCGATGTTAACGTCAGTTTTTTATTGAACTGACGTTAAAAGTGAGTCACTTCACTTTTAACGTCAGTCATTAAAACAACTGACGTTAAAATTGAATTAATGAACTCTGATATTTACAAAACTGCCGCCGCTTCCTTTTTAACGTCTAGCTTTTGGTTAACTGACGTAAACCTTTACCGTCTAATGTATATTTTCCACTAGTGAACCTTTTATCCTCATCCAATTACTACTCATATTTTCAACTTTGATGTCAAATAATCCTAAAAGGAACTCAGCTCTTCCTTTCTTATTATCAAACATCTAAGTGAGGCGGCAACGTCTTCAATCCTCCGTGAAGAAGTCGGAGTATCTGTTCACATTGATTAGGAACCATTGATTTATTAATATAATAAATAAGTGGATGAGATTAAAGAAGTGCAACTTGATAAACCTGTTCCCATTAACAGTGCAACTCATATTGATGGCAAAACGGGTAGATGAGAGTTGAAGATTTTTGTATGAATAAAATAAAGTAATTTTTTTTACCTTTTGAAACAGGCTATAGTGGGTTTTCTTGGGGGAGGATGGGTCTCAACTTCCACAATAGAGGATTGAAGAATTGCCCGAATGAGGCTCCCTCCTGATAGTGATTTTTTCATATACATAAATTCAGACAATGAATTAATATTAGATAAGGGACCAAAACCTCTTCCACTTAAACAAACACACATTAATCAATCAATCAAATTTTAGTGGTTTCTATTCTACATTTATTATATATATATATAATTAAATTCATTAAAATTGTTACGTTATAGTATCTACTCTTAAAGATATCTATTTATATAAAATAATGTTATAATATTTACTTCTTACTCCACTGAACATTAGTGTATAACAATTTTTTTTTAATCAAACAAGCTTACACACGGGTGTATAACATACAGCTTATCTTACATTTTATATGCAATGAGAATAACTTTTTTTTTACCAATAACATTTTACATGCAATGAGAATAACAATTTATATGCAAGGACAATAACTTTTTTTTTATTTAATATAAATTTTGTTTTTTAATGATTCTTTTTATTCCCAATAACATAAGCTTAATAGATAAAATAAGAATAATTTAAATAATAAATTTAATTTTAAATAAAATTAATAATATTAAATAAGATTAGATATCCACTTTTATATGTGTTATTTATTAGGAAGAAGTAATTATGAGGGGAATGGGCGGAAAATATGGAAAATAACGGAAAACCGTTGGGAAAACGGAGTCACGAGAAAGTCAAAATAGTACGCACCGACGGCATGCATGGGATTCAGTTCCAGTTCCTTTCCCTAACCGGTAATCAACCTATTATTTCCAGTTAACCTGTCGGTGAAGGAACTGTCGGCACCGACACGCCAGATTTATTCCCGGTCATCAACATAAACCACCAATAAATAATATTTGAAGCGGTGCTCCCAGTCCTTTCCTCCGTGATTTCACTATCACCGGATTCTTTTGAAACCATGGTGACGTGGCACTTGTCATATGAGAATTACTAGCCTGCGGTGCGGAGCAGGGTTGTACGGTACGGAGTGCAATCATTAGTGTTTCCTTCCTGTCCCGTGGATGACAAGTACTGGATCATGCATGCACGTGACTTACAACCAACTTTTGCTGAAAAGCCTGCCCACTTGTATTAACGGTTCAATAATTTGTATGCAGTCACAGTTCCAACTTCCAAGGTCCAACCAGGTAACCACCCCCAAACTCAAAAATTGGAAAAATTACATTTTATTATTTGCTTATGACCAATGTAATTTGCAAAAATATAGAGGTTTTTTAGGTATTTTTTTTAAAAACAAATAAGCTTTATATTAATTTATCTTCTATCTTTGAAATGTTAAATTGGTCAATTATGAATTGACATACTATTGATGAAAAATATTAGACGATCATACTTTTTATTATTAAATTGCCTATTTGTTTTAAATTATATTGAAAACAAATGGGAAAACACATACTCCAACCCCTTGGAAGGTCTTCAAAATCTTACACAAACATGCTAAAAATTGTTAAAATAATTTAACATACTTTTAATTAATTTGATAAAAGAGAAAATTATAGGATTGAAAAAGATAAAATTTGGTTGTGGGACTGATGCCCCAAAAGATTTAAATATTTCAAAAATTGATTTATTTTCAATTATTTTAGTTTTATTTTAAAAATATCCTCGAAAAACTTTTTTGGCAACCACTACACTGATTTCTTCGTAAAGTGGGGTGCTGCTGGAGATATTGAAGAGGAGCTCCTCCTTACACCCCCGTCGAGATTGAAATCGTTGTTGAGAGATGTTGCAAATGTGTCTCTTTCGTCCATGTGCGATTTCCTTTTTTCAGTTTTGTTTGTCATTTTCTTTCGTTGTTGTCGTATTGCAACTAAAAAAAAATCACAATCCTTATGCATGATATATGTTGTCCCACGAAGTATAACACAATTATATGTCATAGATTCTAATTGTTCAATTGATTTAAATGTCCAATAATTAATAACAATAAATGATATGAGATTACGTTTCTTGACTAATCAGAATTAATTCAATGAATGTACACGTAGTCCTGAATGAGTAAGATCATTAGGTCAAGACGAGCCACCTAGGAAGGAAGTGAGCAACAACAATTGATCGTCCCCTAACAAACTTAATCAAAAAGTTTGATTTTGACAAAAGAACATTCCTACAATACTCCTAGACATTTTCCCTAAACTCAGAAAAATTTGTTTCTTGGGAATTTATAACATTGACAACCAGTTGAACATCCATTTTATTGTTGACAAAACTCATTGTTGATTCCTATAATTCTAACTAAGGTATTTGTTCTTACAAGAATTAAGAGCCCCGAGATCAAAGAGGTCGAGATCTATGTATCCGATCGAATATCTGGTTATTGTTTGCTTTCTTCCTAGCTTGAGTTTTCCTTTACATAGGTCTCTTCCATAACCAATATCATTAAGGTCATTAATTTTGTGGCAAGAATCCCTCATTGCCCATAACTACTAGATAAGGCGATGAATATCGTAGCCGCTATGTCTCCAATCTTATTATGATGAAAATATTCAATCATGGGGATTGCTCTCGGTCAAGTTGGCCTAAAGTGATAGACCTTCATAGGCCGAGATCTATTCAACCTATGTAGGAACAATATTGAATTTTATAGTTTCTATGATTTCCAGTGGCATTACTATGTTCGACTAACCTAACACGATATTCTTTTCTTTACATTATTATTTCTTCATGAGCAACCTAAAATACTCTGGTAATTCATCTTTTTTGGTGGAAGAAAGTTTAGGTGAGGTGGGTCTCGGGGGCTCACCAGGGTAAGAACAGGCCTCACGGCTCAAAGAACACTTTCAGAGATACTTACAAATTACACCCCAACATGATCCTCACTTTGATAGTGGGATTCGAACTCACGATCTTGTGAGTTATGAGTCGTATCCTTACCAACTAGATCAACCTTTACTGGCCTATGGTAATTCATCTAATAATAGTAGTGAACATTCATTAATTGTTTTATAAATTTAATTAATTTTAAAATGTACGGTTAAATTATGTTGTGTATATCGACATGTGGTTGATCCAAGTGGTAAGGGATTTGGACACCTTAAGCAAGTGATCAGGAATTCGAACCATAATTCTTGTGTATGGAGAAAACCTGGTTGGGAGGGGAGAACCCACTTTATATACCCAACAACTTCCCTGATGAATATTAGTCATTATTAACGATTGTGAACACTTCGTAACTATAATATGATGATACAAAAAAAATTCTGTTGTATACAAATGTATGTATATACTATAAGATTATAAGATATTATCTCAAAGAAAAGCTATATACTGTTACGATGTCTCGGTGAGGAAAATGGATAAATAAATAGCTTTAGATAGAGAATTCACGAGGTGACAACTAATCATTGTCGACTTGGTCAGAAATTTTATTCAGATGAAAAGGGGTAAGAATAAATTAAAGAGGGGACGAAGAATTTTGTGCGTTTTGGGATCCTAACAACTGGTTCCCAAACATTTGTAACTTCGGAACGGGATTTTGCGAGTTTTCTCAAGATATTTTATAAGGAATCAAGTTTTTGTTGAAAAATTAATTATTTCATATTTTTAAATATTAAATACGTAAATTCTCAATAAAAACTTTTTTTCTTGATTTTTTAAAGAGTGTCTTAAAGACACTCGTTATCCTTCTTTGTTCTGAAAATTAAACCCAAGTTCAATCATTCAGGATTAAAATAGTAAGAGTCATTAGTCAAAATACACTCAAAATCATGGATTCTCAGTTGCTTGTTTCTTCATCGTCGTGTTAGTTGTTAGTTTAAAGTTTCGGCTCACTGCATTCTGCTCGTGAGCTGTACAAAGCGTGAATGGCCCAGACATTCTTATCATCTTATGCTTTCATCGTAGCCAAGGAACTCCCAAAATCGTTATTTTCCTACTTATATAATTCTAGACCAACTGAGGCAACTTTATGTCAGTTAATATTTAATGTATTCCTCTAATAATCTCGCGCATAATTCGTCCTGTGCTAGTTCAAGAAGTGAACATATTATTGAGTCTTCTTTTATAAAAATGTAGGAGAATTCACTGGAGGAAAAAAAAAAGTGCACTAGTTCGAAACACTGGGGTTATTTGATAGCTTATATATTAGACTACCTATGGCTTTGTTTATTAAGTATTCAATAAATTAGCTTATAGTTTATTTGACTAGTTTATAAGTTTGTTTGAATTAAGTGGAGATTTTTACAAACAAACTTATCTCATTAGCTTATAATTTTTCTTCATAAGCTATTTTATTTAGCTTATATATGATTAATAGCTTATAGCTTATTAACTTTTTTATCACTTTTACCCTTATTAATTTAATGAAGTTCTCACTTTATTATCTCTCTTATAAATATGCATTTTATGTCAACGGTTAATTTTACCAAACACTTCAAGTTTAATCAACTAGCTTTTTAAATATCACCTATCAATTATAAGTTTTCAGCTAAAAAATAGCTTATCAATTATAAGCCAACTTCTCAACTATTTTTGTCAAATAGTACAATAAGTAAAGAGTGGAACTTTAAAAAGAGTTAATCAAGAGAGTGATTTACTGTTTATTCTTTAGTATAAGTGGGAGAAATAAACTATAACCTATAAATTTTTTGTGAATAATCAATATTATAAACGACTTTACATTTGATTTATCGTCAATAAATTTTTTATATTATTGTTTGATAATAATTAAGGATCTTGCTAATCACCCATTAAGGAATAAAAAAGGCAAATTTGTGTTAAAAAATTAAAAACGATAATTTTCGACATATGAAATAATCTGATATATGTTTCATATTTGTAAATAATTTAAATTAATTAATCAAGTAATACTGAATATCCTGAATTAATTAAGGACTGATTTGTGGGATAGGGATCCATTGTCCGCGGCATGACCCACAAAAGTCCCTGAGATATCACATTACCTTGTTTTAGGTACGGCAAATAGCAACACATGGGCCCCACCACCACATGATCCATCCAAATATATCAAAAATTCAAAACTGTAACAAAAGAAAATCACAGGACTCACACTTTCCTTCTAAAATCAGACTTTAAATTAAAATATTTAAAAAAAAAAAAAAAGATACTCACTACTACTTACTTTGACGCAAAAAGTCAGCAAGAACACGTAGCAGGACACAATAGGCTAAAGTGAAACAAAGTGACGAATCGGAAGCGATGGCCAACATTAAAAATGTCCACCGCATGGTCACGTGAGGAGGCCCCCACGTCGCGTGCTCCGGTGGAACACAAATGAACCAGCTGGAACTGAGTCGGGTTGTGATTTCGTGGGTGGGCTCCACGGTAACTGTGGTAGGTCCATATTCTCCACGTTGATCAACGTGTGGACCGACCCTTCGAACATGCAACGTGGGACCCGCTCGAACATGGTGGCTAGGTTATGCTTATTGGTTAAGGTAAGGTTACGACAAGGCTAATTTGTTATATTATATTATTTTTATTATTACTTGCTCCCACGCACGCTGTGTCCTTTACACCCCCGCTCATCTCGCCGGAAACTGCCACCTCATATACCATTTTTCTTTCGACGGCGTTGTCTTCCACCAATGAACACAATGCAGTTGATTTAGATGACATTTCTGCTAAATTGTTGAACTTGTAGAGGATTATATTCCAAACTTAAATATTCGATTTCATCTTGTGTATAGAATGTGCTCAATCTTCAAAACCATCCGTTAAGAAGAATGCGCGCGATTCATTGACAAATAATCCTTTTGGACTAGAAGTTTAGAACAATATGAGCTTAGTATGAAGAATAAATTTTTTACGGGCATGTTGCATTTTAGATATAATCAATCAAATAGTCGTTAGTTTTTTTTGACTGGAAAATACTCATTAGTTATTACAATAATAATTTAAAAATAAAACGAAATTCTTTCTATAATTATTTTAAAGTTATCTTAGACTTTATTTGGTTGGGTCCAATAAACATGTTATCTACGAAAATTACTTTAGGATCAAGCGGATCTTCTGCCAGAAATAATTTTTTTTAGATAAAAATAAAACTAATGCGTTGAAGATTACCAAGCAATTTATAATAACACTGCTAATTTTTTTTTATCAACAACCGTTAGTTATTCATTATTATATCATAATATTAGAATAATATTAGAAAGAGGGAGAATTTCCAACTCCCACTCTCTAAGTGAAAACTCCTTGGTGTCCCTTAACTCCCAACTGAGTTACCTAAGTGGGACAATAGCACTCCGGTATATTTGAGATAGATAACGAGCAAATTATTTATGTACCATTTTTTAAGGTTTTTTTTTTTTGTTGTGCGTGGAGGTTTATTAATATACATGAGGTCTAAAGTATTTACTATTTAGGAGGGTATCAACCTCACATGCACATTTAAAAAAAGAAAAAAAAGGCCCGTATTGGTTCATGAGAAAAACTTCGGAATTCGTTTTAGTTCCTGAGAAAATTAAAGTATCAAATTAGTCACTCACAATTTCAAAATAGAGATCAGTCCCTCTATTTGATCTTGTTAGACACCATTTATCTCTATGTATTAGGGTTCCATAATTGTTAATTTGGGGCAGAAATTGCAGTGACGTCGATTAGGTCTCATTTTGGACATTTAAATGTCATTTTTGGTTGCTTAAGGTACCAGTTTCTTTTTACCATATGCGTTCAAAATAGTGTTATTTTGGGTATTTTAGGCATTTGAGTAAACGTTTAATAACCAATTTACACTATAGAATTTATAAATATCATATAACAATACATCTAAGCAAGAAAACGGAATACGTCATCGACTTAACGAACCCAAACTAACAGGAGGTCGACGGAAGTACTAAAGTGACCCTAAAATTGTAAGGAACTAATTTAGTACTTTAGTTTTGTCAATAACTAAAACGGACTTAGGTGTTTTTTTTTCAGGAACCAAAATGAGTATTTATTCTTTAAAAAAAATTGAAAAACGGGGAGATTCTAAAACTATATAAAACTAACTGATAATTAACATTTTTTGACTGAACTAATAATTAACATTCTTTTGAAATTTATTTGTTATAATTAATATGCAGAGCGATTTGCGGTCGTGTAAGTACTATGTATATTTCCTTTTAGGCTATGTTTGGTTGTATGAGAGAAAGTGAGAGGAAAGAAAGTGTGAGGAAAGAAAAGGGAAGAAAAGAAAAAGAGTGAAAAGTAAGATGATTTTTTAGTTGTTTAGTTGGAGTGAAAGGAGTGAAAGGAAAGAAAGGTAAAAGAATTCCCTTCCCTTATTTGATTGAATAGAAAGTAGGAGGAAAGAAAAGTATAGTTTGTAAACTGACAAAATTAACCTTAAGTAAAAATTGAATGGGATAAAAATAATAAAAATTAAAATATACTTTTAATAAATGAAAAAAAAAACAGTCAGCCACAACAAAATTTATATATATATTTTTAAAATATTAATAAATTTAAAAATATTTATTTATTACTTCAATTAAATTTAAAATAAAATTAAGAATATTATAACAAAAAAGGTTAAAATTGTAATTTACAAAGCCAGCCACCCTTTCCCATCGGTTTCTCTCCAAATTGAGAAGGTTGGGCATATGTGGGGCCCACCAATAATTTTTCTTTCCTTCACATGTTTTCACCCCAACCAAAGGAGGTAAAATTTTTCGATAAGCGTGTTTTTCATAAACTTTTCTTTCCACGCAGTTTCATGCGTGCCAAACACTGCGTTAAGGATATGTTTCATTATTTAGGCATTAATCTTTGTTTATATATCAATTTCATGCATCTTCACACAATACAAACCCATGTACCATTCGTACAAGTACTAGAGCGTTTTGCTCCTTCTACCGACAGAGAGAATTAATTAAGGGAAGCAACTTTATTATTATTATTATTATTTATATAAAATATAAAATTAAAAACTAATTCAACTCTTGAAACGACAGCAGCATATCATGCGACTCTACGTTCAATCACGTCGTTTGTTCCAATTCGTTATTTTCGCAATTATATTGAGAGGTGACTTTAATCTGTGACTGAGTGAGAAGAGCGTCGGTGCAGCTTCACGTTTGGGCTCTCATGACTCATGTATTTTATTAATGTATTTAGGTTACCAATTTCAATTATTTAACAACAAAAAATTCAATGTTTTAAAAGAACGAAAAAAGAAAAGAAAAATGAGAAAGTTGCTTGTGATAAAATGAACTATATATTTTCCAAGTGAAGTCAAAAAGAATAAAACAGTTGTATTCGTGCGTATAAGCGTGTTGAAATATACCGAAAGAAACAAATAAAACCTCACTCTCTCTGGCTTCAACTAGATTTTTATTTTCTTCCAATTAGTGGAATTAATACTAGCCACCAAATCTTAAAATGATGCCAGCCATTATTTATCCAAAATAATAAAGAATATTTGTTAATAAGTAAATAATATCTATAACACTCAGCACAATTTTAACTTTATACAAATAACACTAGTCATTAAAAAAAAATCTTATTATTTCCACATGTAAGTTTTTATTATTATATATTAGTCCAGAAGTAAAGTACGCAAGTTAAGGAACGTAAGAGGACAAAATTTGCAATGTCAAATTGTCAAATCCAAAACACGTTAGGGAAAGGAACACTTCTTTCCATGAATAGTGCGTTAGGTTATTTCGGAATTGTTTTGATTTCGTTTTTTTTTTGTGTGTGTGTGCTGGAATTGATTTTTTTCCCCTACTAGGTATTGATTAATGCCTTGAATTATACTCAATTGTACCATATAAACAAAATACATATTAGCCTCAGTTGTTGTTTCAACAAACTTTGAGAGCTGCAATTTTTTGGTTGATTAATTGCTATAAGGCCTAACACTTGACTAATTGAAAAACTAATTGGGTTTTTAACCAATTATTATTATCTTCTTTCTTTCAGTTGAAGAATGAGTCTTTTAGAAGAAAGGGATTCAAAGAGTGCAACCCAAGTTAGTTAAAGAAGTAAAGAATGAATGGAAGCAGCACCACTGCACTACCACACACACTGTCTCATTCTCATATATCCTTTTTAACAGATTTTTATAGAAAGAGAAAGGGTGAGTATTTTTGAAGGGATTGATTCAAGGAGTGTAACTCAAGGTAGTTAAGAAGAAAAATATATATAAAAAAAATTAAAAAAAAAGAGATGAAAGGAGATAGAATGTGAGAGTAAGTGAGCCCATCATTTCTATTTGGCCCAAAACCGAACACACTTCTGTTGCGCAGTCACTTTTGTAGACCTTTTTCTTTTATTGTTTTTTGGATTTTCTTTTCTTTTTCATTTTTTATTCAAGAAATGGTAAAAGGTGCAACATGTAACATTGTTAATTTTAAATAATACTTTAATTTTCCTGAAAGTCCCTCTTGAACACACTTGAGCTGTTCTAACTTGTAAGGTATTCTTTCTTTTAAAAAATGAAGTCGAAGACTTCTCAGTAAGAAAGGTAAATGTAGGTCCACATACAAAGAAAATGATTTGGCTTAAATTTAATCCAAAGTATTCTCAAATAAAATTAATTTTACTTGAACTACTTAATTTTTTTAAAACATTGAACTAATTAATTTATAAATATATAATTGTTGTATTTTAATCAATAAGTGACTCGCACACATAAAAAAGAGAGAAAGGATAAAAATGACTTAATATCAGTTCCCATTACATTCCCCTCTAAGAATTTTTTTATTAACAGAGCTAAAATTTTCGCACCAAAAAAAAACTAATCTTTAATTACAATTAATACAGTCAATAAAAAATTGTACCACTTGTAACTATATATAAAGTTTTAACAAACCCAGTATGACCTAGATGGTTTTTATATAAATTAGGATAAAGCTTTAAACACGGCGGAATCATAAAGTTATTATTGTTCTCCAAAATATCATCCATGCACGTGCAATCACAGAAATTAATATCTCGAGTATAGTAGGATCATAAGGGCGACAAAGTTATCCCTCAAAAGTTTAAATGTTACTGCATTCTCAGGATCAAGATTCGAACTCGAAACCACGGGTTAAGTCGTAAGAGACTCGTGACATCTCATCCATAACATCCAAAGGCTCATTCATCTCATATCATCCATACCTTAATCATAAGGATATTGATTAAGGTATGAAATATAATTAATTTTTTTTATTAAAATAAACTTTTTAACTAATGTTCTTAAGATAGTACTTAACATTTGAAACCCTTGTTTCACTATAAAAATACTTAATGATAACAATAAATCACACACAATGAAACATATATATGTGGTAGTTAAAAAATAAATAAATAATCGGGACGTTTGATTGATTTTTTTTATACCAATAATTTTATATGCATTGGCTGTATATGTACTGTGATTTTGACTGACGGTGGTTTTCCAACAACATTTGTACGTAGGTAAAAGGAACCATGAAATATTTGATGAACTAGCTTGTTTGCAAACGTGTGATATATGAGTCTTTAATTATTATTATTATTGGTAATATTATCATTAATAATAATTTGAATTGTGACTCTAAATCTGTTAAATCTTTTTTTTATCTCAAATTAAGGTCAACGTATCAAATCATTTCTTTATTTGTTTCATAATTTGGCTTCAACTTTTTCTTCTCACCCACACTGTTTGTACTTTGTACTTATTCATCTCTAAGGGCTCGTTTGGTGGTCAGGATAAGAGAGATATGATAGGATAAGCTATCATATCCTCTCTGAAATTATTGTTTGGTGAGCCAGCAGGATATGATAAATCAATCATGTCTCCTATCCTATCCTGCCCATCTAGTTAAAATTCTATCCTGAAGAGGGAGCTGGGTTAGAACTCAACGGGATAGGATAAGGTGATTTAAAGTATAATAAAGTATATAAAAAAATTATACATAAAATAATTAAATTATAATAAATTATAATATGGTTACCGAAAAAGGTAAAATAAACACATAAAATAATAAAAATATTAATAATTAATTTTAAAAATTATTATTTCTTCTCACAAGATTATTTTCGTTACTTTATATTATTTTTAAAAACTGAAAAATAAATAAAAATATTCTAATAATTTAACTATATGTAAAGTAAAAACTAATGAATATTTAAAATTATAAAAAAAACTAATTTAAGTTAAACAATATTTTAAAAAATTTAAATATTATATGTAATTTTATCACAAGGACAATTTATCTTTTTATATAATATTAACAAATGAAAATTATAAAAAAACTAAAATCTAATAAAATATGAAAACATTCAGAACAAAAACAAAATTTTTAAAATTCATACTAAAATTACAATGCTATCCAGTTGGTTATCTGGTGAACACCAAACGTCGGATAGGATAACAGCTTATCCTGCTCATATCCTATCCTACTCCTATCTTGCTCCCTTATCCTATCCGCCCTTATCCTATCATGACCACCAAACGAGCCCTAAGGGTTTTAATTAATTGACGGAAGTGATAAGCAAAAGCCTTAAAAAATCTTGTCTATAATTTGAGAACAGAAAAAAATTGATTTTTTATTATTTTATAATGATATTACAATACGTAATGTAACAATATGTATTAAGCGTTTCTCGTTGATTATTACAATTGATTAACTAATCGTCTTAAATCGTATAACTGATCCATATATCCTCCTTGCCATCAATATGATGGAGTGGAATAGAAAAACTTAGTATGATTATATCAAAGAGTTTGGTTTTGGAAAATGAAGATTAAAATACATATAGATATCATAAGAGTTTGATGCCGAAAAATCCACTCAATATGAGAAAATAAATTCATAATTAACATGTAAATACATATTAAAGAAGAATGACAAAATTTTGAGGAATTGAGATTAGAATGGAGAGGGAAATTAAAACAGAGAAAGAGAGATTGATGAAGAAATGGTTTTTGGAAATTTAAGATTATGGATAGATGAAGAAGGAACCGCAAAGATAGACTTTGTCTGCTCTCCGTAACAGAGAGTAATCATCTCATAGAGGGATGGTAATTTATGAAAAACACGACAGCGATACATGCATTAGATGGACATAACTAATTAAAGAATTGTTTTAATATTAAATAATAAAATTCCAAAAACTTCCACAGCTTGCCATCTCCCCATTTAGTGGTCATTCACATTTGCAAAATGGATTATGTCTTTATATATTGGTAGATAGATAGATAGATAGATAGATAGATAGATGTCATGACACAAATTTTGATTATTTTCACATAATTTTGTTTTCATAGGCCTTTGTTTTCACTTAACGCTCTTTTAATTAAGAGTTGTGTCCTTTCAATTCCCTATCGTTAATTTTTTTTTTTACTTTTTTCAATATATTGGAACACAACGTGTTCAAAACACCTTTATCAAATTCACATAACTAAAATATATTTTATTCACGATTTTTTTACTCAAACTCACGTTGATATGATCTAATCAAAATCAAAATGAAGATATGTATATATATATATATACATATATATATATATATATATATATATATATATCATGTGAAAATATATTATAAATTCATATACTAATTTAAAATATTAGCCTCGCGGATAAAAATATTTAAATTATTATCTTCACATTTAAAATATTAACTTCAATATAAATATTATAGATTGTACATAATCATATACATCTAGGTATACATATAAGTATGTTTTCATGTAAAATTTCCAACCCCGTGTAAGATGCTTCAAATTTGAACATGATGTCATATTAGTAATAATGCTATTAGGGAATAATTTCTTTCACCTGCTTCCAAATTTAACATCCCTTCCCTCAATTCAAATCTTTTAGCATAATTTTATTTCCATTAGGGCCATTGGGAGAACTTTGAGTGTCATGCTCGATAACATTAATAACCATTTCTAAGAGTTGTGTTCTTTTCATTTACTGTATTTATTTATCTACTCTTCCAATGTATTGGAACAATTCACTTAATTTCTCAAACTCACTAAATGCTCTCCCAAGCAACATTTGTGTCCTTCTTATTCTGTATCTTTATTTTCTTTTTTTTTTTATAAATGTATTGGAAAGTAATGTATTTAAACATCTTTCTCAAATGCACACAATACATTTAAACATCTTCTTGAGAGCATAGAAAACTTCATGAGCTATGGTAATATTTATTGTCTTGGATCAGCCTCATACAAATGCACTCTAGTTTTTTTTTTTACAAATTTATTGTTAGGTATTTATTGTATTTTATTTAGAAATATATATTTTCCTTCATTTCATTTATAATTTTGTCAAAATTGATAAAGGAAAATCCATACATACGAATGATTGATGCTAGTATAAAAGTTACGATTGTTCTTAAGTTGAGGGTCAACTGGTATGCAAGCGTTATTATTTTATATAGTTGGGTATTCGAAGTCACTCCAAAGTTAAATATTTCACATCATTGCATTCAATCAAAAGATCATTACACTGAAGAGTACCTCTAGCAACAGGTTGGATCCTCCTACCCTACATTAAAAAAATTCAAAAAGTTCAAATATTAGTCATGAAAGAAATTGTAAAAAACATATAGTTAAAAAATATTAAGCATTAGTTATAAATAACACTTTCTCATCTAAAAACGCCACCTCTACATTATCTCTCAATTGAGGTTGTAAGAAATTTGGTTGTTTTCAACGTCGTAACACTCTACTTTGATCTTCCATTTATCTTTTGATGGTGAAAGGTCACTGATAAATTTAATTTTAGCCATGAGCGGAAGATATAAAAACAAACTCTAGATGAACAAACTTTCTCGGCATATGCTTAATTGAATTTTATATTTTTATTTGATTATGTATATTTTTATGGTACCTCTATTAGGATGGATAAATAGTAAACTAACATCAGGAATATAGGAGAAATAAAACAAAGATTTGAGTAAATTACATTGAAAAATCACTTATCATCTTGGAATTGTTTATTTGCTTTAAAAATATATATAAATCTATAAATATTCTAATTACATAGATTTATTAGTAGCTCAAAATGGATTTTAACATATATCTATGAAGTTCATGTCAAGGAAAAAAAAACATATATGATATATCCATAAAGTAATCTTATTTTCAGCGAACGTCTTATGATTATTTATAACAAAAAATTATAAATATAAAAAATTATTTTATTTGCTTTAAAATATAATATTGGAAATAGGCGTCATATTTTATTGGTATGAGCTAAAGTTATGATAACAACTTTTATTCATACTAATTTAGGAATCTTTGTTTATCATAATTCATGTACAACAATTTATTTTTAGTTGCTTTAAGTAAACTAATTACATTGGAAATTATTGATAATCTTCAATATCAATGTATTTATAATATTTATTATTAATTTATATAGATATTGATGGGAAGATGAAAAGCCAAGAGCCCAAATAGAAAGAGAAAATAGAGTTTGGTCAAACACATTGATGATTGTCAAATGTACAATCCTACTAAATGCAAGCCTTGTAGATAAAGCAAAGAAAAGAATAAAATAACAATTAAAAAATAAAAAGTAAAAAAAGTAAAACTTTTCAAAAAATGGCATGATGCCACCACAATGCACAGTAAAATAGGCTAACAAAGTGTTAGTTGAGATCTAACATGTGCTTTCAGTTATGCAATAATACTTTAAGATAAGTAAAATAAACTTGAGATAAGTTCTAATTGAAAAATACGCGTCCACCCCTGTAGACGGGCTGCTTAAGTACTTTGGTAAAGTTACTTTGTTATTTAATTAAGTAGACTGACTTTCTTGAATAGAAGAGGCTCTAAATATTTTCTAGATAAATACCTAAATAACTTGTTAGGTACTGCAAGTCCAAGGACTTGATAAAAAGCGCGTCCATCCTGCCACGACAGGCGGAAGTAATTAGTTGAAGTAAATGAACTGAAACATAAAGTAATCTGATAGACGAGCTCTAACCGTCATGTCACTAGACGGATATTTTTCTAAACTAATAGCAAGTCTAAAGACCTGGTAGACAAGAGGATATGCCACGTCATCAGACGAGCCAAGTAAATATAGAACAAACATGGACTCTCATATAAATGAGTAGACGGAGTTTATTTTTAGACGAGCTCCATCTTTGAATGAATTAAATACAATCCGAATCTCTTATATTTATTTCAAATGATTGATATTTATTTCAATAGAATATTTGTTCTTCATATTTGTTTTATCTGCTTTAAATGTTTCACCTTGTTGTAAAAGAAACATAGTACAATCCAGAAATGCAAAAAGCAGAATCGTACAATAAGATACTGCAAAACAATTTGTACGATGACAACTTTATGACTGAAAAAGCTGGATTATACACAAAGAAGGAACAACAAGTACTCAAGCTGCAATACTCAGGAGTGAACCTCTCATGCTACCTTGATAACCAAGAGTACTATTCAGCATTGCTACAATTAAGCTACCAGACACAACGGATATCATGCATTAAATGCTATCTCTAAACGGGATTATTCAAAGTAACCGTTGAAGAAATACAAGTGAAGAAGAAGGTCACTATAAATTGAAGACCTCAGATACTGAAGAATAACTCTTGCCTACACAACCTTGCTAGCAAAACTTTTGCCAATCGATAATCTCTCATTCCATTATTCTTTCAAGAGCAAGAGTCTGTATTCTTTAGGTTGGATATTGTTGTAATATTCAAATGATCTTAAACTGTCATATTCTCACACATAGCGAGTTAAGAAGATCAAACATTAAATCTCCTTGTTAGAGTTAGAGCCCGAAGAAGCTTGGTAAGAAAAGAATACTTGTAGCCCGGAGAAGTGTTGAATACTCGATTGTAATCTATTTGGAGAAATAATGGATAAATCCTTCAAGTCGAAGGGACTGGACGTAGCTCTTGGTTGGAAGAGAGTGAACAAGGATAAAATCTCTTGCGTGAATCTTCTATCCCTAAACTCTTCAGTTTTATTTGATTATATTAACTGTGGGGTTTTGATATTGTCTTTTAAGAAGGATCTTTGTCCTTGTTATTGCTTCTGTTTCTAATCTCCTTGTGTGCAAAAATTGTTTTAAAGGTTGTTTTCGAAAATTATTAACAAATATAATTCAACCCCCCTTCTTGTGTTTGCCTGTGTCAACTTCATGCAGAGGCGTGGATGATAGGCTTGCAGGTAAAAAATTGAATTTATTATGTGGAATTCTAAGTCGCTTGGAAATTAAAATACTGCCCAGAATGATAAAGGATAAGGTACATAATAGGCAAACAATGTTGGAAAGAACATAACAAGAATATGGTTGACGATGATGTGGAGTGGGCATGGCGGCGTAGAGGGGCGACGACGCGAAGGGCCGGTGACGACGCGGTGTGGGTGACGACGGCATGGGCTGTGAGAAGTTTGAAAAAAGGCACCGAATATTGGGAGAAGGTCACGTGAGATTGTTAATGAGATAATCTAAATCGTTGGATTAAGATAATATAAAAGGCTGAGATGGGGAGAAAAGCTTTTAAGTTACTATTGGAGTAACTTGATCCCCTCCCTTGTATGATTATTATGAAAATACTTAACTAAAATTCGAAATTAAAAATAATCAAACAAGGAAAGGTGGCAATTGAGGGGCGGCTAACAGAGCATTTAGCTCGCAGGGGGAAAACGCGGCTCAACCTTTTTTGCGTAATTGTTTATTTTTGTATATTAAGGTGGTTAGTTAATCTCATTTAAAATAGTAATTGGGAATAAACAATTAAGTTTGTTACCTAAATTGTCATTCCACTTATTTGTTAAGATTGTGTTGTTGAGAATAAAATGAGTCATTGGAAAACACAATTTGTATTAAATGAAGGGTATTTCGAGACACTAGTGCAATAAGTGCTTTTTACGTCAGCTAAAATTGATTTTTTACGTCAGAATACTGACTGACGTAAATACAGCTGACGTTAAAAGTTACACTTTTAACGTCAGTTGAGTGCTGACGTTAAATATAACACTATTAACGTCGGTTCTTTAACACAACTGACGTTAGTTTTTCAAAATAAACGTCAGTTCTTTAACATAACCGACGTAAATTTTGTTAAAATTAACGTCATTTGTTATAAAGAACTGACGTTAAAGGTCTTAATTTTAACGTCAGTTGTAGTAAACAACTGACGTTAATAGTGTACTGTATATTTTTATAAAATACTTTTAACGTCAGTTGTATGATACAACTGACGTTAATAGTATTTTTTTTAAATTCAGTTTTAAAATATCACTCCCCTAAGCCATCCCCGCATTCAAGAAATATCCCAAGAATACGTAATATCACACACATTACAGAATTGCAAAGGAAAAATGGAACAATGATCCATATAATGTATGCCTGTTCAAAACAATATATATTAATTTATTAACATAGGTTATAAATGTATACTAAGTTTAAACTACCTATATCAATATCCCTTCGTGATGATCATCACGAGTGGCATGTACATCGTCCACCTGTGTCTCCTCGATTATAGTAGGCATGTTTGTTGAAAAAGAAGGAGTCTCAGGAATATCAAGATTTGAATCTTCATTTTCATCACTACCATTATACATGCTTTTTCCTTGGAGAACCACGGACAACCTTTTGTTAGAAGGATCAGCGATGTAAAACACTTGTTTTGCTTGTGAAGCCATTATGAAAGGCTCATTTATATGACCTAACTTGTTGAGGTCTACCAATGTGAACCCCAATTCGTCGGTTTGTACACCACCGTTACTATCAACCCACTTACATTTAAATACCTAAGACCGTAAGCTTAGTGTAATCGAGCACCCAAATATCTTCAATATATCCAAAGTAAGGTGTCGGTCTTTAACGGGTTTTGTGTCCTTTGCACTAGAGAAGTGCATTGCTTCGACCACGATCATAACCCCACTATTTTGCATGGTACTCTTGTTATCTTGTTCCTTTGTATAAAAGGAAAAGTTATTTATGTCGTATCCGCTCCAACATATGACGTTGAAGTTAGGCCCACGTGCTAGCCATTTTACGTCATCGAAGCGATACTACCATCCTTAAGCATTTCTTCCTTGAACCATGGTAAGAAAGTCTTGTTATGCTTGTTCAACAACCACCTTTCGCTCATTCGAGGGTTTTCTTGATTGACTTTTCTTTTATGTTCAAATAAGAAAGAGCTGAAAACATTCGATGTTGTTCAATACATACAAATGTGCTTGAAGCACTTCCTCCCGATCCTTCCTATTAATTCTTAAGCCATGTGTACCCTTACCTTGACATCCGATCTCATCATGCCGAGGCTTAGGAACCCCTATAGGATCCGTGTTATGAAGGTAGTCCGAACAAAACTCAATAGCTTCTTCTGCAACATACCTTTGAACAATAGATGCTTCCGGACGATGAGGATTCTTCACGTACCCTTTCAAGATCTTTATGTAGCGCTCAACTGGGTACATCCATCTCAGAAAAACCGGCCCACATAATCTAATCTCCCTCACCAAATGAACAATTAAGTGAACCATTATGTCGAAAAAGGAAGGAGGAAAATACATCTCCAATTGGCACAATATTGTAGCAGCCTCAACTTCCAAGTCATCCAACATACGGGGGTCAACGACTTTGCTACATATAGAATTGAAGAATGAGCACAACCGAGTAATGGCATGTCTCACATTTTTTGTAGCAATACCACGAATAGCAACGGGCAGAAGTTGTTGCATTAAGATGTGACAATCATGAGACTTCAAGCTAACCAATTTAAGATCACTAGAGACAAGCCTCTTCATATTTGAAGAGTAACCATGTGGAACTTTGATGCCCTGAAGACACCCGCAGAAACTTTGTCTCTCTTTTTTTGACAAAGTATGACATGCTGGCGGCAAATAAGTCCGCTTACCATCCTCAACAACTGGAGCTAACTGCTCTTGTATACCCATAGCAACGAGGTCGAGACGAGCATTCACACCATCCTTTGTCTTGCCCTGAATGTTGAGAAGCGTCCCGATCACACTATCACACACATTTTTCTCCACATGCATCACATCAATGCAGTGTCTGACATCAAGCTTGCGCCAGTATGGAAGATCAAAGAATATCGACCTCTTCTTCCATATGTTTTTCTCAACAGCTTTACCTTTCTTTTTGGACTTGCCGAATATAACATCGATGTCCTTTACCCTCTGATAAACCTGCTCTCCAATTAAGGCCGCCGGCGCTTCTTCTGTCTCTTGGCATCCATTAAAAGATTTTTTCATCTTACGATATGAGTGATCACGTCTAAGAAATCTCCGATGCCCAAGGTAAACCGTCTTCTTTCCATGATGCAACTGAGTGTAGCATGTGCCTTCTTCACATATAGGGCATGCTTTATGCCCCTTGACACTGCATATCCGGACAAGTTACCGTATCTTTGGAAAGTCGTTGATGGTGCAAAATAACATGGCACGAAGCTTGAAAGTCTCATGAGAATACCCATCAACTACATCAACACCTTCCACCCACAACGTTTTCAAGTCTTCAATCAAGGGACCTAGATAAACATCTAAGTCATTTCCCGGTTGCTTTGGGCCCGAAATCATCATAGACAACATCATGTATTTGCGTTTCATGCACAACCAAGGGGGCATGTTGTAAATCACCAACAGAACAGGCCATGAACTATGAATACTACTCATGTTACCATAAGGATTCATTCCATCCGTAGCAAGTCCAAGCCTTAGGTTTCTTGGCTCATCGGCAAAATCCGGAAACATAGTATCGATATTCTTCCATTGAATAGAATCAGCAGGATGACGAACCTTTCCATCACGTTTCCTCTCATCATTATGCCATCTAAGATTCTTCGCATCTTTCCCATTGGCAAACAATCGCTTGAACCTTGGAATTATTGGAAGATACCACAACACCTTCGCAGGAGGACCCTTTTTTCTCACATCATCAACATCATCATCATCATCACCACCCTTCACTTTGTATCGTGATAACCCACATTTGGGGCAATCGTGTTTGTCTTCATGAACACCGGTGTACAATATGCCATCATTGAGGCATGCGTGTATCTTCTTATACTCCATACCCATAGGACACAATACCTTCTTGGCCTCATAGTTACGGTTAGGCAATGTGTTGTCCTCCGGAAGCAAGTCTTTCAACACTTCAAGCAATTCCGTGAAGCTTTTATCACTCCAACCATTTCTCGCCTTCACACAAACCAATTTTAGCATCGCCGACAACCGTGTATGAGTAGTACACCCTGGATATAAAGGCTTATCCGCATCACCGCACAACCTATCATACACATGCGCTCGATGAAAAGATTCTTGTCCAATATCACGGATCATGTCCTCTACTCGATCATCCTCCATATCTACGTCAACGTCCTCACTTTGGGAGACACTCGCCGTATTACTACTCAACAACATATCACCATGCCATATCCATCTTGTATAACTCAAGCAAATCCCTTCACAAATCAAATGAGTACGTATATCCTTCACCGTACATTTCCTCGTTTTCAAACACTTGACACAAGGACAACAGAACATTCCATTACTATTAGGAACATTCCTTTGAGCAAATTCTATAAATCCTCCCACCCCCTTCAAATACTCAGCACTAGTACGCTTACAAACCATCCAACTACGATCCATAACTAGATAGGTCCTGTAGATATACAAAACATATATATATCCAATATAAGGACAATACGAGAGATTGAAAACTATAGTTTTTAAAGATTAATTGCCTAGAACTGGTCACGGCCTGGCAGTGATGTCCATCACGGCTGTAACGTGCCAACTGAACAGACCATGCCATCACAGGCAGAACTGATCACGGCCTAGCGCTAATCACGGCCGTGACAGATCAACCAGCAGAGCAACATGCACTCAAAACCAAAAACAGAGACGTACATTCCAAACAAATCAAACTCACGGTTTCAAGTTTCAACTACTGAGACTACAGTTTCAACATACACTCAAAACCAAAAATACAAAAATGTGCCCTAAATACTCACCAGAAATAGGTGCTCGCGTGGTGGTGGGGAGGGGAGCTCGAGTGGTGGCCAACGTTCGATGTGGTTACTGAGAGCAAAGGGACCAGGAGAGTTAGTGCGCGGGAAGGGGAAAGAGAGATGTACGTCAAGTTATTGCAAAGAATGAATGGAAAGACAGAGTTAGGGTTAATAGTGTACCTCACGGTGGTGGCGAAGAAGCCCTCGTGGTGGTTGTGGTGGAGATGAGCTCGCGATTAGGGTTCTGTGCTGGGTGAGAGTGAGAGTGAGGGTTGAGAGTGATTTAGGGTTGAGCGTGATGAAAAGAGAAAAGAGACGTATGTACAGAGCGAAGTACAGAAGGCGCGCGGGTGTAAACATAAAACAACATTTAACGTCAGTTTTATTAAACAACTGACGTTAAAATTAATTTTTTAACGTCAGTTTTATTAACAAATGACGTTAAATATTAATATTTTTTTTAAAAACACTTTTAACGTCACTTGTTGAATACAACTGACGTTAAAAGTGTTGTCTGTATAAAGTAACATACTACGTACATGTGATCTGTATCTCCTCTTCTTTTCCTCTATATTTCTATTCCTTCACAAAATGGCTCTGAGACCTGTGTTAATTGAGTGACAACATGGCATTTCAGATATTATTTACGTCAGCTATTTATTTAACTGAAGTAAAAATCACACTTTTAACGTCAATTGTATAAACAACAGACGTTAAAAATAAATAATTTTTATTTTAAAAACACTTTTAACTTCAGTTTTATTCAACAATCGACGTTAACGGACTGTGTGACAACAGGGCATTTCGATAGGGATATAGGATTATTTACGTCACTTGTTTATTTAATCAAGTAAAAATCACACTTTAACGCTCGGTTGTATAAACAACCGACGTTAAAAATAAATATTTTTTATTTTAAAAACGCTTTTTACGCCGTTTTATTCAACAACCGACGTTAAAAGTGTATCTTCCTACTCCTTCCAGCGTTTTCTTTTACGCATGTTTATAATATATGACCGCCAGGCCAACTCCCAATGCGCCTTGGAACCTAATGCTCTTAATGATCAATTTAATTTTTTAGCAACTTACGACGCCTAGTAACTTCATCCCCTACTCCTATAAATAGCTTCCTTCCTTCCTTTAATTTTTCTCGCTTCACAATATGGCCCCTGCCATGGAGATTGACTTCATCACTCTTTCTTCCTATACCTAGACTTAAAGGTCTCTGTCTTAATGGTCAAAACAACTTCCGAGGTTGTGTGAATCACGTAACATGGATGGTAAGGTTGGGTGAATCACGTAATGTGATTTGCACACACCATCATCCTTCGGGAGAATCGGCCACTACGCTTCCAAAACCTCGACTTTGGAACCAAGTGGTCATTCCAAGAATATTCTTTGAAACAGATCGAGTGCACCCTTCACTCTGCCGCGGCTCCAAAGTGACCGTGGATTCAGATGGAGCATCGACTTCAAATGAGGGAGGGCATGCATTCAATGTTGGAGATTCTCGAGCACAGGACCGAGAAGAAAATGATGTTGAAGCGAAAACTTTTTTATATTTTAGTGCTATATATCTTGCGGAAATTTTTTATCTTTTAAACATGTAATTGTAACTTATGAATCGCTTCAATGAGAAGAATCAATGTTGGAGATTCTGATCAGCACAGGACTGAGAAGAAAATGATGTTGAAGCAGAAACTTTTTTAATTTTAGTGCTATATATCTTGCGGAAATTTTTTATCTTTTAAACATTTAATTGTAACTTATGAATCGCTTCAATGAGATACGATTTGATTATACATATATAACTTGTTTTATGTTAAGTGTTTATTTATTTTAATTTGCACAAGAATTTGTTAATTTACTAATTCAAGCTAATTAATTAAGATTAAAAATAAACTTTTTTAAGAAAAAGATTAGAAATAAACTGCACTATATGGAGTGATGATCTGCGTTAAGAGTGACAACACTAAGATGACAACGAAAGAAAGATAGGAATGAGTTGATTATTTACGTCAGTTATTTATTTAACTGAAGTAAAAATCACACTTATAACGTCAGGTTTATAAACAACTGACATTAAAAGTTTTAATAATTTCTTCCAAAACACTTTTAACGTCAGTTCATTAAACAACTGACGCAAATAGTGATTTTATATTTACAAAATTGCCACCACCTCACTTTTAACGCCAGTCCTTAAAACAACTGACGTTAACAGTGAATTAATTATTTACAAAACTGCCACCGCCCCTTTTTTCTGTTTCTAATCTCCTTGTGTGCAAAAATTGTTTTAAAGGTTGTTTTTGAAAATTATTAACAAATATAATTCAACCCCCCTTCTTGTGTTTGCCTGTGTCAACTTCATGCAGAGGCGTGGATGATAGGCTTGCAGGTAAAAAATTGAATTTATTATGTGGAATTCTAAGTCGCTTGGAAATTAAAATACTGCCCAGAATGATAAAGGATAAGGTACATAATAGGCAAACAATGTTGGAAAGAACATAACAAGAATATGGTTGACGATGATGTGGAGTGGGCATGGCGGCGTAGAGGGGCGACGACGCGAAGGGCCGGTGACGACACGGTGTGGGTGACGACGGCATGGGCTGTGAGAAGTTTGAAAAAAGGCACCGAATATTGGGAGAAGGTCACGTGAGATTGTTAATGAGATAATCTAAATCGTTGGATTAAGATAATATAAAAGGCTGAGATGGGGAGAAAAGCTTTTAAGTTACTATTGGAGTAACTTGATCCCCTCCCTTGTATGATTATTATGAAAATACTTAACTAAAATTCGAAATTAAAAATAATCAAACAAGGAAAGGTGGCAATTGAGGGGCGGCTAACAGAGCATTTAGCTCGCAGGGGGAAAACGCGGCTCAACCTTTTTTGCGTAATTGTTTATTTTTGTATATTAAGGTGGTTAGTTAATCTCATTTAAAATAGTAATTGGGAATAAACAATTAAGTTTGTTACCTAAATTGTCATTCCACTTATTTATTAAGCTTGTGTTGTTGAGAATAAAATGAGTCATTGGAAAACACAATTTGTATTAAATGAAGGGTATTTCGAGAATAACTTCATTAAATATGATGAAAGTAGTTGAAATTTGCTTATATTTTGGACAAAAAATTTGAGAATTTTTGCTTATATTGTTGACCAGAGGGAGTACTAATTAGTAAGACGTATTATTAATTTTTATTTACCAAGAAAGACACGTATTTAATAGTAGTCAATGTTTTTTTTTTCCAGTGTATTCTTCACGTGTAACTGCGGAGACTAATCCTTTAAGTCGGGTTGGACCATAATGGCGGTAAAGTTCTCCCTCGAGAGTTTTAACGATGTTGCATTCCTAGGATCAGAGTTCAAACTTGAGACCACTAGTTAAATTGGAAGAGATACGTACGATTTCATTCAAGTGTTCTAGGGTTAATAGTAGTCAATGTACGATAAGGTATAATTTCAATTTGGGTCATGCTAACCAAGGTTTACAAAATCGGACCGACCATCGAACCGATAAAGGTCGCTGTTCAAGGTTCAATGGTCCAACCGAGGTTGAACCGGTTATAATTAAATAATATTATTTTAATTTTTAATATAATATTTGTAACAATATTAAACAAAAAAGAAAATAACAACTAAAATTATCAAGCACAATTTTTTTATTCTGAAATTAAACTAAATAAATGTAAATATATATGTTAAAATCATCTTCATAGGAAAAGGCAACCCAAAATCTACAACCAGCCCACATATGTTAGAAAATAAAAGAATTGGGTTTTGGCTAGGATGACCCAAATCCTTTTATACTATTTTTTTTAAGGAAACCAGTCGAGGCCGGTCCACAAACGAATATGAACCGTTGTATCGGTTTTGAACCGGTTCTACGATTCTGAGATCGGTTTCAAGTAAGACCGCTTCTGGGGGCCAATCGAACCGGCCTAGGTCCCGGGTCCAGGTTAAACCGGTCGGACCGGCCAGTCCGGTCCGATTTTATAAACCTTGATGCTAACCAGTGTCCCAAGGACATTGGTTAAGGAACTCAAAAAAATAAAAATTTGTTGAAAAAATAAGTTTATTACTCTTTAAAATATAAAATGCACTAAGTTCTCATTCCAATTTTTTTTTAATGTTTAACCAATGTCTTTAGGTAGTGGTTAACATTTTTCTTTTAATTTTTATTAAAATATATTATGTTTCTTGATTTGTTAATTGATATCCTAATTAGTAAGACGCGTATTTTTTTATTTTATTTACCAAGAAAGAAGCGTATTTAACAGAGGAACGACCCAATCCAAAACTACCATGACAGCGTAGAAAGTAGAATACGCAATACAGAACAATCATCGATTTGTGAACCGAAAAACAAAACTCGCAGTACGTACCACTTTCCACTTTCCGTGTATGGCACGCGCTTCAAGGAAAGTCACAAACTCTGACTTTTGACATTTTATGGTAATAGGAGTACCACTTTACTGCTACCGCTGCAGTAAATTTTTTTGTTTTATTTAAGAAACAATACTAAAACACGAACAGTGTCTGAAACAACGGCGGTTAAAGCCTGACAAATCCAAGTGCACACTGCACAGCTCCTTCTATTTATGCAAACTCTCTGTGTTCCTAGTTTCTCACACTGATTGCACTTCCCACAAAGCAAGGCTCAACAAAGAAAAAAGGTAAAGATTAGTGACCATATTCGGGTTTGACTGTTTTGAGTTATAATATTGGAATATAAATCTTGGACATGTTATGGTATGTGATATCATATATATTTATTTTTATTTTTTATTTTTTTTATATACATGCTTCTCAAATTTATACAAAAAAAAAAATTGATGTCTCATTTTGATATAAAAAATCATTCTTCTTTTCTTTTTTTCTTTCTTTCAGAATTTGAAGTTTTCAACCCAATTTTCTATTGTTAGGCCATTCAAAACCCATTTGTGTTAGGCAATTTTGTTTAAATTTTTTTTTTCCTCGTGGGGTGGTAGATGGATTGAAATTGTAAAATCCGTGAATGGAGGGAGGGGGTGGTGAGAGGATGGGGACATGGTGTGGGACCTGTGGGTAATCTGAGGAGAGAGAGAGAAGACTTCAACATCACGACAGTAAAGGGATAGTAAAAGACAGCTAGCAATGAAGAAGGAGCCTCACCTACCAGTGCCCATCACATTCTCTTCCCTTTTCTTTCTTTCCTGTGCCTTCATAACCCCCCCACTTCCCTTTTAACCCTTCCTCACTCTCCTCTCTCCTCTTTCAAAAACCCTCCCTCTCATCTCAAGTTCTCAACTCAACTCTAACCTCTCACTCACTCACTCACAAGACTCTCTGTGTCTCTGGCTTATTGTGTGTTGCCACTCCTATAAAGACTTTACCTTTTTCATTTCAGTTTTGGCTGAAAGAAAGGATTTTTAGCTTCAGGTTTGGCTCCCTGCTGCATTTCTCATTTGCTTCACACAAGTTTTGATTTTGAACCTTGCCCATGATGAGAAACTCTTGTGTCGGCTCAAGTTCAATTTTGGGTCATACTAGTTTTACCTTTTTTTGTTCTTCCTCTGAGTTTACCCTTTTGTTTTGAGATAATTTCATGGAAGGGAATTGAATTTCAAGGAGAACGGAAATTTGGTGTCATACCCTGCTCATTTTCACCCTTTTTCTTAAACTGAAGTCTACACTTTAGAGGACAAAATTTGACCGACACGTTCAAAATTTTAAAAAACTATCGACTGTTACATGATCTTTGTAGTCATTACATATATATTTGACTCCCATTTCTTATTATTCTTAATTTTTGAATTTTGCAGGATTTGAATTTTGAAGTTGCTTATACACTTTGCTGAAGAATTTACTCAAATTGAACAAGGTTAGCAGTTGACCCTCTTCGACTCTACCTCAAATTTTAAAAAGTTCACATTCCATTTAGTTTTCTCTTTGAAGCAAAGTGGAGGCAAAAATGGAATTCTTTATCTTCAATTTGATTACTTCAAAGAAAGATAGAGGAAGAGAAAAATAAATAAAAAAAGGTGTTTCAGGATAAAATGGAACACAATTGGAGTTGTTGGTTTTTTGGGACCAGCTGTCACCAACATACGCCAGGCGTTGGCCACCTCCACCACCTTTTCAAAGTTGCATTCGTAATTCGATTTTTTCATGTACAAAAATCTTCACTTTCGGATTTTCATGTCATAAAAGAGGAAAATAAATAAACAAAAATAAAAACGCGCTTTACCTTTTTCAACTCTTCTTATTTCTCTTTCCCATAATTTCCATAAAGAGTATTAAAGGCCCAAAATCTGCAAAACTGATTTATTTTGCAAACAAAAAAAAAACATTTTTTGACTAAAAACAAAAAAAAAACTTTAAGTACAATTTTATAAATACTTATAAACATTTGTCATATTATATTTTTATTGAACAAAATTATAATATAAACTTTATGGCTTTGTGCATTGAGTTATGCCAAATGCAAGCTCGTTTGACTCCATTCAATGAAATATTGCTATAAAATTAAATTCTGTTTCTCTAATTTTCCTCATGCTTTTGAATTTTCTCAGGAGAAGATGGTTGGACCAAACTTCATGGACGAGATTGACTGCGGCAGCTTCTTTGACCACATTGACGACCTCCTTGACTTCCCCGTCGAAGACGTCGACGCCGCCGCCTCCGCCGCCGCCTTGCCACCTGTCTCAGCTGCCGTAAACTGTAACTCGCTGACGAGCATCTGGCCCCATGAACCCGAGTCATTCCCCGGCTCCGACTCGGTTTTCTCCGGCAACAGCGCTTCCGACCTCTCGGCGGAGCTCTCTGTTCCGGTGAGTTCCCAAAACGCTACCGTTTTATCCACGCGTATGTTTTATTTTTCTGGCGCGTTTACATGAATTCTATGAACTGCTCCGTGATTTTATCAACACCTACGGTGTCGTTAGCTTTTTTTGTGGCCGTTGGATTTTGTTGATAATGACCTCATAGTTCCGTGTACGGTCACGATTGTCCGTTTTGAAAGTTCACTAGTGCCAGCCTGTCTCTACGCCTAACGGGGTTGCATGAAAATTTGGTTCTACTCGTGGGAAACATTGTTGATTCATGACGTTCGTTCACAAATAGTGTCTTTGAATAGTCCAAATTTATTTAAAATTCAAACTAAATTTCATTTGGAGACATTGTAAAGAGTTAGAAAATTCTATATGTTATAGACAAGGATATATATATTTTTTTCGTAATGGGTTGTCCAAAATTGAAAAATTTAAATTTGATTTTTGAGTTGGAAACATTATGAATTTACAGAATTTTAAATTTTCCAAAGAAGGGCATTTTGGTCATTTTGAATAAACAATTTGGTTGTGTCGGTGACATGTGGCACATCACATCCATTGGGGTAGCGTTGTCTAAATTATTTGCATCATCATTATTGGATGTCACATGAATTGGCATGTGATGGTCACGTGATGTATCCACCCACTAAATAATGAACATTGAAATGTATAGCCAACTAGCAACACATGTTTGATGATGCTTTTTTCGTACATGAGCACAAATTCATAATATATTCTTCGTCCAATTTGAAGAGCTTATAGCATATTTTATTTACTTTCTTTTGTGGTATGCTTTGATTGAATTGTCAATTTAATAAAATATGTGTCAATGGCATTTCAGTTTCAAAAGTCAAAATGGCAAAATATAATTTTGATCAATGTGTTGTTTATTTCAGTATGAAGACATAGTGCAATTGGAATGGTTGTCCAACTTTGTGGAGGACTCTTTCTCTGGGGGGAGCCTCACCATGAAGAAAGTGGAGCAGCCATCCTACACCACCACCACCACCACCACCAAGGAGGACTCATCAGTTCACCACCAATTTCAGACATCAAGCCCGGTTTCAGTCCTCGAAAGCAGCAGCTCCTACTCCGGTGGGAAGACCGTGCCTCGCAGCAGCCCTGAGATTTACATCCCCGTGCCCTGTGGGCGTGCACGCAGCAAGCGTCCACGCCCTGCGGCCTTCAACCCTCGTCCTGCAATGCAGCTCATCTCCCCTGCTTCCTCATTTGTTGGGGAGAACATGCAGCCTAGTGTCATCTCCACCAAGGCCTCTTCAGATTCTGAGAATTTTGCTGAGTCTCAACCTGTAACCAAGATGCCAAAACAAGCAGCTTCTGGGGAGCATAAGAAGAAAAAGAAGATCCAACTGTCACTTCCATCAGCTCCTGCTGATAACAACCAGAATGGTTCACAAGCAGTTAGGAAATGTATGCATTGTGAGATAACTAAGACACCACAGTGGAGGGCAGGGCCAATGGGGCCAAAAACACTCTGCAATGCATGTGGCGTTCGCTACAAGTCAGGCCGGCTTTTCCCTGAATACCGGCCTGCTGCTAGTCCAACTTTTTGTCCATCCGTGCACTCCAATTCTCATAAGAAGGTCCTGGAAATGAGATGCAGGATTATTGAGAAATCTGGTTTTGCAACCCATCAAGCTGCCTCTCCAGAACTTATTCCAAATACTAACAGCAGTCTTGCCTTGGAGTACATGTGATGTGGGGGAGAGAATCTTCCTGGTTGGAGATTTCTCTTTCATCACCACCCCATTAGACTTGTGTGTTTATGTTATTTCTTATTGATATTTCACTTCTTTCGTTCATTGGTTTTTTGTACAGGGTTGGACTGGGGGGAATAGGAGCAGTAGATGATGATGATGATCATATTTTAGCTGTTAGAGGAAGAATGTAATGAGAACCGAAGAAAAAGGGTAGAGAGATATGGAAGTCAAAAGGGTAGGGTTTTAGGTCTAGTAATTGTAGGTCCCTTAAGGTCATTAGCAGTTGGTGTCCCAGTTGTCTTCTTTTTCCTTTTTTTGGCATTCTTTTTATTTTTTTTTCCTTTTTTATATATCCCTACCATGGGAATTCTTTTTTGCAGTTCATTTTGTAGCAAAAATTTCGAGTTGAGTAAGAAACTTCTGTTATGCTCCATTTGCTTTCTTCCGATCACTGTCTTGTTCTGCGCATATCCTCTCCTAGCATATCTTATGCATATATACCAGATATATTTTTTCGAGTAAAACTTGAACATGAAGTGCATTACAAGTTGCCAATTGTCAGCTCATATTTCTTTGCTGAACCAAAACGTACCATAAACATAGGCATTGATACCAACCCTTGCTGCTGTGCTAGTTAGTTCTATGTGCCAACTGCCTTTAAAGAATAATTGCTTTCCAAACAAATTGTGGTCTTAAAAATGATGATGTTGAACAAGTTTACTAGTTCGGCAAAAAATATTTTACAGTGTTTGATATTGAATGTCAAGGTCAGAATTGAAAAATAACAACAGATTTCATGTCGCTTTAACTAAGTAATGGGTTGGGGGGAGATATTAGTTATCTTTTATTATGTTAATTACTTGCATTAGTGGACATCTAGCAAACCCAGACAAAAAAGAAGAGAGGGAAAGAAATGATGATTCTGATTGGTAAGACTTATTCATGCCTTGAAAGGTAAGAACAATGCTTATAAATAAATCTAATTATGGATTTGAGCCTCTTTCTAAAGGATTTGGCAGCATGTCATGATCTCCCACCCACAACTTTTCAACTAACAATAAATTAAATGATACTTTGCTGGTAAAAGCAATTGATTGCTCAAATAAATTTGAATTACTCAAACTTCTCCAGCTGGTCCATGTCCCATATTTTAAGTTATGCCTGATCATATATCTGCTTTGATAAAATCATTAAAATGGCAAACTCCTCTGACCTATTTTGTTTTTATACCAACATGTACCCATAAGTGCTTTGGGCTACTGTGAATAGGCCATCTTAATGTTTGTTTGTGTGTGTGTGTTGTGTTGTGGCAAGAAGCTCACAATCCTTCACACACCCACACTAACACAATAGAGAAATTGAGAAGGAATAGAGAAAGAGGAATCAGAGAGAGATTTGTATATCACTTGCACACATACACTTCTATATTCATTCACATCATCTACTATGTCTATTTATACAACATATAAAGTCTCACATGGACTCACTCACACATTGAGTTAGTTACAATAACTAACATAACTATCATATAACTAAAACTAACTAATAACAATCACTACAACTAATTATTGATATTGAATTATTTCCAACATGTGTGTGTGTGTAATAATTGGGTCAATTTCATTACCAATGTCAGCTCTTAAGTCTAATGTAAAATTGTTTCAAGTTCTCTGTCAAACTTTGGTTGGTCGATGAGAGTGAGAGTAACTTCTTCCCAACTCTTTGAATAGAAAAATGACTGCCTAATCAGGTTGTATCTGTCTCAAATTCCTGATATTGTTGTAGTTTCAAGTTCTAGTGATAGGTCTAAATATTTTTTACAAAGACCGAGTGATGAAAATAATGAGAAGGTGATTAATCATGCTCTAGCATCAGTGGATTATATGCTGCCAATTGAAATGGCCTTGTGACCTTGAGCCGTGAGGCATGCCCTGTCCCTGATGAGACCTCGAGATCCAACTCACCTAAACTTTTTGAATACAAAAAAGAAAAAGAAAAAAAGAAATGGCCTTGTGAATACAACTCAGATTGTCATTGCACAAAATGAGTTGGTTGTTGTTCAATGCATACATTAATGTCAATGATTATGAGAACCAGTCGCTGCTAATTGAGAAATTTTACTAGTCACTTTATTGAAAAGATGAGTTTCTAACACGTCTCTGATAAATAGATGTTAAATTCTGCTAGACAAAAAAGGTTAACTGGGCATTGCACTGGCGAAGCTTATACTAGCTGGTATTAGTTTCGGTCACACATCATAATCATATTGTTTATCATCTTGCTCTATCAGAATAGTTCAATTTTAAAGTTATTGAGTCACAATAACGTTCTATTGGGTACCTTACCGATCATATAACATTAGTCAACTAGTTTTCATGTCTAATTAAACCCGTGGAACATTACTGCAGTAATAGGTGGCAAAAGGCCAACATCGAGGTATCAAACTTTTCCATTTCCATATATGAGTTCTTGAGGAAGATCAACACTAATGTTTCCTTCTTAATCGTAAATTCACAAGTTTGAATCTATGTAAGATCACACCAAAACTTTTCTATACAAATCTACTCAATCAAATATTTAACTATATGATTTGTATTTTAACAAGAGGACCAACTTGATAATACAAAATATGTAATTTTAACTATTATATTATATACTATTTAAAAGTAAGATAGATGACCAAATGCGCAGTTCACATGTATGGGGCTCTCTCAGTCTGTATTTTGTTTTGGGCCATAATGGGGCTCCATTATTTCACATGAAATGCGCAGTTCCCGCAGAGACTATTTTGCAAAATGAATAAATAGACTAAAAAGTCCAGAAATGAACCCGATTTTAAAAAATGGTTTATAAAATATAAGTAAACAACATTGTGGAAACGAAGCCCAACCGAGCTTTGGATTCGGGGTCTCATTCAATGGCAAGGGCAGCAATTTTATGATAACCACGATTTCTCTCATTCTCAGTGAAATTTTACTATTAAAACCTTACTTGGGAGAATTTCACAGTAATTTTTCAATCACGTTTTCTAGTTTACTCTCAAAAAAATTTCAAAGAAAAAAATAGTTTTATGATAATAATTATTTTCTTTGTAAAAATATAAACATCAACCCTCAAATAAGTCAAATTCAAAGAAAGAATACAAGTATCAATCATATATTATTTATAATTGGATTTAAAAAAACGTTATTTTTGGAACACCTCTAACAAATGGACAAATAGTCAAATTTGACATAATGGCCCTAAAGATCGTATTGAAGCCTGTAGTCGATTGTTAAGCTGCAAAAAATTAAGGAAATCATACAACTAATTCTATTGACAGAGCCTTTCACTTCTTTTATAATTTATAGCTCACTGGAAAAAGATATATCATTTTATAATAAAGGATAATCTATAAAAATTAAAAATCAAGGAGTGTCCGGGTAGTGAAATGGTAACTTCCTAGTTTTGTCCAATTTTTAAGACATGTTGCTTAAGAAATATTTTACTAAAATTTTAAAATCCATAAAATAGATTTTGAAACATGAAAAGACACAAACAAAATTCAAAGAAATAACTCATGGACCATCGTACATAAGTAGTCCAGAACAATATAGAACCCGACCTGCCCCATCAGAAGTTCTAATCTAATTAGACACATAACTTCAAGGGCATTGCTATTTGCATCTTGGAAATTGCTTTCCACACCTTGCAATTCCTTTTCTTTTCTTTTATTCCAGAACTACCCTTGTCCCCTTTGTCCCTTTCTTTCTCTGCAGTCAGCACCTAAAGGCTTTTTGATCAAACTGGGTTCCTTTTATAAACTATTTACCAGTTTAGGGTTGTTCTGAAACTATTTACCAATGGGGGGTCGTTTTGAATATTTTATTATTTTTGGATCTGACGGGTCAAAGGCGCCACTGTAGATGACGCCTTTGAAGGCGCCACTGCAGTTGGCGCCTACTGTTTCATAAAAAAAAAAAAAAAAATTTAAAGGGGAGGCGCCAAAGGCAGTGGCGTCCTCCCCCCTGCCAGCTATAGAAGCGCTACTGTAGCGCTACTGTAGCAGGCAGCCCTTTTTCCTCTTTTTTTTTTTTTTTTTTTTTTTTTTTTAATTTTGACTATTTTAAAAAGATAAAAAAATTATTTATAAAAAAATTTATTTGACTTTTTTAAAAAAATAAAAAATTTATTTCTAAAAAACCAATCCACCAGATAATGAACTGAATTCATCAGATATTTGTACCCGATTCACCGGATATTTACACATACTTAACCAAAAAAATTTATTTGACTTTTTTAAAAAAATAAAAATTTTATTTTTAAAAAAACCCATTCACCAGATAATGAACTGAATTCACCAGATATTTGCACATACCTGACCTGATTATGGAGACACCGCGGTTTCTCTTGTATTATATATAATATAATGAGAGTGACCTCTTGAAATAATAATTTGTACCTGGTTTCTCTTGTATTTATTTCTCAAAAAAAACCCATTCACCAGATATCTAAACTGGTAAATAGTTTCTAAAAGGGACCCAGTTTGGTCAAAAAGCCGAAAAAGAAAGATAGCAGAACGAACGTGTAGAAAAAGAAAAAGAAAAGGGGAGGTGAACCTGGCGTGTGCATGCACTTGTTTTTCTTGTTGGCAAACTAATGAGTTGACCATGTCCAATGAATAAAATTTATTTATTAAAATTAGAAAGAAATAGAAAAGAAAACCCCTCTTCCTAAGTTATACGTATATATATACTCTCTCTCACTCCTACCCATTTCTACTTCCTATTCTCTCACATGTAAAGTTGCCTCCTTTCTCATTCATAACAATGCCTCAATTCTCAAGGAGGTGATGCTTGTTCTTCATTGTTTCAGCTTTTAAGGTGAATGGGTTTTTTTGAGAAAATTTTTTTTTAGTTAAGTATGTGTAAATATTTGGTGAACCGGGTACAAATATCTGGTGAATTCAGTTCATTATCTGGTGAATGGTTTTTTTGAGAAATAATTTTTTTGGTTAAGTATGTGCAAATATCTGGTGAATCATGTACAAATATCTGGTGAATTCAGTTCATTATCTGTTGAATGAGTTTTTTTAGAAATAAAATTTTTATTTTTTTAAAAAGGTCAAATAATTTTTTTTGGTTAAGTATGTGTAAATATCTGGTGAATCGGGTACAAATATCTGGTGAATTCAATTCACCAGATATTTGTACCCGATTCACCAGATATTTACACATACTTAACCAAAAAAATTTATTTAAAAAAAAAACTCATTCACCAGATAATGAACTGAATTCACCAAATATTTGTACCCGATTCACCAGATATTTACACATACTTAACCAAAAAAATTTATTTCTCAAAAAAACCCATTTACTAGATATCTAAACTGGTAAATAGTTTCTAAAAGGAACCCAATTTGGTCAAAAAGCCGAAAAAGAAAGATAGCAGAACGAACGTGTAGAAAAAGAAAAAGAAAAAGAAAGATAGCCGAAAAACCCAGTTTGCTATTATTTTTTTATGCCTCATGTAGTGCTAAGGTGGCGGCCTCACAAATATTTAGGATTTTTTTTTATTTCAATTATTATATTATTTTGTCTGTTTTATTGGTTATTTTATTATTTTCTATTATTTTATTTATTTTGTTTGTTGGTTGCTTGATCAGGAAGGGATTCATTTATTAGGATTAGAGGATTAGATATGGTCAACTCATTATCTGGTGAATGATTTTTTTGAGAAATAATTTTTTTGGTTAAGTATGTGCAAATATCTGGTGAATCGGGTATAAATATCTGATGAATTCAGTTCATTATCTGGTAAATGAGTTTTTTTGAGAAATAAATTTCTTTGGTTAAGTATGTGTAAATATCTGGTGAATTCAGTTCATTATTTGGTGAATGAGTTTTTTTATAAATAATTTTTTTATCTTTTTAAAATAGTCAAAATTTAAAATAAAAAAAAAAAAAAAGAGGAAAAGGGGCTGCCTGCTACAGTAGCGCTACAGTAGCTGGCGGGGGAGGACGCCACTGCCTTTGGCGCCTCCCCTTTTAATTTTTTTTTTTTTTTTTATGAAACAGTAGGCGCCAACTGCAGTGGCGCCTTCAAAGGCGCCATCTACAGTGGCGCCTTTGACCCGTCAGATCCAAAAATAATAAAATATTCAAAACGACCCCCCATTGGTAAATAGTTTCAGAACAACCCTAAACTGGTAAATAGTTTCTAAAAGGAACACAGTTTGGTCAAAAAGCCGCACCTAAAACATCATCGCAAAACACAGATTGCAAAGAATTCCCATTGAAAAAGAAAAGAGGTGGTTAACACCCTGAGTTAACTACAATAAGCTCTTTATACACTACTCGGAATAGTTATAAAACATTACATCTCCAAAACATTACATCTCAAATAACCCGAAAACAAAACAATCCAAATAAGGATCCACCTCAGAATCCAAGCTTAGTGCGACGCCAATGGCGGCGCTTAGCGTTGTACCTAAAACGGAAACATAGCAAGTGGCAAATGACAATAGAATCATAATCGCTGCAATTAGAAAGTGGCAAACACTTTGAATGAATGACGCATCGAACAACCAATGCAAAAATCATCCGGAAAATCAAATCCGAAATGTATCCGGAAAATCGAATCCGAATTCATTTTGAGACAAAGATTTCGAAAAACAAAGAATCCGGAAACGAAAATCCGGACGGCTTGCGGAGGGGCGGCACGGACCAGTGAGAAGGCAGAGAGAAAGAGAATGAAGACTTACCTGGAAGAGAGGATGAGGTGGAGCTTGCTGTCCTTTGTCATGGAGGCGCGACGCGCGGCGTTGGGAGCGGTCCCTGTCTTATTCGCCATCGCAGGTAGGGTTTTTTGGCTTTGCCACTTACTGAGGCTTACTCGTTTCTTCTTCGCCGTCGCAGGTAGGGTTTTTCCAGATGGGTTAAGTGGGGAAGAGAAAGAGGGGGGGGGGGGGGGGGGTATTTTAGGGATTTTGTTAAAAAAAAAAGGTGATGCAAGGTATGAATAGCAAAAAGCAAGGTGTTAATAGCAAAGCCCTAACTTCAATTTAACTTAAACGCCACAGTCCGGTCCATTTCTATTTCCAACTTAATAAAAGGCCCACGGATTGTGGAGTCCACTGTCCAAGTTCACGTTATCACTACATGGAATAACTTTTTCCCCTAGATTGTTGTGAATAGTGATTCGAAGACTTATCGCTCACTTGATGAGCCCTCCTTTTGTACACAAACAAAAAAAAAAAATTGAACCTTCCCCTAGATTAGTTAATAATAAAAGAGAATGTTAATTAGTATTATGTTGTTGCGCATTCCTTAGCTCGGGTGGCAACTAATTATCATAGTCCCTATTTCTTTGATGTCATTCCATCTTGTATCGAACCTTTGATTTATAATGAAATGAAGTAGTTTGTTTACTAAAAAAAAAAAAAATAGTACTCGAAAGATTAGTGGTAAGAAATTCAAAAAAGTTAATTTTTTATGAAAAGTGATGTATTTATTATATTAAGAAAAAATAATATATTAATTTTCTCATAATTTTTTTATAAAAAAATTAACCAGTTTCTATAAAGTGCAAGATCCAATAATAAATTGTAAAGAGATTAAAATAGAAATATGTTTTTAATACTGATTTAAGCAGGTAAAATATCACCTTACAGGTTTTATAAAAATTATTTATTGATATATTATTCAACATGAAATTTAATATTTATTGTAAAACTTTTCAATATAATAACTATAAATAAAAAGAGAGCAGTATATAACAATAAAACAAAAGTTAAAAAATACAGGAAACATAGGACACATATTTATATTTGGAAAATGCTAACGAATGCGTTAATGAATCAAGAAAAGAAAATTTACATTGCGAATTGTGTATTTAATATTTGAAAAAGTAACATGCTTAGTTTTCTAATGAAAACTTGTTTTTCTTGATTCCTTAACGGATGTCCTAATAACACTTGTTAGCATGATCATTTATATTTATTCAATCCTAATTTCCTAGTTCCACCTCCCGGAGCTATAGCTTATTAATCAACGAGCTAAATCATCAATATCGATTTGATTCATTTAAAGTGGGTATAAATATAAAGTGGGAAAATAAGGATATGTCCACCATTAATTAGATAAAATTAGTTGAAATTTTAATACATTTTAATTAATTAAGAAAGGATATAGCGTCACTTTTTTTACTTTACACATTTTTTTTATTTTGGTAAAGTTTTACGTTTTTTACACATTTAATAACTTCAAATGAGCAATTTTTTCCGATCGATAAAGAATAGAAGATATGAAAATTAATTTAACTCACCCAAAATTGAATAGATGTTATATTTTCGTTTTCGTGCATATTGTTATGGACTTATTTAGAATGTATTGACAATGTAAAAGTTTTTGATATTGTCACTCAATAATGAATTGTCATATTTGATTTTTGATGTAATCAACTTAAAAATCATACATATAATAATGTATGTTTTTTAGTAATGTAAAAATCTTTACATCAAACATATATTAAAATTAAACTCTATTATTATTAATATTATTATTCAAAAAAATGTGGCTATAAACAGAATTAGAATTCATATATTTTTACAAGCTGGATGGAGTAAGCTTTTAATTCCCCAGAGAATATAATAAGTGGTCACTTTTCCCGATTGAAGAGGAGCAGATAAGCGAGAGCGACAGCGACGGCCACGGCCAACGGGTCGGCACTAGAGAAGCCTCCGGCGGCGTATTACCACGTGCACCATTAATCAACCATTTATGGTAATATATATTACTCCCTCTTCCACATTCTCATCATTAATTTATTATCATACAAAAGCATGGATGCATGCATGCGACAGGGCCAAAATATGCTTGTATATCACTACTCTAAATAAACATAATTTAAAACACTATCAAGGGTGTAGGATGTTCACCAGTTTGTTTGATTTGAATTTGTATAAAAAATAAATTTGAACCAATCAAAATTAATTAGTTCAGTTTGATTTGGATTTACGACTTTTGTGTTAAGAAATCCGAATTAAATCAAAGGTGCGTTTGGGTAAACAACTTAATTAAGAACTTATCACATAAGGGGTGTGTTTGGGAAAACAACTTAATTAAGAGCTTATCACATAAGACCTCATCACATGAGAGCTTATGCCATAAGCGCTTAAAGAAAGAAAAAGAAAGGGACATGAGAGGATTCGAATAGTGAAAAACACGGAGAGTGTGTTTAGTGCATAAGCTCTTATGATAATTCCATAAGCTTCTCCCAGTGACTTATGAAAATAAGTCAAAAACTCCTTATGGGATGTCACAAGTTATTTTTATAAGCTCTGCCAAACACACTGCATAAGAGTTTATGTCATCAGATAAGTCAAAAGGAGCTTAAATAAGCTCTTCTAAACGCCACCAAGATCTCATCGCATGAGAGCTTATGCCATAAGCGCTTAAAGAAAGAAAAAGAAAGAAATGGGCATGAGATGATTCGAATAGTGAAAAATACGGAGAGGGTGTTTAATACATAAGCTCTTATGATAATTCCATAAGCTTCTCCCATTTACTTATGAAAATAAGTCAAAAACTCCTTATGTGATGTCATAAGTTATTTTTATAAGCTCTGCCAAAACACACTGCATAAGAGCTTATGTCATCAGATAAGTCAAAATGAGCTTAAATAAGCTCTTCCAAACGTCTTAAATAACGTCAGGGTTGGTTCGGTTCAGTTCGGACTAGAAAATATAAATTATTAAAATACAAATAAATATTAAACATATATATATATATATATATATATATAATAAAATAAAATAATTATTAAACTATCAAACTATTAAAAATTAAAATATGTATAACTATTAAACTATAGTAAATATTAAATATTAAAATGACATATATATAACTATTAGAATATAATTATTGATTCGGTTTGATTCCAGAATTCTTGAATCCGGTAATCAAACTAACTACCATTGGGTTTGGTTCGGACCCGACGCCAAAGAAAAAACAAAACAGTTTAATTGGTTCCATCAGTTCGAATTTTCAGATTTATCGGATCTAAAACTATGAACACCCTACAATTAAATTAACATTTTAGTTGGATGAGATGTCGAGATCAGTTTTATTAGAATTTATTTAAACCGACAAGTTTGCCAAAAGGAGAATTTATATGGGAGTTAATTTGTTCTTGTAATATAATTTATCGTAAACACATATAAGAGTTTAAAAGTTAAATCAATAGTTTAACAAATTAACTGTGCTTAACCGTACAGTAAAGTAGGTATACAGTAAGGTTTAATTACTCTGTAGGTCTCTGTACTTTTTGAGAATTTTCAAATAGATCCCTATACTTTTAAAATTTATAATTAGGTCATTGAACTATTATTTCATTTGTAATTAGGGGCCATACTAAACAAATTTGTAATTGGGTCCTCGATCTTTTATAAAGTTTTCAGTTGGGTCATTGAACTAAAAAAGTGTTCAATTGGTCTCTGAACTTATATAAAATTTTCAATTGAGTCCTTGGGGTAGGGTTCTGTAAAGAGGTCTTTAAGTCTGCTGATGTTAAACGTGACCTAGAATTCCCCCAAATTTGTATTTAGGGTTGCAAGAGACCAAAATGTTGAGTCAGGAAACCAAAACTTGACCTGTGATTGCTTTTCCTCCATCTGAACAAATAGTTCATTCCTTCCCCGATTTATATTTTACGGTTTTATATCCCTTTCTTGAAATAATTTCATCCAAAATAGTTTCCTCACTTGCAACTTATTACATCTCACTTCATCTTGTTACATCTTGCTACATTTTATTGTGACAATGTCTCAATGTTCATCTTCCACCCAGACTACTCTTAAATAGCCAGGTTGGATGAAATCGGTTATATTCCGTCCAATTCAACATATCACTAACGAATTTTATAATTTAGGGACCCCATTGAAAATTTTATATAAGTTTAGGAACTCAATTAAAAATATTTTTAGTTTAGGGACCCAATTGAAAACTTTATAAAAGTTCGATGACCCAATTACAAATTTTTTTAGTACAATTACAAATGAAATAATAGTTCAGGGATCTAATTATAAATTTTAAAAGTATATGGACCTATTTAAAAATTTCCAAAAAATATAGGGACCTACATAATAATTAAACCATACAATAATTATACTGAGTTGTTACCGCATAAATTAGATTTAGTTAAGTATTATGTTGATTCATAAAGGACCTTATCTTATATTTTAATATATCCTTATTATATCCTTAAATATCGTAGGGATGTCATTTTCATATAATCATTACGTGTTTTGCAATTGAAATATGTTCTCATCATTAGCTTGCAAATTAATCATACTCCTAGATTCTCCTTATTCTGTCAACCTTCAACAGCAGCAGTTCAATGTTTCTTTTAAAGGAAAACAAAGCAAACTCTTTTTTTACTGGAAAAGCAAAGCAAATTAACTTACGAAATCAAGGAAACAAAATGTAATTTCTCTAGAATTTTATAATTAATCAAGAAATAGTGGACTTTAATTTATACAAAATTGTCTTAAAATTTTGATGCTATGAAGAATGTCGTGAAATTAACTTTTCTCTTTTATAAAACAAACTTTATGATTAGACGCAAAGATTTTAATATTATTTGGATATTTAATTTTAAATTGTTACTTAAAAAATAAGAAATATTAAGAGTCCGGGTTGAAATTTTATAAATTAAACGAGGGAGCTAAACAACAAAACAGAATTACCTATACGAAGTACTGTTTGGAGGATATCAGCCAAAAAGTTCCAAACAATATCATGATCTGGACGGCATACATATTTGAGTGTGGATTCTAGCATGAAGTAGGTTGTTTATGGGTATATTGGTATATCCTCAATTTTTTTCATCTGAAACAATTTTAAACCGTTGGATATAATAATTAAATAATGGACGATTCAGATTAATTGATCCAAAAAAAATTACAAACAATTTTTTTTTGAAAAATACTACTTTGTCCTTCACCCTTATCCCACTCTACAGTTCCTACCACCATCTACCGTCGAAAGTTCCGAATTCAATGAACACCCAAAATTACAATTTTGCTTTATTGCATTTGTGTCCCTTTCTATTCTCTCCGGACCTTGTTTCCCCGATTGGGTTAAGTTGATCAATGTCTGTAAGTTCTTTTTTGGTGTACGATCGGCACCATCTTCTATGCACAGTGGAGTGACGAACAATGTTTAGTGGAGACACAAGGGCTTTGAAAGCATTTTTGTTAGTATTCCACGCATGAAGAACCTAGCAATTAGACCATGAGTAGTCTAGTTTGGGTCTAATTTGTAACATGGTCGGTCACAATGTTTTTAGGTTTTCATATGAACCAAATGAATCAAAGCAGCTTTAATGTCTTCTGGGTAGAAAAGTTACCGTTCAATGAAAAATCAGAGGCCTACTTGCACATGCCTATATGGAGGGGAGAGAAAAGAGGCGGCAGAGGAAGGTGGGGAATGGGTCGGAGAGTTGGTGGTTGGAGAGGTTGAGGCGGCGATGTCAGCGGTGACGGGGTGGTGTCGTAGGGGTTCCAGTCGGAGAGTGGGAAGTTGGGCGAAGGAAGAGGCCATCTTGATTAAGAGACATAGTAAGAGTAGGGTTAGTGGGGGTAAGGAGAATAAGGGTAAAAATGGATGTTTCAGTAATTTTTTTTATAAAAAAAGCTATTTAGTGATATACCAGCATACCCATAAACAATATACTTCATGCTAGAATCCACCATATTAGAGTGACCTTCATCAAACTTCAAAAGAAGACATTGAAAAGGGTGGCTTCTAGAATGAAGCTAGTTATTTACGGGTATATGAGTATTGATGAGTGTGATTACACCTCATATTTCTTTATCATATTGCATGCATTTTCATGTAGTTTAGGCATTTTTAATTTGATTTTTGTTAGTTTTTACCTTGGAACGGATAAGGCGGTTTTGTGGTGTTGTTGTGCAGGAATTGAAGATTAAAATGCTCATGATCATTTACGTTGGAGCTTGCATGAAGATGGAGCTTGAAAAGCAAGAAAACTGAGCCAAACAGAGGCCATCACGGCCTAGCCGTGACAGCCATCACGGCCATGATCGAGCAAGGCTGAAAAGAAAAGAACGAAAAAGTCAGGACCTGTCACGGTCAGGCCGTGATGGCCATCACGGCTGTGACAGGCCATAAGTGCCAAGTTTTCCAAGACAGAATCTGTCACGGCCTTGCCGTGACAGGCATCACGACTGTGACGCGCAATATTTAAAATTTTAAAACCTGATTTGATCTGATTTTGTAATTGCTTGGGATTCAAGTTAACCTACTCTATAAATAGGGCAATTAGGCTCGAAAATAGGGATCACGAGGGCTACTACCTTAGGCAAAAAAATTAGGATTTCTCTTCTTCCCCAATTTCTTCTCTTCTCTTAGGTTTTCTTTTTATGTTTTTGTTAATCAAGCTTGCTATGAATATGGCAATGCTTGAGTAGCCTTTTTATTTCTAGGAATTGAGGCTATGCCCAAGATTTGTTTTATGTTATGAATTGAGGTTTTACTTCTTGTTAATTTCAATTTGCTTTCGATTTGATTCCTATTGCATGAATTACTTGTAAATTTGGTGCGCACTTATTTGCATGTCATAGATATTCTAAGGAGGAACCTAGCGGTGAACTTAGGTATTGGAGCTATAGGGATTGAACTTAGGACTTAAATCACGAGAGTTAGAAGCGGTCATTCGAGGGTTCACTGAGTTGTCACAAAGCTTAAAGGGTTCGATTTAAATTCAATTACCATGAGAGTAGGGGTTGGTTTAATCGGGCACGGTTCTTGTAACCCGAGAGGGAACATTAACTTATTTAGGATAAATTCCCCTTCAAAGCAAATTTTGATTATTAACAAGAGGGGTAGTCAATTTAGTAACATGAACAGTCTTGTTGGTAACCCAATTCCTGGAAATCTCTTTTGAATTTGAAAAACCCCTATTTGATTTACTTTCCTATTTTGTTTGATTGCGTTTTAAATATTTGAATTGTTAGTTAATCCTTTGAAAACCAAATCTTTTCCAAATCTTTTTCTAGTCCAGGTTAATTAATTTAATAATTGATAGTCATTTAAGATCACGGTCCCTGTGGATTCGATCTTTTTATTACTTGACGACGAAGCCGTTCACTTGCGAATTCGAGCCCCATCAAGTTTTTGGCACTGTTGCCGGGGACTGTGCTTTCTTGAATCTCGATTTAATTTTTAAATTGATTTTTCTGGATCTTTTAATTATTATTAAAATTTTCTCTTTTTTTCATTTATCTCTTTTTCTTTTTCTAGAGTATCTATCTCTCTTTGCAGGTATTTTTCTCTTTTATGCGAAGATCCCAAAATCTTGGAAATCTTGTTGAAGTTGACCCCGAGAACGAAAGGACCTTTCGTAGACGTGGGAGACTACAAAAACAAAGAGAGAGAGAGAGAGGTTGATTCCTATTCCACTCATGCCGAATCTACCGGATACCAAACCACTGAAGGACTACGCAGCCCCAAATGCTAGGGGTTTGCGAACTGGGATTGCTAGGCCAGAAATTGAGACGGAGAACTACACTATACCGCCTCTGTTAATTGGCATGATTAGGCAACATCAATTTGGAGGATTACCCTCGGAGGACCCGACTAATCATGTGGAGACATTCTTGGAGTTCACCGATGCAATAAGAATTCAAGGTGCCCTGATTGATGCTATTCGCTTGAGGTTATTCCCCTCCTCTCTGACTGGAAAGGCAAAAGCTTGGTTGAAGCAAGTACCCGCTAATACTTTGTCAACCTGGGACCAACTGGAGCAGGCATTCTTGGAAAAATTCTTCCCTCCATCCAAGACTGCTTACCTACGAACTCAGATCGCCGGCTTCTTCCAAAAGGACGGAGAATGCTTATCCGAAGCTTGGGATCATTACAAAGGATTGCTAGAGTCTTGCCCACATCATGGGCTCGTGGGGTGGTTGTTAGTGCATACCTTCTACAACGGATTGGATTACTCTTCGAAGGTGTCACTTGACTCCGTAGCTGGTGGAGCCATTATGAATAGACCTATGACCGAAGCGTTCAATATCATTGAAAATGTAGCCACCAACTATCACCAATGGGGTTCAGAAAGAGGTAATAACCCGATAAAGCTTTCGGGGGGTAAGTTTGAAATGAATAGCACTGATCTAATTATATCTAAATTTGACTCATTGAATAAACGCTTTGATAAGCTTGAAAAGGCTAATGTGAGTTCAATAGGTGCTACTAATGTTGTTTGTGAGATTTGTGGAATGCAGGGAAATGACATAATGGAGTGCCCACATGGTATTGCTCCTGGATCCGGTGCTTCGGGGGAACAAGTGAACTCTTGTCACAACTTCTATGACACAAACCCGAATTTGCCAAATTATGCTCCTCCAAATCCTTACAACCAAGTGAGGAAGAATAATCCTTATCTCTCCTACGGGAACTACAACAACACGTTGAACCACGAATTCCAGGAAGTCCAAGGTAATAGGAAACCCGCATCGGGGTATCCTCAGGTACAAAAGTCTAAACTTGAGTCTCTTTTGGAAAATTTTGTTGAAACTTAGACAAAGCAAAATGAAGAGTTTAGGCAACAAGGTAGGGCAGTCAATGAGGCAATAAAATAGTTAACATCTAAGGTAGATAACTTAGCCATCCATAATAAGATGTTAGAAACTCAGATTGCCCAACAAGCTAGTACATATTCTAGAACTAAGGGTACGTTTCCAGGACAACCCGAAGTTAATCCCAATGAGCACTATAATGCTATATACTTGAGGGATGATAAGCTTGGGGTAGTTGAAAAGAATATGGAATGTGAAGAGGACATGAGTGAACATGAAGAGATAGAGCCAAAGTATGTCCCTCCACCACCTTACCAACCCCCAATACCTTTCCCACAAAGGTTGGTCAAGAAAAAGCAAGTAGAAAAAGAAACTAAGAGCTTAATCGAGGAGCATGATTCCATGATAAAAACTAATATGCCTCCTAAACTAAAAGATTCAGGAATTTTCTCTATTACTTGCTCAATTGGAGAAGTGAAAATAGATCAAGCCTTATGTGACTTAGGGGCTAGTGCGAGTTTGATACCACATACCATCTTTGAGAGGTTAGGAACCAAGGAATTGAGCCCATCCAAGTTCTCTTTACAATTTGCGGATGACTCAACTAAAACTCCTCTAGGCATACTAGAGAATGTTCCCATAAAGGTAGGGAAATTTTTCATTCCTACCGATTTCATGGTACTGGACATGAACGGGAATTCTAAATTCCCTATCATTCTTGGAAGGCCATTCTTGGCCACAGCTGGAGCAATAATAGATGTAAAAAATGGTAAGCTCTCTTTGAATGTAGAGGCAGGTAGGGTGGATTTTGATTTGACTAACTCATATAACAATCCTCCTTTTGAGAGTCATGTGTGCAAGAATGAGATAATGCCTTCAAAGGTGAAGGAAGAGCTTAACATGGAAGCAACTCTGAAACTTTGCATGACAAATGATGAACCAAATAATGATGAAGTTGGAGCTGCTCAACATGTGGAGTTAAAACTTCCGCCGGAAGGAAGTAAGGCCATGAAGCTCAAAGTGAAAAGAGCAAAGCGAAAGCGCATGTGGCCATATGAACAAAATAGGCTCTTTGATGGACTTCCTTGGAAGAGAGGTGTTCTTGCACTTCCAAGCCCAACTGATCCCGGTTGATCGAAGGGAGTATGGTCAAGCTTAAGACCGTAAATAAGCGCTTCTTGAGAGGCAACCCGAGTTTTCTTTCCCTTTTCAATTTGCTTTTGAGTTCTATTTTTGAATAATTTGAGAAGATTAAGAGAAGAAAGATCACTAATTGATGGTTTTGCCAAGTATTTTCAGGTTATGAAGGCAGGAAGAGCAAAATGGCATGGAAAAATAAAGTCATAGGAGATCACGGCCTAGCCGTGGCGACGATCACGACCGTGATGGGCTAGAAGCTGGAAACCAGAAGGCATCACGCCCAGGCCGTGGTAACCATCACGGGCGAGATGTGAAAAAGGAGGAAGTCAATATTTATCACGGTCCAGCCGTGACAGCCATCACGGGCGTGACACGAAGGAGACCAATAGCACAGAATGGATCACGGCCTAGCCGTGATGAACAACATGGCCTAGCCGTGATGAACGTCAAGGCCGTGACACGTCTTCCAGGAGCTCTTTGACTGGCATGTGAGCCAGCACCCTCCACCACCTCGGTGAGTTGTTCCATTTTTCTCCTCTCTCCGACTTGATTATTTACATTGGGGACAATGTAAGTTTTTAAGCTTGGGGTAGGGGTATTTTTGCATTTTTTTGCATTTTTGCATTTTTCATGTTGCATTCATATAGGTGTAGTTTTGTATAATCACATGATTAGGTTACCCCTTGCTTAGAGTATGCATCCAATTGTGAGAACTTTGTGCCAAATGAATTGAGACAGTGAATTTTTGAACCCAATTTTTGTATTCTTGTGATAGGCTAAAAATAAAAATGCTTGAGATGATCTTCTGATAGTTTATAATTATCATGTGGTTCCTTAGATTTGTGTTTCTCATTGATTTTAAACTATTAAATGTGAGATTTTTTGAGCCTAAAAGGGGTACTCACTAAATCCATCCTATTCCTTGTGATTGAGTGTTTTATTCCTATTGGATTGTGTTCTCTAGAACTTGACTTGAAACCGTTTTGAAACTTAAAATTTTTTGAAAACATATTTGAAAATGATTGAGGCACTAGGTATTTTTCTGGCCTTCTGAGCTTTGACTGATTAAATGCTACCCCTTAGTTGCCTAGTTTTGAGCCTAAAATAATAAAATACTTTTCTTGGTACCTTGATTTATTTTGATGAATGATGCTTGGTATGACACCTTTTAAAGTATTGCAAAAAAGGCAAAAAGGTAGTTTGAAAAATAAAAGCTTGGGATGAAAAAGTTAGAAAAATAAAATTGAAAAAATAAAATTAAATAAACAAAAAAAATGGAGAAGGGGATGAGAAAAAGAAAGTGAGAAATAAAAAATAAAAAAAAAGGAAGAAAGAAAGAAAGGTGGAAAAGTGAATTAAAGCCCAAAAAGGTATTTTAGAAGGTTGTCATGCTTTGCATTGTTTGATATTTTTTTTAACCTTCTTGAATTTTCCCTTTCTTGATTTCCCCACATAACGATTAATCTCATGGCCCCATTACAACCAAAACAAAATACCCCTTGATTCTTATTTGTTTTCATTAATAAAGTAGAGATTTGGTTAATAGTCAAGCTTATGGTAGAATGCCTTCCTTGAGGAAATTGAACGAGTTGTCATATACCCTTAAACATTTGATTGAGGTGAGAAGAGTGCCCGAATTAGTGAGAGATATGAATTTAGGGAACCTAAGCTTCTAATTGGACTTGAAATTGATTGTCTCTTTGCTTCTTATTGGATATTCCTGTTACTTGGATTTATTACTCGGGTTCTGGGTTCACTGCCCATGCTCTGATTGTTTATCTTGTCTGGCCTTGGTTATTGCTTGAGGACAAGCAAAATCTTAAGCTTGGGGTAGTTTGATGAGTGTGATTACACCTCATATTTCTTTATCATATTGCATGCATTTTCATGTACTTTAGGCATTTTTAATTTGATTTTTGTTAGTTTTTACCTTGGAACGGGTAAGGCGGTTTTGTGGTGTTGTTGTGCAGGAATTGAAAATTAAAATGCTCAGGATCATTTATGTTGGAGCTTGTATGAAGATGGAGCATGAAAAGCAAGAAAAGTTTTCCCCCGCCATAATATATCTTAGAAAACTGAGCCAAACAGAGGCCATCACGGCCTAGCCGTGACAGCCATCACGGCCATGATCGAGAAAGGCTGAAAAGAAAAGAACGAAAAAGTCAGAACCTGTCAAGTATACCATTAAATAGCCTTTTTTTTTTATAAAAAAATTACTGGAAAATCCATTTCTACCCTCATCATCTCCTTCATCCTTCAGTCCAATCTCCGCCGCTGCCGCCATCACCTGGCACTCTACCACCGCTCTCAACTTCTCCAACCACCAACTCTCCCTTCTCTCTTACCTCTGCCGCCTCCCTTCTTTCTCCCCCACCTCCCTCTACCGCCTCCCTCTCAATCCACCAACCCACTGTGTTTTCCCCCCACCGTAAAGCCAAGATCAGATCCCCTCTGTAGCACCTTGTTCGTGAGGCCACGTGGCGGCAGCGGCGAGCAGCAAGACCGCGGTGGGCGTTGTCGCAGTGGAGTAGGTAGGTTCGCACGCTAAGAAGAAGATTCCTCTGACATTGTATTACCCTATTTTCCCTACGTTTTCTGTAGCAGTAAATACATATTTAAATGTGTTTATTTTATATTAAACTCAGAGGATGATTTTAATTAAAATAAATCATTTTTCTGTGTTGTTATATCATATGAAGTCACGGTAAAATTTTCAGTTGAAAATTAAGACGGAAGCCGGTCTGCGTTTTCACTGCCGGTACAAGTTTACTGTGCAGAAAACCTAATTTTGACCGGTGAACGAAACAATTAGTGTTTTTATTATGTTTCCTTCAACCTTGGTTATTTTGAAAATTTTCGTGCAAAAAAAAAATAAATAAAATATTTTATTCGGGCGAAATGTGTGAAAAATTATGATTGGAAAGACCAAGCATTTGTCTGGACGGAGGCTTGTGAAGGAAGTTTCCAAGAGCTTAATAGAAGGTTGACAACCTCACCCGTGTTGATCCTAAGGAACCTTTTGAGGTTTATTGTGATGCTTCACATCAGGGATTGGGTTGTGTGCTGATCGACGAAATCGAAAGGTCGTAGCACATGCTTCAAGGCAGCTGAAGATTCAAGAAAGGAATTACCCGACGCATGACTTGGAGTTAGCAGCGGTAGTCTTTGCCCTGAAAATCTGGAGGCATTATTTGTATGGAGCTACTTTTAATGTTTTCAGTGACCACAAGAGTTTGAAGTACCTCTTCGACCAGAAGGAGTTGAACATGCGGCAGAGGCGTTGGTTGGAGTTTTTGAAGGACTATGAATTTCAACTACAGTATCACCCTGGAAAGGCGAAAGTGGTGGCGGATGCACTGAGCATGAAGTCAATACACGCATCAGTAATGATGATTAAAGAGCAGGGATTATTGGAATAATTCTGGGATCTCAGTTTGTCAGTTAAGACATTTTCGGGAAGACTGTATCTGAATAGGATCACCGTTTCAAACGGATTGATGGAGCAAATAAAAGAGAAACAAGGGAGTGATCAGTATCTGCAGGAAGAAAGGGACTTAGTGCGACAAGGAGCACTGTCAGAATTCAGAGAAGGAACTGATGGAACTTTGAGATTCGGTGAAAGAATCTGTATACCAGATGACGCCGAGCTTAGGAAGTTGATTTTAGAGGAGGCTCACAGGAGTAAGCTGAGTTTACACCTAGGAGCCACGAAGATGTATCAAGATCTCAAGAAGTTATACTGGTGGTATGGAATGAAGAGGGACGTAATGGAATACGTCGCTTCTTGTCTGATATGTCAAAAGGCTAAGATTGAACACCAGAGGCCAGCAGGAATGTTAAAATCATTGGACATCCCAGAATGGAAGTGGGACGGTATTTCAATGGACTTTGTGACCAGCTTACCAAGGACTCGGAAGGGACATGAGGCTATATGGGTAATTGTGGATCGACTGACCAAGTCAGCTCACTTTTTACCTATCAACATGAAATACCCGATGAAAAGGTTGACTCAGTTGGACATCGACGAGATTGTCAGGTTGCACGGTATTCCCTCGAGTATCATTTCGGATCGTGATCCAAGGTTTACGTCAGAATTTTGGAAGGGACTACAAAACTCGTTGGGAACAAAACTCAAATTGAGTTCTGCGTATCATCCACAAACTGACGAACAGTCAGAGAGGACAATCCAATCACTCAAAGATTTATTAAGAGCGTGCGTGATGGAAGACACTGGGAGCTGGGATGAGTTCCTATCGTTGATAGAATTCACGTACAACAACAATTTTCGTTCAAGTATAGGGATGGCACCCTATGAGGCTTTGTATGGTCGACGATGCCGAACACCTTTGTGTTGGTACCAGGATGGTGAGAGTCTGCTATTAGGACCAGAGATCGTACAACAAATGACCGAGAAGGTGGAGATGATCCAGGAGAAAATGCGGACGTCCCAAAGTCGACAGAAAAGTAATGCTGACAAGAGACGACGACCTCTTGAATTTGAGGAAGGCGATCATGTGTTCTTGAGAGTCACACCAACGACTGGGATTGGTAGATCCAGAAAGCTTACTCCCAAATTCATTGTACCCTACCAAATTCTTCGTCGCATAGGTCCAGTAGTGTACAAAATATCTTTACCTCATTTTCTTTCCAACATCCATGATGTCTTCCATGTCTCTCAGTTGAGAAAGTATATTCTTGATCCATCACATGTTATTAAACCTGAGAAAGTACAATTAAAAGAGAACCTATCTTTTGAGACTTCGCCGGTACGAATCGCAGATAAGATGCTGAAGCAGCTCAGAGGTAAACAAATTCCTTTAGTTAAAGTCATATGGAACGCGACAACCGTAGAAGCTACATGGGAAGCGGAGGACAAGATGAAATTGCAATACCCTGAGTTATTTCAAGGTGCGTAATTTCGAGGACGAAATTCTTTTTAGAGGGGTAGTATTGTAACACCCTGTTTTCCCTACGTTTTCTGTAGCAGTAAATACATATTTAAATGTATTTATTTTAGATTAAACTCAGAGGATGATTTTAATTAAACTAAAATCATTTTCCTATGTTGTTATATCATATGAAGTCACGGTAAAATTTTCAGTTGAAAATTCAGACGGAAGCCGGTCTGCATTTTCACTGTCGGTAAAAGTTTACTGTGCAGAAAACATAATTTTGACCCGTTAACGAAACAATTACTGTTTTTATTATGTTTCCTTCAATCTTGGTTATTTTAAAAATTTTCGTGCAAAAAAAATTTTTTTTTTATTCGGGCGAAAAGTCGAAAAAGTTACGATCGAGAATGCAATCGGGTATCAAATGGAGCAGATTATGGACCATAAAAGAAGGAGACATGATGGAAAGCGCTATGACACACTCTAAAAGTACCATCATCACACTTTTCAAATTATAATACTATTCTAATCCAAAAGTCTTTTCTCTCTTTTCTTCCATCCAATCAAGCATTAAACCACCAAGCTTGCTCAACAAGCTCTCCCTCTCACTCCACTTAGCCGTGAACTCCCCTCCCTCTCCCTATATATACCCCTTTCATTTTCACTTCATCATCTTCCTCCTTCAACCTCCATTAAAGTTCATCTTCTTCTTTTCTTCTTAAAGTTCAAGCTCTTAAAGCTTTAGTTTTTATTCATCTTTTCTACTTAAGCACTTCATTAAAGTTCTTCCTTATACTAAGGGTAATGCTCTCATATAAATCTTTTTGCAAGTTTCATCTTTTATTTCTTAGTTTACTTTATGTGTTCTTTATATGCTTTAAACTTCTAAAATCTCTCTAAAATGGTAGAAAACTCCTTTTGAGTTGAAACTACTTCCTATAGTCTTGTATTAACTTATATTTTTACATACTAAGAGGTTGTGTAAAACAAAATTCTCTATCCATCTCTTCCAATGAAGGCCGAATGCTTGCATTTGTGACCTAGGAAGTTTTTGTCTCAACTTTTGGAATATAATCATGTGTTTGAGATTCTAACTATCCCTTGATCTTGAATCTATAAATCTTGGAAGTTTTGATAGCTTGTTCCTATGATGGCTGAAAAATATGAATAAGTAGGCATAGGATACTATGTTTCAACTTTTCAAGTATTGATCATGGATTTAGAACTCTTAATAACTTGTTTATTTTATGTTGTTAAAGCTAGTATGTGTTACTTTCATTTTTCCAAGATGATCATGGACTCGAGCTCCATAAGATATTTGGATGCTAAGTCTAAGAGATTGAAAAGTTTAAGGATTTATAACTTGTTTATTTTATGTTGTTAAGGCTAGTATGTGTTACTTTCATTTTTCTAAAATGATCGTCGACTTGAGCTCCATAAGATATTTGGATGCTAAGTCTAAGAGATTGGAAAGTTAAGGATTTATAACTTGTTTATTTTTGGTTGTTAAAGCTATTATGTGTTACTTTCATTTTTCCAAGATGATCATGGACTTGAGATCCATAAGATATTTGGATGCTAAGTCTAAGAGATTGGAAAGTTTAAGGATTTATAACTTGTTTATTTTATGTTGTTAAAGTTGGTATGTGTTACTTTCATTTTTCTAAAATGATCATGGACTTGAGCTCCATAAGATATTTGGATGCTAAGTCTAAGAGATTGGAAAGTTAAGGATTTATAACTTGTTTATTTTATGTTACTAAAGCTAGTATGTGTTATTTTCATTTTTCCAAAATGATCATGGTTTTGAGCTCCTTAACACATATGGATGCTAAACCCAAGAGATTGGAAAGTTTAGTGAATGCTAGCCTATTTTAATAGCCTTGGCCGAATGCCCTATGTTTTTAACTTAGTGGAATTTTAATTCAACTTTGTTAAAAGATCATTGTTTATGAACTCCTAGCACTTAAGGATCATAAATCCACGAGTTGTATAATTTTTGGGAATCTCTAACCCTAAGAACTAGTCTTGGCCGAACCTATACCTTATGGTTTAGTATTATTGTTTTGATTTTAACTTGTGATTTTGTGTTCATAACCTTAGACTTTCATCGCGGAGGGAACGAGAACGTTCGTGACTTACCTCGTCGAGCATCTAATCTTCTTACCTTCACAGAAAGTAAGAGGGGATTGCCTAGGGATATTCAATGACTATATGCATGTGTATATGTGTTTACTTGAGTGATTGAATATTATTGTGATATGGAGCCAATACTTGAATAACTCGTTTACTTGAATTATTGTGGTTATTACTTGAAGTTGAACATTACTTGCTTTAAAGTGTTATGAATTATCTATATATGTGATGAACTGTCGTTAACTGTGATATGATTGTTGAGAATTTATTACTGTTGATTGAAGTTTGAGAAGCCGGACCTGAGTCTGTGCAAAATGATTATAAAGGATTAAAAGCCTTAATAAGCCTTGAATAGAACTTTGAAAGTATTGGTTTCAGTTATAAAAGTTTCTTGTTTAAAACGCTTACTTCAAGAAAATGAGATTCTTATTTTGAAAAGAAATGTTGAAGTGTTTTTAAGACAATAGAAATTACCTTTTTATGATCCAAAGTTGATACAAGAGAAAACCTTTTCGAACTATGTGTTTTATGAAGGAAAACCCCTTTGAAAATAGGTGAATTTATTTCATCAAGGATTTCAAAAGCAAAAGAATTTCCTAAATGTTTTATAAAAGAATTTGTAAAGGAAAAGATTTTCTCCTAAATGATTTAGAAACGTTCCGGTTACTTGGACAAGCGACCGATGTTTTGTTTTGTTTTTGATTTTCACTGAGCGAAAAGTAGAGCACGTGTGAAAGAGAATACTAGTTCACGAGACGTCGCCTCTAGTATTCAGTTTATGCACGTGATCTGGGATCCGTGTCAAGAATTATGGGCCAAGGGTTCTAATCGTGATATTATGGGCTAGGAGTCCTAATTTTGGAATTGAGGACTGTGTGTCCTAATTTCGTTGTTATGGGCTAGGAGTCCTTATCATGTTGAAACAAAACATGGATAAAATTATAATTGTTTCTACGACCACAATCTTGGGCTACGACCACGGTCTAAGGTGTTGTGATTGAACACTCGGACTGTGCGTCCTGTGTTATTAATTTTTAAGTGATAGAAATTGTGAATAGTCGTTAGCTTTGGGCTTCGACAAACGGAAAATAGAGAACACAAAGAAAAGTCTCGTCAATAAAAAGTCTTTTATTCATATGCATTTCCCCTTGGCAGACGTGCTTGAGTTATCCGAATACCTGCTTAAGATGTGGTATTCGATGAGGTATACATCCGAATGGCCGTTATAAGGGATTCATTATGATGTTGATCCGGGCGCATGAGGTGACGGAGACAACTTGCCAAACGGGGCCTATGAGCCTGATCAACTCTTTCTTTCTTAATGATAAAACGGTGATGGTATCTCATGAGGTTAAGATTAGAGCCTAATGATTGAAGTGTCATGCACTATCTTTATAAAATTGATTGATTCGGGTATGAGACCCACTGAGATAATACTTATTGTTTACCTATGAGTAATGTTTAAAATGTTAATATGTCAATGTGTTGTATGTATCATGTGTATGGTTGTTGTGCGATATATCCGGTGTCGGTATCTCACTCTTTCATTTCTACTTGTTATTCTCTCTTTCTTTTGGTATCGCCGTATGTACATGAGTCCAGATGGATCCCAATATCCCGCTAGTGCCGACAACATCGAAGACTGAGGTCTTCGACGACGCAGGGGATGCTGGGGCATGGCAGATACACCCAAGGGCGACATCTGCCACATACCACGGAGCCATCACCACGATCGATCTAAATGCTGACAGAGACCCAATCCGTAGAAGCCACACTGTGGAAACTAGGAGGGTAGCTCTGCCTCCGATCTGGTATTAACTTCACACACTGCGAGCTTACGAACTGCTACATGAGTCACCACCTCTAGACGTAGAGCCGGCAATGCCGATTGAGGAGGACCCCGAGGAGGATCCTGAGGCGGACCCTGAGGAGGACTTCGATGAGGTCATGGAGGAAGATGAGCCGGAGGATCACGTTATGGATCATGACGATGACAAAGATTCTGTTGATAAGGGCGGCGACGTTATAGATCCATTCCCTGAGGTCTCGTCTCATGGGAGCCCTTGTGGAGACCCTGCTTGCAGCCAGTGTCAGTAACCAGTTTGGAGCATTTTGTGGATAATCTTCCGTCATCTGACTTTTAGAGTCATCTTTTGGATATGGTTCCGGACCCTCTTTCCCTGTGTCTTACTTACTCTCTTTTAAGTTGTAACTCCTAGATGTCTACATCTGTTGCAATGGCCATTGATAAGGCCCTATCTTATGTACTGAAACTTGGCTTTCATTAGGACATGTTATATATATATATATATATATATATATATATATATATGTTGTCTTCAATTCATGTTCTGAGTGTTCATTACCTTTATCTTCCTTCATCTAAAAAAAAATTAACTACCGTTTTTAGTGTACTCATCCATCGAGAAAATGATACTTTCAGAAAGTAACCCGCATTGTAAATCAGAAATATTTTCGCAATTGGGTAACCATGTGACGTCGGGTTTAGGGTGTCACATTAGTGGTATCAGAGCTAGTCGAGTCTTTCGAGAATGTTTGGGTTTAGGCCTGTTGTGTCGATGTTGTGTATTCTCTGATCGAGTCTTGTTTGAATTACTTCTAAGAAGTAATGTGTGTTATCCGACGAGTTACCTTTTATTTTCTGGTTACCATCTCACCGATTGTGTCTTACAGGTCAGTATGTAACCAGGAGGAGCGCGCGGTCGTGGCGGTCGTGACCGAGGCAATGGCGGGATGGACTTCGCTGCCCAAGCTTTGACTGACGTTGCGGTTGCCATAGCTTTCCAGACTGCCAACGCGGCTGCCCAGAATCAATAGGAGTAGCAAAGAGCTGAACAGGCTGTAGAGGGGAAGAATCTGAATGCCTTCCGACGCCAGAATCCGTCGCAGTTTGACGGGGACGTAGACCCGACTAAAGCTGATCTTTGGATCCAAGATCTAGAAAAGATCTTTGAGCTGGTGCACACCCCAGAGGAAGCAAAGGTGCCTTACGCAACATTCCAACTGATTGGAGATGCTGAATACTGGTGGAAGGGCACCAGACAACTACTAGTGACTGAACATCAGGCGATCACCTGGGGAGTATTTCGTAACAAATTTCTGAACAAATATTTTCCCCAGAGTGCTCGGACAGAGAAAGAGCAGGAATTCCTGAGGCTGAGTTAGCGGGACATGATGGTGGGGGAATATGCGGCAAGGTTTGAGTCCCTTGCCAAATACTTTCGTTTTTTTCAGAACAACCCCGACGAGGTGTGGAAGTACGAGAAGTTCGAAGCCGGTCTATGCTTTGAGATCAAGGAATCTGTGATGCCCTTGGAAATCAGGAATTTCCAAGCCCTGGTAGAGAAATACCGAAAGGTAGAACTGATGCGCAAAGGGCGAGATAGCAGGGGTGGAGGACCCGTGCATCCCAAGAGTCAATATCAGGGACAGAACCAAAATTGGAAGCAGAACTAGAGGAAGCCATATTACCAACCACCCAGTAACAACCAGAAACAACAGCAACAACATCGTTCCGGTACTTCGGGAACGGGAAGTGGAGGCCAGAGAAACAACAATCAAGGTCAAGAGAGGAAATGTTACCGGTGCGGGGATCCCAGTCATCTAGCTAATGCATGCCCAAAGAAAGAGATGAATTGCTTTAACTGCGATCGTATAGGGCACATAACCAGGGACTGCAGAGCACCGAAAAGAGAACCGGCTACCAATCATGCCCAAGCAAGCAAACCGACTACTAAAGGGCGAGTGTATACGATGAGTGGAGCTGAAGCATCGAATTCCACAGATCTGGTGCAGGGTAAGTGCGATTTAGCCAGTAATCTTTTAACTGTACTTTTCGATTCAGGTGCAACTCATTCTTTTATCTCGATGAATCGTGTGAAACTTCTAGACTTGCCTATTTCTTCCTTACCATACAACCTGGTTGTTTCTACCCCAACTGCTGAGCCAGTAACTGTTAATTTTGTTTGCTTGAATTGTCCTATCATTGTTCAGGATAGGCACTTTCTTGTAAATTTAATCTGTTTACCTTTAATACAATTAGATGTAATTATAGGCATGGATTGGTTATCTTCCAACCATATCATGATAGACTGTGCTCAAAGAACCTTAGTCTTTAGGGATGAGATTTCTGGATTACTATCTGCTAGTCAAGTAAGAGCTTCTTTGAGAGAGGCAGCTCAAGGTTACATGCTGCTGTTTTCCTCAGATGTTAAGAGTGAGTTAGGCTTGGAGTCCGTACCCGTCGTCAATGAGTTTCCAGAAGTTTTTCTTGAGGATGTACCTGGTCTACCGCTTGTTCGAGATATTGAGTTTGTGATCGATCTGGTTCCAGGCACTGGACCAATATCCATGGCACCGTATCGGATGTCGCCATTAGAGTTAGAAACCCTGAAAGAACAACTTGAAGAGTTGATGAGGAAGGAATTCATCCAACCCAGTGTATCGCCGTGGGGAGCTCTAATTCTGTTAGTAAAGAAGAAGGATGGGACTTCTTGACTCTGTGTAGATTTTCGACAATTGAACAAGGTTACGATCAAGAACAGATATCCGCTCCCAAGGATTGATGATCTCATGGACCAGTTGCATGGCGCGACCGTATTCTCGAAAATAGTTTTACGGTCTGGCTACCATCAGATTCATGTGAAAGCATAGGATGTCCCAAAGACAGCGTTTCGAACACGCTACTGGCATTACGAGTACCTAGTGATGCCGTTTGGAGTGACGAATGCCCCTGCCATATTCATAGATTACATGAATAGGATTTTTCGTCCTTACTTAGATCAGTTTGTTGTCATCTTCATTGATGATATACTGATCTATTCTCCAAACAAGGAAAGGCATGTTGAACATCTCAGCATTGTTCTTCAGACCTTGAAAGAGAAGCAACTCTATACGAAGCCGGAAAAGTGCGAATTCTGGTTGGACCAAGTGCAATTCTTAGGTCATGTAATATCATACGAAGGAATCGCAGTGGATCCGTCAAAAGTCGAGGCTGTTTTAGAATGGAAAAGGCTAACAACGGCAACTGAAATCCGTAGCTTTGTGGGTTTAGCGGGCTACTATAGGAGATTCATTAAGGGATTTTCCAAGATAGAGGGACCCCTTACCCATTTTACTCGGAAAGACCAAGCATTTGTCTGGACGGAGGCTTGTGAAGGAAGTTTCCAAGAGCTTAAGAGAAGGTTGACAACCTCACCCGTGTTGATCCTAAGGAACCTTTTGAGGTTTATTGTGATGCTTCACATCAGGGATTGGGTTGTGTGCTGATGCAGAATCGAAAGGTCGTAGCACATGCTTCAAGGCAGCTGAAGATTCAAGAAAGGAATTACCCGACGCATGACTTGGAGTTAGCAGCGGTAGTCTTTGCCCTGAAAATCTGGAGGCATTATTTGTATGGAGCTACTTTTAATGTTTTCAGTGACCACAAGAGTTTGAAGTACCTCTTCGACTAGAAGGAGTTGAACATGCGGCAGAGGCATTGGTTGGAGTTTTTGAAGGACTATGACTTTCAACTACAGTATCACCCTGGAAAGGCGAATGTGGTGGCGGATGCACTGAGCAGGAAGTCAATACACGCATCAGTAATGATGATTAAAGAGCAGGGATTATTGGAATAATTCCGGGATCTCAGTTTGTCAGTTAAGACATTTTCGGGAAGACTGTGTCTGAATAGGATCACCGTTTCAAACGGATTGATGGAGCAAATAAAAGAGAAACAAGGGAGTGATCAGTATCTGCAGGAAGAAAGGGACTTAGTGCGACAAGGAGCACTGTCAGAATTCAGAGAAGGAACTGATGGAATTTTGAGATTCGGTGAAAGAATCTGTATACCAGATGACGCCGAGCTTAGGAAGTTGATTTTAGAGGAGGCTCACAGGAGTAAGCTGAGTTTACACCTAGGAGCCACGAAGATGTATCAAGATGTCAAGAAGTTATACTGGTGGTATGGAATGAAGAGGGACGTAATGGAATACGTCGCTTTTTGTCTGATATGTCAAAAGGCTAAGATTGAACACCAGAGGCCAGCAGGAATGTTAAAATCATTGGACATCCCAGAATGGAAGTGGGACGGTATTTCAATGGATTTTGTGACCAGCTTACCAAGGACTCGGAAGGGACATGAGGCTATATGGGTAATTGTGGATCGACTGACCAAGTCAGCTCACTTTTTACCTATCAACATGAAGTACCCGATGAAAAGGTTGACTCAGTTGTACATCGACGAGATTGTCAGGTTGCACGGTATTCCCTCGAGTATCATTTCGGATCGTGATCCAAGGTTTACGTCAGAATTTTGGAAGGGACTACAAAACTCGTTGGGAACAAAACTCAAATTGAGTTCTGCGTATCATCCACAAACCGACGAACAGTCAGAGAGGACAATCCAATCACTTGAAGATTTATTAAGAGCGTGCGTGATGGAAGACACTGGGAGCTGGGATGAGTTCCTATCGTTGATAGAATTCACCTACAACAACATTTTTCATTCAAGTATAGGGATGGCACCCTATGAGGCTTTGTATGGTCAGCGATGTCGAACACCTTTGTGTTGGTACCAGGATGGTGAGAGTCTGCTATTAGGACCAGAGATCGTACAACAAATGACTGAGAAGGTGGAGATGATCCAGGAGAAAATGCAGACGTCCCAAAGTCGACAGAAAAGTTATACTAACAAGAGACGGCGACCTCTTGAATTTGAGGAAGGCGATCATGTGTTCTTGAGAGTCACACCAACGACTGGGATTGGTAGATCCAGAAAGCTTACTCCCAAATTCATTGGACCCTACCAAATTCTTCGTCGCATAGGTCCAGTAGTGTACAAAATATCTTTACCTCATTTTCTTTCCAACAACATCCATGATGTCTTCCATGTCTCTCAATTGAGAAAGTATATTCCTGATCCATCACATGTTATTAAACCTGAGAAAGTACAATTAAAAGAGAACCTATCTTTTGAGACTTCGCCGGTACGAATCGCGGATAAGATGCTGAAGCAGCTCAGAGGTAAACAAATTCCTTTAGTCAAAGTTATATGGAACGAGACAACCGTAGAAGCTACATGGGAAGCGGAGGACAAGATGAAATTGCATTACCCTGAGTTATTTCAAGGTGCGTAATTTCGAGGACGAAATTCTTTTTAGAGGGGTAGTATTGTAACACCCTGTTTTCCCTACGTTTTCTGTAGTAGTAAATACATATTTAAATGTATTTATTTTAGATTAAACTCAGGATGATTTTAATTAAACTAAAATCATTTTCCTATGTTGTTATATCATATGAAGTCACGGTAAAATTTTCAGTTGAAAATTCAGACGGAAGCCGGTCTGCGTTTTCACTGTCGGTAAAAGTTTACTGTGCAGAAAACATAATTTTGACCCGTTAACGAAACAATTAATGTTTTTATTATGTTTCCTTCAACCTTGGTTATTTTTAAAATTTTCATGCAAAAAAAAAATATTTTATTCGGGCGAAACATCGAAAAAATTACGATCAGAAATGCAACCGGGTATCAAATGGAGCAGATTATGGACCATAAAAGAAGTAGGGAGACATGATGGAAAGGGCTATGACACACTCTAAAAGTACCATCATCACACTTTTCAAATTATAATACTATTCTAATCCAAAAGTCTTTTCTCTCTTTTCTTCCATCCAATCAAGCATTAAACCACCAAGCTTGCTCAACAAGCTCTCCCTCTCACTCCACTTAGCCGTGAACTCCCCTCCCTCTCCCTATATATACCCCTTTCATTTTCACTTCATCATCTTCCTCCTTCAACCTCCATTAAAGTTCATCTTCTTCTTTTCTTCTTAAAGTTCAAGCTCTTAAAGCTTTAGTTTTTATTCATCTTTTCTACTTAAGCACTTCATTAAAGTTCTTCCTTATACTAAGGGTAATGCTCTCATATAAATCTTTTTGCAAGTTTCATCTTTTATTTCTTAGTTTACTTTATGTGTTCTTTATATGCTTTAAACTTCTAAAATCTCTCTAAAATGGTAGAAAACTCCTTTTGAGTTGAAACTACTTCCTATAGTCTTGTATTAACTTATATTTTTACATACTAAGAGGTTGTGTAAAACAAAAATCTCTATCCATCTCTTCCAATGAAGGCCGAATGCTTGCATTTGTGACCTAGGAAGTTTTTGTCTCAACTTTTGGAATATAATCATGTGTTTGAGATTCTAACTATCCCTTGATCTTGAATCTATAAATCTTGGAAGTTTTGATAGCTTGTTCCTATGATGGCTGAAAAATATGAATAAGTAGGCATAGGATACTATGTTTCAACTTTTCAAGTATTGATCATGGATTTAGAACTCTTAATAACTTGTTTATTTTATGTTGTTAAAGCTAGTATGTGTTACTTTCATTTTTCCAAGATGATCATGGACTCGAGCTCCATAAGATATTTGGATGCTAAGTCTAAGAGATTGAAAAGTTTAAGGATTTATAACTTGTTTATTTTATGTTGTTAAAGCTAGTATGTGTTACTTTCATTTTTCTAAAATGATCGTCGACTTGAGCTCCATAAGATATTTGGATGCTAAGTCTAAGAGATTGGAAAGTTAAGGATTTATAACTTGTTTATTTTAGGTTGTTAAAGCTATTATGTGTTACTTTCATTTTTCCAAGATGATCATGGACTTGAGATCCATAAGATATTTGGATGCTAAGTCTAAGAGATTGGAAAGTTTAAGGATTTATAACTTGTTTATTTTATGTTGTTAAAGTTGGTATGTGTTACTTTCATTTTTCTAAAATGATCATGGACTTGAGCTCCATAAGATATTTGGATGCTAAGTCTAAGAGATTGGAAAGTTAAGGATTTATAACTTGTTTATTTTATGTTACTAAAGCTAGTATGTGTTATTTTCATTTTTCCAAAATGATCATGGTTTTGAGCTCCTTAACACATATGGATGCTAAACCCAAGAGATTGGAAAGTTTAGTGAATGCTAGCCTATTTTAATAGCCTTGGCCGAATGCCCTATGTTTTTAACTTAGTGGAATTTTAATTCAACTTTGTTAAAAGATCATTGTTTATGAACTCCTAGCACTTAAGGATCATAAATCCATGAGTTGTATAATTTTTGGGAATCTCTAACCCTAAGAACTAGTCTTGGCCGAACCTATACCTTATGGTTTAGTATTATTGTTTTGATTTTAACTTGTGATTTTGTGTTCATAACCTTAGACTTTCATCGCGGAGGGAACGAGAACGTTCGTGACTTACCTCGTCGAGCATCTAATCTTCTTACCTTCACAGAAAGTAAGAGGGGATTGCCTAGGGATATTCAATGACTATATGCATGTGTATATGTGTTTACTTGAGTGATTGAATATTATTGTGATATGGAGCCAATACTTGAATAACTCGTTTACTTGAATTATTGTGGTTATTACTTGAAGTTGAACATTACTTGCTTTAAAGTGTTATGAATTATCTATATATGTGATGAACTGTCGTTAACTGTGATATGATTGTTGAGAATTTATTATCATTGATTGAAGTTTGAGAAGCCGGACCTGAGTCTGTGCAAAATGATTATAAAGGATTAAAAGCCTTAATAAGCCTTGAATAGAACTTTGAAAGTATTGGTTTCAGTTATAAAAGTTTCTTGTTTAAAACGCTTACTTCAAGAAAATGAGATTTTTATTTTGAAAAGAAATGTTGAAGTGTTTTTAAGACAATAGAAATTACCTTTTTATGATCCAAAGTTGATACAAGAGAAAACCTTTTCGAACTATGTGTTTTATGAAGGAAAACCCCTTTGAAAATAGGCGAATTTATTTCATCAAGGATTTCAAAAGCAAACAAATTTCCTAAATGTTTTATAAAAGAATTTGTAAAGGAAAAGATTTTCTCCTAAATGATTTAGAAACGTTCCGGTTACTTGGACAAGCGACCGAGGTTTGGTTTTGTTTTTGATTTTCACTGAGCGAAAAGTAGAGCACGTGTGAAAGAGAATACTAGTTCGCGAGACGTCGCCTCTAGTATTCAGTTTATGCACGTGATCTGGGATCCGTGTCAAGAATTATGGACTAAGGGTTCTAATCGTGATATTATGGGCTAGGAATCCTAATTTTGGAATTGAGGGCTGTGTGTCCTAATTTCGTTGTTATGGGCTAGGAGTCCTTATCATGTTGAAACAAAACATGGATAAAATTATAATTGTTTCTACGACCACAATCTTGGGCTACGACCACGGTCTAAGGTGTTGTGATTGAACACTCGGACTGTGCGTCCTGTGTTATTAATTTTTAAGTGATAGAAATTGTGAATAGTCGTTAGCTTTGGGCTTCGACAAATGGAAAATAGAGAACACAAAGAAAAGTCTCGTCAATAAAAAGTCTTTTATTCATATGCATTTCCCCTTGGCAGACGTGCTTGAGTTATCCGAATACCTGCTTAAGATGTGGTATTCGATGAGGTATACATCCGAATGGCCGTTATAAGGGATTCATTATGATGTTGATCCGGGTGCATGAGGTGATGGAGACAACTTGCCAAACGGGGCCTATGAGCCTGATCAACTCTTTCTTTCTTAATGATAAAACGGTGATGGTATCTCATGAGGTTAAGATTAGAGCCTAATGATTGAAGTGTCATGCATTATCTTTATAAAATTGATTGATTCGGGTATGAGACCCACTGAGATAATACTTATTGTTTACCTATGAGTAATGTTTAAAATGTTAATATGTCAAGGTGTTGTATGTATCATGTGTATGGTTGTTGTGCGATATATCCGGTGTCGGTATCTCACTCTTTAATTTCTACTTGTTATTCTCTCTTTCTTTTGGTATCACCGTATGTACATGAGTCCAGATGGATCCCAATATCCCGCTAGTGCCGACAACATCGAAGACTGAGGTCTTCGACGACGCAGGGGATGCTGGGGCATGGCAGATACACCCAAGGGCGACATCTGCCACATACCACGGAGCCATCACCACGATCGATCTAAATGCTGACAGAGACCCAATCCGTAGAAGTCACACTGTGGAAACTAGGAGGGTAGCTCTGCCTCCGATCTGGTATTACCTTCACACACTGCGAGCTTACGAACTGCTACATGAGCCACCACCTCTAGACGTAGAGCCGGCAACGTCGATTGAGGAGGACCCCGAGGAGGACCCTGAGGAGGACTTCAATGAGGTCATGGAGGAAGATGAGCCAGAGGATCACGTTATGGATTATGATGATGACGAAGATTCTGTTGATAAGTTCGGCGACGTTATAGATCCATTCCCTGAGGTCTCGTCTCGTGGGAGCCCTTGTGGAGACCCTGCTTGCAGCCAGTGTCAGTAACCAGTTTGGAGCTTTTTGTGGATAATCTTCCGTCATCTGACTTTTAGAGTTATCTTTTGGATGTGGATCTGGACCCTCTTTCCCTGTGTCTTACTTACTCTCTTTTAAGTTGTAACTCCTAGATGTCTACATCTGTTGCAATGGCCATTGATAAGGCCCTATCTTATGTACTGAAACTTGGCTTTCATTGGGACATGTTATATATATATATATATATATATATATATATATATATATCTATATATATATATATATATATATATATAGATATATTGTCTTCAATTCATGTTCTGAGTGTTCATCACCTTTATCTTCCTTCATCTAAAAAAAATTAACTACCGTTTTTAGTGTACTCATCCATCGAGAAAATGATACTTTCAGAAAGTAATCAGCATTGTAAATCAGAAATATTTTCGCAATTGGGTAACCATGTGACACCGGGTTTAGGGTGTCACAGACATCACCTTCGAGACCTGCATCCCCTTCCCCGTCCACAACTGCGACCTCCCTGAAGAGCCCCTGCCATTGTTGTCAAACAATGAGGGGGTTTCGAATACCACCGTTCAAGATCTGGGTTTTATGTTTTTTCCCATTTGGGTTCAAATCTGGGTTATGCTTCATCTTCTTCATTCCTCGTTCCGCATCACTACCATCGTCGTCAGAAAGCTGCTTCGATCTGCCGGGAGCGGAATCCTCGGATGCAGCCGTGCAGTGATCTACTTCGATCTGCATGGCATACCTTCTTGTGCCACGGCGGAACCCTAGCCGAGGTGTTTGCCGAGTTCATGGGTCGTTGCGACGGGTGGGGTAGTGGCGAAGGTGGCGGCGGTGACTGGTTGGACGGTGGTGGAAATTTGAAGTTCTAGGATTTGGACAATAGGGTGGAAGGGGAAGGGCAAAGGGGTATTTTTCTGTTTTTTTTAAAAAAAAAATTTTGGACCAATAAATCTGAATAGTTGATTATTAAATTAATATATTCAATGGTGTAAAATCATTCATGATGAAAAAATTGGGAGATATACTCATATACCCATAAATAACTAGCTTCATGCTAGAAACCTAAGTTGAAAAGTGAAAAGACTTTTAAAGAAATTATGCAATTTCACTTTCAGAACCCTAGCTAGCTAGTGACATTGTTTACAGTATTGGTTTAAAAATCGATGACCTTAAAGTTATATTAATTAATTGACTGGTACGCTACCTAAATTAAAGACTGGCCCTGTGTTTTTAGGGAGTTGTTTCTGTATGTTGTGATTTTTGGTTAATGTGTTTTTATCAATGATTTAAAAATATTAGATTTATTTTTTATTTTTTATTTTCTATTTTTCAAAATTAATAATAAAACTGAAAAATGTAATTAATGGCTTAATGCTATATTATTTGAAAGTGAAATTGAAAATAAATCTCTCGTTCATTAATTTAAAGTACCTTAGTTTTATGATTCTTTTGGGCAAAACTAGACGGTAACTGGTTGAATAATTAAAAATTGATAGTTTATGCTTGAAAATTATAATTTTTAACTTTATTTTTTTATAAACAAAAGTATATTAAAGAAAACATTAGGAGTGCTCTAATCCTTATATAAAATGAGTCACATATACAAACCAGAGGAGAAACAAGATAAACCTAACCAAGAGAAACTATCGACAAGGTTGAAAAATTAACTTACATCCCAATAATTTTTAACTTGTTAATATATGAATTACATTATTTTGTAATAAAAAATTGCTAAAATAGGGTCACGAGTTAGTAATACACTAATACCAAAACTAAAAAAGGTCAAGATTAAAGTTTGTGGTCTCTCAAGTAGTTGGTGCCTATTATATTTCGTTACAAATAGTTTCTTTTATCTTTTCTGGTTCATCAGTCAATTTCTGGTTGTAGTTTCCTACTTTCCTTACATCCACACCGGTGGTCACAACTTACACAGTCAGGATTGCATCCAGCGATGGAGGCAGTCCAGCAAAAAAATTAAGGGGATGAGTTTTGGATCATGAGAGATAAAATAATAAATAATGAAGAGAGAGAATGAAGTTAAGAGAGAAAAAAGATGATGAAAGGATGATGAAGGGAAAAGTGATGGAGGGAATCCAGATCCCAACTTACAAGTGTTTTTTTTAGCTAGCAACCCGTGGTTGCAATTACTTTAGCATACACATGAACATAAAATGGCCAAATATGTGTCCAGGCTAATTAATGTCATTAAATTTACGCGCGTGGTTCAAATTTATTATCCCAATTAATATGTAGGTTCGGATGTTATATTTTTGTTGACGTGATGGTTCGGATGTTATATTATTTTCCTCGACTTGAGTTCATGTATCAAACGATTATTTTTTTTTAATAAGCAAAATATATTGATTTAGAACACTGGGATACTCCAACTAATATACTACAAAGTAAAACAACAAGATCAAAAGAACTAAACCACTAAATGAACCTACAACCTTACCCCAACCTAACCTATGGAACTTTGATCCTGCCACTAAACCAGTAAGCACTATCAACTTCACAAAGGTTCCAAAGAACCAAGGTGTTTGTAGTTGGGTGAAAAAAAATGTTATATTTTATTGATTATATTAGATTTTGGGTCTAACTCAATCCCAAAAACTAGCTCATAGGATGAGGATTGCCCACTACTTATAAGCTCTTATTAAATGCTATCTCTGGTCAACGTGGGATTTGTGTTTTTCCCAATAGATTATGTGCCTAATATATTTTCTCGATTAGTGACGTGTCAGATGTGTCTTAAGCTATTCTTTTAAATTGTTGAAAGTGATTGAGTAAATGTTCTTATTATTGTATTGGATTTTTTTGTTGGTACTTGATAGTAGTATCATCTAGTGTAGTTCCTTGCTGTGCAGCGAGCCTTACTTTTGATGGCTAAAAACAAGGTCTTGTTTCATATCAGATTGTTAGGCTACTTCTTTTTCTTGGTTATGTAGCTTTTTGGTTCCATAGCTGTTAGGTTGTGTTGAGATTTTAATCTCCATAGATCTCTCTGTAATCTCCTTAGACTAAGGGATTGTACAGTTGTAGCATATATTCTAATTCCTTATTTAGAGGCCTCTGTTATGCTAATTGTAGATTGATATGTTTCCTAATTTGTAGCTCCAATTGTACTATAAATACTACTTGTACGCACTCAATCAAAGAGTGTGAATATCAATCAAATTATACTTTCTTGTTTTCAAGTTGGTACCAGAGCTTATTTTTTTCCCTTGAAAGTTTCATCAAAATGAGTGAAAAGAGTGGTGAATCGTCTGGAACAAAATCGATTCCAGTTGTTGTTCAATTTGAAAGTGTTTTTAATGCAGGAATAATTCTCAGTGAATCAAACTATAATGTTTGGTCACAACTGATGGAGATGCATATTGCTGAAAGAGAGAAACTCTTATATTAGGGAAAAAATGAAGCAACCTGCAGAATCAGAGGATGGATATGAAAAATGGTATGCTGAAAATCAGAAAGTGAAAAGATGGCTATTGATGTCCATGACACTAGAAATTATGAAAAGGTATTTACGTATACCTACTGCCCATGAAATATGGAGTGCCCTGTCAAAGGCATTCTATGATGGAAGTGATGAATTGCAAGTCTTTGCTTTAAACCAAAAGGCTTTTGCTACTAGACAAAATGGAAGATCTCTATCTGAGTACTATGGAGAGCTGGTTGAGATCTTTCGAGAATTGGATCATCGGGATAATGTGAAAATGAAAAATCCTGATGATACAATTGCATACACAAAGTCCATTGATCGATTAAGAGTCCATATATTTCTTGCTGGATTGGATGGTATTTTTGAACAAGTTCAGGGAGAAATTTTACGTGAGGATCCAGTTTTAGGATTGGAAGAATGTCATGGATTGATTTGTCGAGAAGCAGTATGACATGCTACTTTGAAGGGAGAAACTAGACACTCTGAAGCTGCAGCAATGGTGACTCGAAATCGATAAAAAATAACCAAAAGTGTAGACAAATCTTCTTACAAGTGGGATATCCAAAATGGTGGGATCATAGTCGAGCACCTAAAAAGAGGGGTTCCAAGGATGCTTCAATCGATGCTGTTGCTGAAACAAATACAAATGATGATTATGCAAAAGGGGGCTCATCGTTGGTGACAACAACAAATACTAATGGTAAAGCTTTAAATATCTCTGCACATGTTTCTAATAGTGTGTGGATAATTGATTCTGGTTGTACAGACCACATGACTTTTGATTCTAGACAGATTGCAGATCTTAGACCCTCTTCACAAAAATCCATTTCTACCGCGGATGGCACTGAGGTCTCAATTGTTGGGGCAGGATCTTTATCCCTGATCACCAATACTTTAAATCTAGACTATGTTTTTGTGTCACCCTTTCCTCGAGCATCACATTAATTACTACCTATTACGGAAAAATGTTATTATTAACGATGTTTCGATTTCTTTCGGAAAATATATAATTATTATGGATATTTACATTCTTAAAAAAATATCATAAAACTTTTCACCACAAGCACCCTTAAACATAAATGACGAAAATGTAAATAACACCATAAATATACATAAACACCATTTTATATTAACAAAAGCCTTCTTGATGGTAGGCTATTTTGAAAGAAGCTACATTGAGTGCTTCAACATAGTCTTTCACAACAACTAGTTCAAATATTAACATGATTGAAAAGAGTTAAACAAATTTAAAAAGAGACGTGGTAAGATACAAAAGTCAAAATAACTGCACAGATACTACCACCTCAAAATAAACCTATGGCTGGTCTAGTCCTAGTGGTATCCGATAGGGAGACCACTACAATCCTCCCCATCATGTGGGAGTGAAACTGACGGAAGCCCATCCACACTATCTCGCTCATCGGAAGAATCGTCGTCATCATCACTAAGTGGATGGTACTTTGGATCATCGTCTATCTCCTCAGCAGGATCCTCCTCAACAACCTCTTGGGGATCCTCCTCAATCATCTCTGGTGGGTCCTCCTCAATCGGTACATCGGGCTCTACCTCCTGATGAAGCGGGACATGTGGCTGTGGAGGATCTAAGACCACTAGGCCCTGAGCTACCCAATGCTGCAGGCAGATGTCAACTGGTGGCAGCAAAATCCGTACAGTCTCCATAGTATGAATCCTTCGTACAGGTCCATCCAACTCCCTGCCCTCAACAGTACAAACCAGGTCAGTGTAAACTGCCGCGTGGTCTCCTGGTTGAAATTCCACACCGCAGGATTCTGATAGTTCTAAAAAATAATGGCTCGATCCTTGAAGTGGGCCAACGGTATGTTCGGATCCATCTAGTTCCTGAAACAATATATACCACATAGAAGAGAAAAACCAACAAAATGCAAGGGTGAGATACCAATATATGGATAATCATGAAAACTACATACTTGCACCACAAAACATCGGAGACAATAGATATCATCATATATATACAACATGAAATTTTCAAATAAAGCATAGTATCACACAAATCATCATCAACTTTGAAAAAAACATATGACATTTCAAAATTCAACTTTTTATGTAAAACTCCGGAGTTTTCAACTTCTTTAAAAAAATGAGCTGATCAGACTCGATTGCCAATACACAACGTATTTTTCCACAACACTGTCCAAAACTCCTAGCATAGTGACCAACGTGAGTGGATGTCACTAGCATACTGTCCAATACAAGGCACAACAATCCAGGCTAATGGACTTCATTATCCATCAAGGCACAATGAAACAGCGTAGCATGAAATACCTGACCCTTCAAGGTATTCATACAAAAACAACGTAGGCACGTCTGCCATAAATGCATGAGAAAAATCATTTTATTTTCGGCTTTTCTTTGTGCTTTGTTATTTCCGTTGTTGAGGCTCAAAGCTCACGACCTTCCAAAGTTTTCAATGTCTTAAGACTTTTATTATCAACACAAGACTTTAAGTCCGAGTGTCTAATCATAACAGTCCTGGACCCGTGCACCAGTCTTGGACTTTGTGGTCGTAGAAAACAACTTTCACCTTTCTACTAATTTCACCACGTTTCAATACAATGTGTATAGGACAAACAGCCCATAACAACGTACTTTGGAACACAGTCCATAACAGCGTGACACGGTTCATAGATCAACGTATTTTAAAACACTAGTATCCCGACGTCTCTGTTACTAGGTTCAACTTTTCAACTTTTTCTTTTTCATTCAATGAAAAATACAAAATCCAAAAATAAAACTTCCGTAACTTATCCAAGTTATTAGATATTTTAATTTTGAACAAAACCTTTTCGAAAAATATTTCACTTTTGAAATTCATTTTAAGAAGAATCCTTGAGTTATAGAAAATCTCTTTCTTTTATAAAAATCTATCCTTACTTCGTAAAAGATCTACTTTTCCAAAAATATTTAAACTTTAGAGAGGAACTTTTTTATAATATATTGAGAACAAGATTTTCTTATAATTCTTCACCATAAAATAACTTCAAAAGTTCTAAGTCTGCTATAGAATAATATTTTTGAAATCTCTAAAGAAAATTTTCTTTTATTCTCATAAAGAATATTTTTATTTTAAAACTCTTAAGTTTTCACGAAACGTTAAAACTTTTGCTTTCTCTTTCATCGAAAGTTATTTCAAAAACTTTAAAATATTTATCTTTTGGCTTTCTATATAAGGTTTTTAAGGCTTTTATCTTACTTTAATGATTGTGCTCTAACCAAAAGGTTATGCTTCTTATACAACAAACAACATTACTTTCATCAATTTGCAACATTTACACATAAATCATTCAAGCATAAACTTCAGTCCAACATTTTATCAAGGCCATATAAATTAAAATAATTCCAGAACAACCACCTTAACAACATCAAACAAAACTCGGACAAAACAAGCATACATAATTCAACTTTTTCACCAAAATAGCCATATCAGCAACAACGTCAACACAACCAAATAACTTTAAAAGACAAGCATATAGTTATCACGATTTTTAATATCCCTCAGATTTTCTCCCCTTACCTTAGCTTGAGCAACAACTTGTGGTCTTTTCGCGTGTTTAAGGTAACTAACTCGATTTCCCTTTCACGTTTGGAAAATCTAGATAAAATCAAACATATAATATATGTCAATTTTTTTTATAAAATCACCTTTTGCTAATATTGTGTGTTTCGCCCTTACTAGAGGAATTAAGGCTAAAATTTTCAAACTCCTACAAACTTTTGGATCAAAGTTCCTTAATCTTTATAATAGTAAAATCAAGTCTTAAAACTTAAAAATAAATTTTTAAATCCTTTCACTCTATACAAAATAGGTTTCGGCCTTTTTATAAAATAAGTACTAGAATTTTTTTTTTCAACACTTCATTTTCATGCATGCACTAAAATGAAGATTTTAAAACATGTAATTTCTCTAAAATTTTTAAAATTAAACTTTCTTAACCTCAAAACTAACATTTTCGGCCTTTTTAAAATATAGGTTGGAAAACTAAATTTTCAAGTTTCATAGACACATGCATGCACTAAAATAAAGATTAAGGCAATCATTTTCCTTAAAATCAATATGATAATCAAAGTGTTCTACCTTCTCAAAAACTTAAAAACAAATCATTATTAAATTAGGTACCATATGCATGTTAAAAATACAAGGATCAAAATAACATATTTTCATGAAAATCAAAGTTAAGCCTCCTTAACCCAATTGATTAGGTTTTTCGTCCCTGTTAAGTAAAATGATAAGAATTTTCACTTGGTTAATGTAGTTTAAGAACTTAGAAATCACATGCATCTAGCATTTTTAACAAAATATCAACTTTCCTCTACACAACAATTTTGGCCATCATCAAAAATTAGGTTTAGGAGATTTCTTCATCACATGCAAAGCCATAAAGATGAAGATAGAGATGATGATGATGAGCTAAAAAAATTCATCTTTTGTTCAAAGTTTTAAATCAAGAATCATGAACATGAAATTAAAGAGAGAACCATGCATGTGGATATATCAAAGCTTCTAAGAAAGTAAAGAGTAAGAGTTGAGAACTTATATCCTCTTGATTATGATGATGATGAGTAAGAGATGAAGATTGCTCCTTAGCCTCCAAGCTCTAAGAGTTAAGAGGTTGAAGGTGATGAATAGTAAATTTGTGAGTGAGAGTGAGCTTGAGAGAGAAAGTGAGCAAATGGAAAATAGAGTAGGATGAGGGTATATATCGAAGATTTTTTTTTTTTTTGTGGGGGGGGTGCTGTTGGGATGGCCCAATGGGGGTGAGTTTTTCTAAATTTTTCTTATTTTAAAATAAAGCCCAAAAATAAAATAATTAATAAATGCTTTTCTTGCAAAAATAAAGAAAATGATGATATGTTTTAAATGCAAATACTATTTACATCAATCCATCAAGTTCATTTCCATATCAAATCTTAAATTTCTGCACCACATATGTTTGAATAAAATCCTCTTTGTTAGAGTAAAAATTGTGTTTTTGAATGATTTATGGATTTCTTGAAAAACTGGATGAAATCATTAGATGAAAAATCATGATGTTATGATTTGAAGGCAACACTATTCAAAATCATATCTAACTATTCCAATCTGTAGAAAATCTAATTTAGATGATTGTTGCTCGTCCCAGTTCCATTTATTTCTTATCGGTAAAAACCGATCGTATTTTACTTCGTTAATTTTCCACCCGAAAATTCATTTATAAATAAATAACTTCTAAAATCATGAAAATAATTATAATTAAGTTAAGAAAATTACAATTCTATTTTTCGTACGAAAATTATTTTTCTCGGGTCAGTAGATATTGACTGACATTGAAAACTCAGACCGAAAACGTCTGAAGTTTTCTATCGAAAAAAATTTCAACTGCACTCTACCAAAGTAAGATAAATCATAGGAATAATTCTTCATAACATATAATAATAACCCTCAATTATCCACATAACATAAATTGCAGACAAGCAGAGAAAAATCGGGGCGTTACATTACTACCCCACTAAAAAGAAATTTCGTCCTCGAAATTACGTATCTGAAAATAAATCAGGATACTGTAATCTCATCTTGTCTTCTACTTCCCAAGTTGCTTCCCAGTTGTCTCATCCCAAATAACCTTCACTAAGAGAATCTGTTTACCCCTGAGTTACTTGATCCTCCTATCTTCGATCTGTACGGGTGAAGTCTCGTAGGATATATTTTCTTTTAACTGGAAAACATCAGGTTCAATTACATGCGACGGGTCGGGGATGTACTTTCTCAGTTGTGAGACATGAAAGACATCATGGATATTTGAAAGAAAAGGTGGCAGAGAAATTTGATACGCTACTGGACCGATACGACGAAGAATCTGGTATGGCCCAATAAATTTTGGAGTGAGCTTTCTGGATTTTATAGTTCTACCTACCCCAGTCATGGGAGTTACTCTCAGAAATACGTGCTCGCTTTCTTGAAATTCCATAGGTCGTCTTCTTCGATCGACGTAACTCTTTTGTCTGCTTTGTGAAGCTTTCATCCTTTCACGGATTTGTTTCACCTTCTCCGTTATCTGTTACACAATTTCGGATCCTAAAATTGTGCTTTCTCCATCTTGGTACCAACACAGTGGAGTTTGGCACTTTCTTCCATACAAAGCCTCATAGGGTGCCATCCCTATACTTGAGTGATAACTGTTGTTGTATGTGAACTCTATAAGTGGCAAAAGGTCGTCCAACTTCCACGATTGTCTAGAACACATGCTCTTAACAAGTCTTCCAATGACTGAATTGTTCTTTTTGTTTGTCCGTCAGTTTGGGGATGATAAGCCGAACTGAGTCTCAACTTAGTTCCTAGTGCTTTCTGCAAACTTCCCCAGAAACGTGAAGTGAACTTTGGGTCTCCATCTGAGATAATACTGGAAGGCACTCCATGGAGTATGATCACCTCTCTAATATACACCTCAGTCAACTTTTCCACTGTGTAATTTGTTTTAACAGGTAAGAAGTGTGCCGACTTCATCAGCCTGTCAACGATCACCCAAATCGAATCGAAACCTTTGGAAGTCCTTGGTAATCGTACCACAAAATCCACTGATATACTTTCCCACTTCTACTCAGGTACATCTAGAGACTGCAACATTCCGTCGGGTCGTTGATGCTCTACTTTTGCTTTTTGACAAGTTAAGCAAGATGCCACGTATTCTGCCACTTGTTTCTTCATGCCTGGCCACCAAAAATTCTGCTTTAGATCCTAGTACATCTTGGTTGCTCCGGGATGAATACTCAGTTCGCTTTTATGTGATTCTTCGAGAATCATCTTACTCATTTCAGGATTGTCAGGCATGCAAACTCGTTCGTTGCACCTTAAGATGTTGTCTGGTCTCAAACTGAATTCTGGTGCTTTTCCTTGTTCCATGAGTTCTTTCTTCTTAATCATTCCCACACTGATTCTCTTTGGACTTATCTCCATCATCAAATTGAGATCACGAAACTTCTCGATCAACTGTAATTCCTTCACCATCATTACCGAGACATATATAGCCTTCCGGCTCAAAGCATCATCTACGACGTTCGTCTTTCCAAGATGGTACTGCAATGTGAAACCACAGCCTTTCAAAAACTCCATCCACCGCCATTGTCTCATGTTGAGTTCTTTCTGGTCGAACAAATACTTCAAGCTTTTGTGATGGCTAAAAACATCGAACTTTGCTCCATACAGATGATGCCTCCATATCTTCAGTGCAAAGACTACAATAGCTAATTCCAGATCGTGAGTTGGGTAGTTCTTCTCATGAATCTTTAACTAACGCGATGCATAAGCCACAACCTTTCGGTGTTGCATCAATACACAGCCTAAGCCTTGATATGAAACATCACAGTACACCTCATAAGGTTCACCGGGTTCAGGAAGGAACAATACTGGTGCAGTTGTCAAACGTTCCTTTATCCTTTCGAAGCTTACTTCACATTTCTCAGTCCACACAAAAGGTTGATCCTTCCGTGTAAGCAAAGTCAATGGTGCTACAATCTTCGAGAATCCCTCAATGAATCTCCGGTAGTATCTAGCCAAGCCGACAAAACTTCGAATTTTCGTTACTGTTTTTGGTCTTTCCCAAGAGAGCACTGCTTCTACTTTGACAGGGTCGACAACAATTCCTTCTTTTGAAATCACATGCCCTAAGAATTTCACCTCTTCAAGCCAAAACTCACATTTAGAGAGTTTTACATAGAGCTCCTTCTCGCGTAAGATCTGTAGGACTTGTCGAAGATGCACTTCACGTTCCTCATGACTCCTAGAGTAGATGAGAATATCATCGATGAATACGACAACCAACTTATCCAAAAATGGATGAAAAACCCGATTCATGTAATCCATGAAGACCGTAGGTGCATTCGTTACTCCAAACGACATTACAAGATATTCATAATGACCATAACGGGTTCAGAACACAGTCTTGGGTATATCTTCAGTCTTCACCCTAATCTGATGGTAACCTGTCCTCAAATCTATTTTCGAGAAAACAACAGCCCCTTGTAGTTGGTCCATCAAATCATCGATGTGTGGCAACGAGTACTTGTTCTTGATTGTCACTTTGTTGAGTTGACTATAATCCACGCAAAGTCTCGATCCTCCATCTTTCTTTCGCACTAAAAGAACAGGTGCTCCCCAAGGAGAAACACTTGGTCTTATGAACTGTTTTGACAACAAATCTTCTAGCTGAGCTTTCAATTCTACAAGCTCTGTAGGTGACATCCGATACGGAGCAATCGATATCGGACCGGTTCTTGGAACAAGATCGATGGAGAATTCGATATCCCTCATCGGTGGTAATCCTGGCACATTAGGATGAAACACTTCCGGAAAGTCTCTTACAACCGGTATCGTACTCAAAACAACTTTCTCTTCTACTTCTACGCTTGTTAAAAGTAGGCACTTCTGATCTTTTTCCTTTGAAAAAGTTCTCACTTGATGGGTAGATAGAAATCCAGAAATCTCGGGGTCCATAAAAACTAATGTTCTGCGAGAACAGTCTAAAAGAACATGATTGGAGGATAACCAATCCATGCCCAAAATCACATCTAGTTGCACTAATGGTAAGCAGATCAAATCGACACGAATGTGTCGATCCTGAATGATAATCGGAAAGCTTAAACATACTGAATTAACAACGATAGGTTAAGCAGTAGGGGTTGAGACAATCCAATCATACGACAAACAAGAAACAGGCAATGCCAAAAGTCTCACACAATCATTTGAGTTAAAAGAGTGCGTCGCACCAGAATCGAAAAACACAATTAAGAGATTACCGGCAATAACACAACTACCTTTTATGAGGTCTTTGGAATTTGAGGCTTCAGCACCACTCATGGTGAAAACCCTTCCCTTAGTTGTTGGCTTAGTAACTCTAGCACTATTGACGGTGGGTTCCAGCTTTGGTGCCTTGCAGTCTTTTGCCAAATGCCCCACTCAATCACAGTTAAAGCATTTCATTCCACTCACGGGACATACATCAGCCAAATGGTTCGGGTCTCCACATTTAAAACATCTCTTCCCTTGACTTTGGACTTGGCCCCTTTGGTTTCCACTTCCAGTTGCCAAAGCAACAGGACGATATGATCGCTGGCTCTGGCTGCTTCCAGCGGGTCGACTGTATGGTTTATTCTGGTTTTGTTTTCCTTTCTGGGTCTGTCTTGGAAATTGGTTCCTTGATCGTGAGGGTCCTCCGACGTTCCCTCGGTTGTCCCTTACCTTCCTCATCTGTTCAATCTTCCTGCATTTTTCCACTAGAGCCTGAAAATTCTTAATCTCCAGTGGCAGCACCGAGTCTCTAATCTCGTATCGCGGTCCTCCTTCAAACCTTTCGCATTTCCAGCCCTCATCTGGGTTATCTTGGAAAAACTGAAAATAGGTTAATGAATCGAACTTGGCCGCATATTCCCCAACGGACATCTCTCCTTGTTGCAGGCGCAGAAACTCCTGCTCTTTCTCAGCTCGAGCACTCTGAGGAAAGTATTTGTCCAGAAACGCAGTACGGAAAACCTCCTAAGTAATTTCTTGCTAATTTGCCTCTAGCAGTTGCCTGGTGCCCCTCCACCAGTATTCAGCATCTCCCATTAATAGGAAAGTAGCATAAGGCACTATTACTGCTTCAGGGCTGTGAACTAACTCAAAAATCTTCTCGAGTTCTTGAATCCACAAGTCAGCCTTCGTAGGATCAGCATCCCTATGAAACTGATGTGGGTTCTGGTGTCAAAAAGATGTCAGAGCATGGCTTTCACCGGTTTGCTCAGCACAAGCTTGCTCCTATTGGTGTTGTGCAGTCATAGTAGCAGTCTGTTGAGCAATGGCAGCTGCAACGTCTGCCATAGCATGTGCTGCAAAATCCATTCCCCCACCAACAGGTCCGCTCCCACCAATGAAACCACCTCTACGACCTCCTTTGTGGCCACGTCCTCGTCCTTCATCTAGCTCCATAACTGACCAACAAGATAAAATCAGTTAAATGGCAACTAGATAAGAATATTCAATTACACTCCAACATCCATTACTTCTAAGAAGTAATTCAAACAATCCTATTCAGAGATCACACAACACAAAAACAACAGGCCTATTCCCAAGGATTCCCGAAACACTCGACCAGCTCTGATACCACCCTTAATGTGACACCCTTTCCTTGAGCGTCATATTAATTACTACATGTTACGGAAAAATGTTATTATTAACGATGTGTCGATTTCTTTCGGAAATTATATAATTATTATGGATATTTACATTCTTAAAAAAATATCATAAAACTTTTCACCACAAGCGCCCTTAAACATAAATGACGAAAATATAAATAATACCATATATATATATATATATATATATATATATATAAACACCATTATATATTAACAAAAGCCTTCTTGATGATAGGCTATTTTGACAGAAGTTACATTGAGTGGTTCAACATAGTCTTTCACAACAACTGGTTCAAATATTAACATGCTTGAAAAGAGTTAAACAAATTTAAAAAGAGACGTGGTAAGATACAAAAGTCAAAATAACTGCACAGATACCGCCACCTCAAAATAAACCTATGACTGGTCTAGTCCTAGTGGTATCCGATAGGGATACCACTACGATCCTCCCCATCCTGTGGGAGTGAAACTGACGAAAGCCCATCCACACTATCTCCCTCATCGGGAGAATCGTCGTCGTCATCACTAAGTGGATGGTACCGTGGATCATCGTCTATCTCCTCAGAAGGATCCTCCTCGACAACCTCTTGGGGATCCTCCTCCATCATCTCTAGTGGGTCCTCCTCAATCGGTACAGCGGGCTCTACCTCCTGATGAAGCGGGACCTGTGGCTGTGGAGGATCTAAGACCACTAGGCCCTAAGCTGCCCAATCTTGCAGGCGGATGTCAACTGGTGGCAGTGAAATCCGTACAGTCTCCATAGTATGAATCCTTCGGACAGGTCCATCCAACTCCCCGCCCTCAACAGTACATATCGGGCTAGTGTATACTGCCGCGTGGTCTCCCGGCTGAAATTCCCACATTGCAGGATTTTGATAGTTCTAAAAAATGATGGCTCGATCCCTGAAGTGGGCCAACGGTATGTTCGGATCCATCTAGTTCCCGAAACAATATATACCACATAGAAGAGAAAAACCAACAAAATGCAAGGGTGAGATACCAATATATGGATAATCATGATAACTAAATAATTGCAACACAAAACATCAGAGACAATTGATATCGTCATATATATACAACATGAATTTTTCAAATACAGCATAGTATCACACAATTCATCATCAACTTTGAAAAAAAACATATGACATTTCAAAATTCAACTTTTTATGCAAAACTCCGGATTTTTCAACTTCTTTAAAAAAATGAGCTGATCAAGCTCGATTGCCAATAAGGCACAACGTGTTTTTTCACAGCATTGTCCAAAAATCTTGGCACTGTGACCAACGTGAGTGGATGTCCATAGCATATTGTCCAACACAAGGCATAACAATCCAGGCTAATGGACTTCATTGTCCATCAAGGCACAATGAAACAATGTAGCATGGAATACCTGACCCTTCAAGGTATTCATACAAAAACAACGTAGGCACGTCTGCCATAAACGTATGAGAAAAATCATTTTATTTTCGGCTTTTCTTTGTGCTTTGTTATATCCGTTGTCAAAGCTCAAGGCCCACGATCTTCCAAAGTTTTCAATGTCTTAAGACTTTTATTATCAACACAGGACTTTAAGTCTGAGTGTCTAATCACAACAGTCCTGGACCCGTGCACCAGTCTTGGACTTTGTGGTCGTAGAAAACAACTTTCCCCTTTTTACTACTTTCACCACGTTTCAATACAACGTGTATGGGACAAACATCCCATAACAACGTACTTTGGAACACGGTCCATAACAACGTGACACGGTTCATAGATCAACGTATTTTAAAACACTAGTATCCCGACGTCTCGATTACTAGGTTCAACTTTTCTTTTTCGTTCAGTGAAAAATACAAAATCCAAAAATAAAACTTCCGTAACTTATCCAAGTTATCGGATATTTTCATTTTGAACAAAACCTTTTCGAAAAACATTCACTAGTGCAAATTATGATTTCAACGTCGGAGATTTAACATCGGTTTCTATAATACTGATGTGTGAAACGAGACGGTGGCATTTTTGAAATTATCTTCAGTACTTTTAGCATCAGTTTTTTTTCTAACCGATGTTAAAATATTTCCATATCGGTTATTTATGTAAACCGATGTCTAAAATCTAAAGGAAAATTTATTACTGAAATTTAAAGAACCACTTTAAACATCGGTTTGTTTGAAAACCGATGTGATAACTATTACACATCGGTTTTTAGTAAAACCGATGTAGTACCCGTAATTTGACACATCGATTATTATTAAAACCAATTTGGAAACACAGAGTTTATTTTTCTTTTCAATTCCCTCCTTTTTCTTTGGGCACTCCACACAAAGATTTCGTGCCCTTCCTTGCCTCTGCCACACAACTCGTCATCTTCCGCTCTCTGTTTGTGATACTCCGCCACTAAACCTCCGTCACTATTTAGTGGCACCACTCCAGCGGCCGCGAACCCTCTACTCTCGCCTGACCTGCGTGAGGCAGTGGGTTTGGGTTTTCTTCTCCTCCCATTACCCCCCCAACAACCCCAATACCTTCAAAAGCTCAAACGATATGGAAACCGTAATGCTCACACCCTCATAACCTTTGTTCCTTGATCGCTCCGCCGCGTCACCATCTACGGCTTGGGAGGACCACTGCATCACCTCAGTCACGAAGTTCGCTGTTCTCTGCTTGCTCCTCCGTGTCGCTGCCGTGACCTTAGGCTGTATCCTCTACTTGAAGTGCAAGGTCTTCTCATACCCTCTCCCTAATACCCTTTCCATTTATTTTATGCGTTGAATAATTGCCACACTGCACAGAGAGTTTGTTTTTGTTTTTCTTGCATTTTCATTCATAAGCTGTGATGGACTATCTGCACATTTTTGTGTTTCTTTCTGGGTTTTCAAGGAAAATGGTATAATTTAACTTTAGCCAGGCACTAGGTGATTAGTCTATATGTTTTTCTTACCTGCCATGTTAAATATCAAGAGACTAAAACTTACAATTCCGATTTGTTTTTCAAGAGTTATAGATTTAAATGCATGAGAGTGAGAGCAATACTGACACACCTAACTCGATCAACCATTCCAGAATTCATTTTGATCATCTTCCCCATCAAATTTTGAGCTCCAGATTTTATTTATCATTCTACCTGCTAAATCATTTATATGTGTAGCCTTATATGTGTTCATCAACTTGGATTTTCTACTGTAAGCTCAACTATTTCTTATATGTATGTGTGTGCTTTATCTCTATCATAGTTCTTCTGTATTTATCCTTCTATACTTATCAAGCTACATAATTGTTGTTGTGAACTTGTTATTTTGGTCTTGTTATGAAAATATTCACAAAGTGCTTCTCTTTTTGTATAGGTACACTTGCTGTTATTGAAACTATTACGGTACAAGTTCCGAGCAGAATATTAAGCAGAATATTCATTATTCAATACAGTTTCTGACTGAGTGTTCTTCCCACACCCGGTAAGCTTTCTCCTCTCCATTTTTCTTGTTTGGTTTTTGTTTGCATTGTACTTGGCGATTGGAGTGTTTTATTATTTTTCTTAATGTTAATTAATTAGTAAAGCACTTAGTTTCCCGTTTGAGATGCAATACTAATGAGCATACATGTACGTGCTTAAGGTACCGCTCATTGTATTGGATCTTGAATTGTCCAAAGTTGGACAGTTTGGGGAAAAAAATTCTTCATTCAGTTAAAATAGTTATTCATTAAATCTCATGTTATATACTTGATGAAAGTTCGGATTGATACATTTCCTTTCATTCTCCGGGTGCATACTTTATCGTGGTGGATGTCATCGCGTTCAAGTAGTGTACGTTGGAGACTTAAGGGAAATGCTACCGAAATTTCGTCGAGTATGAGCATGAGAGTTATGGACTAACTGTTAACCAAATGTTGAAAAAGTTTCTTGTCGAATGGGATGGGGTCATACCCTGTCATAAGAAGTAGTTGATGAAGATCTTGGACTCAGTACAAAGTTATTGGTTTTAGTCATAGATCGCGGTTGGATGAATGCTAGACGGACAAGTGATGAGTATGATAATGGAGTGGAAGATTTTCTACACTTTGAAAAAACAAATGCTCCTGATAATGGTAATGGAAGGTTTTATTATTCTTATGTTAACTGTTTGAATGAGAGACGACTAGAAGCTGAGGAGATACGGGAACATCTTATTTGTGAGGGGATTTGCAAGAGTTATACAATATGGATATGTCATGGTGAATCGTTAGACAGGCCAAGGGTGTCTCATAGAGAGGAAGTTGATGACGTGGATATGGACGATGGACTAGAGGACATGATCCGTGGTGTTGGGCAACAGTCTTTTCGGCGAGCACATGTGTATGATACTTTGTGCAGTGATGTGGAAGTTTCTTTGTATCTGGGGCGCACTAATTTCACACGGTTGTCAGTGGTGTTAAGATTGTTCAATGTGAAGGCGAGAAATGGGTGGAGCAATAAAAGCTTTACCGAATTGCTTGAGTTGTTGAAAGACATGCTTCCAGAAGATAGCACATTACCGTCCCGAAACTATGAGGCTAAGAAGATATTGTGTCCGATGGGTATGGAGTATAAAAAAATACATGCTTGCCCCAATGATTGCATATTGTACAACAAAAAAAAAGGTTATTTAGCGACCGAAAACAGTGACCGAATTTGTTGGTTGCTGTTTGTGACTGAAATGACGACCGATTGTAGGATCTATGGTTACAGTTGATACTGCGACTGGTCGCGCTGTCACGCACGCGCCAAAAAGCGAGCGGTTTGTAAAAATTTAGTTTAGGAAGCGACAACTCAGATATCATCTCACAAGGACTCTTGGGTTGTTGTTAACAGAAAAAGTCAGAATTGGGGGGTTTTGGATTTGAAATTAAACAAAGAAAACAAAGCAGAAAAACAATGCAAACTAAATAATTGCCAAATAAACTAAAGCGATCAACCTACTGCTTTCGGTTTCCCACTATCATCGGTTCATATAAATCCAAGCCCTAAGCGGATTCTACTCTCTTTTCGATTGTAACATCAATTAACAAGCGAAACCAATGCTACGAGACATATGTTCCTATTCCCGAATTAAGCAAACGGGGTGAAGCACTCATGAACTAAGCGAACATGAACGAACACACGCGAATTAAGCAAACGCGATTAAGTATAGGAACACACAATCATCGAAACAAATCAATACCTATCCTATACGATTCTGAATTAAGCAAACAGAACATACAGAACAAATATTGAAAGAGAATAGCAATGAGTTTAGGAATTACAGAACCTCAAGCGTCAATGGAACCCAATCGCAGTAGATTAATCAAAGGAGACTAGCTCTCCATTACAAACATAAACCTAAATCTAAATTCGTAGCCGTCTAAACTAAAGAGAAGAAGATGATAAGAGAAGATGATCAGTTCTGCCCCAAAACAGATATAAATACAGATTCTGGGTTGCGGTCGCTCGCAAGGCAAAACATGTTTCGCGAGGCGAGCCAGAGAGGGTGACTGTTGCTGCTCGTGCTGGTCTTCTGGCTCGCGAGGCGAGCATCCTCTCGCGAGGCGAATCCTCCAGAATTGCATTTTTCCATTGTTTTCTTCATTCCCTTGGCTCTAAGTGCTTTATTCTAACCTGAAACAATAGGAAATAGCAGTGAATGCTTTATTTGACTCAAAACTAACTAAATTAGCCCAAAAATACTTTACAGACTCAAAATGTTGCTTGAGGACAATTTAATCTAATTTGGGCGAAAACGGGATATAATTGGCACAAAACCACGGTCATACTAGCCATAAAACTAGATGAGCCAGAGGCTGATAAGCCACCGAAATAGCGACCAAAATAGAGCGTAGCAGAGTTATCGGTCGCTAAATAAAGGAAAGTAAAAGTTAAAACTTGCTGACTTTTTAGCGACTGAAACGGCGACGGAGTTAAATGCAATGGTTAAATTTTAATTATATTTGTGAGCGATATTTATTCGGTCGTTAAACGACGTGTAAAAAAATTTAAATAGAGCGTGCTAGTGACCGATATACGGACGCGGCCTCCCCCCCCCCCCAATTTTTCCTTTTCCCTCTTGTTTCTTCCCTTCCCTGCTCAGCTCCTCTCCTCCTCTCTTTGTCTGACAGCTCCTCCGGTGAGGCCACCACGAGCGACCCCCACCACGAACCAACACGTGCCGCCCCTCCTTACCCCCAATTTCCCTTTCCCTCTGAGACACCCCGTTGTGCCCCATTGTATTATTACATTAAAACCTTAATATTTATTTACTTAATCGCGCGCTTACTGTTGAAAATACGTAAAAATTAAAACTTAAATAATAATCCTATAACTTCTACAAATACAAAACACACCAAAACTATATTACATAAATACACACATAATTATTCTTTATTTTACACAACACGGTTTAGGGTATCCTCTCAGTAGGATCCCACACCGGTACTTATTTATACAAACATGCTTATAACTAACTGAAAACAAGAAATGTCTTATATGACTCACTGGCCCTAAACTTACTACTTTATATTATTAGGATCAGTAGGTTGTTCTCCAGCGTCATCTTCATACGAAATGTCATTCAACTCCTCAACAACCTCCGTCTTGTACAAGGCTCCATCCATCTCCTCAGCAACATATTCGTCCATCTGGTCTTCTAACGTAACAAAGTAGACATACACAAAAATATAGAAATAGGGAGAAAAGAAACAGTTCTATCATCATAAGTGGAAAATATTCATAGCATATAATACAATAATAGTCACAGACACGCATCATTCAAAATCAACAATCATCCTCAATTCACTATATCATCCTCTACCCTCCAACTCATGCAACTAAACCTTTATGCTGACGTGACCACTGCTAATCCTGTCACACATCCCTCGTTAGGAATTTCAGTCAGTCGTCCAAGTGACACGTTCCCAACGCTGGTGCACATTCACACCCATGGTGTACATCCATGGTGAGAATGCTCATGCAAAGCAATGACACTATAGCTGCACAATACCGTCGATGCACACCCTGGTTCTCTCTCTCAACTCAGTCAAGGGTGCTCATGCATAGCAATGACACTATAGTTGCACAACTTAAATTCTAATTTGGAACGGTCCACGAGAACTTCGGACCTCGTGTATCTCAAATACACGATTATGAACACCAATGCAACATATGATTCTCACTGACTTTAATCAATAACAACCTAGTACCTCAAGCTTTTCCTCATAACCTCCACTTACACACTATATCACATTACTTCTATACCATAATAGCGAGACACTTCTAATTCATATTCAAAACTCTCACCCAAACAAAATACCTCCGAGCAATATATATCTTTCCTTAAAATAATCTAAGCATAGTATTAAACACAGGCAGATCATGCATAACACATTAATCAACAGAATATTCAAACATCTCAATATCATATAAGGCAATTTATCATAACCAAATAATTAACAAAGTCAGACTCTGTCATGGCCTGGCCGTGATAGCCATCACGGTCGTGACAGACAACAAAGACAAGAATCCTACAACACAACCTGTCACGGCCTGGCCATGACAACCATCACGGCCGTGACAGACAGCAAACATCATCACTATCATAATTATTCAAACACCGAAACAATACGTCACATGCAGATGGAGTACCTCAACCAGCGTATCACAAACAGTCAAAAGTAAACAATTCAAACATCCTCAAATATGAATAATCAACCTAAGGCGATAAACCTACAATCCCCAAATTGTCATTGGTATTATGGAAAAGTTTCCAATACGATTTTGGTATTGTCGATTACTCGACCACTAGTAGGGTTTAGGTCGCCCTACACCATTATTATAAATTATATACTACTTATCGGTTCCGACGATGGAATGGTTCTTTCTCCCACCTGAGTTATCATCGGAAACAAATACACGACGATCCTCGTTATCCCGCCACGAGTTAACACAACCACCTTCATTCAAACAACATAACTATAATTAATCAACTAACAACCATCTATGACACTTTAGGGCTAGGTTCGGCCAAGACTTAGAAAATAGGTTTAGGATTATCTTCTTAATGCCATCTTTTGGATCCTAGTTACTAGAGTCTTAACTAACATAGATTACTTATTACAAGACTAAAATTTGAAACAAAATCCTCTAACCTTTAGGTTTAGGGTTTCGGCCCATATTAGGAATTTAAGCTAGGGATTTTTGTTGGACCTAAGCTCTTGGATTTAAGCTATACATGTATTATAGAACTTAAGTCAAGTACTAACATTCAAAACAAACAACAAAACACCAAACCCATTTTCCTACCTAGGTTCGGCCATTAATGGTTAATAGGGAAGGAAAATGATTTTTATCACATGCTCTTGGATAAATAAAGGAGGGATCATAACTAGATCATAGAAATTGGTTTCACATTTTTATGATTTTTCTACAATTTTCTAGAATTATTTGAAGTTCTAGATCTAGGAATGGAAAAATATGATTCATGGCATAAACATGAGAAATACATGAATATGAAAGCTTATGTGATCAAGGAGATGAGCTTTTACCTCTTGAAGATTGAAGAAATGAAGAAAATGATCAACCTTCACTAAGCTGAAAACTGGACAGCTTGAGGGTGTGATGGTATTGTGAGTGTATCTCACAATATACTGATCCAAAAATCATGAACGTTGGCTTTATAGAAAGATAATAAGAAAAGTAACAACTTTGGTGTTGAAGGTTTCATTTGGTTCGGATCATAACAGGGGTGAAAATGGACTTATTTCTGCTGTTTCGTGGGTTGCTGAGAATTCTGGGCAGTTTCGGTATTTTGATCCTATCTCCCAATCCACTTATCCGTTTTTTATGATATTTAGCTTGTTGGAAATAAGAGAGAAAGTGGAACAACTTTTATGTTGAGTGTTTTCCGAGTTTCAGAAAGGAAGAGGGTCATATGTTTGGTGGGAATTCGGTGTTCTTAGGGTTTTGTAACTTAGTTGGTGGGGAAGATGAAGAGAATGAAGAAGATGAGTGAAAGGGGAGGGAGGACACGGTTTTGAAGATTATTTATAGGCTAGATTTAGGCTTTGTTTGGTTATAAGGAATTGATTTAATGGGTTTTGTGATTATTTAATTAATATAAGTTTAACCATAGTTAATAATTAACTTAACTAGGGTTACTTTGCTTAACTATGGTTATTAAATGTGTGGCTCACATTTGATGGAGGTGTGGCTGATTTTGGGCCACAAAAAGTGACTCACTAATGAGTCACCGATCTTATCCGATAGCGGTTCCCGGAAATTCCGTACGCAGCTCCGTCGTTTACCCGATTTCGGTTTTTGAGAGGAAAATAATGAAACGAAAACAAAATAAAATAGGTAAGATTTATTGGAGGTGGATGCACGAAATTGGAGAGATGTGGGAGATTTTCAACCACGTAAAATGAGTGGTTAAGAGTGCGTAGATGCGTCTTGTTAATACCCGCGAAAGCTTGGGGGTATTTTGGTCTTTTTACCTAAATGTCATGATTACTTGCATTTAATGCTCATAAATGCTTGGTGACTCATCCTCCATGAGTCATCATGTATGACTCGTTGTCCCGATCTCTTGACGGGTCTCTGCACTTCCCTCGACTCCGTCGGTTTCCCGATTAGGGTTTTACGCCCGTAAAAAGCGTAATATTTTATTTTCGGTTGAAAATTTTCAAAAAAACCAAACTCGTTAGAAATATGATTTAAATATAAACCATTTCATTCACGAGTCAAAATTTGGTTTTCTGCCCAGTAAAATTATACTGTCAGTGAAAACGCAGACCGGGTTCCGTCTGAATTTTCAACTCAAATTTTTATCGTAAGCTTCTACCCTAAGATAGAGTATGAATATGATTTTTATTTCATAAAAATCAATCTCCATGAACTCGGATAAAAATATAAATAAATACATTTATACCGGTTAATATAGTGAAAATATTTTTACTGAAAAAAATCGGAAAATAAAAAGTAGGGTGTTACACCCTCTTCTCTCCCTCTCTTCTTTGTTACCCCCACCCCCACCACTGCTAGCCGCCGCGGTCCGGCGACAACCACCCCCACCCCCACCACTGCGAGCCCAGGTATCCCTTCCCTTCTATCTCCATGTCTCTCTCTATCTCTCTTCCCCTCTATTGCTCTGTTTTTTAAATTTTCTTTGAATTTTCTTTTGCCTCCCTGTAGAGCCACCACCACCACCTGAGAGCCATCGTGCACCACCGGTCCACCACCACCTCCGGTAAGTTCCCTCTCTCTGCTCTCTGCCCTATGCTCTCTGCTTTCTGGCTCTTTGAAGGCTCTGTTTTGTTTGTATTTTTGGAGCAAAAATTGCAACTTGCTTCTTTTATTTTTATTTTCACAAATCCATTACCCTGTAAATTTGTAATGGTAAATAGTATACCATATGTCAGTAATATGGGTGCACTTTTTAGAGAATGCATGAGTTGTATTGGTACTGTGATAAATATAACAAACTTGTGAATCTAGACAGCAGCATTGACTGTGTGTTTGAATACTGGATTTTCAACATGGATTATTGTGTTGCCTTCATATGGTTTCTTGTGTCAATCTGTTGTTATATCTCTTTTCTGTCATCATTTGTTTTCCATCTTAGGTTCGTTTAATTATTCCTAATATTTATTCATGCTTCAAAACAAATTGATATGTATAACAGCAGTGTATCATGAAAGTGAAAATTTTGAATGGTTTTAATATAGGTGTAATGTTCATTTAAATTGCTTTGTGTGGGTGCCCATGGTTCCTGACAACGAAAATGAAGAGTGGTGCTGGAAAGTTTTTTTATGTTGGTAGCACTATTTTAAAGAGCAATGTTAGATACCCTTAAATAGCAATTTGTTTCAAAATATGTTATATGATACCCTTTTAACCTACTTTAAGATTATGCTTGGTTGATGATGCTTAATTTTTTTTATGCTGTCACATGAAGGCCTAACAGCCATGAGCCATGATCTTTTATTTATTTATTTATATGAATGCTCTAGTTTGATCAATTTCTTGTTTTACTTTGTATGTATATGTGTGTGTACTGGTTGGCTTATCTGTCGTACAGTATTTGTTACATTCTGTTATTATTTACCCATCTAGCATACAAGCTACAACTTACAAGTGAGCACAAGAGAAGCTCATTTTAGTTACTCTGTGCAATGAGTTTGTGCTGTAAACTTTTAATAGGATCAGTGGGTTTATATGTTGTTTCTTGATAGGATTTGTGTGCTGATAATTTAATGTTTATGCATGTGTTTGCCAATATGTGTTGTTTGTTAGTGGAGAGCAGAGCTCAATAGGATGTGATCCAGTCCGAAAGGCTGGATGCTGGTTGTGTGCTGATAATTTAGAAGTTATGCATGTGTTTGACAATTATGTGTTACTTGTTGGTGGAGAGCAGAGCTCAATAGGATGTTTGCTACAATATTTTATCTAAGTTTGTATTGATTTACATTGTAATATATAAGCTCAACTATATTTATAGGTTAATGGTTTTATTTTCTGCTAGAGTTAATTATTAATTTACGAAAGCCTTAGTTTCCTGTTTGAGATTCAATATTAATGAGCATGCGTACCTTCTTAGGGTACGCATGCTCATTGTATTGAATCTTGAATTGTCCAAGTGGGACAGTTTGGGAAAAAACCTTTTTCACACTCGTACAATAGTCATTTCAATGTTCAAATGCCTTATATACTTGTTGAAATCTCGGTCCGATGCATTTCCTTTTGTTCTCCTGGTGCATACTTGATCGCGGTGATTCTCACCGTGCTCGAGTTGTGTACTTGGAGACAGATGGGAAATGCTGCCAAAATTTTGTCAAGTATAAGGTATTTGAATATGGGAATAACTATTATTAGCCGAGTGTGGTAAAGGTTTCTTCTCGAATGGGATAGGTTCATACCTTGTTATAAGAACGAGATTGATGGAGTTATTGGAATGCACCGTAATATATAAGTGTTATTGTAGGATTGGTCAGGCTATTTAATTGCCAGCAATGGATATTCCGGAGAATCGGAAATGGATGTTTCAGAGGTTGGATCGGAATAAACGTCTTAGGGAAGAGTATAGAGTTGGAGTGGGCGAGTTTATAGAGTTTGTTATTAGCCAGGAGAGATTTATGCGGCTGGGCGGTGATCTTTTGAGGTGTCCTTGCAAAAGATGCAAGTGTCAATCTTTCAAAAGCGTGGATGGAGTTGTAGCCGATCATTATGAGAAGGGCTTCATGCCTGATTACTATTGGTGGAGTAACCATGGTGAGACGTTGCCTAATTTAAACCCGATTGTGTTTGAAGGTTCGTACTATGGAAGTGGTGACCGGAGGGAAGAATTGTATCCATACGAGCAGATGATAATGGATCATGCTGGACCATCGGTTGGTGTTGTACTAGAAGAAGATGGGGGAGAAGATGGTGGAATGGGTTCCCAATACACAGAGGAGAATCCGAATCCCAAAGCTCAAAGATTCTATGATATGTTGAGTGCTGCACAATCTCCATTGTGGGAAGGATGTCGGGAGTACACGGAGTTGTCGATGTGCATGGAATGGTTGAGTATCAAATCTGACTACAATATGCAAGAAGGCTGTTTTAATGGCCTCACCAGGTCGGTGTCCAAGGCGTTGCCAGAAGACAATCGGATGCCTACTAGTTTTGATCATGCTAAGAAGTTTGTGGAAAATTTGGGTCTGGGGTGTTTGAAAATTGATTGTTGCCCGAATGGATGTATGTTGTACTATAAGGATGATTCAGCGGAAAGCATAACATGTTGTCGATTTTGTGGTGCGGATCGGTATAAGACAACCACTAGGATGGGCATTGAGAATAAGAGGTCGCTAAAAAAGATGTGGTACTTTCCGCTCGTGCCAAGACTTACAAGATTGTACTCTTCGATGGCCACTGCAGCTCACATGAGGTGGCATAGTGAGCATGAGAGGGTGCAAGATGTCTTGTGTCATCCATCTGATGGAGAAGCTTGGAAGCATTTTGATAGGGTTCATATGACATTTTCGCATGACCCTCGGAATGTCCGATTGGGGTTATCTACTGATGGATTTAATCCTTTTGGGCAGTCTGGAAAAGCATACTCTTGTTGACCGATTATCCTGACTCCATACAATCTTCCCCCGGGGATGTGCATGAAGTGGGAGTTTATGTTCCTAATAGTCATAATTCCGGGTCCGTCTAATCCAAATGGTAAGATTGATGTGTACTTGCAGCCGCTGATAGATGAGTTGACGATGCTGTGGAATGATGGTGTGTTGACATATGATGTATCTTTGAGGCAAAATTTCATCATGAAATCAGCTTTGATGTGGACAATCAACGACTTTCCCGCCTATGGGATGATGTCGGGTTGGATGACCACGGGGAAGCTTGGATGCCCAATATGTATGGAGCGATCGAAGGCATTCATGCTTAAAAACAGTCGAAAGATCTCATATTTTGATTGTCATCGTCAATTCCATCCAGAAGATCATCCTTATAGGCGGAACAAGAATACATTCAAGAAGCGTTGTGTGGAGACAACACCGCCTCCACCACGTTTGACTGATCCTAATGTATGACGCAGAGTACAGTACTTACCGCTCGTCCATGAATCCCAAGGAGAACATATTCCTGATTATGGCGTCAACCATAATTGGACAAAACAAAGTATATTTTGGAGGTTGCCGTATTGGAGGAGGCAACTACTCTGTGACAACATTGATGTCATGCATACTGAGAGGAATATGTTTTTGAATGTGTTTGACACTGTGATGGACATCAAGGGGAGGACAAAGGATACAGATAAAGCCCGATTGGATCTGGCTGAAATTTGTAATCAGAAGGAGCTTGAGTTGCAGGACGGTGGTCGTGGCAGACTTATCAAACCGAAGGCAAGTTATACACTAAGCAAAACACAGAAAGTGGCCGCCTGTAAGTGGGTTAAAGAACTAAAGTTACCAGATGGGTATGATTCCAATCTGGGCAGATGTGTTGACATTAAGGAAGCAAAGTTACATGGAATGAAGAGTCATGATTGCCACGTGTTCATGCAACGGTTGCTTCCAATTGCGTTCGACGCATTACCGAAGCAAATTTGGAACCCACTTGTTGAGCTTAGCCACTTTTTCAAGGAGCTTACATCGACAATACTAAATGTGAATCAATTAAAGGATATGGAAGTCAAGATACCTGTTTTGTTATGTAAGCTGGAGCAAATCTTCCCGCCGAGTTTCTTTGATTCCATGGAACACCTGCCAGTTCATATACCTTACGAAGCAAGAGTTGGTGGCCCAATCCAATACCGCTGGATGTATCCATTTGAGAGGTAAACAACATCAACTATTTTACTTAATACATATGAAATTCACGAACACGAAATTGTAGTTTAGCTTTCCCTAAAACTAGTAATTATTTGTATGTATCCCTCTTTAATAGGTTCCTGCACTCCCTTAAACACAAAGTCAAGAACAAGGCACGAGTGGAGGGTTCCATTTGTGAAGCATACTTAGTAGAGGAGACTTCCACTTTTGCCTCTTATTACTATCCGAACGAAGTTAACACGAGAAGGACAAGGATACCTAGAAACGTTGATTCGGGCGAAGGAAGTTCAACTAGTCCTCCTATATCAATATTCAACTATCCGGGCAGATTTAGTGCCAAATCAATAGGATATTTCTTGGAGCAGCATGACATTAATGCTGCTCATCTGTATATCCTTAAAAATTGTGAAGAGGTGGCGCCATATTTATAGTAAGTTTCTACAATGTCTTTTATAAGTTCAATTGACATTTATGATTATTAATCGTCCTGCTGTTAATCTCCCATATGTAGGATGTACGACAATTTTATAAGGGATCTCCAACCTGACATTTCAAACGATCAGGTTGATCGAGAAATTACTTCTCACTTTGCTACGTGGTTCAGTAAATATGTAGGTTAAGCATCTTCATTTGTTGCAATACATTTTATCTCCTTAAATATATAACATGTATAAGAATAATATAATATTTGATTTTTTAGGTACTAGATTGATATCGTGCGAACGCACGTGCGATTCCGGCAAGTGTACCGGATTGTCGCCAAGTAATAAAAGATATCAATCCCACAGAGACTGTGATCTCGAATCATAACTAATTTTCAATTTGGTAAATCTGGACTGTATAAAAAAGATTTGAAAAAGGATTTGATATTTTGAAAAGGTTTTGAATTTGAATTAAGAGATAAATAAAACAGAAAACAAATCTATTTGTGGTTTTTGGATCTAAATGGATTCCCAGGGATTTGGGTTACCTACGAGGCTGTTTATGTTACTAATCTGATTTACCCTTGTTAATTATCGAAATTGCCTTGAAGGCGAGTTTATCCTCTAATAGTTTAAGCTCCCTCTCGGGTTACAAAAACCGTGCCCAATTGAACTAACCCCTACTCTCGTGGTAGTCGAATTCAGATTGGACCCTTTGCGTTTCGTGACAACTCGTTGATCCTCAAAGGACGGCTTCTGACTCTCGTGATTTCAGTCCTAAGTCTGACTCTATAGATCCGACACCTAAGTTCACCGCTATGTTCCTCCTTAGAATGCCTATGACACGCAAACAAGTGGCCACCGAATTTACGAGTGATTCAAACACTAGAAATCAGATCTAAAACAAAATCGAAATTAACAAAGATATTACATCAAATTAACAACATAAATCAGATCTCGGGCATGGCCCCAATCCCTAGAAACTAAGCTACTACTCAAGCCTTGCCATGGAGATGGCAGGCTTGATTACAAATAACATGAAAATAAAACTAAGAGAAGGAGGAGAAGAAGAAGAAAGATCCTAAATTATAGACTAAGTAGCAGCCCAAAAAAGTCCTCTAAGCCTCTGACTTGATCCCATATTTATAGATTTGGGAAGTTTGAATCCCAATCTAACACAAATTAGATCTAAATCAGTTGCTTCTGATCCAAGTAATGTGCATCACGGCCGTGATGGATTCTGCCTAGAAATTATTCACTGGTTGGTCTGTCATGGCCGTGATGTCCATCACAGCCATGATGTCCATCATGGCCTGGCCCTGACAGCTTCTGACTTTAGCCTTCTTTCTTTTCAGTTTTGCTCGATCATGGCCGTGATGGGCATCACGGCTAGGCCGTGATGGGCTCTGTTTGGCTCATTTTCTTCACTTTTCAAGCCCCATCTTCATCCAAACTCCATCATGGTTGATCTTGAGCATTTTATCCTTAATTCCTGCAAAACAAAACTACAAAACCGCCTTACCCGTTCCAAGGTAAAAACTAACAAAAATCAAATTAAATATGCCTAAACTACATGAAAATGCATGCAAAATGATAAACAAAGATGAGGTGAAATCACACTCATCAAAGATCCAGAAAACAATGTTCAAAATCCATTGTTGACAAATTTGGCATGGGGGCCTAACAGATGGGTTACATCATGGAATACTTACATTGTAAATGGATGTAAATTTAACACAAAAATATGGAATGAAGGAATGCAGTCATGTAACTATGGTGTTTGTGTGCGAGCCACTGATGGCAATGTAGAGGATGATTTCTATGGGGTTCTAACTGACATCCTTGAATTCGATTATACCGGTTTCCCCGTGATGAAGTTATTTATCTTCAAGAGTGATTGGTTTGATCATACACTTGACGTAGGGTCAAAAATCGATAAAAAATATGGTATTGTTCAAGTTAGGCTGTCTCGAAGGTATAATAAGGCGTACTACCCATTCATTCTTTCACAACAGGTAGATCAGGTTTATTACTCGCCATATCCCGAAGGACATCAAGGCTGGCTGGGTGTTATTAAGATAAAGGCTCGCAGTATAATTACTGATAATGTAATCAACCAGCCTGAAAAAGATGCTCCGTACCAAGATGATGAGTTTTCAAGACCTCACGTACCGTTGCAAATTACGTCGGATATTATTGTTAATTCTCTAGCGAACATTTCCGGAAATGGGGAAGAAGTTGAAAGAGACTTAATGGATCAATCCAAGTTGGACGCATCTAGCGAAGGCACATTCTGATCAAGTGAGACTGATGAGAGTGAAGGTGAATTTAGTGACGGAGATTCTACTTAGGTAATTTATTTATGTCATAATTCATTGCGTAAATGTCACTCTACTTAGGTAATTTATTTTTGTATCATTTACACTTTTGTGTAATAATCTTTTCATTTTTTTACACAGATGACAGATTCCTCTAGAGGTAGGGGTCGTCGTGGAGGTCGTGCTGCGAGAGTCCCTTCGCCGGCCGACCCACAACCTTCAGATCGAGACCACCCTACCAGCACCTCTGTGGACGGGACACCTCAGGGTGATGGAGTTGCACCCCCTACCCAGCCTCATGTGGTCGGGACACAGGCTGCACCCTCATCATCCACACCTATGACAAGACCATCATCATCATCGGGACAGGAGAGTCGTGGATCATCCAACAGGAGGATTCTTCTTATCCCCAGGGGGGATAACGAGTAAGCTAATTTAATTTTTTAATATATATAAAGTATCGTAAATTTCTATTTACTTGTTTTTTTATTTATTTATAACATTTATTAATGCTCTAATTTTGCTGCAGCTTTCTACCCGCGAAGGGCCCTTCTGATCAGTTGTTTCAAGAGTTTAATGTAACAATTTATTAAGTTATTTAAATTAAATTTACATTATATATATACACACACACGAATTTCCTAACAACTGTAAGTTGCAGAAAGAGTATAGGTGGGACATAGCTTTAGAGGGTCTCGTCAGGGACATATTTAAGCATAAAGGCTCACTGGTCATGAAGAATCTGACGAACAAGCTGAGGAAGGGTAAGAATAAGGGGAAGTGGGTGGATCCTGAGATCAGGAGGCAGCTGGACCAGTACTGGGCTACTGAGAAGTTCCAGGAGATCCAGGCCACAGCTCGGTGTAATTGAGCTTCTGATGGTGGCGCATGTGCTTGGACCGGCGGGTCTAAATCAGTCGCCGCCCACTACGACGAGCTGGTAATACATTAAACTTTTGACTTATTATACTATTTAATTAGTTTTCATTTTTAATTATTCTTATGAATTTAAGATTATATTTTTCTGTGCAGAAAGCACAGAAACAGCGGGCCCCCACTGCTATGGAGTTGGTGGAGAGGACGAAGAAGTTGAAGTCGGGGATATGGGTCAACGACAAGGCCCGTAACTATGCTGTAAGCAAAAAAACAATTTAGTGTTTACTTGTAATTTATTATAAATGATTTGTTAATATTGATTATAATTTTAACTAAATCTCTTCAACTATACTTTGTAGGTGGGCTTCAACGAGAAGAAGGACGATGCCATATCACGTGCCTCACAGTCACAAGATGAGGCCTTGACTGGTGATGGGCCCAGCTTTCCTATCTCCGTCGACGATAATGCCATTTATTTGGAGGTCGTCGGGGGCAGGAACAAGAAGGGGCACGTGTATGGCCTCAGACACCTGGGAGGCGAGTTTATCGCTTCATCATCCGGCACACCTGCTCCTTCCTACAATGATACCGTCCCTCAGGAGCAGTTCAACCAAATGCAGGACACCATCACGCAGCTGAACGCGGAGCTTCGGGAGAAGAGTGAGAGAGAGCAGCAGATGGCGAACCAGATTGCACAATTGACTCAGGCACACCAGCAACTGATGGAGACAAGCATCGAGCAGGGCCAGACACTGCAGCTGGTGTTGGAGAAGATGAGGATCCAGACTCCAGTTGCTCAGGGTGATGCTCTGACGGTTGTGCGGCCTGTTTTCCCTCCTCCAGTTCAGCCGCCCGCTCACGATCGATGCTCATGCTGAGAGAGGACGATCAGATAGCAGACGTCGGTGGTACGGACGCTGAGGATGATTGGATTCCTCCACCTCCCCTTCATCATGACTGAATTTTTTTTCCATATTTTTGACTTTAAACGATTCTTGTACGACACTTTGGATTATTTTTTTATATATATATTCATTATTTCTTATGATTGTATATTTCATTAGTAATTTGGTGTGTTTTATTAGTATTTTTGCTAAACTTTGAAGAAAAACAGAAAAAATTTATTATTTTCAAAAATAAATTTAATTTTTTTTAATAAAAACCAGTTTAGCGACCGAATTAGAAACCAATAATTCGGTCGCTAAACTTTAGTTACTATTAACAGATTGTGGTCTAGCGATCGAAAATCCATCGCTAATATAGGTTAACAGTAACCAAAATTGGAGACCGGACTAGCGACCGATAATCGATCGCTACAAATGGTTACCCAAACAATGCGACCAACCGTGTAGCGACCGTTTTTTATTATTTAGCGACCGAAATTACGGTCGCCATGTAACGACTGAATTGTTGTTTCGGTCTCTAAAAGCTTAACGACCAGGTTATCAGCCACCACCATGAATCGGTCGCTAATTCGGTCGCTAACTTAAATAGCGACCGAATTAGAAAGTTTAGCGACCGAATATGCCGGTCGCTAAACAGTTCTTTTTTGTAGTGTACAGGAAAGCGTTTGAAGAGATGCACGAGTGCCCTAGGTGTGGGGTATCACGCTACAAAGTGAAGGATGGTGATTCTAGTTGTGATGCGGTCATCAAGGGTCCTCCTGCGAAGGTGTTATGGTATCTTCCAGTAATTCCACGATTCAAGCGATTGTTTGCTAATGAAAAGGATGCAAAGAATATTAGATGGCATACAGATGAGAGGAAATGTGATGGACAGCTTCGTCATCCGGCTGATTCTTTGCAATGGAAGAGAATTGATAGTTTGTTTCCGGAGTTTGGCAATGAGCCCAGAAACCTCAGGCTTGGACTTGCTACCGATGGAATGAATCCATATGGAAACTTAAGTAGTATTCATAGTTCATGACCTGTTCTCCTGGTAATTTACAACCTGTCTCCTTGGTTGTGCATGAAGCATAAATACATTATGTTAAGTATGATGATTTCGGGTCCAAAACAGCCAGGAAATGATATTGATGTTTATCCGAGTCCCTTGATTGAAGACTTGAGAATGTTGTGGGATGAAGGCATTGATGTGATCGACGGGTATTGCCGTGAGACTTTCAGATTACGTGCCATGTTATTTTGCACCATCAATGACTTTCCAGCATACGGGAACCTGTCTGTAGTGATGTTGTTAAGGGGCATAAAGCATGTCCAATATGTGAAGAAGGCACATTTCACCATCAACTGCAACATGGAAGGAAGACAGTTTACCTTGGGCATCGGAGATTTCTCCAGTGTAATCATCCTTATCGTAGATTGAGGAAAGCTTTCAATGGACTTCCGGAGAATGAAATTGCTCCGATGGCCTTGACTGGAGACCAAGTTTATGAACGGGTGAAGAACACTAATGTTATCTATAGGAAGACCCAGAAGAAGGCTACTGAGAAGAATATATGGAAGAAGAGGTCGATCTTATTTGATCTTCCATACTGGTGCAAGCTTGATGTAAGACATTGTATTGATGTGATGCGTGTGGAGAAAAATGTGTGTGACAGTTTAATCGGAACGCTTCTCAACATTCAAGGCAAGACAAATGATGGTGTGAATGCTCATCTGGATCTAGTTGTGATGGGTATACGAAACCAGTTAGCTCCACATAAAGTGGGGGATAAGAAGACTTATTTGCCCCCAGCATGTCATACTTTATCAAAAAAAGAGAAAAGAAGTTTATGTGAATGTCTACGTGGAGTCAAAGTGCCACAGGGTTACTCTTCAAATATCAAGAGACTTGTCTCAATGAAAGATCTCAAATTAGTTGGCTTAAAGTCTCATGATTGCCATGTCTTGATGCAACAACTACTACCGGTGGCCATTCGTGACATCTTGCCTAAAAAAGTCAGATATGCCATTACTAGGTTATGCTTATTCTTCAATGCTATATGTAGCAAGGTCATTGACACTAAAAAGTTGGATGACTTGTAAAATTAGGCAGCCATTATCTTGTGCCAATTGGAGATGTATTTTACACTTTCATTTTTTGACATCATGGTTCATTTGATTGTTCATCTAGTGAGGGAGATTAGATTGTGTGGCCCCGTTTATTTAAGGTGGATGTACCCGGTTGAGCGATACATGAAGATCTTGAAAGGATATATGAAGAATCCACACCGTCTCGAAGAATCTATTGTTGAAAGGTATGTTGCAGAAAAGCTATTGAGTTTTGTACAGACTACATGTCAGAAGCGGAACCTGTAGGGCTTCCGAAGTCTCGTCATAAAGAAAGATATGATGGTAAGGGTACACGAGGTATCACTGTTAAGAGCATGGATCGGGAGGAAGTGCTTCAAGCACATTTGTATATATTGAATAACACTGGTGAGGTTGAACCATACTTATGTGAGCACAAAAGCATCATCAATGAAACTTACCCTGTAATGAATGAAAAATGGTGTTTGAACAAGCATAATAAGACTTTCTTGAACTGGTTTAAAGAAAAAATTGCAAAGTATGGGACTGCTTCTGATACATTAAAATGGCTAGCATAGGGGCCTAACTTTGATGTCATATGCTGGAGTGGGTACGATATCAATAAGTTTTCCTTCTATACAGAGTCCCAGGATGACAAAAGTACTATACAAAACAGTAGGGTTATGGTCGTCGCTGAGTCCATGCATTTCTCTAGTTCGAAAGATAAAAACCCTATTATGGCATCCGTTTCATACTTTGGAATCATTGAAGAGATCTGGGAGGTTGATTACACGAAGTTTAGAGTGCTTGTTTTTAAATGTCAGTGTGTCGACAGTAACAACGGTGTGCAAACCGATGAGTTAGTATTCAAATTGGTGGACCTTAATAAGGTAGGTAATAAAGAAGAGTATTTCATCATGACATCACAAGGAAAACAAGTGTTTTATATCCGTGATCCTTCTAACAAAAGGTGGTCAGTGGTTCTCTAGGGAAAAAACATGTATAATGGTAATGAGGGAAATCAAGATTTAACTCTTGATATTTCTGATACTCCTTCTTTCTTAACACGGGTGCCTAATTTCAATGAGGAAAATGAATTGGACGATGTACATGCTACTCGTAATGATTACCAAGAAGGGTTATGGGAGAACTTTACTACTTGACCACAGTGTAAGTTTAGTTTGAGTTATGTTTAAAGTCATATTATATGTTTACGTTGATATTTATAAGTTATGCTTATGTTGATCAATATTTATAAGTTATGTTTGTTATTAATTTATCCAGACATACTGACAATTTATTTATTTTTTGTCTAAACAGGTATACATGACTGATCCTGAGGATATCCCTCCTTCATGCAGTGGGTCGGAGACCCCGTCTACGGGTAGAAAGGGTGGACGTGCCACATGAATGAGGAATTTGACTGTCAACCGTGGTTCAAATCAAAGGATAAGAATCGACTTTGATGCTAATCTCAATCCTATTGGGCCAATGGCAGAGCATTTTATCAGTTTCGTGGGGACCCTTACTCGAAGCAAGCCTAGTATACTTATTGAGCGTTGGAAAGATGTACCGCAGGGCGTGAATGATCAGATATGGGAGAGTATTATGGTATCTATACTTTTACGTCCTGTGTTTGTATCTACTTTATTTTAATCTTATTAATATCATACAGTAATTCGTTGATTCTTTTGGTGTTAATGTAGCTCACCTTTGACCTGCCGGATACGACGGATATGAAGAAGCGTTTGATAAAGTATGCTGGTGAGCGTTGGAGGGCTTTTAAGGTGGACCTAGGCAGATATTATGTATTCAAGCAAAGCTGTGAAAAGAACCCATTTGAGGTGTACCCGTTTCTTGACCAGGCGACGTGGGATCGCTTTGTTCAGAGTCGACATGATCACAACTTTCAATTTAACTTATTTGAGTTGTCTCTAAATTTATGTAATTTTATTAATTTTCTTAATTTACTTATGTAATTTAATTGTCTTCTATTTATAACAAGAGAAGAGGAAAAAAGGGCAGGAAAACCAAAGCAAGAATGTCTACCCCTATATACTGTCTCGTGGGGGATATAAAAAACTTGACCTGACAATGGTGGAAGAGGAAAAGAAAAGACTTCAGCAAGAAGCATCTCAGGCAGATCCTACAGCTGATAATCATCCAGAAGTTGTTGATCCACCTCCACCCCCAAGCCATCGTAGATGGAAGAGGGCCCGACAAAGAAGTACGGGTCAATATTTTATATGTTGTAGTATGCCTTAGACGAGCAGGCCACTCAAGGAACCTTTGTTCCTAGAGGAAGCGAAGATATCTTAGCTCCTACCATCGGTAAACCAGACCACCCGAGCCCTGTCATTGGTGTTGGATGGGGCGTTGGCATTCGCCAATACCATGGTTCATCTTCACACCAACGCCATAGGGATTTTGATGCAAATAGAGAACGACTAAAACGGGAGATTGCAGATGAGCTTAGATAGGAGATGGCCCAGCAGTTTTCCCAGCAGCTGGCCATAATGGCTACTATGTCCCAGCAAAACACAGGTGTCCAACCCTCTATCCATGTGAGCACTAAGGGCTCATGTGATCCTCCTCATCAGCCTGAAAATGATGATATGGTGATGATGATGACCCTGATAGGTGTGAGCTGTATATTGATGATCATCATGATCTCCGTTAGTGGCATTGGGGAGGGCATATAACTTAGGCAATACCATACACCACCGTTTATTACTGGATGATCAGGTGAGGGTCGTGGTTGAGATTATTCGAGATGCTGATGCTCGAGTCCCTGTGCCCACTGAGGAGGTTCGAACAGTGGGTCAGGCCACTGGTAACTTCATCCCCCTGGCCAAGAAGACTGGTCAGATTTCTTGTTGCATCTGAGGTATTCAATTAGTTGTGTTTTCCTATATTTATAGTTGCAATTGTTTATTATTGTTTCAAGATAATGTTTTTTTTAGGATGTTGGAAATGATATTCTGCCTAAAATGTAGGATCCAGGAAGACCAGAGAAGTCTGCTCCTGCCAAGGTATTCATTTGACCATTCAATTAATTACGAATGAAATAACTTAACTGTGATTACTAATGTATATCTTTGTTGTTTAGGGGATTGACAAAGGGGATCCTGGTGGTGTTTTTACACGTCTGGCTATACAGGTTGTGAACATGGAGGCTGACACAACTTTGGTAAGGTTGGAACATGATGCCAAGCCAGGTGACGATCTGTATATCCCAAAGAAGGAGCTTATGGAGATGGTGCTCAATGATGAAATGGCTAGTGTTGCACACATCTCGTTATGGTGCACGTAAGTACATTTTATTTGTAAGTTAAGTAATTCAATTTTAAATACTATGATAACCAACATGTTTTATCAATATATTAGGTATCTGCATCGCATGTTAGTTGATCAGGGCAACCTCACCCTTTATGGGTTCATTGACCCCATGCTCATTCAGGGTGATGTTCTCCTAACATCAGAAGACCCGATCGCCACCATACGTGATATACTTGCCCGAGATGATCATCAGTTCTACCTTGCGCCTTATCTCAATAAGTAAGTACCAGTTATTTAATTATAACGTACTATATATGACTTAGTTACTAATTGTTCCGCAAATGCAGTAAACATTGGCAATTGTTGATCTTGTGCCCTCGGTTGAATCTCGTGGTCTTCTTCTACCCGATGGGAAATAAGCCGGTGAAGCAATTGAAGATCATCATGGAAACGTAAGCATTAAAATAATTTATAATCAGTAATGAAGTTGTTTTAATCATCTGAAATATATAAGATATACTTTAATTAATGTTTATTTTCTTATGATAGTTCTATTGACGCAATCCACATGCTGCGTGGTGAAAGGCATCGGGCTATTAGATGGATTATCCCTAACATAAGATATTTATTACAAATGCTTCAAGCACAGTGGGTATAATTATTGATTTCTATTTAATTCCTTACATTCTAATTGGGTTTCATTTGTATGTAGTCCCGTAGACAACGTGGATCATGGGAATGTGGATATTTTGTGATGAAGTGGATGGTCAAAATTATCTCCTTCGGTATCACCGAAAGATGGCAGGAGGTAAATTCTAATTGGTAACACAATTAGTTCTAATAGTTATAGACTCGTTATATGTTTTATTTTAGTTTATTACGTAAAAGATATAATCTTATGTCCAATTAAACTTGCAGATACTCAACAATCCGACTCCACTCTCTGATGCCAACATCAATAACATAAGGATGCGTTGGGCAACTTTCTTTCTTGAGTACCAATTACCATAGTTTGTATGTAGTTAGTTTATAATAAACGCATCTTGTACTAGCTATTGTGTACTTTTGACTGATATATGTTTTGACATGAAATCTATAATATATCGTATGTAGCTTTTTGGTTTCTAATTATCTTTGTTGTTTGAATGTAATTGAATATATTTATTGTTTGTAATCTTTTAATTTAGTGTGTTTTGGTTGTACAAAAGTGATTGTGTTGAGAATATTTAGATTCTGTATTGATCTGTGGATTACTGGATTAGTGAAACGGGGGAAAGGACTGTCACTACTGTAAAGGGGTGTTTTTTTTAAAAAAAAAAACTCTTTCACATCGGTTTCTGAAATAACCAATGTGATAACCCAATATTTCACATCGGTTTCTTAAAAAACTGATGTGGTAACCCCACTTTACACATCGATTATTTTTAAAACCGATGTGAATAGTTGGGTTATCACATCGGTTTTTAAAATAACCGATGTGGAAAGTGGGGTTACCACATCAGTTTTTAAGAAACCGATGTGAAAAGTGCTGAACAAGAATTATTGTCTTGCTGAAATAGAATTTTTGACATCGGTTTTAAAGCCGATGTGAAAAGTGACAATAAACCACATCGGTCGTTTCAACATCAGTTTGAAAACCGATGTGAAAAACCAAAAAAACCGATGTGAAATCCCTTTTCTGTACTAGTGATTTCACTTTTGAAATTCACTTTAAGAAGAATCCTTGAGTTATAGAAAATCTCTTTCTTTTCTAAAAATCTATCTTTACTTCGTAAAAGATCTACTTTTCCAAAAATATTGAAACTTTAGAGAGGAACCTTTTTATAATATATTGAGAACAAGATTTTCTTATAATTCTTCACCATAAAATAACTTCAAAAATTCTAAGTCTGCTATAGAATAATATTTTTGAAATCTCTAAATAAAATTTTCTTTTATTTTCATAAAGAATATTTTTATTTTAAAACTCTTAAGTTTCCACCAAACGTTAAAAATTTTGCCTTCTCTTTCATCGAAAGTTATTTCAAAAACTTTAAAATATTTATCTTTTGGCTTTCTATATAAGCTTTTTAAGGCTTTTATCTTACTTTAATGATTGTGCTCTAACCAAAAGGTTAGGCTTCTTATACAACAATCAACATTACTTTCAATAATTCGGCCTTTTTAAAATATAGGTTGGAAAACTAAATTTTCAACTTTTATAGACTCATGCATGCACCAAAATAAAGATTAAGGCAAGCATTTTCCTTAAAATCAATATGATAATCAAAGTGTTCTACCTTCTCAAAAACTTAAAAACAAATCATTATTAAATTTGGTACCACATGCATGTTAAAAATACAAGGATCAAAACAACATATTTTCATGAAAATCAAAGTTAAGCCTCCTTAACCCAATTGATTAGGGTTTTCGGCCCTATTAAGCAAAATGTTAAGAATTTTCACTTGGTTAATGTAGTTTAAGAACTTAGAAATCACATGCATTGAGGTTTTTAAAGACATGCACGTAGCATTTTAACAAAATATCAACTTTCCTCTACACGACAATTTCGGTCATCATAAAAAAATAGGTTTAGGAGATTTTTTCATCACATGCAAAGCCATAAAGATGAAGATAGAGATGATGATGAGCTAAAAAAATTCATCTTTTGTTCAAAGTTTTAAATCAAGAATCATGAACATGAAATTAAAGAGAGAACCATGCATGTGGATATATCAAAGCTTCTAAGAAAGTAAAGAGTAAGAGTTGAGAATTTATACCCTCTAGATGATGATGATAAGTAAGAGATGAAGATTGCTCCTTAGCCTCCATGCTCAAAGAGTTGAGAGGTTGAAGATGATGAATAGTAAATTTGTGAGCTTGAGAGAGAAAGTGAGTTGGATGATGGTATATAGAAGATTGGGGGGGGGGGGGGGGTACGCTGTTGGGCTGGCCCAATGGGGCTGAGTTTTTCTCAATTTTTCTTATTTTAAAATAAAGCCCAAAAATAAAATAATTAATAAATGCTTTTCTTGCAAAAATAAAGAAAATGATTATATGTTTTAAATGCAAATACTATTTACATTAATCCATGAAGGTCATTTCCATATCAAATCTTAAATTTATGCACCACATATGTTTGAATAAAATCATCTTTGTTAGAGCAAAAATTGTGTTTTTGAATGATTTACGGATTTCTTGAAAAAATGGATGAAATAATTAGATGAAAAATCATGATGTTGTGATTTGAAGGCAACACTATTCAAAATCATATCTAACTATTCCAATCTGCAGAAAATCTAGTTTAGATGATTGTTGCTCGTCCCGGTTCCATTTATTTCTTATCGGTAAAAATCGATCGTATTTTACTTCGTTAATTTTCCACCCGAAAACTCATTTATAAATAAATAACTTCTAAAATCATGAAAATAATTATAATTAAGTTAGGAAAATTACAATTCTATTTTTCGTATGAAAATTATTTTTCTCGGGTCAGTAGAGATTGACTGACAGCGAAAACTACTCAAACTGAAAACATCTGCAGTTTTCTATCCAAAAAAATTTTCAACTGCACTCTACCAAAGTAAAATAAATTATGGAAATAATTCTTCATAACATATAATAATAATACTCATTTATCCACATAACATAGATTGCAGACAAGCATAGAAAAATCGAGGCGTTACAGTTTTGGTTTTCCCATCATTAGATTATAACCTTTTATCTATTTCTCAAATTACCACAACCTTATCATGTGTTGTTATTTTTTGGCCTTATTCTTGTGTTTTTAAGGACATCCAAACAAAGCAGATGATTGGTTGTGGTATTAAGCGAATAAAGTTGTATACTTGGACTTGACATCAAAAGGTTGTAATGAGCTGCGTCAAGCTTTGATAGTGAAAACTCTAAACAGAACAAAAATAAAGCTGAAGTTTGGCTATGGCATCGACAGTTGGGGCATGCATCCTTTGACTATCTCAAAAGATTATTTCCTACTTTGTTTGAAAGTCTTGATTCTTCATTTTTGCGTTGTGATGTATGTGAACTTGCAAAGAGTCATAGAACCTCATTTCCATTGAATTTAAATAAAAGTCCTCTTCCCTTTATGGTTATCCATTCTGATGTGTGGGGGCCATCTAAAATTCCAACTTTAGGTGACTCACGTTCGTTTGTTACTTTTATTGATGACTGTACTAGAGTGACTTGGTTGTGGTTAATGAAGTCCAAAAGTGAGGTAAACTTGTTATTTCAGAAGTTCCATAAAATGATTAAAACTCAGTATAATTCACAAATTCAGGTCCTTCGGAGTGACAACGGAAGAGGGTATCAAAATTCTGAATTGCAACAATTTTTTGAAGCAGAATGCATTATTAATCAAACAAATTGTTCCAATACACCCCAATAAAATGAGGTTGCAGAGAGAAAAAATCATCCTTTATTAGAGGTTGTTCGTGCTGTATTAATTGAGGCTCATATGCCATTGTCCTATTGGGGGAAGCTCTTGCTTTTGTAGCTTATTCAATTAATCGAACCCCCTCACGATCTATTGAATTTCAAACACCTTTCAAAGCTCTTAGTGATGCTGTTGTTGCCCCCAACAGTTCCCAATTTACCTCCTCGTATCATTGGATATGTAGTGTTAGTTCATCTTCACAAACATCAGCGTAATAAATTAGCCCCACAAGCTTTACGCTGTGTTTTTCTTGGATATGCTATGCTTAAAAAAGGATATAGGTGTTATTATCCTCCAACTCAGCCATGTTTATAACAATGGATGTGGTGTTTCGTGAGGAATTAATGTATTTTTCATCTAAGTCTGAACTGCAGGGGGATTATCCAAAGGAATATGAACTTGTAACATGTTATGATGTCCATGAAACTAATGTGATCAGTCTGGATCTTGATATAGATCCACAATTAGAAGATGAAGAAGTGATTGCACCATAAAATGCAAGTCCGTCAATAGAAGATGAAGAAGTAAGTGGACCACAAACTGCGAGCCCATCAATTGAAGACCTTGAATCCCTCACTAGTATACCACACCAATCGTCTACTGAGGATGCACCGATTCTTGAACCTGAATTACCAAAAAAATAGCTTCCAGAGCATCTCAATCGAGGTATTCCTAAACCAACATATGATCCTGAAATGTCTAGTAGAGTGAAATATCCTATGAGTCATTATGTGTCTAATCAAAATCTGTCAATCAAATAAGTCATTTGTAAATCAATTATTTGCTATATCTATTCCTAATAGTGTGCAGGAAGCCTTAGCTGATCCAAGGTGGAAAGCTGCTATGAATGAAGAAATGAGCTCATTACAAAAAAATGAAACATGGGATTTGGTTGATTGCCCAAAAGGGAAAGAAGCCAGTGGGATGTAGACGGGTATACACTGTGGAGTATAAACCAGATGGTGGAATTGAACGTTTTAAGACAAGATTGGTGGAAAAAGGATATACTCAAGCCTATGGGATTGACTATACAGAGACGTTTGCACCCGTAGCTAAAATCAACACCGTTAGAGTATTGTTGTCCTTAGCTACAAACTTGGATTGGCCACTACAACAATTTGATGTCAAAAATGCTTTTCTACATGGAGAATTATTAGAAGAAGTTTATATGGAACTTCCAACGGGGTGTATGATGTCGGAAAAGCATAACCAAAAGGTGTGCAGATTGAAGAAATCATCATACGGGCTAAAACAATCTCCAAGAGCATGATTTGGAAGATTTACAAAGTCTATGACAGCTTTTGGATATCATCAAAGCAACTCAGACCATACTCTATTTTTAAACAAGCAACGGGGAATGATTACTGCCCTCATTATATACGTAGATGACATGGTGGTTACAGGGAATGATCCAGAAGAAAGGAAAGCATTGCAAGAGTACTTGTCTAGAGAATTTGAAATGAAAGATCTTGGTTCTTTAAAGTATTTTCTCGGGATCGAAGTCTCTAGATCCAAGAAAGTTATTTTATTATCTAAAAGAAAATATGCATTAGACTTGTTGATGGAAACTGGTATGTCAACATGTCAACCAGCTTCTTCACCAATGGAGGAAGGCTTGAAGTTACATACTACAACAGATCAAATGCCGATTGATAAAGGAAGATATCAGAGGCTTGTGGGCAGATTGATGTACTTAGCACACACAAGACCAGACCTTGCATCTGCATTGAGCATTGTTAGTCAATTTATGCATAATCCTGGTGAACAACATATGAATGTTGTCATGCATATATTGAGGTACTTAAAATCTGCTCCTGGGAAAGGGATTCAGTTCACTAAAAATGGAAACCATCAAGACATAGATGTCTATACAGATGCTGATTAGGCTGGAGCAATAGATGATAGGCGATCAACTTCAGGTTACTTTATGTTCGTGGGTGGTAATCTTGTTACATGGAGAAGTAAAAAGCAACATGTTGTCACCCGCTCAAGTGTAGAAGCTGAATTTAGGGGTATGACACTGGGCCTCTGCAAAGCTTTATGGTTGAAACATCTTCTAGAAGATTTGGGTTATCCATCTAGGAAACCAATTCAGCTTTATTATGACAGCAAAGCTGCATGTGACATTGCTCATAATCCAGTTCAACATGACCGAACAAAGCATGTTGAGGTGGATCGATTTTTCATCAAGGAGAAATTAGATGCAAATATTTTGGAGTTGCCTAAGATTGGATCTGAAGATCAATTAGCTGATATGCTTACTAAAGCAGTATCAAGTAAAGTGTTTTTGAAATATCTCTGCATGGTTGGGCATCGATGATATCTATTCACCAACTTGAGGGGGAGTGTTGAGATTTTAATCTCCATAGATCTCTCTGTAATCTCCTCAGACTAAGGGATTGTACAACTGTAGAATATATTCTGATTCCTTATTTAGGGGCCTCTGTTATGCTAATTGTAGATTGATGTGTTTCCTACTTTGTAGCCCAATTGTACTATAAATACCGCTTGTACGATCTCAATCAAAGAGTGTGAATATCAATCAAATTATACTTTCTTGTTTTCAAGTGGTTGTGCACTATGCACAACTTTGTAGATGCTGTGTGTTGTCAAATACTTGGGTTTAGTCATATGGTTTTCTTTTGTGGAAACTACCGTAACTTTCTTTGTAATGGGTTGAGTACCCTTAGTACTCTATCATATATTTGTTTAAAAATGTCCATAACCCAACTATCTAAACCGAACCAACTTATATTTTTATTGGGTAATTGGTTAGTTTTTTTGGTTCTCCAAAATAATTTTCCAAACTTGATCCATCCTAACCTAACCTAGTTTGATTATATGAAACTTTAATTTTCCCAAAATTAACCCGACCTAAAACAACCTATATGTAGCCTAATCGATAGGTGAAATACTATATATTCATGATGTGATCAAACACCTAAGTAAAGACCTCTTCTAACGATATGTTTTTTATACATAAATTCTGAGATCAAATATGGGACATATTTAATAGACTTGAACCCTTCTACATGAACAAATATACTTAATAAAAAATCCTTTATTATAATATACATAATATAATATATTTTTTATTTATTGCTTTGCTTCTTCTTCTTTTTCCCATTTCTTGTTTGAAGGAATGTTAGTTATTCTGTTATTTCAGTTAGCTAGTTTTCTGGGATGTTAGTTATTCTATAACTAACAGCTCCTATTTGTTAGCCTATTCATTGTTATATATAGATGTTGAATAGGACTCTTTGTAACACATTGTGAGTATATACATCCACAAACACATCAAGTATAATGAGAAGTGATTCAGTTAGCAAGGGTCTAGTTATTTTACATGGTATCTAGAGCCAAATCCTGAAAATCGTTTTCTTGAAAGTTGCTGTCAATCATGGCTAAAGATGATGAAAGCTCTTCCAACAAGAATGAAGATTCATCATCCTCACCCGAAAAGGGGAAGAAACATATTGATAAACCATCATCTCCACAAAGGAAATGAAATGATGGAGGTATTGACATTATGTCACCCTTCTTTCTCCATGCTTCGGATCAGTCGGGACAATTGTTCGTGAGTGAGCTCCTCAACGATGGAAACTATGGTGAATGGGTCGCAGACATGAGTAATGCACTGTATGCCAAGAACAAGATTGGCTTTGTAGATGGTACCCTCCCCATGACAGAAGTAGATTCACCAAATTTAGTTCATTGGATGTGTTGCAATGCCATGGTTAAAGGCTGGCTAAAGAATGCAATGGACAAAGAAGTCAGAAGAAGTGTTCGATATGCAGTCACAGCTAGAGAAATTTGGAAAGAATTGGAAGAAAGATTTTCCAATGGAAGTGCTCCAAGAGTTTATGAATTACGCAGAGCAATCACACATCTTAGACAAGAAAAGCAGTCAATTCCCACATATTACACAAAACTAAAGGGACTGTGGGATGAAATTCAATCTATTTCACCCTGGCTTGAATGTAAATGTGGTGACTGCGAGTGTGATGTACAGAAACAGCTTGTTGAAATGCGTGAAACAGAGCACTTGTATGATTTCCTCATGGGCCTTGATGAAGTCTTTAACACAGTCAAGACTCAAATCCTAAGCATGGCACCAAAATTGACTCTCGGGCATGCTTATCACTTGGTGGCAGAGGATGAACAACAAAGAATAATTTCGGCCATGCATAAGCCAGCAGCTGAGACTTCTGCCTTTCAGTCTCAAACTGATCGCAAGGTAAACAAGAAAGATAGACCTACATGTGACCATTGCCAAAAGATTGGACACATTAAGGAAGAGTGCCGGGAAATTATTGGCTACCCTTAAGATTGGAGAAAGCCACCTAGAGAAAGAAAAGAAAAGAATGCATCTTGGACCAACAAGAAGTCAGGATCCAAGGCATCTCAGGTGAGCACAGAAGAAAGTCCTATCCCAGGCCTCTCATTCAAACAGTATGAAAAGCTGATGCTACAACTGCAAGGAAATACAGAGCCAATCATTGGAAAGCAGAAATCTTCACCAACAGTAAACATGGCAGGTAATCTTAATAATAATAACCTGTGGATAATTGATACCGGAGAAAATGAGCATATTGCGTGTGATAAAACCATGTTGAAAGATATTTTGAATTGCAATGAACAATCTGTCAAAATCCCAAATGGTATTAGTGTGCCAGTTAAGGGAGTGGGAAAGACTATTCTTCCCAATGGCATGAACATTAGTAATGTTTTGTACATCCCCGAGTTTCATTGCAATCTCCTTTCTGTTAGTAAACTCACAAAAGAATATAATTGCTCCATAACCTTTATGAGTGAATCTTGTTTTATACAGGACTTACCCTCGAAGAAGCAGATTGGGAAGGGTAGGCATCAACATGGTCTTTACTTCCTATATTCCACCAAGGATGGAGGAATGGCCATGAAGGTTGGAAAACCGACTGATTCAAAACTGTGGCATTCTAGGCTAGGACACACTTCTGCAGTCAAAATAATTAGTATAGGATCTGTACCTGTTGTAGTTAGTAATAATGATAGCATTCCTTGTGATTCTTGTATAAGGGCCAAACAAACAAGGCTGCCTTTTTCCTTTAAGTTCTATAAAAACTAGTTCTTGCTTTGAATTACTGCACTGTGATATATGGGGAAGGGGTGTGGGTGTACCTCATGAAAATAAGATTGAGGTAGAACATTGCCTGCAAGCTTTTATATGCATGATTGAAACTCAACTTCATAAGAAAGTTAAGAGGGTAAGATCAGATAATGGCCTAGAATTCACTGCCGGTAGCATGCAAAGGTTTTATGAGAAAAATGGAATCTTAATGGAACTTTCATGTACTTACACTCCACAATAAAATGGAGTTGTGGAGAGAAAACACAGACATATCCTAGAAATAGCTAGAGCTATTAGATTCCACTCTGGACTTCCCATTCAATTTTGGGGTGAATGTGTGCAAACTGTTGTACACATTATCAACAGACTTCCCTCTAGGGTCATTGGTGGCAAAACCCCTTATAAGATCATTTTTGGAAGAAAGCCAAGTTATGACCACTTAAGAGTTTTTGGTTGCCTTGTTTATACTTTGAAAACTAGGAGGGAAGGGAAGTTTGATGAAAGGGGGAGAGCTTGTGTGTTTCTCGGATACCCTACTGGACAGAAAGGCTATAAGGTTTATGATCTCATAACCAAACAAGTCTTTGTATCCAGAGATGTCATATTTTCTGAAACTGAATTTCCTTTTAAGACAGTGCATGAGACTAATGAAAGCTTAAATGAAAATAATATATTTTGGGAAGATAACATAGATTGCATGAAGAATATCCAAAACAATGAAACAGATCAAAATCAGGATCTGCAGGCCATCGACACTATGGACCTAACTGCTAATAATCATGAGACTGAGAACTTAGAAAATGGCACTCAGAACAATCAAAGGCATAGTGAAAGAGTAAGACACTTACCTAGACATTTAAATGATTATGAAATTGATTTGCCATCTTCTATTATCCCCCCTACATCCAATTGTTCCTCGGGTAACGCAATTCTGTATCCTATCTCTAACTATATTACGTATGATAAATTGTCTCATTCTCACCAAGCTTTTCTAGCTGCCATCTCTGCAAAAGATGAGCCAAAATATTTTAGACAGGCTGCGACACAAACATTGGAGAGATGCGATGCAAAGAGAAGTTGAAGCCTTAGAAAGCAATGGAACCTGGACTTTGGAGTCCCTACCAGAAGGCAAAAGTACAGTGGATTCAAAGTGGATTTACAAAATAAAATATAAGCCAAATGGAGAAATAGAGAGGTACAAGGCCAGATTAGTTGCAAGAGGTTTCACTCAGAAATAAGGGGAAGATTTTCATGAGACTTATGCTCCAGTTGCTAAACTTGTTACAATAAGGTGCTTATTGACAATTGCAGCCAAGAAAGGGTGGATTATTCACCAATTAGATGTGAATAATGCATTCCTTCATGGAGACTTGAAATAAGACATCTACATGAAGATTCCTCAAGGATTTGCAAAGAAAGGAGATACAAGAGTTTGCAATTGAAAAGGTCTCTTTATGGCCTGAAACAAGCCTCTAGGAACTGGTATCAAAAGTTCACCACAGCCCTCCATGCCATAGGCTTCACACAATCAAAGGCAGATCACTCTCTTTTTATTTACAAGGTAAAAGGAGTTTTCCTCACTGCACTCATCTATGTAGATGATGTCATTTTAGCAGGAGATAACTTTCAGTTTATGACAAGTCAAAAACTATCTTGATCGATCATTCAGCATAAAAGATCTTGGAACCTTGAAGTATTTCCTGGGCATAGAAGTTGCAAGATCAGCTGATGGAATTGTTCTAAGTCAGAGAAAATATACTCTGGACATCCTCCATGAGACTAAGATGGAGAATAGCAGACCAAGTAAGTTTCCTATGGAACAAAACTGCAACCTCTAGGTGAATGAAAAGGATCCTGATACTGATGCATCAAGGTATAGAAGACTGTTGGGAAAGCTGTTGTATTTAACCATTACAAGGTCATATATCACCTATGCAGTGAATATTTTGTGCCAATTTATTAATACACCCAAGCAAATTCATATGGATGTTGTGGAAAGAATTCTTAGGTACCTCAAAACTACACCCGGGCAGGGAATTTTACTGACAAGCAAAGATGACTTGAGATTGCAAGCCTACTGTGATGCAGACTGGGGAGGCTGCCCCCTCACTCGAAGATCTTGCACTGGATACTTCATCATGTTGGGAGACTCACCCATTTCCTGGAGGACTAAAAGGCAATCAGTTGTGGCTAAGTCATCAGCAGAGGCAGAGTATAGGTCAATGGCATCAACAATGAGTGAATTAATCTGGCTCAGGTGGTTGCTGAGTGAATTAGGATCAACACAAACAGAACCAACTCGCATGTTTTGTGACAACCAAGCTGCATTGCATATAGCAATGAATCCAGTCTACCATGAAAGAACAAAACATGTAGAAATGGATTGCTACTTTGTAAGAGAAAGAATACAATCGGGTGACATAGAAGCTTTGAAAATTGGAACAAAGGATCAAGTGGCAGATGTTTTTACTAAGCCACTAGGTAGAGAGAAATTTGAATTTCTGGTCAGCAAATTGGGCATTAAGAACATACATGCACCAACTTGAGGGGGAGTGAAGGAATGTTAGTCATTCTGTTATTTCAGTTAGCTAGTTTTCTGGGATGTTAGTTATTCTATAACTAACAACTCCTATTTGTTAGCCTATTCATTGTTATATATAGATGTTGAATAGGACTCTTTGTAACACATTGTGAGTATATACATCCACAAACACATCAAATATAATGAGAAGCAAGGTTTACAAAACCGGACCGGCCATCGAACCGGTGAAGGTAGCGGTTCGAGGTTCAATAGTCCAACCGAGGTTGAACCGTGGTTGAACCGGTTATAATTAAATATTATTATTTTAATTTTTAATATAATATTTATAACAATATTAAACAAAAAAACAACATAACAACTAAAATTATTAAGCACAATTTTTTTATTTTGAAATTAAACTAAATAAATATAAAGATATATGTTAAAATCATCTTCATAGGGAAAATCAACCCAAAATCTACAACCAGCCCACATATGTTAGAAAACAAAAGAATTGGGTTTTGGCTAGGATAACCCAAATCCTTTTATACTAATTTTTTTGTAGGAAACTGGCTCGGGCCGGTTCACTACCGGTTATGACCGGTTTTACCGATTTTGAACCGGTTTTCCGGTTTTTCCACCGTTTCAATACAGGGACGATTTTCCATATAAATCGGACCGACCAAGGTCACGGTTCCCGGTCGGACCGGTCGGTCCGATCCGGTTTTCAAAACCTTGATGAGAAGTGATTCAGTTAGCAAGGATATAGTTATTTTACATTGTCAACATCAAAACACATGGTCACGTGTAATGATCAAAATGCAATATAATGTTTTGTTGTACAAGTTATGGGTGGGGGAATCATCACATGCATTAGTTGGTAAAGCTCTGAAATGTACATACTAATTAGGTAAACACAGCCTTCATCAACTTGTACCAAAATGAGCATTGTTTCCCACCCTATATATTTTCGATGATATATCCGAAACAAGTTACAATATAAAAAAAAACACATTGTGTCCTGGGAAGAAGAAGAAGAAGAAAAGAGAACATTATTGTCGATTAAACCAGACCCAACCTGAATAACTCGCCGTATAATTTGGCTTTTCCATGCAACTGTTGTTGGTGTCGTATTAACCTTGTATTTCCGCTTTCAATAATATCCATGTCCTCTTACCCTACCTCATAATTATTACCTTGCTATACAAACATCAAAATTAGTAGACCGAATATAATTGCCTTTAATTCATAGATAGTGACCTAAGTTTTTTTTTTTTACTCTATTTCTTTTTCTTTTTCTTTTTTACCTATTTTCATTTTATAAATTAACGTCACTAACTTTTAAAAGTGATATATAAAATATACCGCCGTTAAAAGTTAAAACTCATTTTCTCTCAAAAAAAAGTTTAAATCATTTATTTAACAAAAATAAAGGGCATATTATAATGCATATTTTAAAACCAATTAAAGAAATTACCCACAATTATTAAATGTAGTGACAAGTGAAATGTGTTCTTTAATTAACGAGGACAAAGGTTTGATGAGTGCAACGACGTAGCACGATGTTGCCTATTCTTCATGTTAAAAGTAAATTTGTTTATTTTAACAAAAAAAAAACAGTAAATTCATTTATAAAGTACTAAGAATATAAGATATATATATATATATATATATATATATATATATATATATACAAATTTTCTAACATGTGCAACTTTGCACGTGTTAAGAAATAAAAAATTGAAATGTTGTATTGAAACTTGTGCCTTCAATTGCTTTAAAACTTAAAAGCTATTATTTTCCATACAATATTTCTATTTTATGATTCTTAAACATATGCAACATTGTACAGGTTAGAAAAATCCATATAATCCCAATGAAAAATTGGTGACTTTTTTTTTATAAGCCGAACATATGTCGAATATATGTATATATTGATTATCAAAAGCGCCAAAAGAGGTGGAAAAACTAGTCATTAACTGTTTTAATACAATCTCAAGTGAAACAAAATATTACCGAAGAAAATGAAAATATTACAATAACAAACTAGAATAGAATTATAGCTAAAATAGTTATACTTATATTTATCAACTCGAACATGTTGCAACAACATCCCTACACCAGTAGTATCATCCGTTGATAGCAAATGAATCACAAGGGCTAAAGAAAGAAATCGATACCCTATTAATCTCTGAATATTGTCATCTTTATATTTTTTGCTGCAAAATCATTAGTAATTTGTTCATATTAATTGTAAACAGGCCGGCTTATTCCCACCCTTAGTTACAAGACTTGTCAAGTTTTGAGCTAGAATTTTTTTTTAAAAAAATGGACCTTCAAGTAAAAAATTTAACTATATAAATTTTTAATTTAATATATACATTAATACATATATACTAAGTAAAAAATAATAATTTTGGTGCCCCTGAAAAATGGAGCCCTATACGGTCGCACAACCAAATCATGCTCGGGGCCACCAAAAATATATATATATATATATATATATATATATATATATATATATATAAAAAGATTATTTGATAAGTTAATATTTTTATACATTTTATCAAATTAAATATGAATTTATCTCTAATATCTCGCCTCAAGACAAACACTATGTGAAGTTCTCCCTCCTGTCTCTATTATAAGTAAAAAAGTCCCAAAGTTTTTGGTCCAATATAAAAATAAATTTTGTTTTCCAATGACTCATTTAATAATATTATTCCCAAAACACCCTTCATTTAATACAAATTCCAATAACTCGTTTAATGAAGATTAAACTTTTAGATGAATGATATTATAGATAACAAACTTAATTTTTACAAGATTTAATAAGATTAGCTAATCATCTTAATGTATACTCCTTCCGGTCCATTTCTATGGTTGTTACGGTTTTTCTAGGCAAGTATACCTAGTCGTACAAGTAATACGGTGATGAGACCGGATATCGTCCACAGGGATCGATTGCCAATTACCAATTCACAAATTTAACAACTATCTAGACTAAACTATGGTATGAAGTGAGATCAAAACATAAAACAACAAAGCAATAAAATATTTTTGGTCTTTTTGTGAACTTTTATCAAACACTTGGGGTGCAGAAAAAGATGTGGTTAACAGTCAGGATTAGACTATACTAATCATCCCTTAATTGCAATTAATTGGTTACTAACACAAATCCTAATTCAATTATGACAATCAAGCCTTTTGAAATACTCAAACCCTAATGTCTTAGGTGGAATGAGCCTAAAACCCCAAATTAAACCCTAATGTCTTAGGTGGATTAACATGAGACTTTGCATAAAGAGCCAAGACTTATAAGATTGCAAGCACCCCAAGATCTATGTCTAGATTCATGAACTACTTGGCATTTGATTCATGAGCATGCCTTAACATCAATCTTTCAATTGTCTATCAAAGCAACAAATCATTCCAAGGATGGCCAAACCAAGGAAAGCATTAAGCATGGAATCAAATAATCATAAAGAATTAGAAACTTGTATTAAAACCAAATCAAAATACAATCAAGTTCAGAAAAGCAAACATCTAACCCCAACAACAGGGGAATTAGCTACACATGATAAAGTCTACAAAAGAGAAAGAGATAAGAGATGAAGAAAACTCCATGAAGAATCCTCCAATCTTCTTCCAGTCCAAGAGCAGAGAGAACATCATCTTCAGGGTTTCAGCCTTCCCCCAGTCGTCAGCCCCCTTTAGGGTTTCCAAGTCTCTGGTAAAAGTCCCCTTTTTTCTGTTCAGTGTGGCACTATTTATAGATCAGTCGCGCGTCACGGCCGTGATGCCAGACCGTGATGGGTTCTGCCCTGGCGCGTGTTCAAAGTTTGGAGCATCACGGCCGTGATCAGTTCTGACTTCAGTCTTTCTTCCTTTTTAGCTCTGCTTGATCACGGTCGTGATGGTCATCAAGGCTAGGCCGTGATGGGCTCTGTTGGGCTCATTTCTTCACTTTTCAAGCTCTATCTTCAACCAAGCTCCATCAAGGCTAATTATGGGCATTTAATCATTAATTTCTGCAAAACAACACCACAAGACCGCCTTATCCGTTCCACAGTAAAAACTATCAAAAATCAAACTAAAATGGCCTAAGCTATATGAAAATGCATGCAGAAATGTACATGAAATATGAGTTGAAATCACACTCATCAATGGTAAATTTAGTTTTTTGTTTTTGGTCCAAAACAATGGGTCTTTTGCAAACCCAAGATACATTTGATAAATTTTTTTTCCATATATACCCTTAAACTCCCTACTTAAATTCAACCATAAGTACTTGTTCCAAAACAAAAGTCATATGAATGCACATTTTTTTTGACCAATAAATGTGCACATTCTGAGTGCTTATTAATGGCAAGTGGAATGTGGAGTAAATATGATTAGAATGTGTAAATAATTAATGATATTATAAATAAGGGTAATTTGGTACAAATGTAAATAAATTAATGCATTCTTAATCTGTGTGTATAAACCTTAAATTACCATAGAAATGGACCGGTGGGAGTATGTTTTACTCCCTTCGATCCTTATTATAAGAAACAAAACTCTAAAACACACAAATAAAGGAAATACATTGAAATAAGTTACTTGTAATTAATATTTGTATAAATTTATAAAATTATCCCTTCTAATCTTAATAAATGTTCTAATATTCTATAATTAATACATTGTTTGGAACTTGTAAACAGTATATTAAACAATGGTAAAATTAAAAATGAACATTTAATATTTATCAAAATATATACATGTCTCTTATATTTTGAATAAAAAAAATAATTATTTATCTTTTATAATAAGGATGGAAGGGAGTAAGGGTGGCAAATGGATGGATCGGATAAATCTTTATTCGGATCTTAATGGATGGATTAAAAACAATCCATTAATCCATTATAATCCATTAAAAATTCATTAAAAAAATCCAATACATCCATGATCCATTAAATAAAATCCATTCGATCCATCCATTAACAACTTTTCATGGATGAATATCCAATCCATCCACTAAAATTGATTTTAAGAAATTAAATAATTTTATATCTATTTTATCCATCCATAAAATATTTAAAAAAAAAAATAATTTGTAAAAAAAATTAAAATATTATCTATATCTCACCCTCGTTCTCCTCTTTCTTCCTCTCTCTACCCTTTCTCTCTCTCCCTTTTTTTTCCTACTCTCTCTCTATCTTTACTCCCTCTCCACTCTATCTCACGACCATTTTGTATCACGACAATTTTTCTATTACAAATGGAGGTTTTTTTTATTTGGTGAAAAATAATATGAAAAAAATAAATTGGTTTTGAAATGGATAAAAGTTGATCCATTACATTTTTGATTGTTGGTCCAATGGATTTTAAAAAATATTAGATGGATCATAAACCATCCACTAAAAAAATAATTCAATCCATCCAATCCATTTATATTATTTTTTTATAAATGGATGGATTGGATAAATTTTCTCATGAATGAACTGAATGGATGATGGACAAATGAATCATTTTACCACCCTTAGAAAAGAGTATTTAATTACTATCAAAACATGTTACGAGTTTTGGGAACCAAACCATCCTTCGAGCCATATTTTTTGGTGGACACCTTCGAGCCATATAGTCAGGGCCTTGGCCACTATGAAGTTGACTTTAGTTAATGCTCATAACTTTTGGTTTGCTTTGATTTCAGAGCACTACATCATCAAAAGGAGGGTCTTTTCAAGATGTCTAGATATTTTCTAGTGCTCCCTTTATTTTTTTTTCTTTCATAATTTAAGATTTCTATACATAGATTAAGAAATTATTAATATATTTATATTTGTATCAAAATATTCTTATTTTTATTATTAATTATTTACAAATTTCAACTACATTTATTCCATACTCCATTAGTCATTTATATACTTGGAGGGTAAATTTTGTGTATTTTCAAAACATTTCAATTTAATTCTATTATAAGGGTATATATGAAGAAAAAAAATGGTCAAATATGTCTTGAGTTTATAAAACACCCATTATTTTGGAACAAAAATAAATAGCTAAAATTACCAAAGAAAAAGAACGGAGGGAGTAATATTTTTAATGATGTTGTTTCTAAAATATATCTTTTACTTAATATAAATTTTATTTTTCATTGATTCTTTATTTTTAAAAATACATGCTTAATAAATAAGATGAAAGATAATTTGGGATCTGATTTGTTTGTTCCTTATTTTGTTTTCATTTCAATTTCTAGAAGTAATTACAACAAAAAAAAATATAAAACTATCACATTGTTTTCACTGTTTCATGCACAAATCTTTTAAAACTGGAAACATAATGAAAATAATGTAATAGATTTATGGTGATTTTTGTTGTAATTACTTCTAAAATTAGAAAATGAAAACAGGAAATAAGGAACAAACCAATCAGGCACTTAAGTAATAAACTTAATTTTTTAAATAAGATTAACAATATTAAATAAAATTAACTAATCACCTTAATATATTTGTTTTGTTTAATTTTTGCTTATAATAAAGACGGGACGAAGTATACTAATTAAACTCTTAATTTTATACCCCCTCTGATCCATAATATAAAAAACAAATGAGTCCTTTTATTTGGTCCAAAATATAAGAAACATATATCAATTTTCACACATATTAAATGTTAATTCCCAATATTGCCCTTATTAATTACTGTCATTAATTATAGGCTATCAAAATATTAATTAAAATTAGAAGGGGTGTTTTTAAAATTTTATACGAATATTAATTATGATTAATTCATTCTAATATATTTTTTTATCTGTATGTTATAGAGTTTTATTTCTTATACTGTGGATCAGAACGAGTAATTTCTAAAAAAAAATGGAAGATTATTCATTTATTTGTTTTTAATTCTGTCTCGAAATTTCATATTCGGTCGTGTCTGTGAAATTCACATTCTGGTCGGCAACTCAGAGACCTTAGGCGCGTGAGACGATGAGAGAGTGAAAGAGAGCAGTGTGTGTCTTCATGCACTTAAAACTTGGAACTCTCTCTCTCTCTCACACTATTATTTGTCTTCCACATTACTCTCTTTTCTCTATTCAACACTTCCACTGTCTGTTGTTCCATTTACTCCAATCTTCTTCGTCTTCTTCTTTCACTTTGTAATCACCTTTTCCTTTCCCTCTCATATCTTCTCTTCAACTCTTCAATACACCCCAAATATTAATACCCGTTTCTTCTCTTTTTTTGCAATTATTGGGCGTTTTCTATTTGATTTTAAGTTTTCACAGTACCATCAAATTCCATTCTTTTATCCGTTCTCAGATATCAAATCACAAAAAAGATACCTGATTTCCTCCGAAACCTTTTCTGGGTTTTCTAAAAAATTCACCTTTTGTGTATGCTTTTGCAGCACACAACACATAAACTTGAAGGAACAAAAAAGGCACGGAATTTTCATTTTTGTCTTCTAACATTGACATGTTCATGGGTTTGGATTCCATGGAGAAGAGGACTTCAGAAAGATACTTAGATTCTCAACTATGGCATGCCTGTGCTGGTGCCATGGTTCAAATGCCACCTCTCAACACAAAAGTCTTCTACTTTCCTCAGGGTCATGCAGAACATGCAAATGGGAAAGTAGATTTTGGCCAAACTCGGATTCCACCACTCATCCCTTGCAGGGTCTCAGCCATGAAATTCATGGCAGACCCTGACACAGATGAGGTGTATGTGAAAATGAGGCTGTCACCTCTGAGAGAAAATGGATTAGATTTGGAAGATGATTGTATATTGAGAAACATTGGAGTGGAGGATCAAGAAAAACCAGCTTCTTTTGCCAAGACGTTGACACAATCTGATGCCAATAATGGTGGAGGTTTCTCTGTGCCTCGTTACTGTGCTGAGACTATCTTCCCACGGTTGGATTATTCTGCAGAACCTCCAGTCCAGACCATCATTGCCAAGGATGTGCATGGACAGTGCTGGAAGTTCAGGCATATCTATAGAGGGACACCTAGGAGGCATCTTTTGACCACTGGATGGAGCAATTTTGTGAACCAGAAGAAGCTTGTTGCTGGAGATTCCATTGTGTTTCTGAGGGCAGAAAATGGTGATCTTTGTGTTGGTATAAGGAGGGCTAAGAAGGGAATTGGTGGAGGGATTGAGTTATCTTCTGGTTGGAACCATGCAGCCCCTCCTCCATTTGGTGGAGTTTCTGGCTTCTTGTGTGGGAATGAGAACAACTCTTTGGTGAGAAGAAAAGGTCGTAGTGGTGAAGAGTTGGTGGGAAGAGTGGCAGCTGAATCTGTTGTTGAAGCTGTAACTTGTGCTGTTAATGGCAGACCCTTTGAGGTTGTGTACTATCCAAGGGCTAGCACCCCAGAGTTTTGTGTTAAGGCTTCTGCTGTGAGGGCTGCAATGCAAATTCAGTGGTGTTCTGGGATGAGATTCAAAATGCCATTTGAAACTGAGGATTCTTCTAGGATCAGCTGGTTCATGGGAACCATTTCTTCTGTTCAGGTTGCAGATCCCATTCGTTGGCCTGATTCTCCTTGGCGTCTTCTGCAGGTACACCACTTAGATTTTCATCATTTGTTGTCTCAAAAGATTCAACATCTTGATTATTTTTTTGCAGTGTTTTCCTTTTACTGTTATTATAGTGCTATATTCAGATCCTCTTCCCTCAGAGGCTACTTTATTCTTTGTAGAGTACTGATTCTGAGTAACACTGAAAGTGAAATTGCATCTTGAATTTTAACTTTACTTAACTAGATCTGTTTCTTGGATTTTTTTTAGATCCTTTCCCCCCATATAAATAGTTTATATTATACTGTTCAATGCTGTAGAAAGATGGACACGAGGTTACAGTTGTTTGATTGAGCTGTTTTTCATTTTTCTGACGCAAAATCTTTGTTTATCCTCCTCATTTCTGTCCTTCCCTTTTAAATATATTGCATGATATTGACTTCTTGTGTCAATTGTATAATCTGTTAAGCAACAATTAAGTTTCCAGGATATTTGTTGCTACAAATAGAACTTTTAATGTTTTGGGTCTGATTGAAGTAAAGAATAGTGTTTGATAGTATTAACTGTTAAACTACAATAAAGTAGTAAATCACTTCATCTGTATCTGTCCAGTGCAGACAAATCTAATTCCTGCAAAGTACCAAAGTTGCTTGCATTGGGTCAATTGCTTTTGACAGAAAACTATTGAGTGACACTTGATTGAAATTTATTTATGGATGTTCTAGGAACCTTTTAGCATTACTATGGCTGCATATTTTGCTTAAATTATTTTAGTTGGTACCTATTTGGTTGAAGTTTCATTAAAATAATCTAGATTGCTCTAAATTTCTTCTATGTGATGTCATGTTTCAGGTAGTGTGGGATGAACCAGATTTACTTCAAAATGTTAGGTGTGTAAACCCTTGGTTGGTTGAACTAGTCTCAAACATGCCCACCTTCCATCTCTCTCCATTCTCACCACCAAGAAAGAAACAAAGGTTTCTACAAGACCCAGATTTTCAATTCAACAACCAACTTCCAGTGCCATCATTCTCCAGCAATCTTCTCAATCATACTAACTCTCTATGTAACATTCAAGACAATAGTTCTGCAGGCATACAGGGAGCCAGGCATGCTCAATTTGGACTAACTCCATCTGATTTTCCCTTCAACAACAAGCTGCAACAAGACATGCATCTTTTTGGATTCCAAAGGCTTGACCATGCAGCCCAACCTGTTAGGCCTCCTTGTGGAATCTATAAGAACAATGTTGACATATCTTGCTTGTTGACTGTGGGAAATCCTGGCCAAAGTTTTGAGGAATCCAATGAAGCAAAAGCACCCCACATCTTGTTATTTGGAAAAATCATTCATATAGGGCAGAAGAGTTCAAACAGTAGCTCTGCTGGTACAAGTGGGAATAGTGTATCTGAAAGTACTTCTCAGAAGACATCAAATGCTTCTGATGTCCAGGGTTCTGCTTTGCATCAAAATAGTCCAATGGAGAACTCTTCTGATGGAGGGTCTCCCTGGTACAAAGATCAGCACAAAACCGATCTTGATACCGACAACGTTAACATATTATGCATGGCTTTATAATAAACCAGTTTGTTTCAGACTTTCAGTTGCTGTGCCAGTTAGTTCTTGAAGACATCAAGGAGGCTAACCATTCTTACAAATTTCAGTTACCATTCAATAGTAGTATTTCCTTTGTTGTATAGTTGCTGATTTTCCTTAGGCAAAATTCTACTAAGGTGCAAGTTAACAAAAATATTGCTCATTTGGTTACAAAGTAGCTATTATGTATTACAATTGAACAATTACTTTGATGAACCGAAGGGGTAATATTTTCCTTAACTGGCACCTAATCGAAGTTGTTCTCTTCTGCTAGATTTCATTAAGGGATCGATAGAGGGAGAATCCCTCTTCCAATTATGAGATGATGTAACTCATGAATTTCTTCTATCAAGCAATGTTATCCAAGTGATTGTCTTTGTTTCTTGATTCAATATTTAAAGTTTCTTTCTCTTTTTAAGGTGAGCCTTAACCAAAAAGCATTTATTCCTCTGCTTTTCGTCTCCTGTACAATGTCCTAGATGATGGTTCTTAAACAAAGTAGTGTTACTACCTAACACTTGCAAGTTCAAATTTTTATTTTTTTTCTTGAAATCCAGAGAGGTATGGCAACACTGCCGACGAAGTTTCTACATTCTAAGGCATTGGGGCATCGGGACAATGATATGAATACTCAAATATAAAATGGCTTAGACAGAGATTGGGTGAATAACTGAAATACCCTATTAGGCTGGAGTTGATAAACACAAGGAAGCAGGCAATTGTGTTCTGAAGGACTTGGCTACAAGTGGCTAACAACACCTTGTTGTAGACTCCGTTTGCCCATTTCACACCATAAGTGGACAATAAACCGTGTGAAGAGTATCTAGTTTAACAAGATTCTGCATGACCTTTGCACCCACAAAAAAAGATTAATAATGTTGTATACTACTAACTACCAAATATTGTCAACATCAACTATGTTAAGTATTATAATTAATTAAAAGAAAGATTGTGGCCTCTTATGATTGAATTTTTTCAGTTGATTGGATATTAACAAGGTAAAGAAGAGAATGGTAAAATACTCAAAAAGAAATTATCCACTAGAATTAAACAAACTACACTCCTTAACAGATAACAAATGATTGATCTTAATTTACAGGCACTGCTTGTAGAGAGAGCGAACCCACTATGGTGGCTTTTGGAAGAGCTTATTTAAGTTTCTTTTGACTTATCTAATGACATAAGCTTTTATGCAGTGTGTTTGACAGAGCTTATAAAAATAACTTATGTCATCCCATAAGAAGTTTTTGACTTATTTTCATAAGTCACTGGGAGAAGCTTATGGAATTATCATAAGAGCTTATGCACTGAACACCATCTCCGTGTTTTTCACTATTCGAATCCTCTCATGCCCTTTTCTTTCTTTAAGCGCTTATGACATAAACTCTCATGCGATAAGGTCTTATGTGATAAACTCTTAATTAAGTTGTTTATCCAAGCACACCCTATATATATTCTAAAAAGATTAGCCTCATACCCAAAAGGTGTATGGATACCTTGAGATAAAAAAATATAAAAAGAAAATTAGTAAATAAAGAAGAGAAAAGATAATTAAGAATTCGATTTTAATGTTTAGTGTGAATTTTTTTGTATCATCATTAAATAGCCTCATGAAAGGAGTTTGAATACATAATTATCTTATTTTGTGCTAAAAAAATAATAATTTGAGTAATGATACATAAAATTTCACGGTAAAATATAATCTTAAAAAGTATTATATAAATAATAATGAGTGAAATACAAGTTTAATCCTTCTACTGATGTCCTGTATATCTAGGACCAACATCCCAATCTTTGGTTAGTATTAGGTAGGTTGCTTGTGATGGACCAGGGGTTCACAATTATCACAGATCTAACAATGCAAGAAAGCAACTTTGCCAAAATTAGCTACACAAAACTTTCCCTCAAAGGCTACCAATGCTAACTTGCCGTGACAATCCATGTTCAACCGTACTCTCTTATTGTAATTGTATTCTCCTCCACAGTTCTTCCACTTCTCACGTGCAATCACATTATTGTTCCTAAGTAGAGTGGTGGTTGTGACGGAAATATTAGCTTTCAATTATAAGGGACTTTAAGGTCATTAGCTTTTAGTTTCTTAAAAAATGCAATATATACACATGGATGCTACAAGGTTGAGGTCGTTGAATGTGAAAGGGGTGAGATTGTTTAATAAATACACTCAAGGCTTCATGTTTGTTCTGTGCAGTTAGGACCTAATAAATTTTATACATAATATATATAGAAAATAATCATATTGAGTCCATCTAAGTAGGTAGATATTACATGGTCTACTTATAAAAAATATCGTAGTGAGGAAAATGGTAAATAGTACCATGCCACGTTTGAAGAAAAATACGGACACAATTCGAAAGTAATATATAGTGCTAAAAAATATAAGTCGACCTAAATTTGTTTCGTCTAGCTGCTAGTTAGCTAATAAAAAAAACCTATGTACACAGTTTATTTAGAATGATTTACCTGCTATATTATAAAATTGTCTAAGAGCTTATATCAAACTTATTACACAAACCATGTTCATTTAAAATCTATTCAGAAGGAACTTTAAAGTAGTTTTGCTTAGGCTGGCTTGGAAATTTTTTGGTGATTAGTGTCATTTTGACTTTAACTAGTTCTCAACTTTATTTATGAATTTTAAATTCAGTTTAATTACTGATTAAAACGATTGTAAATAATAAAATGATAAATGGATCATTTAAGTAATAATTAGTTATTTTTAATGTGGTTATGAAGAAAGGGGTTGGTACCAATGACATTGACCAATTATCCAACAAACACGCCCACATTTTATTCTTTTATAAGTTGTTCTTATAAACGAGTTTAATTGATACATACGTAAAGATTTTTTTTACATTATTTTTTTTAGGTTCGGGATGGAATCCTGTGTATCCAAAGCCGATAGTCACAAGACTAATTCTCCGAGGATGTAGATAATCAGTTAAGGGGTGGGCAACTCCTCTATCCGCAAATGCAGCTCTATTCTCATCACCAGAATTCGAATCCTGGACATATAATTAAAGGGTTCAATCTAATAGTCACTCGGACCACACCTCGTGGGTGATTTTTTTATATTATTAATCAATTAATTGTCATATCATAAAAAAAATATTTGACTTTTATCATATCTACTTTAAATGTTATTTATAACATGATTTATGATTAATTTACATTATAAAAATAAATAAATTTTAGTCTGACAATGCATACATGCGTATTAAAAGTTACATACATGCAAATTAAAGTTGAAAAATATTAGTATACCCATGACAATACAATATTAATGCGATGCAACTAAAATGCTACTCTTCCGCCTAAGAAATGGTGGAAATGAATAGCTTTGTAATGCACATTCCGATCCCCAAGTATGCCGCAGTTACAGGAAAAGAGTAAATGATCCCTTGGGATCTAAGCTATATCATTTCTTTTTTCTCTCACATGAGCTACAGATTATAACTTACTCCAGTCCACCATGGTTTATCTGTAAATATATTTAATATGTATCCATATGTATGTGTAGCGTTTATATTATATAGTATAATATAATTTTCTCCAAGCAAACAAAGATATGCAAAGGTCAAGAAACACAGCTCAATTCAACTATTTCATGCCCCCAACATCGGCACAAGCCGTGTTTTTGTGTTGGACAAAGATTATGTACACCTTTTTTAGTACTTTAATATGAAATATGAAGTTATAATTAAGTGTTGCATGTGAATGTCAATTCTGGTTTATTATAAGGGCTGGAATTGGTTGGCATACCCTGCCATGTTATTTTTTTGGGATCAATCACAAATCCCAAGAGGTTTTAAGGACATCTTCACAAGTCAACTAAAGATATCAGATTTCCCACATCGGGATCGTCAATGTGTTCGATATATTCATTTTTAATTGGTGAAAATAATACTAATAGAAACATGAAACATTGAAATGAACTAGGTGTCGAATAGGTGGAGTCAGAGTTGGTACCCCAAAATAAAGTCAAAAGCACCACTTTCAAACATGGTTCTGCATTTGCTCTAGGTTGTCATCTATCTATGGAGTTGACTGTCTCTAAGCAGTTACTTCAGTCGTAGATTTGTGACTATGATTCATATGAAGAACTCAATGATAGCAAAATTGGCTTGATGATAATGACTTCTATACAAACTCGAGAGGTTAAATGGTTCAAAGTGAGGTCCAGAGTTTAAATTCAACTTCTACAAGTTACATTATTCATAAATTACAAAAAAAATTACAATATTTTAAAAAAATAACCAAAACATTTTTACCTAAATGAAAAAATTTAAATTCCTAAAGCACGTGATACTAGTAATATTGCATCTCCTAAGTAAGCCTTTCACAACGGAAATACTTTGGGAAAAAAAGTGCAACAGAATATTAGTAATTTTTATTTTAAATAATGATATTATATAATAATTGACGGCAACACAAATCTAAATCAAAGTAATTTTCCTTTAATATTTGACCTCAATTTTATTGGACTTAGGGGCTAAGCCCTTCATATTTTAGGGAAGGTTGTAAATTATCAGTAGAAGATGAAGATTCATGCTTCTAAGGTAACAAAACATATAATATATGAGTTTTGAACTTGTAATAACTTTAAACTTTCTGTAACTTCAAATTATCTCCCTTCTCTCTGCACACAGCCTCGTGCCATCACTAGAGGGGTGGTTTTGGGTCATTTTTTGGCCTGAAATCACTCATTTACTTCGTTTTTTATTCTCTTTTATCTAAATAAGTGGTTTTTCCATGTAGATTTGGTTTTTCGTGTTTTTCGTCGTCTGTGTGCGACGGTATTGTTGTTCATCGTCTTAGTAAGACGTTGTTTGGTTTCTCGTCTTGGTGCGGTATTCGTTTGGTTCAGATTGGCAGATCTGCTTCGATCCATCACATATTTGATCAAGAATTGGGCGTCGATGTTATAGATCCGGAGACATGGGTATTCTGGTGACTTTGATTTTATTACTTTTGTAGGCATTTTGATTTTGCTGTGTTATGCTATTAACTTGGGTGCTATGAGTTTGTTAACAGATTCATCCTTTTCGGTTTTTAACGATGTTGGATTTGTGTTGTTTTCGATATATTTTATCAATTTAAATGAATGAATACCTTTTTAGTAAAAAAATAATAATAATATGTGAGTTTTATTATATTTAGTGTATTTTACAAAAAGAACAAAACGTGATATCTTAAAATTGAGACATTTTTTCTAGGAGATAAAATTGAGACATTTTGATTCCACACAACAAGGGTACAGAAGAAAAAGCAGATAATCTATTATAGTTTTTGGGTTACTTTAGTTTGGGTTTTTTTTTTTTCCCCTTAAGTGACCCACTTTTAGGAATTATATATCAAAATAACCTACTTTTAAAATAATTTATCAAATTAACCTACTTTTGAATAAAATATTTATTTTTTGTTGGCTAGTGGCGTCAGTTCGACTAGCGTCATTGACTTGTTGACCTGTCAAGTGGCAGGTCATGATTGGTACAAAAAATCTGCAAAAAAAAAGTTAATTTTTTTTTCTAGGAGAAAAAAGAAGAAGAAGAAAATCAAGTCACTGCCACGTGGCGCACTCTGGTGGAGTGGCGTCAGTTTGACAGATGCCATTTGCCTGCCACGTGGCAGCTCCTGATAGGTCCGTCAGTTTTTTGTGAAAAATTTTTTAAAAAAGGTTTTTCTGGTTAAAAGAATTTAAAAAAATAAGAAAATTAGATTGTTAATTAATTAATATAATTCTATTAATAATTTTTATCATTATATAATTATACTAATTAATAATACTAATAATATAATTAATACCAATTAAACTTCATCATTATATAATTAAACTAATTAATAATAATATACTATTTTTAAATATAATTATACCAATTAAAAGGTTTTTGGGGCTAAAAAAATTAAAATAAAGAAAATAAAATTATATTATTAATTAATTAATATAATTCTATTAATAAATTTTATCATTATATAATTATACTAATTAATAATACTAATAATATAATTAATAATTAATTAATACCAATTAAATTTAATCATTATATAATTATACTAATTAGTATAATTATATAATGATAAAATTATTAATAGAATTATATTAATTAATTAATAATCTAATTTTCTTTTTTTATTTCAATTTTTTTAACCCCAAAAACCTTTTAATTGGTATAATTATATTTACAAATTAGTTTATTATTATTAATTAGTATAATTATATAATGATAAAATTTAATTGGTATTAATTAATTATTAATTATATTATTAGTATTATTAATTAGTGTAATTATATGATGATAAAATTTATTAATAGAATTATATTAATTATTAATCTATTTTTTTTTAAATTTATTTACCCAGAAAAACCCTTTTTTTAAAAAAAATTCAAAAAAAACTAACGGACCAATCAGGAACTGCCACGTGACAGGTCAATGGCGCCAGTCAAACTGACGCCACTCCACCAGAGTGCGCCACGTGGCGCTGACCTGATTTTCTTTATTAATTTTTTCACCAAAAAAAAATTGTTTTTTATTTATTTATTTATTTATTTTGCAGATTTTTCGGACCTATCATGACTTGCCACGTGGCAGGTCAACAAGTCAATGACGTTGGTCAAACTGGCGCCACTCAACAAAAAAATATATTTTATTCAAAAGTATGTTAGTTTGGTAAATTATTTTAAAAGTATGTTATTTTGATATATAATTTCTAAAAGTGGATCACTTTAAAAAAAAAAAAAAAAACCCAGTTTGGGGGATGATATTTGCTTAACGCATACATGGGCTTAAAAATCCAAAAAGTGAAATTGGCATGAGCCCAGGAAGAGCGGGCCGAACATGGGCCTCAAGAAATTCCACCATCTGGCCCAATGGAAACGAAGATTAATCACGTGGGAGTCACACGTGCAAGAGTTGGTGGAAGTGGAAGGTTACAGAAGCCGGGGTCTCCTGCCACACACACACATACACTATTGAAAAAGCGCTCTGCAACTTTGATCACAGCATGGCAGGTCAAACTCAAATTTCTGTTTTTCTTCATTTCTTACTCCATCTCTTTTATTTTCATTTTCAATCCTTCAACTTCGAATAGATGTATCATGTATCGAATCGTCTTCTTCTGCAGTATGAACCTTTGAAGCACTAGGCTTTTAGTGAATTTCAAAATCCATGAAGATTTCATAACACTGAGAATGATAACAATTTGTTTGATTGAAGAATAGTTGAAGTTTCGTGAAATTAATTCGTCTATGGTTTGAATTTTGAAAGTCCTAAAGCAAGAGTAACATCCACTGCACATGTTGGTAAGAAACACAAAGATGACATTGTTGGAAAATTAGGCGTGTTTGGTAAAAAGCTTAATTAAGTGTTTTATTTAATAAGTTTTTTTAAAAAAATAAGCTCAAAACATTTTATTTTCATAAGCTTATAAGCTTATGGAAATAAGCTAAACAGAGCTTATAGGAAAATCATAACCTATATTTATAAGCTATTTGCGTTAGTTAATTTTCGTAATTCTCCAAAGTCCAAATAAGTTCTTCCAAATGCTCCCAAGATTGAAAATTGAAAGACAGACATTTTATGAACCTGGAACTGGAATCTGATTAAGGTGTAAATGTTTGTATGCAGCAATATCAGGGAAGATTGTCCAAAATGTTTTTATGTCACATTGCTACCAACAGAATAGACAGTTCGGTTCACAGAGTCGAAGGGACACTTTTGCCCCTTATATGCGCCACCCGCTTCCCTCTCCACTAGGGAAGTTGGCATGGACTGGCATTTCTTCCATGCAATCGCGCACTTTATTGAAACCCCACAATGATTTTATTATCCAGAGAAATCTTCACTGCAATGGTCTGTTCTAGACTCTCATTAGTCATTATAAAGGTGGATATGAAGTGAAAAATCATGTATAGTTTCAACACATTTAAAATATTGTTTTTTTCCCCATTCCTGCCAGACTTCCTTATATGAACTTGTTCTGATATTATCAGTATCTGTGTATGGGCTTACATTTCATTTTTATTGGAACAGAATTGGGTTTTATTCTTTACCTGTTGACAATTTTTGACTACTTCATTTCCTGACGGATGCTTCTATCTTCCATTTGGACCTTTGTTGCAGCTTCTGCATCAGCTACTGCAGTGCCATATCTAGACAAGACTGATTTCCTAAGGCTTCAAAATGGAAGGTCAGAACCACTCCACTGAAAACAGGCTAATAAGTTTACATTGCTCAGAAATCTGCTTCTTCAGTGGCATGTTTTCCTGTTTTTTCCCGTCTTTATCTTATTTTACCATTATTGGCAATCTTCATCTTAATAGAAATTTGCCCGTGTCTTGTGACTTTTCATAGCTTATTTTGGCCAAAGAATGGTGTGTCTCTGCCATATATGTGAAGAGAGAAAAAGACTGAGTGAAAAAGAAGAGACAAAAGAGAGCACGGATATAATCTGTTAAAGTTTTGAATGGTAAAAAGTGGAAACAAGCTGGAAATGGCATAAAGTAGAAACCACTCTGGCCCTTTCATTTCCTCATTACCTTTTTAATTGCTGTACTCAATCTATATGTTGTATGGTATCATTTAGACATAAGAGAAGGAAAAAGTAAAGTGATGTATTCTATCTAATTCTTGAGAGTGTACTTTACCACCGAATACAAAACATCAAAAGATAAACTGTTTCATGGACAATTCATTGACAATGGCAATACATTTGCTTTCACTGTGATAACAACTGTATATAGCAGAGAGAGTATTTTTGGAAAGCTTCTAGCTGCAGAAGCCCATTTTTTTCTTCCATTTTATTTAGATGGTTGAAGTTTATCGGTTCTTCCTTTCCGCTGATGTAGTTATACTTATAACTTAAAAATGATATTAATACGTACAGTGATATACGTGGTGTGGCTGTTGATGGTGTGGAGGGAGAGCCAGTTAACCTGACTGAACCTGTGGCTGAAGCAATAGGAGCTGCTTTTGCTGCATGGTTAGTGGAGAAAAAGAAAGCAGAAACTTCTCGGTATTTGAGAGTTTCTGTTGGACATGATTCCCGCATATCAGCCAAATTATTACAGGTCCACATTGTTCGTTATATCATTTGGTTAAATTTTTTACTGTCTACCTTTAACATATTAAAGGCTTTGTTGATTGTATTAAAATTTTACAATGGTTTTGGAATTAAATAAATTTAATAGAAGTCTATTGTCTCAATTAAATGCATATGTTCTGATAGCATTTAAGTTGGAATGAAAAATATGAATTTGAAAATCTATTGCTTTATGTTGTTGTTAATCTTTTGGGTCAAAAGAGGTTCAATACCTTTTAACGTTTTATTTCCTTCTTTGGAGATTCTGTGTAATGCCGAAACTTTCGTTTCTGTTTGATGTTGCAAATATTTTGTAATTTCAACTTCAAGTGAATGGAAAGTATTGTTACAAAGAGATCTTTCTCTACTACCTTCCCAGTTTTAGAGCACGCATGTATCTAAATCGCTTGCTATTTGATACTTTGTTTAAAACTGACTATTTGGTTATAAACTTATCAAATTTCAGAATGCAATTTCTCGGGGTCTTGCTGGTGCTGGCCTAGAAGTTGTCCAATATGGGTTAGTGATATTTATACTTTCCATATCGAGTATTTATATATTCTTGATTTGCACATGAGGACTGGTAAAGTCAGTAGTTTTGAACCCTAATGACAGCAGTCACCTGGACAAAGATATGCCTTTAAATTGAAACTGATTTATAAACTGTGTATTCTAGCATAGGTTTTCATTAATTTGGACCAAACATGCATGAAGTTTTGGTTTGAAGCTGGAAACTTTGGTATTTTCCATATATATTACTATACTACTATTTAAATAAATATACTCAACACGTTGACCAAACAAAAGAAAATTGATACTATTGTTTTTACTATCCTGACTATTTGATGGCCTAGTAAATTAATAGTATTGTTTTCTTTGTAGGTTAGCATCAACACCAGCCATGTTCAATAGCACACTCACAAAGGATGAAGCATTTTTGTGTCCTGTTGATGGGTCCATTATGATAACAGGTACATTATGAAGTTAGCTAAATGACTTTATTCTAACGGTCTAACCTTTAATACGTCATAGTTGTTGGAAATCTTGTCTTAATTTCTTCCCGGAAGCTTTAGCTTTTGTCTCTAACATGTCCTTTTATGCAAATACCCTTTTTGGTTTAATTTAGTCTTACACCCAAAAAAAATAAGAAGGGGAAAAGCCCTTTTGGTGGATTGACCTGTTGAGACTGTGAACATAGCACAGCCTCCTTTTACGTACTGAAACTGTCTTGAATCATGGATAATGTGGCCAGCTAATAGAGTATAGCATTAGATAGCCTACACTCTCTGTATAGGATTATTATGTACTCAACCGAATATGCTGAGTCAGCATAATTCGGTTACAACTGTTACTCAAACAGTTGCTAGGACCAAAGCTATAAATAGCCTACTGTAACTGAAATTCATTCAGATTAAGAAATACAAAATCATTTCTATCTCTCTTCTCTCTTTAATAGAGTATAAGAGTAATAGAGTTTAAGAGAAATCTCTGTAAATCATAACCGAAATGCTGAGTCAGCATATTCGGTTATGATAGTTGGATAGGGCAGTTACAATTCTGTTAGACAGTTATTAACTGAGCTGTTAGAAGCTCAAGGCTATAAATTAAAAAGCCTTCTCTAAATCTGTAACACTGATTAACAACAGAAATACAGTTACAGCATTCTCTCTATCTTCTTCTTCTTCAATAAGTTTTCAATTCTGTTTATGGTATCATAGAGCTTTTTCTCGGGCCTGGTGATTCTCTATGTGGTTCACCTAGGGTTTTTCTTCGTTTTCTTCGTTTTTCCCAATTCTTCGAAGCATCGATTCGAGCTTCCATGGCTTCTAGCGGAAATCCCTTCACTGAGAATGTCGCTGCACCTCTGGCACCATCGTCTTCTCCAGCCAGCTTCAATCCATCGCTCTCTGTTAAGCTAGACGATCAAAACTTCCTTCTATGGAAGCAGCAGGTAGAAGCCGTAATCCTTGCGCATAAGCTTCATCGGTATGTTGTTAATCCGACGATTCCTCCAAGGTTCGCGAGTGAAGCAGATCGCAATCTTGGAATCGAAACCGAAGCCTATCAGCTATGGATCGTGCAGGATCAAATGCTGTTCACGTGGTTGCTCAGCTCACTCTCATCGGCGATTCTTCCTCGATTCTTAGGATGTAAGCATTCGCATGAAGTCTGGGACAAAATTCACAAATGTTTCTATGCGCATCTTCGCGCAAAGGTGAGGCAGTTTCGATCCGAATCAAGAATACCAAGAAAGGAACAAGAACCATGTCCGAATACTTGTTACGAATTCGAGCCCTAGTTGACTCTCTCCAAGCTATGGGAGATCCGATCTCAGAACAAGATCACATTGACACGGTATTGGAAGGACTTCCAGAGGAATACAACACGTTTGTAATGATGATATATGGCAGAGGTGATTTTCCTTCGATTGATGATATCGAAGCTCTATTACAGATTCAAGATTCACAATTAGAAAAGTTTCGTCAAGAATTGCCCTCTTTGTAGTTCGGTTTCAGCAAACATAGCACATGCTCCATTCTCTGCAAATGTGAACCCTAACAGTGCTCACAGAGGACAGTTTGATGCACAACGTGGTACCTTTCAAGGTTCTTATCGAGGAAGAGGGGGCAGAGGTAGAGGCAGAGGCAGAGGTCGCAGTCGTGGAAACAGACCTACTTGTCAGCTTTGTGGAAAGTATGGTCATGATCGCTTTAATCTGTTGGCACAGGTTTGATGAAACCTTCGTTCCTCCACACCTCCTCCTTCTAATCGGCAAGGGCAATATGCACCAAACTCAGCTCCGGTCTTCTACCACTACCAAAGTCTCAAAGAAAATGCTCACCCAAGTGCACACATGGCTGCACAATCAACTCGCTTTTCTCATAATTCCAGCAATAATGATTGCAATGGAGCAAATCATTTTGAAGGTCAAACATGGTACCCTGATTAGGGGCAACTCATCACTTGACCGCAGATCCTCAAAACTTCACTCATAGCACTCCCTTTGGTGGGCAAGAACAAGTTTTCATGGGTAATGGACAAGGTCTTGTCATTGACTCCATTGGCTCTTCTAAACTTTACTCTTCTCTAAATCCAATTACTACTTTTTCTCTAAATAAACTCCTTCTTGTTCCCAAAATTACAAAGAATCTTGTGTCTGTTTCTCAATTTGCTAGGGATAATAATGTTTATTTTGAATTCCATCCATACTCATGCTTTGTTAAAACACAGGACTCTAGCAAAGTTTTGCTTGAAGGCTGTCTTGGAAAGGATGGTCTCTATTCTTTCAAAGAATCTCAAAGTTCATCAAGACTCTCGGCCTCGGTCTACATCCGGATCCTCTCTAGCTAAGTGTCAAAGTATTCCCGCCTCTGTAAATACCTCAAATGTTGTATCTCTTAGTCCTAATTCCTACAACTCTTGGCATTGTAGACTAGGACATGCTCATTTTAATGTTTGTAAAAACTGTATTACAAGCGTGTAATATTCCCTTAGTCAATAATAAAGAGAGTGATTTTTTCAATGCTGCTTTGTAATGGTAAGGCCCATAGACCGCATGCCCCACCCTCCACCACTGTTTATCATGAACCTTTTGAATTAATCCATACTTGATCTATGGGGACCAGCACCCTCTCGATCCTCTTGTGGTTATAAATACTACATTACCTTTGTTGATGCCTACACACGATTCACATGGATCTATTTTCTTAAACAAAAATCGGATGCCTTAACAGACTTTCAAACAATTTTATATTCTTATTTCCACTCAATTCTCAACCAAACTCAAAGCTGTCCAAAGAGTTGGGGAGGGGAATTTCGGCCCTTCACTAAGTACTTGACTGACTTAGGTATTGTGCATAGGCTCACATGTCCCCACACCTCTCACCAAAATGGCACTTTGTTGAGAGAAAACACGGACAAATTGTGGAGATGGGGCTCACCCTTATGTCTCATTCTGCTATTCCTCTCAAATATTGGGACCACAGTTTCACTCAATCTGTTTTCTCATCAACGGACTCCCTACGAAGCCCTAAAGGATTTCTCCTCACCTTACCATGCTCTTTATGGCACTCTACCCGATTACAAAACCATTAAAACTTTTGGATGTGCTTGCTTTCCCTTTCTTAGACCATATAATCAACATAAACTTGAATTTAGATCTACTTGAATGTGTCTATCTAGGGATATCCCCTCAACACAAAGGGCATAAATGCCTTGCCCCATCCGGGCAGGGATCTATGTTTCCAAAGATGTCCTCTTTAATGAGATCGATTTCCCTATTCAACACTCTTCAAGACCACTTCAAATTGTTCACCCAATGAAACCACCTTCTCTCGCATCCATTCCTACTCCACAATATCCTCCACTTTCACCCATTCCCCTTAACCAACACAATCCAACTCCCTCACATGAACATAATTTCATCCCCGAGCATCATTCAACATCTCGCACTCGATCTCTCTCCCCGCTTTCTCACCTCGGGCTTCGATTCTGGTCCCTTCCCCGAGTCTCCAACTATTCCTCATACTTCATCTTTGATTAGCTCTAATGAGTCTCATCTCTCTCCGTGGCCTGTGTCACAACATGAACCATCTCCATTCATTACTAATTCGCTTTCTGACTCCTGCTGTTCCTTCTAATAACTCTCCTTCGCAACTCGGTCTTCTTTTTCTTCCTCCTAACAACAATCATCCTATGCTTACTCGGTCTAAAAACAGGTTGTCTTCCTCCTAGGCTCTTCCTAGCTCATCTTGAGCCTACCTCTGTCAAAACAGCCCCTGTCTAATCCCCATCGGCTTGCGGCCATGAAGGATGAGCACACTTGCTCTCCTCAAAAATAACACTTGGTCACTTGTTCCCTTACCTCCAAATAGGAATGCTATTGGGTGTAAATGGGTCTTTCGAGTAAAGGAAAATCCGGATGGTACTATAAGCAAATATAAAGCCCTAGGTTAGTTGCTAAGGGTTTTCATCAACAACATGGTTTTGATTTTCATGAAACTTTCTCTCTGTTGTGAAACCAGTGACCATTCGGATCATCCTCACTCTAGCTCTCACAAATAAATGGGCAATTCAACAAATAGATGTCAACAATGCCTTCCTAAATGGCTTACTTGCATGAAGAAGTGTACATGATCCAGCCCCCTGTGGTTTGAAAACAATGGACAAAACTCTTGTTTGTCGATTGCACAAGGCACTTTATGGTCTAAAACAAGCCCCTCGGGCCTGGTATGAACGGCTAGCCTCAACTTTGGTTCGGTTTGGGTTTCTTTGCTAGTCATTGTGATCCATCCCTATTTGTCTATGCCAAGGACAGCATCTCTGTTTTTGTCCTAGTCTATGTGGATGATATTATTCTCACTTGGGTCATCTACTTGCTTTTCTTAATACTCTCATAAAGAAGTCGAATGTTGAATTTGCTCTAAAAGAACTTGGATCTCTTGACTATTTCCTAGGAGTTGAAGTCAAACATCCGTCCCCGGATACTCTGCTGCCGACCCGGACCAAATACATTCGTGACCTTCTTGCCAAGGCACATATGGTCAAGCCAAGGGAATCGACTCTCCTATGATAAGCAATCAGAACCGTCAAGATTTGGAGCATGATACTATGTCCGATCCTCACTGTTCAGATCTATTGTTGGTGCTTTACAATATGCTACACTCACTCGGCCGGATATTGCCTTTAGTGTCAACAAAGTGTGTCGGTTTATGTCTAATCCTCTTGAAACACACTTTGGCAAGCTGTTAAAAGGATTCTTCGCTATCTTAAAGGGTCTCTCTCTCATGGACTACTACTCGGACCAGCTCCTATCTCTATGTCCTTTTCTCTGTGCGCCTCCTCTTGTGATGCCGATCGGGCAAGTGATCCGGATGATCGTAGGTCTACCTCTGGTTCATGTATCTACTTTGGTCCCAACCTGGTATCTTGGAGCTCAAAGAAACAGACCTCTAGTGGCTCGATCTAGTACGTGTTTGAGTATCGGAGCATGGCGCATCTTGTTCTTTGAACTATCATGGATACAATCCTTACTATCTCGAACTCGGAATTCCTCACAAAGACTCCTCAACTCTACTGTGATAACTGAGTCTTTGTGTCTCTAGCACACAATCCAGTCCTTCATGCTCGCACAAAGCACATTGAACTTGATATTCACTTTGTAAGGGAAAAGGTCCTCTCTAAAGCACTCACTTGTTCTTCATATTCCTAGTGGTGATCAGTGGGCGACTCTCTTACTAAACCTCTCTCATCACCTCGGTTTGCCAACACAAGGATCAAGCTCAATGTTGTACCTTCTGACCACCACCTTGAGCTTGAAGGGGGGCTAATAGAGTATAAGAGTAATAGAGTTTAAGAGAAATCTCTGTAAATCATAACCGAAATCTTTGAGTCAACATATTCGGTTATGATAGTTGGATAGGGCGATTACAATTACATTGAGACAGTTATTAACTGAGCTGTTAGAAGCTCAAGGCTATAAATTAAAAAGCCTTCTCCAAATCTGTAACACTGATTAACAACAGAAATACAGTTACAGCATTCTCTCTATCTTCTTCTTCTTCAATAAGTTTTCAATTCTGTTTATTGTTTCGTTTATGATATCTAGAGCTAAATTTTGGGACCTTCGTCTCTGCTTCAATGGCGGCGTCACAATCGCAACCTGGTAATCCTTTCAATGAACCTACTTCAAATCCAGCTTCATCATCCTCGATGAACTTCAATCCCTCCCTCTCTGTGAAACTTGATGATCAAAACTTCTTATCGTGGAAACAGCAAGTAGAAGCTGTGATTATTGCTCATAAGCTTCATTGCTATGTAGTCAATCCAACAATTCCTCCTCAGTTCATGTCAGAAGCAAATCGCGCCCTAGGAATTGAAACCAAAGCATACCAATTGTGGATTGTTTAGGACTAGATGCTGTTTACGTGGCTTCTTGGATCGCTATCTGCGTCAATTCTTCCTCGATTTCTAGGATGCAAGTACTCGTATCAGGTTTGGGACAAAATACACAAGTTTTTCTACTCGCATCTCAGGGCAAAGGTGCGTCAATTTAGGTCAGAGTTGAAAAATACGAAGAAAGGGACTCGAACTATTCCTGAGTATCTCCTTCGAATTCCAGCAATTGTTGATGCTTTGCAAGTCTTAGGTGATCCAATCAGTGATCAGGATCACATAGACACAGTGTTAGAAGGCCTTCCAGAGGAGTATAACTCCTTCGTCATGTTGATCTATGGGCGAGCTGATTCGCCATCGATTGATGATATTGAAGCCCTTCTCATGGTTCAGGACGCCGAATTTGAGAAGTTTAGGCAGGAATTGCCTTGTCCTCCTCCATTTCGGCAAATGTGGCTCAAGCCCCAAATTTGCCAGATGCGAACCCTAACGCTGATGATTCGCACTATAATCCTCAGCAAGATAGTTACCAGGGGCAGAATCGTGGTGGTCGTGGAGGTAGAGGTGGCCGTGGTCGCGGTGGCAGAGGCCGTGGACGCGGTGGTCCTAAACCAACTTGCCAACTATGTGGCAATTATGGTCATGATTGCTTCAGTTGTTGGCACAGGTTTGATCAGGCTTTGTCCCTCCAACTTTACCTCCACCTTCTACACAGTTTCCAAACCAAGGCCAGCTTATGATGCAAGGTCTGCAAGGTCAAAATTCTGCAATGCTAGGCCAATATCCACACTCCATGTCTCAAGGACTGCTACCACGACCTTCAGCTCCTCAGCATTATCAGCTACACCTGAATGGTCAAGTGGCACAGTATGGTCAAGGGACACCAGCTACACCTGAATTCAGTACTCCTAGACAGCTTGAGGGACAAAACTGGTACCCTTATTCTGGTGCATCCCACCATATCACTGCGGATTCACAGAATTTCAACCATAGCTCTCCTTCTGGTGGTCAAGATCAGGTCCTCATGGGTAATGGACAAGGTCTCCCCATTAATTCCATAGGTTCTTCTAAACTCTATTCTACTTTCAATCCTAGTGTTGTCTTTTCTCTTGAAAATCTTTTACTTGTTCCTAATATCACCAAAAATCTAGTGTCAGTATCTAAGTTTCAAGAGACAATAAGGTCTATTTTGAGTTTCATCCACACTCGTGTTTTGTTAAATCACAGGACTCTAGCCAAGTCCTACTTGAAGGCTATCTTGGAAGCGATGGCCTCTACTGTTTCAAGAATCTCAGACCTATCCAGAACACTGCATCATCAAGTGCAGCTGTAACACTGCATCATCAAGTGCAGCTGTCTCTTCCTTAGCTAAGTCTCCAAATCCTTCTGCCTGTGTAAATTCCAGTGTTATCTCTAATAACTTTAGCTCATACAATACTTGGCACTGTCGTCTAGGACATGCCCACTTCAATGCTGTAAAAACTGTTCTAGAACTGTGTAATATACCTCTTCTAAATAAAAACGAGTCTGACTTTTGTGATGCTTGTTGCATGGGCAAGGCCCACAGATTGCATGCCCCCCCCCCATCCTCTACTATTCATCATGAAGCTTTTGAATTAATTCATACTGACCTATGGGGTCCAGCACCCTCTAAATCATCTTGTGGTTACACTTACTATATTACCTTTGTAGATGCCTACACACGTTTTACTTGGATTTACTTTTTAAAACAGAAATCCGATGCTCTAAATGCTTTTAAGCAATTCTCTATGCTCCTTTCTACCCAATTTTCAGCCAAAATTAAGGCTGTTCAATCTGATTGGGGCGGGGAATTTAGACCCTTCACCACCTATCTCAAAGACCTAGGCATCATTCATCGCCTAACTTGTCCCCATACTTCCCACCAAAATGGGACAATAGAAAGGAAGCATCGCCAAATAGTAGAAATGGGGCTCACCTTGCTTGCCCATGCTAACATCCCACTGTCATATTGGGACCACAGCTTCACCCAAGCAGTCTTTCTCATAAACAGACTCCCCACAGAACCTCTCAAAATCTTCTCATCACCTTTTCATGCCTTATATGGAACTTTACCTGACTACAAGTCCATTAAGACCTTTGGTTGTGCATGCTTTCCATTTCTCAGGCCTTACAACCAACATAAACTACAATTCCGCTCCACTGAGTGTATTTATCTTGGCATATCCCCTCAACACAAGGGACATAAATGCCTTGCACCCACTGGGAGAATGTACATCTCCAAATACATACTCTTCAATGAACTCAAATTCCCCTACCCAACCCTGTTTAACACCATTCATTCAGTCTCCACTAATGACAACACCTACTCTGCATCCATTCCCACTCCACAGTATCTCCCACTATCACCTATTCTTATAACTCAGTGTCCTCCAAATCCTCCTTCTTCCCCTATCTTCGGGTCCCCTGTTTCATCTCAGTCTACAAACTCTTCCTCCACCTCGGGTCAGGTTGCTCATTCTCCTGATGCAGCAGCCTCTGGAACACCATCTTCCGTTCCATCTCAGCCTCCACAGGCATCATCTTCTGTTGCATCTCAGCCTGCGCAGCCAGTTCCTCCTCCCACTTCTCCCCCCATGTCACCCTCCTCATCCTCTTCGACTTCCCAGGATCCTCCTCCTCCAATCAACACACATCCCATGTTGACTCGTGCTAAAACTGGTTGTCTCCCACCTAGTCTCTATCTTGCCCAACTTGAGCCAACTTCTGTCAAGAGTGCCTTGTCCAGCCCACATTGGCTGGCTGCCATGAGAGATGAGCACTCAGCTCTCCTCAAAAATAACACCTGGACTCTTGTCAATTTACCCCCAAATAGGAAAGCCATTGGTTGTAAGTGGGTCTTTCGCATTAAAGAAAATTCGGATGGTACCATTCACAAGTACAAAGCCAGGCTTGTAGCCAAAGGCTTTCACCAACAACCCGGGTTTGATTTCCATGAGACCTTCTCCCCGGTTGTGAAACCAGTAACCATCCACATTATTCTGACCCTTGCCCTCACTCACAAATGGACTACAACAAATTGATGTAAATAATGCTTTTCTTAATAGCCTCTTGCAAGAAGAAGTGTACATGACACAACCCCCCGGGTTTGAGGCCAGTGACAAATCTGTAGTGTGCAAGCTCAATAGAGCTCTTTATGGCCTCAAACACGCCCCCCGGGCATGGTATGAAAGGTTGGCCGCTACACTAGTTCAGTGTGGGTTTGCAACCAGCCGCTGTGATCCTTGTCTGTTTGTTTACTCCAAAAACAGCCTCTGCATCTATGTTCTGGTATACGTAGATGACATTATTATCACCGGCTCTTCAGCCTCATTCATCAACAACCTAATTCAACAGCTAAATGCTCAATTTGCACTTAAGGAACTAGGGACTCTTGACTATTTTCTAGGTGTAGAAGTCAAGCATTTACCATCAAGTGCTCAACTGTTAACTCAAACAAAGTACATAAGGGATCTTCTAGAGAAGGCTCACATGCTTGAGGCTAAGGGAATTTCTTCCCCTATGGTGAGTAACTGTAAACTCACCAAGCATGGAACTGATTCACTGTCCGATCCACACATACAGATCAGTGGTAGGAGCATTACAATATGCCACCTTGACTAGACCGGACATTGCTTTTAGTGTTAACAAAGTGTGTCAGTTCATGTCCAACCCACTTGAGACTCACTGGCAAGCAGTCAGACGAATCTTGAGGTATCTAAAAGGCTCCATTTCCCATGGCCTTCTTCTGCGACCAGCTGCAAGCACCTCACCCTTCACTCTGCAGGCCTTTTGTGATGCTGATTGGGCCAGCGACCCCAATGACAGAAGGTCTACTTCTGGTTCATGCATCTTCTTTGGTCCCAACCTTGTGTCTTGGAGCTCCAAGAAGCAGCCACTTGTTGCACGCTCCAGTACAGAAGCTGAGTATCGCAGCATGGCCAACACAGTAGCTGAAGTTTCCTGGATCAAGTCTCTGTTGACAGAGTTGGGCATTCGGTTTGATGTGCCTCAGCTCTTCTGTGACAACCTTAGTGCAGTATTTCTAGCACACAATCCTGTGTTGCATGCTCGGACAAAGCATATTGAACTTGACATTCACTTTTTGCGTGAAAAGGCACTGTCCAAGGACCTCACAGTGCACCATGTTCCCAGCACTGATCAGATTGCAGACTCACTGACCAAACCCCTCTCCGCTGCTCAGTTTACTGCTCTTAGAAGCAAGCTCAAGGTGGTCTCTTGTCAGCAACCTCCTTGATCTTGATAGGGGGCTAATAGAGTATAGCATTAGATAGCCTACACTCTCTGTATAGGATTATTATGTACTCAACCGAATATGCTGAGTCAGCATAATTCGGTTACAACTGTTACTCAAACAGTTGCTAGGACCAAAGCTATAAATTGCCTACTGTAACTGAAATCCATTCAGATTAAGAAATACAAAATCATTTCTATCTCTCCTCTCTCTATGTTCTCTCTCTATCTTTGTTTTGTTTACCAGCAGGGATCAAACACAAAACCACTTGGGCATGAATGCTAAGATACTTTGTCAATGAACTATTTATACCGAAACCTAAGCTGTTAGGTTGAGCGGTTTACTCTTCTAGCCATTTTATTTTTTATGTTGTTCATGTATTATTTACTTTTTCTTATTTGTTAACGTCCATGAGTTGGGAATGACAATTTTAAGTGAGTTTCAATTTGATTCTGGTGATTTATGAAATTATTTTTCATGGATAAATAATTTTGTATATGAATTCATCTATTAATTATCAAATGTCCCTATCTGTGCACAGCGAGTCATTTGCCTTTCAACAGGAATGGTTTCAAATTTTTCACAAATGCTGGTGGGCTTGGGAAGGCTGACATCAAAGACATCTTAGAAGTAGCTGCAGACTTATACAATCAATTTACAGCAGAAAGTTTAGCGAATTCAGAGAGAAAGGCTTCATTATCTATTAAGAGAGTTGATTACATGGTAGTGTATACATCTGATCTAGTAAAGGCGGTTCGCAAAGCAGCTGGAAACATAGGTATGACTTTACTGAAGTATTGTTATGTGAGATAGTTGGTATATTTGGAGATATAATTAATAAGCTTTCATTAAATGAAGTTGAGGAAAAATGGAACTCTAATTGAGAGACATTGTCATTTTGTCTTTATGATTAATTTTTTATTGTAGAATTTATAATTCTTCCTTTTGTCATTGATTTTCTGTATGTTTTGATCTTGGTTGCTAATTTTTGTATTGCATTATCTACTCACAGAGAAGCCATTGGAAGGTTTCCATATAGTTGTTGATGCAGGCAATGGAGCAGGAGGTTTTTTTGCAGTAAGTGGTCATTGTAATCTCCTTCACTTTAATTGTTTTTTAAATTATTTTTTGTTACAAGGCATTTTCACTTGAAGATCTATCAAAAGGATTTATACCAAAGCAACAAAATACCAAAATCTTGACTAAACTGTTTAGCATCTCATTTATTCCACTTGATAATATACATATACTCAGACATCTTATGAAAAGTCTCCCGTTAAAATGACTTTCAGATATAGATTTATGTGTTTTTATCATGTTGCAATACCTTGTGAAGTGCAGTTTAGTTTTGCATTTGCATATGCCTTCTATTATCTGAGATAGCCATAGATGTGCAGATTTATGTATGAATAGTATAATTTGGTTTTATTTTGGTTTCTGACTCATCTCATGTGAAATCCTAGAATTTTGTTTTGCCACAAGAAATCTTGGAAAATGAATCTGTACTTGAGTTGAACTTCCTTGCCCTATTAATATATTATATGACAATTATAGTTAATTTTGTATGTGTTTGATTTTTCTGTAAAATGGAAGTTACAAGTATATGACTTCCAAGCTTTCAATAAGACCATATTATTTGAAACTGATCAAGAACAGAGAACCTATAGTGAAATATATCTATTGGGAATGTATTATGAGTTACAACTTTCGATATTTTCTAATACTGAGATCTGAAACTAAGATTTATGATATTTTTTTTACAAGGAATCTTGGAAATGGAAACCAGCTAAACAAATAATGGTGCCTTTTATATCATGTACTATAGTAATAGAATTTCCGAAAAGTTACTTCGGGGTTTTTCTTAAATTTCAGATATGTCTGTACTTGGGTAATTCATAAACTAACATGTCAATTTTAAAAGTTATTCAACTCTAGACCATCAATAACTTTAACAGCTATCTGGCTTGGGCTCCCTTTCCCATGCTGCGTCACTTATCCTTCAGTCAAAATGTTAATATTTTGTCTGTAACATTTGAAATCATACAGAACTATAGAACATGATTTTTTGGTCAAGGTTTTTGGCTCTTGAATCCAACTTGATATTCAGTGTTTCTTTTTGGTGAATAATCAGGCGAAGGTGCTGGAACCACTTGGGGCAATAACTTCTGGTAGTCAATTTTTGGAGCCTGATGGTAATAACTTTATTTGGAGGAATGATTTTGGTGGGTACGATCCTTGAACTTTGATTAACAATGGCTTCTATTTTCAGGTTTGTTTCCAAACCATATCCCCAATCCCGAGGACAAGACAGCAATGAAAGCGATAACACAGGCAGTCCTTGATAACAATGCTGATCTTGGAATTATCTTTGATACTGACGTTGATAGGTTATGATCTTCTTACTTATCGGTTTTGCTGACATGCCTACTGTTTTAATTTTTTTTTAAAAAACCAATCATTTTGTCTAGATCTGCTGCTGTGGATTCCACTGGTCAAGAATTCAACCGGAATCGTTTGATTGCCTTAATGGCAGCTATTGTTCTTGAGGAAGTAAGGCTTTAATTTTTAGCTCTCTTAGACCAAGTATTTTTAACCTTAAATTCCTCTGAATACTTCCTCTTAATGATTTTCCTTCTATCATTTTCCCTAGCATCCTGGAACAACTATAGTCACGGACAGTGTGACTTCTGATGGCCTTACCACATTTATTGAGAAGAAACTTGGTATGGAGGAATCTAAGCTGGCATGATCTTTAGTCTCCCCCTTCACCCTTGATCTAAACTTGCTAATGCTATTTTTTTCTCAGGTGGCAAACACCATCGGTTCAAAAGAGGCTACAAAAATGTGATTGACGAAGCTATTCGTTTAGTAAGATGAGCGCTTCCCTATTAATTCAGTAAATTATACACATCAGTTTTTCAAATTTGAAATTCTTTTTTTCAAAACACAAGTTAGGTATTTGACTTATGGAGGCAATATTGCTGACAGAACTCAATCGGCGAGGAGTCACATTTGGCAATTGAAACCAGTGGACATGGAGCTCTCAAGGAGAATCATTGGCTTGATGATGGTGCATACCTAATGGTAGGATTTATTATATTATTATTATTAACAAGCTTTTGTTGAAATTTATTGGATAAAACAACTAACTGCCAAATTAATCATTAGGGAAAGTTAGACTGACAGGTTCGAGTTAAATACCCCTGTTGTTTCAAAAGCTACACTCACAAGTTACACTGACTCCCTAAGAGGAGGCGAGTGTAGCTGTGAAAACAAGAGGAGTGCTAAGTGCAATTAAGTTAAACCTCAAGGGAGATCAGTATAATTTCTCCTAATCATCTCAATCAATTCATGACATTAAAATACTTATTCAGGAACTGTCAAAGAACCATCTACCAAAAAGTTCATGCTGCTGAGAAAGAGCCCTGAATGATTTTTATCTCTAGAGCGCCTATCTGTGAGAAAGCTAAGCGATTTTGAACACGGACAAACATCACTACTTTGCACTAAACGTCCCTTAACGTGACACTACCTTAATATTAGAATGGGAATATAGCTAGCACCAGGCCCTAGAATCAAATAATAGATAATTGGGTCGAAGAGGTTCTGATATTACGTAAAAGAACTGTTCAACCGAAAATCTTAAGCTAAAGCAGGGTCCCAAGATTAGTTCTAATAATTAGCACTACCCCACCACTGTATGTAACCATGTGCAGGTCAAGATCTTAAACAAACTCGCTTCAGCAAGAGCTTCTGGAATGGGTGGTGGAAGCAAGGTTTTGACTGATCTGATAGAAGGACTCCAGGAACCAGCTTTTGCTGTAGAACTGAGATTAAAGATAAACCAAAATCATCCAGATCTTAAAGGAGGGTCGGTTTATAAACATTTACTGTTTGCATTTATCTGTATGTTAATGTTATGGATTACTGATGTGTCAGAGCTTCCAGATCTTTTCGGGAATATGGAGAAGCTGTGCTGAAACATTTGGAGAACTTAATTGGCTCTGATCTAAGCCTACAAAAGGCTCCTGTAAACTATGAAGGGGTATGCTTGTCCCTGCTTGTTGCCAGATTTTAAACCTGTTTAAGTAGCATTGGCCATAAACTTTTCCGTGAAATATTTTTGAAGCAACTATGACTTGGGCATGTTCTGGAAATGGAAATAGCATACAATACGAAACCAGTGTGCAAATTTCTGAGCTGCAATGATTGTTTTGCTGGGTTTGTGTCTTTCCATGATAATTTATAGCCTGTCTGATCTTAATATCAATCAGGTCCGAGTTTCTGGCTATGGTGGATGGCTCCTTCTCAGACTATCACTCCATGATCCTGTACTTCCCCTTAATATTGAGGTAAAAGAGGCCCTCATACTGTGTTTTTTTAATGCAATATTACAACATTCAACTAATTCAAAATGAACATACTCGTTACCGTAGGCACCGAGTAATGATGATGCTGTGAAGCTTGGACTTGCTGTGCTTGTGGCTGTAAAGGAATTTGCAGGTTTAGACACATCTGCTTTGAACAAATTTGTAGGAGCATCATAATTTGACGCTTCAGACGAGAATTGAGTTGGCTGCTGGAAAGTGGAAATGTTTTGCTTCTATTTTTTAAGTTGTAAAAAGAGGGTTCTCTAAACGCTCATCTGCAAGTGTGGATGAATAAAAAGTTGAGAATCTTGAGGATTTTGTGAATAGTCCCAGTGAACATGCTCAGTTATTCAGCAATAGAAATATCAATTATCTCTACCATAAAAACTTCAGTGACATCCCATCTTGAGAGCACTGTAATCAGTATCTATGGTGTAATTTTGTTATGCTTTGCATTTAATCATATTTTCTTCTGATATGCTTTTGGAGTCATAGGCTCACAGAACTGGACGTGCCTTTCCATTTGCGGAACGACTCATCTCTTGGTTATCAACTTCTTATCTGGACAAGAAAAAAGATGAAGTATAGAAAAATTAATTGGAATGACTTGAAAATGGCTGAGCAATTATTAACATACGAAAATATGGCCTTACCCTACCCTTCCCCCAGCTATTGGTCTATATGCACTCATACAAAAGGAAGCCAATAAATATACAAATGTCATTGCTACTGGTGCAATCTAAATTGGTACAAGTGATTTTGCATCTAACTCCTTGGTTTACTTTATATACATTTTCTTCAATATCTTCGTGTTTTACAGCATAAATATTCGTTCCTCCAAAGTATCTAATTAGATTAAGAGGCAGCTTAGTAGTTGAGAAGCTTCATCATGAAGTTGAACTTAATATCCGGTGAGGTCTTTGGCTGAGGCCAATTAGCTCCTCCTGGAACCTTGATACATTTGAAACCTTGGCCTTGGTATAACTTTGTGGCTACAGGATTTTTCAAATCACAATGCAACGCAATAGCACGACAGCCCCAACTTCTAGCCTGTGATTCTGCATTTGCTATCAATTTTTTAGCTATTCCCTTCCGCCTAAATTTCTCTCTGACTGCGACATTTGATATATATGCAATTCCAGTCCTACAATAAAAAAAATTACTTATTTTACATCCATCAACAAGAATTCACCAGCAAAATGAAATGTAAACCAAGAAAATTGTCATCCATAATGCCCACATACAGAATTAATCAAATCATAAGTTAACCATTTTGAAGGGTAATAGAGGGTTCGAGAGCTTTCATAAACCAGAAGACAGAGAGTTCTTGGTCAATATAAGGCATCAAAGACAGTCATGGTGATCAATCTGAACAGATCTGAATTTTTATTTTATTAGTTATGTTATTTGTATACATGAAAAATCGACACCCGCAACACCTGGTTAATAACGTTCAAAATCGTGATTAATGATGTATTGAATTTGGTTAACGGGTACACCAAGATTGGATAACTCATTAACTATCATCCACCGAGCTTCATTAACCAAACTTTTGTATACCATTATCCAAATTGTCAGTTAACAAGTTATCCATATAAGTACCGATGTACTCATTAAACAAGTCCAACACATCATTAATCACGATTTTGAACACCATTAAACAAGTGTTCCAAAGTTGTCAAATTTTGAGTGTACAAATAACATTATTGTTTATTTTAAGCAAGTTAAAGGCTACAATTTCACCAACCTTCTCTGTCTCAATGGCCCCTTTCTAGGAAGAAAGTCTGCAACAGTATCTACTGTCAATATACCAGCCACATATCCCTTGTTGAGGCTGAATTTCCCATCAAAACCACCAATCTTGAAATCTTTACTTCCAAATAAGATAGTTTCATCAAGTGAGCTGCCATTAACAGCAACCAAACAGGTTTTTTTGCACCCATTTGGTATAGAAAATCCTGCAAACATAGCTACCAATCTGTCCATCCTCAGCACAAAATCTAATGGGAAGGAATATTCAGGGAAGAAGGAGCTGCAGTGAGTCTCTGCCACTTCCCAACAGTCCTCTAACCTGGCCTCTCGGACAATAATGTCAGGAGACACAGCTGGGAACAAATCAACAACTTGACTGGCTCTGCATAATCCTACATCCAAACACCCAAGTTTTAATTCCAGTAAATTTAACATCCCAAACAACGCAAATCATACTTATATAGGATGCTCCACATTGTTAAGGTAAAATTGAAAAAAAAGTTTAAATCATATGAACTGAATTATGTGTGTTTCCCAAGAATTTTGGGGAATAGCATTACCATTTGGGGATGCTGAAAATGGGATTAATAGCAGTAACTGTATTCAATAAAAATTCATCTTCGAAATCATGCTTCCCCAGCAACCCTCTTACTGAAATCTTCTAGTTTAATTCTCCATCAAACATCTTTCCTTTATCTTCCCCACTTTTTTGCTCTTGCTATTCTTCCTAATAAGACAACCATGGCTTTCAAATTTCTCAGACATCATATGTTTCGAAGAATTGGATAACATTCAAATGGCCAGTAATTAATCCACTTCATCTTGTTAATTATTAAAAATTAAAAGGTTTGTGGTTTGACATAGATGTGCCAAAACTCAATAACCCATCTACTAGATTTCTTGAAAAGAAAATAGCTTGAACAACTAAAAACTTAAATATGCATGACCCATCAGTGTATCTAAGTTTTGAATCAAACAGAACAATCAAGCATGAAAAAAAGGGGTACCTGATTGGGAGAGAGAGAATTCATGAGAGGAAGGTGCAACCCAAGAGCTTGGTTTCTTACAATTAATATTAATTTTTGATGTGTTTATAGGAGTTGGAGAAACAAGTGAGGTTCCAAGAGGAATAGACCGCATTTCGGGGAGGGGTGTCTTCTGTCTTGGTCTCTGAATCCTAAGATTCTTTGTTCGTAGCGTAGTTTATGGTTACTATAGTGAGTCATCAAAAGGGTAACAACTCGGTTTGGCTAAGCTCATTTCATAATTTGGAATGCTTACAAGTTTTGTTATCAAATTATTTATTACAATCCTTACCAAAATTGTGGGGTCACCTGACGCTGACAGCCTCTGAACCCAGAATGAAATACCTTGAACCTCCTTCCAACCAGTCAACATTTTTCTTTTTTGTGTTTTTGATTCTTGTCCGATATGTTATTAGATATGTAAATTGAATTTTTGTATAAATTTTATTTTACAATTTTCTAAATAGCTAAGTCAAAGGCATACCTTATAATATGGGTGACAATTAATTTAGTTTTTAGTCCTGTAAAGTTGATCAATTTTAGTTTGAGTTTAATTTTCATATATTATCGGTGTAAAGATTTTATACTGACAACCAATCAAAAATTATAAAGTTTGTGACTTTTAAGGTAGTTAGAATAAGAATCAAAGAGTTGTTATGATGTGTCAATTTCTAATTTATTGACAGTGTAAAAAAAAACTTTACACTATCAATATAAACCAATTAAATCCTTTTAGTTTTAGTCCCTGTAAAATGTTTTCTTAAGATTTCGTCCCTATAATTTTAAAATTTTTGTAAATAGTCCCTACTATTACCCGTGAGTAATAAAAATCATATTAAATGAAAAAAGTTGTCAGTTTTAACCATGTCACCCTAGGGTATGTTTTTTTTCAGTTTTCTAGCCAAATTTTGGAGAATTCGGACATGAACAACAAATTACATCAATACCTCTAAGTACTAGATATTATACAAAATGAAATAATTTAGCAATTTTAACTTGTCGTCTCTAATGTATGATTTTGTTTCTACTTTATGTCCAAATTTCATAACAAGTAAAATGATAAAATAAAATTACCTCGATACCCCTGAGTACTAGATAGAGGAAAAAGATGACGGTAAGGACTATTTACAAATTTTTTGATATTACAGGAACAAAATCCTAAGAAATTTTTTTACAAGAACTAAAATCAAAATTGATAAACTTTACCTAAACTAAAAAATTATTTAATACTTATTATTAGGTGAGTTTGTATGGCTTATTAGTGTATGTTTGACATACGGTTTAAGAGATTTAAAATGGAGTTTGAACTTTCAACCAGTATTATTAAACCCTAACTGATTATCGACTCGGTCAGGATATTGGGTTGATGAGTCACTGGTCGAACCAATGAGTCACTATTGAACCTTTTGAACCAGTATTATAAATTTTATAATAAAAGTATGTATATATAAATCATTTATCAAATTACTTCAAGTGTCTTACGTGGCGCAGCAGTAAGAATAACAAGGAGCTGCTTCCAGGTGCTGGGTTCGAAGCCATCTTTTTACGTTTTGGATATTTTGAGAATTTCAGTCCGGGAATTGAAGAAGCGTGACGCGCGTGTGGAGCTTTGTTGGACAGCATGAGGCTAGGGGTGTTCGTGGATTGGATTGGATCGGTTTTGAGCAAAAAAGTCATCCGATTCAATGATAGAAACATGTGGTTTGGATTGAATCGATTTGCTTCCTTCAAAAAATCTGATCCAATCAAATACGGTTTGGATTGGATTGGATAATTCGGTTTTTATCGATACATATTTACATAGTTATTTACATCAAAGAACATTCAATATTTCAGTTCGATTTGGATTTGATCGAGTTAGAGAGTCATATGAATTTGTTACTTATTTAAAATAAAAGTTAATTTTAAAATATTATATTGACAATTTCTAATAAGTGTTTTAACGGGATATACATGAATTGATATGCACTCTCATGTGTAAAGATATTTTACACTATCACCTAATTATAAATTATTAAATCATTATAAATGTTTGATTATTATCCTACATATATTAGAAGTCACTCATAACATGATTTATAATTAGTTAACAGTGCAAAAGTTTTTACACTAACATTACATTTACATACCAATTAAACTCTCTAATATAAGGACTAGATGATAACTTATAAAAATATAAAGATTAATAATTACTTTTATAATATAAAGATCAAATTATTTTCATTGAACTAAATAATTTCGGTTCGGTTTGGATTGGATCGGTTTTACATATAGGATCCGAAATCCGATTCAATCCAATGAAAAATTTCGATTTTTTTCAGTTTGCGGTTTTTTCGGTTTTCGGTTATTTCGGTTGTCGGTTTTTCGGTTCGGTTAGTGCGGTTGGCATTGGATTGGATCTGTTGATGAACACCCATAATGACGCGCGACTATGATTCCTGGACAGCGCGACACCTGAGGGGATCTGCCTCTTGGAAAGCCCGACGAAACAGGGACGATTCAACCGTCAGCGGTTCAGGTCGGTCTAACCGCGGTTCAACAACGTCAGGTCCGGTTTGATGGTGTATCCAATCTGATGTGGTGACCGGGTCGGAGCGACTGGTCTGATTCAAGTTTAATAATACTACTTTGGACACTCTATATTTTTTTTTTTAAACATATTTGACATCTTTAGAAGCCCATTAACTATGTAACAAGGTTTGGATTGAAGAAGTCGTAAATATAAATCTCTTTGTAAGTGTTCATAGAGTCTGAAGATTTTCCTGATTTATACTGAGACACCATGTCCTCACCCTAAAATTTTCCCTTACCAAAAAATGATATTATATTATTTTACATCCAAAATTAATTATCCTATCTGTAATTGGGTTTTTTTTTTGGCTAAATGGTGTAGTAAAAGGGGTTTCCAAGCTTTCGAAACATGTGAGGATCCAGCTTTCAATTGAATCGGTGTTTTAAGTATAGACTTTCCATATACATAAATAGAGCTTTTTAGCTATCCGACGTGGAGATTCTGAACTTGAAAGAGTAAAAATAAATCCATGAGATCACGTGATTGGTTTTCATGGCAGTAATTTTTTTTTTTAAAGAAAATAAAAATATTTGTGCTCCATTAAGGTGATTAGAAACAACCTAGATGCAGCGTGGAAGCAGAACCACCTTGCATTTCTAACCTAATTTGAATGGTGACCTACCTTCTCGTGAATGCAGTGCATGTGCGTCACGTTGGAACATGGAACAGTAACAAATTGACTGATTCCACTGTTTCACAACGTGTCAAAACTCAAAACTTAAAAGTAGGGTGAACTAAAACTATGTATGTGTTGATTTTAAAATCCTTTTTTTTCTTACCCATTCGATTAGATTCGTTCAATGATCATAAAAGTGAGAAATTGATTACTAAAGCAAACAAATTGAAACAAAGCATATTTGTTCATTTGGTTTCGCTAATAGTTTATTTATAAACTCATAAAGTTGTTCATTCGTTTGAAAATAATTCCTCATCTATAGCAGCAATAACTCGTTGCCCATTCCATTTCATCACATAATAATTTAGGTTAAATTAGTGTTTTGGTATCTTATCTTTATTTTAAGTTTCATTTTGGTCCTTTATCTTTTTTTTTTGTTCTGTTTTAATCTTCTATCTTTGTATCGTTAGCCTATTTTGATCCCTTCCGTTAGTTTTACACTGACGGCGTGAAGTTTCCGCCATGAGTTATCGGAAACCACCACATTTTGCCGGAGACTCGCCGGAATATGGGTTTTCTTTCTCTCTCCTTCCTTCTCTTCCTCCCATTCTCTCTCTCTCCCAAACACACTCATCATCAATTGAACATGGAGGCAGCACCGGCAACCTGATCCATGGCAAGGAAATGTTCAAGAATTCTTTGCATTGGGAGTAGCCGATCAATGGGAGGAAGAGGATTTGCGCAGGCACAATGCAATTGACAGCACTATTTTAGAAATTATTATAAAATCAACACTCAGTAAATATTGAAGATTGAATTTCCCTTTTATTTTAGATTTAAAGATTTCATATTTTTAACACAAATAAGACGAATGAGATGTGTTAGAAACCATTGCATATATTATCATGTTTCTCTCTCACTCTCTCTATATATTGTTCTTAATCACAGGTGGCAGGTTGCCGAAGGATATCGCCGCTGAGGATAGTTGCTACCAGTTGTTTGAAGTAAAACTGTGATTAGTAACATGTCAGCAACAAACTGAATCCAATTGCAGTGAAGAAAGGGGATTTGGGAATTTGGGAAGAACTAAGAGAATGGGAAGGGGAAGATGAAATCAAGTTACCAAGAGAGAAGAGGGAGTGCGACAATGGCAGTCTGGGTCGACGACGGCGACGACAGGCGATGGCTCCTATGGTGCTGCGAGTTCTGGGCGGCTAAGACGGAGGCTATCCCAACAGTTGAGTGTGTTTGGGAGAGAGAGGGAGAATGGGAGCAAGAAGGAAGGAGGAAGGGAGGAAGAGAAGGAAGGAGAGAGAAAGAAAACCCATATTCCGGCGGAAACCTAACGCCGTCGGTGTAAAACTAACGGAATGGACCAAAATAGGCTAACGGTGTAAAGATAGGGGACCAAAACGGAACAAAAAAAATATAAGGGACCAAAATGAAACCTAAAATAAAGATAAGCGACCAAAACACTAATTTAGCCAATAATTTATTAAAGGCCTTGAACACATCTTCATCCACAATAGCATCTAATTGCTTTTTATTAAAAGCAGCACAAAAATGGTATAAAAAATTAGAACACCTATGTATGATATGAATGCAAAAATGAAGGATACACTTAAATATTCAATTTGAAGCACCTAAAAATGAACAGGAAGATTTGTCAAGAAAGCCAAGGTATGGGGAGAGGTAGACTTGCCAAACAAAGAACACCAAGGTGGAAGCTTGTTAAGAACTCTCTCAGTTATTGGTGTTACTCTGTCCAAATCAGTCCTGAGTTTCAGAAGAGGAGTATCAGTGTTATGAGTTGAACCTGACTTCCAGTAAAGAATCAAATCAAACAATGTTGGTGCATTCTTTCCTCCAGAAAACTGAATAAAGTGCCAACCATCCACACTAGTCTTTTTGTCAACTGAAATTAATTCTTCAGAATTCACTGCATCTGAGGTTGAAGATAGATGACAGGAGGTTTAGTGAAGAACAGTTACTACTTCACACTTGAAAATATCATAATAACAAGTAGCAACACTAGCAAACCAGAAACATTTATTTCTATAATGCAGCTTTTTTATACAATATGATCTTTTCCATGCTACTTTAATAATAATAGAACCATATTTAGAAACACAAGAAATTACAAAAAAAGAACAGTTTATTGATGCATAGAGTAATATATATAGAAAAACTACAAATATGCTTGTTAACAAAAATCCAGTACCTTTAAACTCGAAATCTTCTATTTCTTCTGTATTGATTGCAAGAACCCAACGGACAGAACCCTTGGTGTTGATTGAAACCTGTGTAATTCTTTCATTTCCCTTAGCATCACTATCAACATGCATTGTTGGAATATCTGACTCACTCCAGCCACTTGTAGTGTCATTATAGGTCCAACAACCATATTTGACTGAGAAAGTTACAAACTCAACGGTTTTGTCTCTACCACATACAAAACCTTGGTCAATCTGTTCTACCTCCTTGTTCAATTTTCCAGGAGTGGTTGAAAATAAAGATACATATGATACAGGATCCACCCTTTCATCAAGTCTTCCGGTTGCATCAACAACGTGTACAACCTGAAAGTGCAGAGAGAATACTTGTTACAAGATCATTAAGAATCATTAATCCTTAAGAAAGTAAAGCATGAATAAGCACTAGTCAGTAAATACCAAGGCCACAAAGTTCAATGGTAAGTTAAGCTACATTAAGACCCTGAAAGTAGATATAGAATTGGGAGTCTGGGATCAGACTACTTGCAACATGGAACTAAATGTTTATCAATCACCATATAGGAAACTGATAAATAAGCGATTAAATTTACACGAAACCATACCCAAACAATACTTTTTCTTTTTTCCCCCCCCCCCCCCCCCCCCCAGTTTCCCTCATCCCCCATCATGTTCCTACAAATAGTGCTTCAATACTTTTTACTAGGAAAAACATAAAATTGTAATAAATTTCAGATAAGCATATGAATATTGAATTCAACTAGAGTACCAGATGCGGTTGCTCCAAGAGCAGTAAAGCAATGACACTTGCGTCAACTAACAGGTTTCAACAACAGGAGAGAAAAAGTAACAATGACAGGAGACTGTAATAACCAAAGTAAGAACCATTTTAGTACTAAAGACGAGCTGAGGGAACTAAAATGAGGTAGGTGGGTTTGGTAGATGTAGCTGAGAGAGATTAGATGATCATGAAATTGCAACGATTTAGAGGGAAGAGTTTTCTTATTTTATCTTTGAAAATATGTTTCATGGCAGTACATTATAGTAAGAGAAAGCAAGCTGACATCTATACTAAACTGTTCATACACAGATTAGGATTTACTTTAGACATCCACAATTGGATACATCATGGAAACTAGTGATAGTAGATAGACACCTAAAAAATACAATTATAGGGCAGTTCCATGGGTATTGTTATTACATTTAGGTACAATAACGTGATTGTCAATTTAGTGGCAACAAGACAACAGAATATACGTGCAAATGGACACTTACATTCACAGCTCTGGCAGTGTCTTCAGAAAATGGCGGAAGTACACCTGATAATACAATTGCAAATGATAAGCTAAACAGCACCAAAGTAGCTAGGATGATTGCCCTTTTCGCACCTGGACAAAAAGTAACAACAGGGAATATTAAATATCTTATGCTTCAAAAGTATATTTCTTTATATTTTAGAGGGGGCATTTCATTTAGATATATCAATTATTAATAACTTAAACATAGTTCAAACTTGATAACTACTAATAACAACAATAAAGTCTAAATACACTAGATTTATAGACTCAATAAAGTATACAATAAATTTGCAAGAAATTAAGATGCTTGTGCCAAATCAAGCCCATCTGCAAAGTTAAATATTAACACAAATTCATAAGTCTGTACAAATTCAAAACTCACCCCGGCACCCCTCTGCCCCAGCCGAACCAAAAAGAAAAACATCAGTTACGCCTAAAAAGTTTATGAAGTTCAAAAGGCAAGTTGTGTGATAGGAGAATTCCTTTGAAAAATTGACATCCGCAAAAACCAAGAAATTAGTTATCCCTTTATCACAGATAATAATATTTTTATGTTACTTGCAAGTTGTAAAAGTGCTATATGGTGAACAAAACCTGAGAGATGGACATATGAAAGGAGATACACCAAGGTCAGACACAAGAGAGCAGCAATATATGCAGCAATCACAAAGTTTCCCAGCCAATCAGGAGTACTACCAGGATTCCTGCATACAGTAAAGAAATGTAAATTAGATGCTGGCTGTGCTTAGAAGTGAAAATTGACCTTTATGTGACAAAATGGAGGGTGAAAATAAGGGTAATGGCTTGTGAGTTTAATGACAATGGCAACAACAGTGATAGTGGTGGTGAAGGCAACTGAGTCAAGGTGACAATGATAGTGAAAGCATAGTAAAGATAGCAATGATGGAAATGGTGATAATAGCATGGTAATTGGGGCAGAACTGTAGTAATAGCAGCAGTAACAGTAAGTTTCTCAACAACAACATCTGAAAATGAAGATTTCTCTCTCCTTACACTTTGAGCATGATGAAAAAAGGCAAGTCCCTAATCCTGGAAGCAAGTGGAGACAGGAGATCAGGAGAACTAGAGGAAAAAATGGTTAAAGAACAGAGGACACCCAAAAACAGAGGGATGATGACGTCTGGTAAAATGAACACAGCCACCAGAAACAATGGCTGGAAAAATGAACATAACCACCAGAAACTAAAGCTAAGTGAAAACTGATACATGGCTCATATACAGATCGGGTCATGTATACTGATTAGGGGGAGAAAGATAAAAAGCGCTCACACACACACATACAAGATTTACCTATCAAGTCGAACCATACCCCCTATGATTGTAGCAGCCAACCGAATAAAAGTGCCAGCAGAAAACAAAATTGGCGTGGCTAACCCTAGAAGTAAGGTTGCCAGTTTGAGTGGCTTTGGTAACCTAGCTGGGGTTAGCGTTGCTTCAAAAAAGCCATCTGGATATTTCAACCAAAATTTAGTAAAAGGCACCAAAAATAATAGTTATAACATGGACAAAGATGAGGTGGTGATAGTTACATGCAAATGCCGGAGAAACTAACCAAACAAGAGCCAAGTAAGAAGACCCAAACTTGAAATAGTTTCCCAAAGTGAGAAGAATAAGCCACTGAAAGGACCCAGCTTTATAGAGCCATCTTTCAGCCTCCAACCTGACAACATCTGCTTGAATAATGGGGGACAGTTGCCTTCTCTTTGAGTATACCTTCAAAAGATATTTTTGAAGCAGAAGATAACCCAAATGTTGACCAGTCAATGCTCCAAGGAAAGCAGGTGCACCAAATAATCCAACCACCAACCACGGGCTTGAAACATACGGCACTGGTGATGAAGACATCAATGGTAGAAGGTAGGCAACAAGGAAGGAGAAACCTAAGGCAAACACCCACATGAGGAGAACACTCAAACACGACAAGGCCAATGAAGCTACAGCTGGTATACCACCCATAACCAACGATGTAATCCATATTAGAAGTGACTGCATTATCACTGAATTGTGGAGCATATTTGCAAATTTTTGACGGTAAACAACCATATATATTCCCTGGAAAGATCAGAAAGTTACCATATATCAGAGCCTAATGATATGAATGCAGCAAAGCATGCTACTACCACCCCGTCATATGGAAAATAATACATGGCATACATAATAAAGCATGGTTGGCATAACCAAGAAGATCAACAAAGTTTTTGCAGCTAGAAAGTACCAAAATGTCAAAATATATGGCATTGTTGTTGCTTGTATCTTCCTCTGCTTCTGTCGCATTGACTTCTGGAAAATTAGAAGCAGCACCAATATGAAGCAGGAAAGCAAGCATATTATCCCCCAGATGTTGAAGAGATCCTTTCTTCAAAAGCTCTAATTTGTCATTCTGCAATAGGAAAAAGACACATTATATTGTTGTCATTAGATATGTAAATATTTGAATAAAGTCTTTACCCCAGACATCTCCCTACTTCTACCACCACCTTATGTCAATCAACATTGCAACCCAAAATCAATAAATTGTATGCTATGGTATAGTTGTCAAGCCTAAAATGTTAATATCTACAAAATCATATTAACTCACTATTTTAGTGACCAATTATTTGATGTAAAACTCAATCAATACAAAGATGTAATATACTAGCAAGAACCGGTACTGAAAAATAAATTGCAGCTTCTCCTTAGATTAAAGAGATTTATCAAAAGAATACCCTAGTGAATGGCATCCAACTTCCAATATAATGGTTTCAAGTATTTAGAACAAAAAATATTTACATTTAAGAGCAAAGAGCATGTTATGCAAAATAAATGTATAATATAGAGCATAAATAGTTGCACCAGCATCTTCAATTGATGGCCCATTGACCCAATGCCGTCTCTAGGAGCTCCAAATAAACTAAACCAAATGAATAATTTAGAGGATCATCTACACTGCAGTTCTGCAAACATGAACCTGATACAACATCCATCTACCCTCCCCAACCTTAAAAGATACCAGCTATTCGAAAACATTTCAACTCTTATAGCCTTCAGTGACTAACAACATAAGAGCTTCATATTCGCAAACATTTGTCATATCTTCTATTTTTTATAATACAAAGAGTATTTGACCTAATTGGGTTTCCACAAAAAACAAATCTACATGAGGTCTTTTACTTTGATTCCTCATATTTCTTATTCACAGAGGACGTTCAAGCAGGCAAAACTAAGGTGACAAAGCCCACACATGAAAATCACCTGCCAAATAAAAGTGGACCTCCCATATATCACCTTGTCAAAAAAGCCCTTATAAATCATTCAAATTAATTCTGCCAAGCTGCAGCCGATAATGGGCTCCCATCTGCTTCTACCTTCCAATGCACCAAAACACAATCGTAACCCTCAATTTAGCACTAGAACAAACACGAGTAAAATAAGAAAGAACTATTTTCTAGAACATGTTCTTGCCATCAAAACCTTCTCAAGTCCAATAAATAAGAAAAATCAAGGTCTGAAACTAAATTTAAGGGCAGTGACAACTAGGCTCAGATTTGACGATACTGCCATATTACTTCAAATCCAGTCAAATCATGGCATTCAATTTGTTATTGCATGGAGAGCTCTCTTGAGGAGTTTTGTTAAATCCCATTCTTTCATTTGGTAATAAAATACAGAACAAGAAGCAGTTCAACTATTCTGTAAAACAGTAAGAGAAAGAAACCTTGGTATGATATACAGCAGTGTTATCTACATATGCAAAATCAAGCCCAGAAAGGCCAGCAACTTCTTTGTACACTTGGAAATCTGTTGCATATTTTATTGCTCCTGAAGAAAAAAAGATCCTGCAGCATTAATTGTGGTTAATTCAACTGATTTCTTAAAAAATACTGAAAACAAAAATCATTGATAAAAAATTGGTATATATTCAAAACTATAATGAAGAAAACCTACAAACCTGTGATATAGTTTGGCCAGATGGGTATTTTGCTACCAAAGCATAGTTCTCAATAGCCCATGGATGAGGACCGGCCTACTAAAGCCAAAGTCATTAGTAAGAGGCACAAATTTATTGTAATGTTGTCGGAATTAACAACCAAACTCCAAATACAATAAGATTTGGATGTCAAATAACTAAATAAAATTTCTATTTTCAAAGTCTCTGAATTGGTTGAACAATAATTTTTTAATATGGAATACTTTTTTTCTATCCCTTTTGGAGGGGAAAGCAACCTAGATTGCATGTAACACGTGATTAACCCTCATAAAAAATAGATTACTTGTTGATAGAAGAATAAAAATTACTTTTCACTTATTTCACTAGAAAAATCAAATGAAATGAGCAATTGTCGAGACAACACAAGTTCAAAGTACAGAAAAGATAAACAATGAGACAATTAAAAGTTCTAATTAAAATAAACTCATCAAACAATCAAGAGCCTAGGAAGCTCAGGATAAGTACACACAGGAAACCATGCAGCCCAATTCTTTGAGAGATAACTTTAATTCCAACCACAGGATTAACATGTTATGAACAATTTTGTCATCATTTTCAATATCTATCTGTGTGTGCTGTGTGTGTGTGTGTAACATTCATTTTTTATACAATATAACATGTATAAGTAACGGGTCCTCCCAAATTTCACTTTTTTTATAAATGAAATAGGGCATCCACATAATGGGAACAAGGAAGACAAAGCCAGAAAGCCTCTTTACATTATTACCCATCAAAAATCTGAGACCAACTTGTTTAAACTTTAAAATACTACCTTTAATTGAATCCACTATTTTCTTAGCCCTATTCAACATCATCCCATAGCTTAAGCTAAAAATGACACTATGAAAATAAAAATAAGTACCCAAATTATCCAAGTTTCACAACAAAAACTCAAAATACAGATGTGATCTCTTAAAAACTTCAATTTGATATTTGTTGAAGATAATGAAGCTAATGTCAGGATGGAAGATTTAAATTTTTTAAATAATAATAACATAAATAGGAATAAGCATAGTTTCTCAAACACTTGCAGCTTGTGCAGTTCATTAAAGTGGAATTTAATTTAAATAAAAATTATTTAAATCATATAAAAAACTTGCATGGAATATATTACTCTTCAACATGATCCAATCGAGACAACTATGACATATTAACATGTGATCTACATCTTATCTGTTTCATTGAGCAGTTAAACTGTGATGAATAACCAGACCTGAAAAATGCTAGATTTCCCTCCAATGCCCATGGCCTCCAGATCAACTGCCATACGAACAGTATTACTCCAAGGATGCTGCATTAACAAACTTCTTTTAATGGTAACATAAGGATAAGTTGTGTTTCAGATACTAAAAAGAAGCTAATTCACTCCAACATCTAGAACAACTGAGGAGCAACTTCAAGTTCTAACAGATAATGAAAAAAAAATGCATTCCAGGCATCATTCTAGAAAGTAAAAATTGTTGTTAGCATCTATCCTTTAATGCAGTAGGCCCAAGTACCGCAAAGGATTTGGAGATCAACAATATTACTTTTGACTTGTTTTCTTCCTCTTTGGAATAGACCCAAAGATTTTTAGCTTCCTTTTAATTTCGTACGGCTTCATTTATTACTTAAACTTTTATAATTTGGATTTCTTCTAATCCCAACATCACTCTTATATAGAGAGTAAAAAAATTGACAAAACTTAAGTACAATTCCATAGGTACATTATGTGTTGTCTTCCAATAGCAATAGGACAAGTGTAACAGCTTTTACACATGTTATGTTTTCATTGCCATTGGAAAACAGCACCTAATGTATATATGGAATTGTACTAAGTCTTGTCCTAAAAAAAATGCCTTCAAACCCGCTGAGAAGCAAATAAAAAGAATAATTAATTAATTTAAGGATGCATTAACAAATAATTCCAGACCTGGGTTATGAAGCTGTGAGCACCATTAAGACCCTCCTCCTCACCAGTATTAAATAAGAATATAACAGCTCTCTTCAATCCATGAGCCCACTGAGAAATTCCACGAGCAAGTTCCAGCATAACACCTACGCATGAACTGCAATCTCCAGCGCCTTCTCTGTTAAATCAATGATATATCTTCAGCAGCAAATAATATGGTTGGAAAACTTCAAATGATCAAATATGGTAAAAGCAAGATATTCAAAGCTGTCCCTTCACATGCTTGTATGAAATTTCAGAAACAGAGCAGCATGTACCATAAGGAAGGTCTGGTGAAAAATATTCTACTAAAATGACCTTCCTAGAAAAGCTTGAGAGCTGAGATTTATGGTAAATTACAGTTACAATTACCTTCCTAGAGTTTAATTTATTTTCACTCTTCGTAAAAGAACTTCATTTTGTAACACATAATTCCCCAAAACTATGGTAGAAAGTGTAAACCTTAGTTTTCTTGTCAATTTTAACTGTGTGGTTCTGCCCGTGAAGAGCATAGAAGACACAGGTTTACACTTTTTACCACAGTTTAGGGGTTGTGTTACAAAATGAATTTCATGTATGAAAAGTGAAAATGAACAAAACTTTAAGGGGATAAAGTGTAATTTACCCTAATAAATATTTGTCACCATGACTTAGAATTATCATTGATTTCCTTACTATGCTTTCCAATTAGAACAGTATGCTCCTAAAATCACAACATTATTATTTCATGAGTTTAATTTCTATCCACTGTTAGTGTAAAACTTTTTCCACCATAATCTAATCATACATTACAGCATCAATGAAAGATCACATCAATTCATTGAAAGAGTTTGACCTCTTATGTGGCATAACTAAACTTTAGGGTCAGTAAATTGGGTCAAAATGGCAAGTGCATCCAAATAATCTGTAAACATCATAGTAAAAACGGACAAAATATTGATTGCTTAGGACAGAAGTATGGGAGCAAATAGATGAAGAAAACATACGTTGAAAAAACAGTATCAATATGAGAAGAGACCAGAATAGAATGCTCTCTTGCTTCAGATACATATTTTGGCAAGATTCTTACTACGACATGATTCAGATCCGAATAAACAAGTGTTTTCCCCATAAATAAGCCACTGGCCATACGGTTTGCACCAGACTTTGCATGAAAAAGATCCACTTCAACATCCACCTCCCAGTGAGCTGTTTTCTTAATAGTTTGACATGCTTTCAGAACATACTGCAGTTGGAAGCATGTTAAAGAACTGTACAATTGACAGAGAATCAACTATAAATTACCACAATCAGTTGCACTCCCCTTGGTCACCAAGTAAAATCAGTAACTTAAGTTATGGAAGTAGATATCATCCCCATTTGCAATGACATAATATATATTTCAGGATTCTGACTCATAATAGCAATGATATTTGTGGTAATACAGTGCAGGTCAATTTACTGGTTCAATTTGCTTTTAAGTAAACCAAGCATGAGATAGCTTAAAAAGTCTGAAATGAATTACAGTAGAAAAGAGGCCTAGCTATATTTGATAAGATATATCAAAGAATAACTGGGCATGAGAATTTAAGTATCAATCTGAACTCAGCTTGAAACAAAGAGAACCCAGCATTAGTCCCTATAATTATGTAATAACACAGAAGGTGTAGATAAGAATATATTCTAATAACTTTTCCTAGCCTTAAGACACTGAACCCCTCAATCCAGACACAATAAAAACAATGACGACACAAGTAACAAAGAGTTATATTTCTCTTATCAAATTCATGAAGATTCTTAAATCATATTTTTCTAATATAAAGATGATAGTCAATAGATAACGCATCAACAGGATCCACAAATTATTTTCTTATTCACATTTCACATATAATATGAGCCAAGTGATCTAGATTGTCATAACCCTTGCACTGTGATAATCTACCAATATGAACTCAAAAAATTCTATATAAAGGATGTTTACATCCAGAATAAAAGCACATCTAATTCATTCTTGAGAGAATTTCATTACAGAAAAACAGCACAAACAAGGAACAATAAATTGATTGACAGATTGTTTTCCTATCTATATTTCCTTTAGAAAAAAAAAATTCATGCGGTCCACTACATCTTACTCGTGAATTTTGAATCATGATGCTGGTGACCCAAATAAGCAATGAAAAGCAAGAAAATCTACACACTTAATAAGCTCACTAATCTTTCATTCATAAACAATACAACATAAAGAGAAAACCATATGTGACCTTGTCCAAATAACATGGAGTTAGAACGAATGCAGTAAGACTACAGGGGGGAAAAAACAAAGTCGAGGAGCCAACCTGCAGAGCAAGATGCAGAGCTTCAGAACCAACAGGATGAGGGCCAACCTCAGTCAATGCTTTGACATGCTTGAATGCTTCAATCTCTGAGAAACCCCTCTTACCAGCCTGTTCAGCAGTAAGAGGAATAGGCATACTCTGAAACTGGTAACGATAAACGGCTGAACAGCAATAAATGATAATGAGGAACAAGGCCAGCCACACAAATGAAGACCTCCTTGGGTTTCCAACATGAAAATTGGTGTGGATTTCAGTACCATCAGTAGACTTATCACTTGCTTCACCACTGCTTGATCCTTTAGATGCTGCTGCTGAAGCAGTTTCATGCCTCCGCCGCATTCTGAGCAAACTCTAGTGAGCAATTGGCTGCTTAAGAGAGTGAAAGCAGGTGCCAAATTATCAATGCCATGTTACTATACAACAGCTACCCGTAAAGAAGACTAGGATGGCAGATACTTATTCATTGATCAATGAACCCAAAACATCTCAAATGGGGTTCACAAATTAAGCCAAATTGCACAAGAAAAAACAATTTTTGCCAACAACCCAGAATGTAACTTTCATGGGAATGAGATCATCCAGTTCAAAAAAGTCAACAAACCCAAATAAGTGCATAATTTTGAAAAGGACCCAAAAAATTGGAAAGAACAGAAAAAAAAAACTTGATCTTATAATTATGTTTACCTCCAAATTCAAATCAAACCCATTATTAGCAAACGAATTAGGCAAATAAAGTCGCGAGAAGAAACATAATTTGTAGGTTGCAGCAATAAAGGAAAAACGTGATGCAAGAGAGAGGACCTGTGTGTGTATGACAGCAGTGAATTAGAGGGAAGAAAATTGAATGATGATATGGTTGAAGAAGAAGTGAGTGTGGATGTCTTGTCTTGATTTGGAGACGGCAAAACTCACTCACAACTAGGTTGTTTGACCGAGATGTCTACCACTGAGTTTGTGTTCTGTTCAGTTTGTAACTAACTAGTGTATGGACGGAGAATATACTATCTTTTTAGGATTTCACAAATTAGAACACATTTTTATGTATTTAATTTTTTTTTTTTACAAAGTGCAAATAGTTCTTTTTACACAAAGTATAAAAAAAATATATAAATAGTTAGCATATATTGTTTTATAAATATGCACTCTAATATGTTATCCATGCAACCCACATAGAATATCATAATATTTATGCATTAAAAAAATATAAATAAAAAAATGTTTGCATGTGTAAAAAAAAGGGAGAATATTGTTATTTTAAAAAATATGTTTATTTGAAAATAAAATTTAATGATACTACAAAACAATGATGTATATAAACAAAATAAAAAATATTTTGGTTAATGAAAAAATATTGGTTTTTTCTTTCACTACCTTAGTATCGTACTCTTCTAAATATTTAATAGTAAATATATATTTCCAAAACAACAACTGCTTTTCAAGCTCATTAATAATTTCTCAATGTTATTTATTTAAACAATAATACTAAATAGAAAGTATTAGTTTCTTTTCTCTTAAAAATTTATTTGACTTGTTTCTCCTTTTTTTTCCTTGTAAGTTAATCTTTTTAGAAAATATATCTATCTATCATATTATTATTTTTATTTTCTCTTAAAAAATTATTTGATTTATTTATCATCTTTCATCATTTTGGCTAAACATTTCTAGAAAATATATTCATCTATCATATTGTTTTTGTTTTCTCTTGAAAAATTATTTGGTTTATTTCTCCTATTTTCTCATTGCGAGTTAACTATTTTAAGAAAATTTATTTATTTATCATATTACTTTTTTATTCTCTCTTAAAATTATTTCTCCTATTTTCCTATTAAAGTCCATTTTTAGAAAATTTATTTATCTATCATATTATTTTTAACAATCTACATTTTTCCTAATACCTTGTTATTCTACTTCTCTCAACATTAATATTATAGTACATTTGTTTTTTTAAAACCAAAATTATAAATTAGCACTAACCACTTCATCTTCCACTATCTTGCTAAGAAACTTCTCTGAACATTTAATTCAAGCTAATTAATCATTTATCGACGTAATTTATTTAAACACTAATTCTAAACTATTCTCAATATCTTGGTTATCATATGAAATTTTTTGTTCTTTCTTGAAAATCTATTTGATTTATTTCTCATATTTTTCCTGTTGAAGTTAACAATTTTAAAAATTATATTTATGTATTTTACTATTATTACTATTATTATTATTATTATTATTATTATTATTATTATTATTATTATTATTATTAAATCCTGAAAATATATTTGATTTATTTATCATATTTTTCCATGCAATTTAAATTTTTATAAAACATATATTTACCTATCATATTATTTTTTATTCCCTTTTTAAAATATACACTAATTTATTTACTTTATTTTCCTGTGCAAGAAAACCATTTAAAGAAAATCTATTTATCTATCATATTAGTTTTTCTTCTCTCTTTAGAATATATTTGATTTCTTACTATTATTTTTCTTATTAAAGTTAATCACTTTTAGGAAATATATTTATGAATCATATTATTATTATTATTATTATTATTATTATTATTATTATTATTACCCATCATATTACTTGTCATCATAATCTATTTGGAATTTTTCTTATTAAAGTTAACCACTTTTAGAAAATATATTTATGAATCGTATTATTATTATTATTATTATTATTATTATTATTATTATTACCTATCATATTGCTTGTCATCATAATCTATTTGGAATTGTTTCCTAATATGATACATACCTTGGTGCAATGAACATCTATCATATTATATTTTCTTCTCTCTTGAGAATTTAAATGATTTATTTTACATCTTTTTCCTATACAAGTTAACCATTATTATGAAATATATATCTTTTTATCATATTATTATTATTTTATTGTTATTATTATTATTATTATTATTATTATTATTATTATTATTCTCTCTTGAAAATCTATTTGATTTATTTCTCCTATTTTACTTGTGCAAGTTAACCATTTTTATAAAATATAATTATCTATCATATGAAAAAAATCTCATTTCTTAAAAATATTTTGATTAACTTCTCATATTTTTTCGTGTAAGTTAACTATTTTTAGAAAATATATTTTTATATATCAAAAAAAGAAAATATATGTATTTATCATATTATTTTTAACATTTGATATTTACCCAATATATTTATAAATCATCACTAACCATTTCTTCTTCCACTATCTTAATATTATACTTCTTCTATGAACATTTAATGCTATATATGATTTTAAAGCAATATTTATTAAATTAAATTAAAAAATGCCAATCAAATGGTCGGTAATACAACGAAATGCCAATCACATAATATTGGCAATCAAATATAATTGGTTTTATAACGACAATCAAATATAAACAATGCCAAAAAAATTCAATATTAATTAAATTAAGAAAGCCATAAAGAAATATTTATCCACCGCAACAAATTATGAAAATGCTTTTTTTTTTTTGGTTTCCTAGGGTATCCTCCGCGTGCAATGCAGACTAATCCCTCGAGCCGGGTAGGACCACAAGGACGAAATTATGAAAATGCTTATGCATACATTACCGACTTTTTTTGGAATTTATTAATATGATTCAATTGTTAGCATTTTGTAATGGTTCTGATTCACACAAAAATACCTGCATTAATACTTTAGTTTATCTCCATACCAATAATATTTGCATTTGATTTGATGATCATATGTTATTATTACATTGATTATTCACACCCATTTTAAAATCAGAAATTAAAGCATAGCATCAAATTCATACCAACAAATTTAAAAATTCCATAAATACAATAAATAATTCAAAACTTCCCCCTTAAAAAATGGTAGGCTAGTTGCAAAATAATTGTGTACGTCAAATGCATGGGGTTGGTACACATCAAACATTTCTTGAGGGAATACTTTAGAGGATGACACATGGGATATGAGTTTAAGTAGAGCTTGACACTTGCAACTTTCTTCTTTGAGATTATTCTTAAATATAAATAGTATAGATTTCAGTTTATTTCTTATTGTGATTGATTATTTCATTTAGACTATCATTATTTGCATTTAAAACTGAATCCCAAATTGATAACTTAAATTACAGCAATGCAGGATTAATAGAAAAGAATGAAAAAAAATTGAAATATCCTTGAGCATTAATTTGTACGGGATATGTGAAAGACCTTAAGCCCTTAATTGATATGGTTTTACTATTTAGATGCGAGCATTAATTTAATTGATACGTGTCAATGCCTTAATTTATGAAATATCATCAATTTAAAAGTAAAAAAAAATACTCCCTGATTAGTATTTTTCATCTAGAGAAACATATTAGTATTTTTAAAAAATAATATTAAAAATTTTAAAAATTGTACTATGATATAATTAACCAAAATTTTCTTACAGCAATACAAGATTAATAGAAAAGAAGGAAAAAAAATCGAAAGGCTCGTGACTTAGGAAGACTCAAACCTTAAAATTATGGTAGAGATCCCGTGAGAGAATATTTCTTGCTAATGTCAAGCTGGACACAATAGGAAATGTTAGTTGACCCAAACTTGAAATTTGAAAAAAAAAATAATATTATGAAAGATTATAATAATAACTAAATTAATGAATTGCCAAGAATATTTGATTGGGTCTGATATGCATTATGGAGGCTTAATATTTGATTCCTATAGGGTTGCTTATCTTGATTCATAAAGTTCATTCTAAGATAACATTCATAAATTCATGCGCCTGGTAATCCCTAATTTTATGGATTGATCGACACATAAGATTCATGTGAGGTGGCGCTGTTATTGAGTGACATTTGGCAGAGAAAATTCATGCATACATTTTCTTACTAGTAACTGAACCCCGTGCAACGCACGGGAAGAAAGTCTCCCATTACTTGTTCCCACACTGAAGTTTAAATATGACCTTCCTGGAATAGTAATATTTAAGAGGGATCAATGAAGGGGTTAGTAGTGATCATTTCCTAAAATACATATTGTTTTAAAAGATAATATTTAAGTTTGGTGCATATTTCAATTGATTATAGCTTTCATATAAAATTTTAAAAGTACGGAAAGAACCAAATTTTAAACCAAAAACAACTAAATGACAATAATAAGTGAAGTTTATACATGATTGATTGGGTGTTGAATCTATCATGCTGGATTGAGATGGTGTGAAATTATTTCTTTTTCCTGAAAGAATGCGGTTAGAAGATGACAGTGTAGACAAAGGTTGCCTTCAACAATTATCTGCTTTTAATGTCCCCGTATTTTCTTTTCCTTCGAAATTGATGCCTAAAAATTCCAAAAAAACAACAAACATAAAATATTCAAAAAATGATTGGTAGAATTTGTATTAATTAAGTATAAAATTGAAGAAAAAAAAAAGGAAGTATGGACACCACTATTAACTACATTCATTCGTTGCCTACATTTTCTATGAATCCTTGCAACAGCAACAACGGAAGTTGCAAGGAGACGTTTCTTTGAGTCGGTCTCCATTGTTGTATCTAGTGAGTCTAGAAGGTAAAATGGGAAAGACTTGATTTATTTCGTGAATGGGTTAATCATTTTGTATGGTTTTTGTTTAAAGAGTAGTAGGTAGGTAGTATATGAGAAATTATATGAGTAATTAATGAGCAATTAAGAAAATGTCTTGAAAACATTTTAAAACTTCAAAATTTAAAAATTTAAAATAAAAGAATAAGTTAGAATAGTATATGAGAAGCTATTGCATCAGATATTGACACATGTCGAAATTTCCTTAGCTTGAACATTCTTTTATATATAGTATATAGATAGATATATATTTATTGTTCAGATATCAAATCAAATTATATCATATTCATATTCATATCATATCATATCATATTCATAATCATAAGTATTAATTATTAAAATTAAAATTTTATAGCATTAAACTACTGATGGGTTATAATTTTTGTATTAAAGGAATTTGATTATACTCACTTTGATTGTCAATTAGTGTTATTTCCTGGCAATTAATACTTATATATCAATTTGTATTGGAATTATATGAGTAATTAATGAACAATTATTAAAATGTCTTGAAAATATTTTAAAACTTAAAAATTTAAAATAAAAGAATAAGTTAGAATAGTATATGAGAAACTATTGCATCAGATATTGACACATGCCGAAATTTTCCTAGCTAGAACCTTCTTTTATATATAGTATAGATATAGATATAGATTTCGAATATATAAAATCATATATATATATATATATATATATATATATATATATATATATATATATTGTTCAGATATCAAATCATATCATATTCATACTCATAAGTATTAATTATTAAAATTAAAATTTTAAAGCATTAAACTACTGATGGGTTATAATTTTTGTATTAAATAAATTTTATTGTATTCACTTTGATTGTGAATTAGTATAATTTCCTTGCAATTAATACTTGTATATCAATTTGTATTGGAATTATGAGTAATCAGCGAGCAATTAAGAAAATGTCTTGAAAATATTTTAAAACTTAAAAATTTAAAATAAAAGAATAAGTTAGAACAGTATACGAGAAGCTATTGCATCAGAGATTGACACATGTCGAAATTTCCTTAGCTTGAACTTTCTTTTATATATAGTATAGATATAGATATAGTATAGATAGATAGATTTAAAATAAAAGAATAAGTTAGAATAGTATATGAGAAGCTATTACATAAGAGATTGACACATGTCGAAATTTCCTTAACTTGAACATTCTTTTATATATAGTATATAGATGGATATATATTTATTGTTCAGATATCAAATCATATCATATCATATTCATATTCATATGTATTAATTCATAAGTATTAAAAGTTTATCTAAAATTATCCGATAGATTTTAACAAAAATAAACACATATACACATGTATTTGTATCTACTGTTACAGAAAGATAGAGAAATCGGGGCGTTACATTACCACCCCACTAAAAAGAATTTCATCCTCAAAATTACGTAACTCGAAACCAGAGAGGGTCTTGTAATTATATCATAATCCCAAGATCCTACATCGTACTTCCTATATTCACTTTCTCTTGGATGATTTAACTTAATAGCGAAATTCATACTTATTTTTCGTTCTATTCTTCCTCAACATCAACTCGATTATCCTCAATTCATACTCTCCCTCCTTTAAATACTAGTCCATAAGAAAATTTCTCTACATCCTTAATTCTCATGGTTAACACCAAGATTCCATCAAAGATTTATATTCCTCTCACATGAAGAGTAAAATCAAAACTTAACCCTCGTATTCTCAATTACTGGTACGCTAGAAAAACTGCTTTCCACACATCTTACTCTCATCGCTATCACCCAGATCAAATCCAACTTTACTGCAACATGTATCACTTTCTATTCGAGGTATACAATTGTAGTCTTAGTCCCTCTGAACATATTCTGCTTTTCCAGATCCTATCAACATCACATACTTCAAGTCTCCATCGCAATACTTCTCAAGATAAAATGAAACCAAAATACAACCCGCCTGGTTGGATTATCTAACTCATCAATTTTGAATCTTCCTAACAAACTTATATAACACACAAGTTTACCTCTTTCGATTCGAATCAACTTAAGGGAAATCATTATAGATACTTTCCTTCCAAACATTCAACTCATACAATCAATCTTTACTACAAGCATCTGATCATTACTCTAGGTTCCTTTGGTAACGTTATGCCTTAAATCATGATAAGATCTATTGAAATCGTCTCACTTCGTGACATCAAGCTTAGGGGTTCTCACTTGCCAAACAACTCTACCTCTCAATAAGATTCCTCCTATAGGAATGATCGTACTTAGGTACTAAACCTACTCCCCCACTAGCCTTCTAAGGATATATAGATCGTTCCTTACTTGTCCATTGGGTTGAGGGTGATCAGTTGGACTTAGCCTCAACTGGGTCCTCAACACTCACAACAGACTTTACCGATAAACGTTGGTAAACTTCGGGTCTTCATTTAGAATGATATTGGAAGATACTCCATGAAGTTTGAACAGTCCTCCGATACATTCTTCGGTTTACTTCTCCACTGCATAGTGAATCTTAACAACTAAGTAAGGTGCCTTCCTCGATAGCATGACATCGATCGTCCAAACAAATTACAACTCTTAGAGGTCCTGGTAAACTCATAAAGGGATTCATTGTGACGCCATCATCTTAACAAGAAATATCTCAAACAGCAAGCTATCTCTTTTTCCACGTACTCGACTAACTCTGACATCCTAATATGAATCGGAAACCCATGCTCATGACTCGGGAGATATGACAAGGATGATTTTGAAAAGATACAGGGTAGAATTGATCAGCAATTGATAAGTTTTTATCGACTATAATGAGACATGGTCTTAAGGATTTCATGAAGAAATTTTCAAGGAAAGAAATCTCTTGATTTCATTTTCACAAGGCATAGAGAAGAATTTCATCAATTTGATAGATACAAGAATATCCAGTATGGAAGAATATTCTTCAATTAAGTTCGTGGGTGTAAAAATGCATAGCTAATACATATTTACAACCATGACTCTAATAAAGTTCCTTATTTCTCAAGAACTTCCAACGGATTAGGAACTAAAGGATGAAGAGCTCCTATCATCGAGAGAATTCGCTTTGAATAACAACTTTAGAAAAGAAGAGTAATATGCCTCAAAAACCAAGCTGGATCACATAAATTAAAGAAAAGATACTGAAATAAATTTCCCCCAGGGAACCTTTGTTCTCAAAGATCATAAATTTCATACACCAACGGAAAAGAACAACGACATAAGAGACTCCATAGAGCCAAATACTCAAGGGCGTCGAAATATGGTTATACTTAGAATTCGTTACAGCAGAGGATGACTCGACAATGATAGGACAGTTCAAGCAAACAGAATTAACAATAACTGGCTTAAAAGTTAGGGTTGAAACAATTAGATCATATGATAATGAAGAAATAGGCAAATTTAGAAGTTTTACACAATCCATCGAAATGAAAGAATGCGTCCCACCCGAATCAAAAAGTACAGTTAAAAGATTATCAGCTCTGTCACATTTACCTTGTACGAGATCGTCAGAGTTTGAGACCTCAGCTCCACTCATAGTGTAAACACTTCCTTTAGCAGTTGGGTTGTTGGCTCTGGTGTGGTTGACAGCTGGTTCACGTTTTGGTGCTCAGCAACCCTTTGCCGGATGTCCAAAACGATCGCAGTTGAAACACTTCATTCCTCTCGTCGAGCAAGCATCAGCCATGTGACTCGGGTCACTACACTTGTAACATCTACTTTCTTGGCTTTGACTTTGGTTTCTCATGCCTCCAGTTCCAGTTCCAGAAGTACCGGAACGATATGGTTGCTGATCCTGGTTGTTGCTTGGTGGTCGAAAGTACGATTTCCTTTGATTCAGTTTTCCTCTTTGGTTTTGATTCTGATTTGAGTTCTTAAAGCGAGAGGGTCCTCCAACATTCTATTTGTTGTCTATTCCTTTCCGCATCTGCTCAAACTTCCTACATTTCTCTACTAAAGCCTGGAAATTCCTGATTTCCAGCGGTAGTACCGAGTCCTTGATTTCTAAGCGCAATCCTCCTACAAATCTCTTGCACTTCCAGTCTTCATTTGGGTTGTTTTGGAAGAAACGGAAATACTTGGCAAATGATTCAAACTTTGTCGCGTATTCCCCAACAGTCATGTCCCTCTGGCGTAGACGCAGAAACTCTTGCTCCTTTTCAGTTCGAGCACTTTGAGGAAAATACTTGTTCAGAAACCTATCGCAGAATACCTCCCAAGTAATCTCCTGTTGTTCAGCTTCAAGTAGTTGCTTGGTGCCCATCCACCAATATTCGGCATCTCTGACGAGCATAAAAGTAGCTTAAGGCACCTTTACTCCCTCTGGTGTGTGGATCAGCTCAAATATTTTCTCCAGCTCTTGAATCCAAAGATCGATCTTTGTAGGATCCACATCTCCATCGAATTGAGATGGATTCTGGCGCCTAAAAGCATTCAGATTCTTGCCTTCAGCTGCTTGTTCAGCCCTCATCTGCTCTTGTTGGTTATGAGCAGCCATTGTTGCAGTCTGGAAAACAATCGCAGTAGAAACATCAACAATTGCATGTGCCGCAAAGTCCATTCCACCATTGCCTCTTCCGCGACCACGTCCATGTGCACCTCCTGGTTCCATACTGACCTGCAGGACATAATCAGTGACATGGTAACCAGAAAATGAAACGTAAACTCGCTGATTATCACACATTACTTCTAAGAAGTAATTCAAACAAGTCTTAATCAGAGAACACACAACAGACCTAAACCCAAAGATTCCCGAAAGACTCGACCAGCTCTGATACCACTAATGTAACACCCTAACTTGGGCATCACATGGTTACCCGTTGCGAAAAATAAAACTTATTAAATTGCTCGTTAATTTTGGAAAATAATATTTTCTTAGTAAATAAGTATTCTCAACATAAACATACATATGTATACATAAGCATCAGTAGTTGTAGCATCAAGTCTTAAGTACAAAATAACATAGGACCTTTATAAGAGCAGGCCATTGACACAAGTTGAAAGGTAAGGAAAAGGAATGTAAACAATAAGAAGCAAAAGGTCCGGAACCACATCTCAAAACACCATGACTCTCAGGAGCCAGGAATCAGCTGGACAAAAGATACCCTACCCACATAAGACACATATAGCTGGTCTATCTAAAGATGGCTGTTAGGAAGGCCAGGATAAATGCCCCCACTCCCTGATGAGCTCTCAAGTGAAGCGTTCAACACTTCCCCTCCTTCATTAGGAGAGTCATCGTCATTGCCGTCATCAAGCAAATAGTACTTAAGCTCCTCATCGAAGGACTCCTCCGGATCTTCCTCCAGCGGTGAGTCAGGTACAACTCCTGGAAGTGGCTCTCCGAGCGGTGGGTGAACGTGTAACTGCCCCTAGTAGGTCAAGTGCCGAAGATAGAACCAGGTGGGTGGCAGAGATATCCTCACTGCCTCGGCTGTCTGAATCCTATGATGTGGTCCCGCCTCTGCGTTGCCCTCCAAAGGACTTACCGGTCCGGTATAGGTGGCACTGTGGAATCCTGGATGTATACCTCAAGCCGTCGGGTCGTTAGCTGATGCGTGATTTTTAGAATTAAAGGCAAGTGCACCTCGTCGCAATCAATTAATACGGTGGTGAGACCGGTTATCGTATCCACAGGGATCGGATGTCAATTACCAATTCACAAACTTAACAACTATTCAGACTAAAATAAAGTATGAGAGATTAAAACAGAAAATCAAGAAAGCAAAACAATATTTTTGGTCTTTCGGGAATTATATCGAACACTTGGAAGGCAAACAGAGATGTGGCTAAGATTGTTAGGGTTAGACTACACTAATCCTCCCTTAATTGCAATGAAATGGTTATCAACACAAGCACTACTTCAATTATGACAATCAAGCCTTTTCTAAAATACTCAAGCCTAATTCCTTAGGTGCATTGAGCCTAAAACCCCAAATTAAACCCTAATTCCTTAGGTGGATTAACCTGAGATTTTGCATTAAGTCAAGACTTATAAGATTGCAAGCATTCAACACCTATTCCTAGATTCTTGAACTACTTGGCATATGATTCATGAGCATGCCTTAACACCAACCTTCCAGTCATCTATCAAAGCAACATATCATTCCTATGGGTAGCTAATCCAAGGAAAGCATTAAGCACGAGAATCACATACTCATAAAGAAATAGAGACTTGCATTAAAACATCAAATCAAATACAACAAGTTCGGAAAAGCTACATCTAGCCCCAACAATGGGGGATCGAGTTACTCATGATAAAAGGAAATACAAAATAGAATGAGAAAAGGGATGGAGAACACTCATAGACAAGCTTCCTCCATTCCCAGAGCAAGGAAATCTCCCCTTCTAGGGCTGGAACCCTATCTCAGCCGCAGCCTCCAAGTCCCCAAGTGCTCTCTCCACCAAAAAGCTCCCTCTTTTCTGCCCTAAAACAGCAACTTATACCAGTCAGTGCTGCGCGCATTCGCGAGGCGAGACATGTCTCGCGAGGCGAATATTAAAAATCTGCATTCAGAGAATTGAACTCTCGCGAGGCGAGAGTTTCTTCGCGACGCGAGACCGAAAGGTTTTTCTTCAATACGCCCGTGAGGAGCATCAGGGCATGGGCGTGATGGCTTCTGTTTGCAGACTCGCGAGGCGAACCAGAAAGGCTTGCATTTTCTCCAACAGTCAGCTTTCAGGGTCGCGGGGCGAATCCAAGCTCGCGGGGCGAATCACCAGAATTCTGCTTGGCTCAATTTCTTCTCTTTTCAGGCTCTTTTTCATCCAAGCTCCATCAAGGCTAATTTCTGGGCATTTTTCCATTAAATCTTGCAAAACAACACCAGAAACCACCTCATCCGTTCCAAAGGAAAAACTATACAAAATCAACACTAAATTGGCCTAACTATATGCAAATGCATGCAGAAATGTACATGGAAAATGAGGTGAAATCACACTCATCAAATCACCCCAAGCTTAAGACTTTGCTTGTCCTCAAGCAAAAACTAAGGCCAGAAGAGATAAACAGTCAAAGCATGGATAGTGAACCAAGAACCCGAGTAAATGATCCAAGCAATAGGCAATTCAAACAATTCAGCAAGAGATAATCAATTCAAGTCCAATTAGGGGCTTAAGTTTCCTAGACTCACATTCTCACTGATTCAGGCACTCTTGCTCACTTGAAGCTCACCCCAAGCTTGTTTATTTGCTTGGCTCTCTTTCTTGCCTCACTCACTCAAGTGTTCAAGTATATATAACAATTCGCTCCATTTTCCTCAAGGAATGATTCCTACCATATGCTTGACTATCAACCAAATCTCCACTTTATTTATGAAAACACCTAAGAATCAAGAGGTCTTTATTTGGTTGTAGCGTGACCATGGGATTAATCTTTAGGTGGGGATAACAAGAAAGGGATATTTCAAAAGGCTAAACCAAGTATCAAACATTTCAACACAAGACACCTTCTAAAATACCTTCTTGGGTTTTCAATACATTTTTTCCACCTTTCTTTTCTTTCTTTTTCTTTTATTTCTCACTTCTCTTTTTTTGTCATCCCCATCTCTTTATATTTTCTTTTTTTTTCTTTTTTTTTTTTTGAAATTGGAGAGGGGAGATTTTTCAACTCAAAAGAATTATTTTTTTCTGATTCTTATCCCAAACTTTCAACTACCTTTTTCACCCTTTTTGTAATACTTTAGAAGGTCCCTTATCAAGTATATGTATCAAAATTTTTCAGGGTACCAAGAAAAGCATTTTTTTCTTTCAGGCTCAAAATTGGGCAACTAAGGGTAGCATTTACACATTCAAAGCTCAGAAGGCCCGAAAAATACCTATTGCCTCAATCATTTTCAAAAATGTTTCCAAAAATTTTTAAGCTTCAAAATGGTTTCAAGTCAAGTTCTAGAGAATAACAAACCAAGAGGAATAACACTCTACACAAAGAATGGGGGCAGATTTAGTGAGTACCCCCTAATGGCTCAAAAGCTCACATTTATCAGTTCAAGAACCAGTGAGAAACACAAGTCTAAAGAAACATATGCTAATCATCAACTATCCAAGATCATCTCAAGAATTTTTATTTGAAGCCATATCACAAGAATGAACAGAATTGGGTTCAAGAATTCACTATCACAAAAAAAAATTGGCACTTAGCTCTCACAATCATAAGCTCAATCTAAATAAGGGTAACCGAATCATGCGATCATGCAAACTTAAGCCTATATGAATGCAATATTTACAATGCAAAATATGAACATATGCAATATTTCCTTGCTCTGGGAATGGAGGAAGCTTGTCTATGAGTGTTCTCCATCCCTTTTCTCATTCTATTTTGTATTTCCTTTTATCATGAGTAACTGATCCCCCATTGTTGGGGCTAGATGTAGCTTTTCTGAACTTGTTGTATTTGATTTGATGTTTTAATGCAAGTCTCTATTTCTTTATGAGTATGTGATTCTGTGCTTAATGCTTTCCTTGGATTAGCTACCCATAGGAATGATATGTTGCTTTGATAGATGACTGGAAGGTTGGTGTTAAGGCATGCTCATGAATCATATGCCAAGTAGTTCAAGAATCTAGGAATAGGTGTTGAATGCTTGCAATCTTATAAGTCTTGACTTAATGCAAAATCTCAGGTTAATCCACCTAAGGAATTAGGGTTTAATTTGGGGTTTTAGGCTCAATGCACCTAAGGAATTAGGCTTGAGTATTTTAGAAAAGGCTTGATTGTCATAATTGAAGTAGTGCTTGTGTTGATAACCATTTCATTGCAATTAAGGGAGGATTAGTGTAGTCTAACCCTAACAATCTTAGCCACATCTCTGTTTGCCTTCCAAGTGTTCGATATAATTCCCGAAAGACCAAAAATATTGTTTTGCTTTCTTTATTTTCTGTTTTAATCTCTCATACTTTATTTTAGTCTGAATAGTTGTTAAGTTTGTGAATTGGTAATTGACATCTGATCCCTGTGGATACGATAACCGGTCTCACCACCGTATTACTTGATTGCGACGAGGTGCACTTGCCTTTAATTCTAAAAATCACGCATCAAGTTTTTGGCGCCGTTGCCGGGGATTGGTTTTGTCAATATCAGTAGTAACAAATGAGGCAACTAGTTTAGACATTTTTTTTTATTTTTATTTCCTGTGTATAGTTGATATTTTTCTGTATATATTTGATTTTTTTTTTGTTTTGAGTTCTGTTTTGTAAGGTGGAAAAAAGTCATGGAAAATTTTTATTGTCCACCTGATAAGGAAGCTTCTAGTCATGTTTTGGAGGACAACTTGTGGTGGGATGGCGATATAAATTTGGGAGAATTCTTCGAGGAGTTTTCTCTATCTCATAACATCCCATCACGAGTCGATCCTATGACTGGTGAGCTTATATATATATATACCGAGGAGGATTGGGAAACCTTTTGTTCTTATTTACCACCTCCACCACCATGTATGATTCCCATAGAGCCACATGAAGTGGAAGTTGAGAAAAATCTGGTTATGGGAATGGACCAAATTGAAAACGAAGTGGTGGTGGTGAGTGAACCACAACAAGAGGAATTACCTTCCACAAATCCTTGGGAAACAACAAGTGAGGAGGCAGAGCATCTAGATAGCACTCCTTCCACCATGCATGCTGAGCAATCTGATTTTACTGCACTAGATAAATATGTTGGCTTGCATGCATGTGTGGACATTGGTAAGTTAGCCCCTCCCACTTGTCTGTCACACTTCCTCTTGACAATTCCATTTGACCCGAGAGGAAGTGAGTTTATAATTGTAAAGGTCAATGGAATTTCCACCCAATGGCTGGGTGGAATTGAAAATAAAGTTATTTTACTGTTACAATCACCATCCCAATTTCCATTTGATCCGGGAGGAGGATCCAGGTGATGCTTTTCAATAAGTCAAGCTAGTGACATTAAAGAAGCGCTTATTGGGAGGCAACCCAATTTTTCTTTTCCTTTTCTTTTTTTTTTTCCTTTTTGTTTAGTTAGAATTGATTTTTGATTTCAAACTCTTGAATAATTTGAGAAGCTCAAGAGTTTTCTTTTACTAATAAAATTGCCAAGTGATTACAGGGAAAGAAGGAAGGAAGGGAGAGCAAGAAGACAAGGAGAAGAGCAAAAGGGGCAAAGAAAAAGCAAAGTCAGCACCCGCTACCGCCTCGGTAAGCCGTTCCATTTTTCTTTTGCTTTATTTTATTTTTCTTCTCCTCTCTCCAACTTGATTGTTTACATTGGGGACAATGTAAATTCTTAAGCTTGGGGTAGGGGTATTTTGCATATGTTCATATTTTGCATTGTAAATATTGCATTCATATAGGCTTAAGTTTGCATGATCGCATGATTCGGTTACCCTTGTTTAGATTGAGCTTATGATTGTGAGAGCTAAGTGCCAATTTTTTTTTTGTGATAGTGAATTCTTGAACCCAATTCTGTTCATTCTTGTGATATGGCTTCAAATAAAAATTCTTGAGATGATCTTGGATAGTTGATGATTAGCATATGTTTCTTTAGACTTGTGTTTCTCACTGGTTCTTGAACTGATAAATGTGAGCTTTTGAGCCATTAGGGGGTACTCACTAAATCTGCCCCCATTCTTTGTGTAGAGTGTTATTCCTCTTGGTTTGTTATTCTCTAGAACTTGACTTGAAACCATTTTGAAGCTTAAAAATTTTTGGAAACATTTTTGAAAATGATTGAGGCAATAGGTATTTTTCGGGCCTTCTGAGCTTTGAATGTGTAAATGCTACCCTTAGTTGCCCAATTTTGAGCCTGAAAGAAAAAAATGCTTTTCTTGGTACCCTGAAAAATTTTGATACATATACTTGATAAGGGACCTTCTAAAGTATTACAAAAAGGGTGAAAAAGGTAGTTGAAAGTTTGGGATAAGAATCAGAAAAAAATAATTCTTTTGAGCTGAAAAATCTCCCCTCTCCAATTTAAAAAAAAAAAAGAAAAAAAAAAGAAAAGAAAAGAAAAATATAAAGAGATGGGGATGACAAAAAAAGAGAAGTGAGAAATAAAAGAAAAAGAAAGAAAAGAAAGGTGGAAAAAATGTATTGAAAACCCAAGAAGGTATTTTAGAAGGTGTCTTGTGTTGAAATGTTTGATACTTGGTTTAGCCTTTTGAAATATCCCTTTCTTGTTATCCCCACCTAAAGATTAATCCCATGGTCACGCTACAACCAAATAAAGACCTCTTGATTCTTAGGTGTTTTCATAAATAAAGTGGAGATTTGGTTGATAGTCAAGCATATGGTAGGAATCATTCCTTGAGGAAAATGGAGCGAATTGTTATATATACTTGAACACTTGAGTGAGTGAGGCAAGAAAGAGAGCCAAGCAAATAAACAAGCTTGGGGTGAGCTTCAAGTGAGCAAGAGTGCCTGAATCAGTGAGAATGTGAGTCTAGGAAACTTAAGCCCCTAATTGGACTTGAATTGATTATCTCTTGCTGAATTGTTTGAATTGCCTATTGCTTGGATCATTTACTCGGGTTCTTGGTTCACTATCCATGCTTTGACTGTTTATCTCTTCTGGCCTTAGTTTTTGCTTGAGGACAAGCAAAGTCTTAAGCTTGGGGTGATTTGATGAGTGTGATTTCACCTCATTTTCCATGTACATTTCTGCATGCATTTGCATATAGTTAGGCCAATTTAGTGTTGATTTTGTATAGTTTTTCCTTTGGAACAGATGAGGTGGTTTCTGGTGTTGTTTTGCAGGATTTAATGGAAAAATGCCCAGAAATTAGCCTTGATGGAGCTTAGATGAAAAAGAGCCTGAAAAGAGAAGAAATTGAGCCAAGCAGAATTCTGGTGATTCGCCCCGCGAGCTTGGATTCAAAAACTTGATGCGTGATTTTTAGAATTAAAGGCAAGTGCACCTCGTCGCAATCAAGTAATACGGTGGTGAGACCGGTTATCGTATCCACAGGGATCGGATGTCAATTACCAATTCACAAACTTAACAACTATTCAGACTAAAATAAAGTATGAGAGATTAAAACAGAAAATAAAGAAAGCAAAACAATATTTTTGGTCTTTCGGGAATTATATCGAACACTTGGAAGGCAAACAGAGATGTGGCTAAGATTGTTAGGGTTAGACTACACTAATCCTCCCTTAATTGCAATGAAATGGTTATCAACACAAGCACTACTTCAATTATGACAATCAAGCCTTTTCTAAAATACTCAAGCCTAATTCCTTAGGTGCATTGAGCCTAAAACCCCAAATTAAACCCTAATTCCTTAGGTGGATTAACTTTGAGATTTTGCATTAAGTCAAGACTTATAAGATTGCAAGCATTCAACACCTATTCCTAGATTCTTGAACTACTTGGCATATGATTCATGAGCATGCCTTAACACCAACCTTCCAGTCATCTATCAAAGCAACATATCATTCCTATGGGTAGCTAATCCAAGGAAAGCATTAAGCACAGAATCACATACTCATAAAGAAATAGAGACTTGCATTAAAACATCAAATCAAATACAACAAGTTCAGAAAAGCTACATCTAGCCCCAACAATGGGGGATCAGTTACTCATGATAAAAGGAAATACAAAATAGAATGAGAAAAGGGATGGAGAACACTCATAGACAAGCTTCCTCCATTCCCAGAGCAAGGAAATCTCCCCTTCTAGGGCTGGAACCCTATCTCAGCCGCAGCCTCCAAGTCCCCAAGTGCTCTCTCCACCAAAAGCTCCCTCTTTTCTGCCCTAAAACAGCAACTTATACCAGTCAGTGCTGCGCGCATTCGCGAGGCGAGACATGTCTCGCGAGGCGAATATTAAAAATCTGCATTCAGAGAATTAAACTCTCGCGAGGCGAGAGTTTCTTCGCGACGCGAGACCGAAAGGTTTTTCTTCAATACGCCCGTGAGGAGCATCAGGGCATGGGCGTGATGGCTTCTGTTTGCAGACTCGCGAGGCGAACCAGAAAGGCTTGCATTTTCTCCAACAGTCAGCTTTCAGGGTCGCGGGGCGAATCCAAGCTCGCGGGGCGAATCACCAGAATTCTGCTTGGCTCAATTTCTTCTCTTTTCAGGCTCTTTTTCATCCAAGCTCCATCAAGGCTAATTTCTGAGCATTTTTCCATTAAATCCTGCAAAACAACACCAGAAACCACCTCATCCGTTCCAAAGGAAAACTATACAAAATCAACACTAAATTGGCCTAACTATATGCAAATGCATGCAGAAATGTACATGGAAAATGAGGTGAAATCACACTCATCATTAGCGTTCTCAAAGGAGAGGGTCCGCATCCCCACTAGTGCCAAATGGGCATTGGGATCCATCTAAACCACACACACACGCACACACACACACACACACACACACATATATATATAAATAACAATTCCATATAGGAAAAGGAAACAACAAGAAAATATGGAAGAGTGAGATACCAATATATGGATTAATCACAATAACCTTATGCACGACACAAAACATCAGATAAGCATATAGGACATATAACATAAAATTCTTGAGAATAAACAAGTATAATATCAAGGGGTCTCATACCCAATCAATCATAGTCATTTATAAAAATATGCATGACACTTCAATATTCAGGCTCTAACTTAATCTCATGAGATCCCATCATCTTTCTATGAGTTGATCAAACTCAATTGCCATAATAAGGCATACATGGTTAATTTTCCATAGCACGCTTTCAAGTACAGGATGCAGTGATCAATCTTATGGATTTCATAGCACACTGTCCAATTTAGGATGCAGTGATCAATCTTATGGATTTTCATAGCACACTGTCCAGTTTAGGATATGCAGTGATCAATCTTATGAATTCGTTGTCCATCAAGGGAAAATGCTACCACGTGATGTGAATACCTCGTCCATCAAGGCATCCCTCCTAACAATGATTGGCACGTTAGCAAAAAATGAATGAAAATCAATTGTTCTCAACGTTTTCTTTGTGTTCAATCTTTTCTTGTCGAAACTCAAAGGCTAACGACTATTCATAAACTCCAACGTTTTAAGATTATTCAACATCAACACGGGACACGAAGTCCGAGTGCTCAATCACAACGCCCTAAACCGATGCACCAATCTTAGGCTTGTGGTCATAGAAAACAACATTCACCTTTAACAATGTTCATCACAACGTGATTAGGACATCAAGTCCACAACAACGTGAAGAGGACTCAAAGTCCACAACAACGTGACACGGATCCAAGATCGACGTGTATATTATAGAACACTAGTATCCGACGTCTCGTATACTAGATTCAAAGTTCAACTTGTCTATTCCTTTTCGTTCAATGAAACACAAATACAAATCGAAACCTCCGCAACTTATCCAAGCTTGCCGGAATATTTTTGGTTGAATAAAAGTATTTCACAAAAATCATTTTCCGTTTAAAATTCATTCGTAAATGCTAAGTTATAGAGAAATCCCTTTTTTGTCTCAAAATTCAACATCTTTGAAATTCTTCCTTTTTCAAAAACAATACCAGCACTTCGTAAAGATTCTTGTAAAAACCCATTTCTAACCAAATAAGATAAATCATTTTGTCAAAAGCTTTCTCCAATGAATATATTTTCTAAAATTGTTTTTGTTCAAACTAAAATCATTTGTAAGCAAAACGATTTTCCTCTAGCTTTAAAATATTTCATCACCTAGTTCTTAACAATAACTTTCTATCTCATTTTAAAAAAAAGGATAATGTACTAAAATATATTTTTCTTTTATTTTTCAACCTTAACTTCATTCTTTCAACAAAAGAAGTTCTCCTTTAAACATATTTGTGTTCAAAGTTCTCATAAGGCTTTTAAGACTTTTATCTCAATAATTAATTGAGCATTGACGAATGTCGGGTTTCTCAGACATCAATCAACAACGATAATATTTCCACATCAATATCATAACAGTTAATACAGTTCATGCCATATAGTAAAGCTATAACACATTTTCAAATAAGTCGTAAAGCTCAGGCATTTAAAACAGACAGTTCAATCACATCAGATAACTCAAATAAATCACAACAAGACTCAGGACACATCAAGGACCACAACTAATAGCATACGACTATTGGAACATGCCTCGGGAAGTCTCCTCTTACTTCGTTCCAAAGCAAGCAAAGTTCCTTGTTCTCGGTTACATGTAACAATCCTCCTCAGTCTGCTTCCTGGCGGAAGTCTAAAGATTCCAACACATAACACAAGTTAAAAACAACCAAAAACATCTCATCCAACTAAGGCATAGGTTCGGCCAAGGTACAAAAGAAAGGGTAGAGATTTTCAAAATTTCTCAAACTCCTGGATTAATGATCCTTAAGTATTAGAGATTCATAAACAATGATCATTTAACAAAGATGGAACAAAAACTCCTCTAAGCACAAGCTTAGGGTTTCGGCCATGACACATGAAATAGGATAGAGATTTTCAAACTTTTCAAGCTTTTAGATTTAACAACAAAAGGTACAAAAGAGTTCAAATCAATGATCATTCTTCAAAAGTTGAAACAAAACTTCCTTGTTCCACAACAACATAGTTTCAATCTTGTTAAGAAAATAGGGAAGGAATTTTTTTTTTGATGCAAGCTCTTAGATAATGAATATAGAAGTGGTTATGAGTTCATAAAAATTGGTTTCAAGTCAAATGGATTTTTCTACTAATTTCTAGAGATTTTAGAAGTTTGAAGGTTTAAAAACAACAAATGAAAAACATAGAGTAACTCATCAAATACATGAATGGAAGAACATAGATGGGTAGGATAAGAGAATGTTACCCTTGAAGCTTGAAAGAAAATGGATGAGGAAGAACACCCGGAGAAGTAGAAAACAATGGAGCTTGTAATTTTTTTTCTTTCTAAGTTAGTAAGTGTGTAAAAATGATAAATGAAAGAAAGAAGTGTTTATATAGAGAGGGGGAGTGAGTGAGCCGTGAGGAGGGAGGGAGAATGAGGGACTTAGGCTCCAAGTTTGGCTAGGGTGTGTTTGGTTGGAGAAAGTGTGATAAAAGTGATTTTTGGATTAAAATACATTATACTCAAAAAGTGTAATGATGGTTATTTTATGATGTGACATATGACTACCATCAACATGTCACTCCTTTTCCATATTGGTCATCTCAGCTCCTCATTCTGCTCCGTTGTGCACCCGGTTAAAATATTATATTTTATTCCCGAACAAAAATTTTCAAAAATAACCAAATTCATTGGAAACACGACAAAAACACTAACCGTTTCGTTCACAAGTCAAAATTAGGTTTTCTGCTCAGTAAACTCTTACTGTCAGTGAAAACGCAGACCGGCTTCCGTCAGAATTTCCAACCGAGAATTTAACCGTGACTTCCTACGGTAAGGTAGAACAAGACAATAATTTTAGTTTATCTAAAATTATCCTCTGGATTTTAACAAAAATAAACACATATACATATGTATTTACTGTTATAGAAAGACAGAAATCGGGGCGTTACATTACCACCCCACTAAAAAGAATTTCGTCCTCGAAATTACGTAACTCGAAACCAGATTTGTAATTATATCCTAATCCCAAGATCCTACATCGTACTTCCTGTATTCACTTTGCCTTAGATGATTTAACTTAATAGCGAAATTTATACTTATTCTTCGTTCTATTCTTCCTCAACATCAACTCGGTTATCCTCAATTCATACTCTCCCTCCTTTAAATACTAGTCCATAAGAAAATTTCTCTACATCCTTAATTCTCACGGTTAACACCAAGATTCCATCCAAGATTTACATTCCTCTCACATGAAGAGTAAAATCAAAACTTAATCCCTCATATTCTCAATTCTTCGTACGCTAGAAAACCTGCTTTCCACACATCTTACTCGCATCGCTATCACCCAGATCAAAACTAACTTTACTACAACATGTATCACTTTATATTCAAGGTATACAATTGTAGTCTTATCCCCTCTGAACATAATCTGCTTTTCTAGACCCTATCGACATCACATACTTCAAGTCTCCATCGCAATACTTCTTAAGATAAACTGAAACCAAAATACAACCTGCCAGGTTGGATTGTCTAACTCATCAATTTTGAATCTTCCTAACAAACTTATATAACACACGAGTTTACCTCTTTCGATTCGACTCAACTTAAGGGAAATCACTGTAGATACTTCCCTTCCAAATATTCAACTCATACAATCAATCTTTACTACAAGCATCCGGTCATTACTCTAGGTTCCTTTGGTAACGTTCTGCCTCAAATCATGATAAGATCTATTAAAATCGTCTCACTTCATGACATCAAGCTTAGGGGTTCTCACTTGCCAAACAACTCTACCTCTCAATAAGATTCCTACTATAGGAATGATCATACTCAGGTACTAAACCTACTCCCCCACTGACCTTCTAAGGATAGATCGTTCCTTACTTGTCCATTGAGTTGAGGGTGATCATTTGGACTTAGCCTCAACTGGGTCCTCAACACTCACAACAGACTTTACCGATAAACGTTGGTAAACTTCGGGTCTTCATTTAGAATGATATTGGAAGATACTCCATGAAGTTTGAACAGTCATCCGATACATTCTTCGGTTTACTTCTCCACTGCATAGTGAATCTTAACAACTAAGTAAGGTGCCTTCCACGATAGCATGACATCGATCGTCCAAACAAATTACAACTCTCAGAGGTCCTGGTAAACTCATAAAGGGATTCATTGCGATGCCATCATCTTAACAAGAAATATCTCAAACAACAAGTTATCTATTTTTCCCTGTACTCGACTAACTCTGACATCCTGATATGAATCAGATACCCATCCTCATGATCAGGATATATGACAAGGATGATTTTGAAAAGATACAGGACAGAATTGGTCAACAATTGATAAGTTTTTATCGACTATAATGAGACATGATCTTAAGGATTTCAGGAAGAAATTTTCAAGGAAAGAAATCTCTTGATTTCATTTTCACAAGGTGTAGAGAAGAATTTCATCAATTTGATAGATACAAGAATATCCAGTATGGAAAAAGATTCTTCAATTAGGTTCGTGGGTGTAAAAATGCATAGCTAATATATATTTACAACAATGACTCTAATAAAGTTCCTTATTTCTCAAGAACTTCCAACGGATTAGGAACTCAAGGATGAAGAGCTCCTATCATCGAGAGAATTCGCTTTGAATAACAACTTTAGAAAAGAAGAGTAATATGCCTCAAAAACCAAGCTGGATCACATAAATTAAAGAAAAGGTAACGAAATAAATTTCCCCCAGGGAACCTTTGTTCTCAAAGATCATAAATTTCATACACCAACGGAAAAGAACAACGACATAAGAGACTCCATAGAATACTCAAGGGCGTCGAAATATGGTTATACTTAGAATTCGTTACAGTAGAGGATGACTCGACAATGATAGGACAGTTCAAGCAAACAGAATTAACAATAACTGGCTTAAAAGTTAGGGTTGAAACAATTAGATCATATGATAATAAAGAAATAAGCAAGTTTAGAAGTTTTACACAATCTATCGAAGTGAAAGAATGTCACACCCGAATAAAAAAGTACAGTTAAAAGATTATCAGCTATGTCACATTTACCTTGTACGAGATCGTCAGAGTTCAAAGTCTCGGCTCCTCTCATAGTGTAAACCCTTCCTTTAACAGTTGGCTTGTTAGCTCTGGTGTGGTTGACAGCTGGTTCACGTTTTGGTAATCCTTTGCCGGATGTCCAAAATGATCGCAGTTGAAACACTTCATTCCTCTTCGAGCAAGCAACAGCCATGTGACTCGGGTCACCACACTTGTAACATCTCCTCTCTTGGCTTTGGCTTTGGTTTCTCTGACCTTGGTTCCCAGTTCGGAAATCTGGACGATATGGTTGCTGACCCTGGTTGTTGGTTGTCGAAAGTACGATTTCCTTTTATTCTATTTTCCTCTTTGGTTCTGATTCTTATTTGAGTTCTTAAAGTGAGAGGGTCCTCCAACATTCCCTCTGTTGTCTCTTCCCTTCCACATCCGCTCAACCTTCGTACACTTCTCTACTAAAGCCTGGAAATTCCTGATTTCCAGCGGTAGTACTGACTCCTTGATTTCGAAGCGCAGTCCTCGTTCAAATCTCTCGCACTTCCAGTCTTCGTTTGGGTTGTTTTGGAAGAAATGGAAATACTTGGCATGTGATTCAAACTTTGCCACGTATTCCCCAACAGTCAAGTCCCTCAGGTGTAGACGCGAAAACTCTTGCTCCTCTTCAGTTCGAGTACTTTGAGGAAAATACTTGTTCCGAAACCTATCGCGGAATACCTCCCAAGTAATCTCCTGTTTTTCAACTTCCAGAAGTTGCTTGGTGCCCTTCCACCAATATTCGGCATCTCCGACCAGCAGAAAAGTAGCGTAAGGTACCTTTACTCCCTCTGGTGTGTGGATCAGCTCAAATATTTTCTCCAGCTCTTGAATCCACAGATTGGCCTTTGTAGGATCCACATCTCCATTGAACTGAGAAGGATTCTGGCGCCTAAAAGCATTCAGATTCTTGCCTTCAGTTACTTGTTCAGCCCTCATTTGCTCTTGTTGGTTCTGAGCAGCCATTGTTGCAGTTTGGAAAGCAATCGCAGCATCAACATCAGCCATTGTCTGTGCTGCAAAGTCCATTCCAGCATTGCCTCTTCCGCGACCGCGTCCACGTGCACCTCCTGGTTCCATACTAACCTGCAGGACATAATTAGTAACATGGTAACTAGAAAATGAAACGTAAACAAGCTGATTTTCGCACATTACTTATAAGAAGTAATTCAAACAAGTCTTAATCAGAGAACACACAATATCAACACAACAAACCTAAACCCAAACATTCCCGAAAGACTCGACCAGCTCTGATACCACTAATGTAACACCCTAACTTGGGCATCACATGGCTACCCGTTGCGGAAAATAAAACTTATTGAATTACTGGTTATTTTTGGAAAATAATATTTTCTTAGTAATTAAGTATTCTCAAAATGGTGATACAATTTTTTCTTTTCTTTTGTTTTTCTAAAGATGAACACTCAGAACATGAACAACATAAACATACATATGTATACATAAGCATCTGCAGTTGTAGCATCAAGTCTTAAGTACAAAATAACATAGGGCCTTTATAAGAGCTGGCCATTGACATAAGTTGAAAGGTAAGGAAAAGGAATATAAACAACAAGAAGCAAAAGGTCCGGAACCACATCTCAAAACACCATGACTCTCATAAGCCAGGAATCAGTCGGACAAAAGATACCCTACCCACATAAGACACCTATAGATGGTCTATCTAAAGATGACCTTTAGGAAGGCCAGGATAAATGCTCCCACTCCCCGATGAGCTCTCAGGTGAAGCGTCCAACACTTCCCCTCCTTCATCGGGAGAGTCATCATCATTGCCGTCATCAAGCAAATAGTACTCAGGCTCCTCATCGAAGGACTCCTCCGGATCCTCCTCCGACGGTGAATCAGGTACAACTCCTGGAAGTGGCTCTCCGAGCGGTGGGTGAACATGTAACTGCCCCTGGTCGACCAAGTGCCGAAGATAGAGCCAGGTGGGTGGCAGAGATATCATCACTGCCTCGTCTGTCTGAATCCTGTGCTGTGGTCCCGCCTCTGCGTTGCCCTCCAAAGGACTTACCGGTCAGTATAGGTGGCACTGTGGGATCCCGGATGTATAACCCACGCCGCCGGGTCGTTAGCATTCTCAAAGGTGAGGGTCCGCATCCCCACTGGTGCCAAAGGGACATTGGGATCCATCTAAACCCATATATATATATAACAATTCCATATAGGAAAAGGAAACAACAAGAAAATGTGCAAGAGTGAGATACCAATAAATGGATTAATCACAATAACCATATACACGGCACAAAACATCTGATAAGCATATAGGACATATAACATAATATTCTTGAGAATAAACAAGTATAATATCAAGGAGTCTCATACCCGATCAGTCATAGTCATTTATAAAAATATGCATGACACTTCAATATTCAGGCTCTAACTTAATCTCATGAGATCCCATCATCTTTCTATGAGTTGATCAAACTCAATTGCCATAATAAGGCATACGTGGTTAAATTTCCATAGCGCTTGTTCAATTTAGGATGCAGTGATCAATCTTATGAATTCATTGTCCATCAAGGCACAATGCTACCACGTGATGTGAATACCCGTCCATCAAGGCATCCCTCCTAACAATGATTGGCACGTCTGCCAAAAATGTATGAAAAACAGTTGTTCTCAACATTTTCTTTGTGTTCAATCTTTTCTTGTCGAAGTTCAAAGGCTAACGACTATTCATAAACTCCAACATTTTAAGATTATTCAACATCAACACGGGACACGAAGTCCGAGTGCTCAATCACAACGCTCAAAACCGATGCACCAGTCTTAGACTTGTGGTCATAGAAAACAACATTCACCTTTAGCAATGTTCATCACAACGTTATAGGACATCAAGTCCACAACAACGTGAATAGGACTCAAAGTCCACAACAACGTGACATGGATCCAAGATCGACGTGTATATTATAGAACACCAGTATCCGACGTCTCGTATACTAGATTCAAAGTTCAACTTGTCTATTCCTTTTCGTTCAGTGAAACACAAATACAAATCGAAACCTCCGCAACTTATCCAAGTTTGCCGGAATATTTTTGGTTGAATAAAAGTATTTCACAAAAATCCTTTTTCGTTGGAAATTCATTTATACATGCTAAGTTATAGAGAAATCCCTTATTTGTCTCAAAATTCAACATCTTTGAAATTCTTCCTTTTTCAAAAACAATACCAGAACTTCATAAAGATTCTTGTAAAACTCCATTTCTAACCAAATAAGTTAAATCATTTTCTCAAAAACTTTCTCCAATGAATATATTTTCTAAAATTGTTTTTTGTTCAAACTAAAATCATTTGTAAGCAAAACGATTTTCCTCTAGCTTTAAAATATTTCAACTCCTGGTTCTTAACAATAACTTTCTATCTCATTTAAAAAAAAAGGATATCGTACTAAGATATATTTTTTATTTTCTTTTTCAATCTTAACTTCATTCTTTTAACAAAAGAAGTTCTCCTTTAAACATATTTGTGTTCAAAGTTCTCATAAAGCTTTTAAGACTTTTATCTTAATAATTAATTGAGCACCGACGAATGTTAGGCTTCTCAGACATCAATCAACAACAGTAATATTTCCACATCAATATCATAACAATTAATAAAGTTCATGCCATATAGTAAACTATAACACATTTTCAAATAAGTCGTAAAGCTCAGGCATTTAAAACAGACAGTTCAATCACATCAGATAAATCAATAGCATACGTCTATTGGAACATCCCTCAGGTAGTCTCCTCTTACCTCGTTCCAAAGCAAGCAAAGTTCCTTGTTCTCGGTTGCGTGTAACGATCATCCTCAGGCTGCTTCCCGACGGAAGTCTAAAGATTCCAACACATAACACAAGTTGAAAACTACCAAAAACATCTCATCCAACTAAGGCATAGGTTCGGCCAAGGTACGAAAGTAAGGTTAGAGACTTTCAAAATTTATCAAACTCATGGACTAATGGTCCTTAAGTATTAGAGATTCATAAACAATGATCATTTAACAAAGATGAAACAAAAACTCCTCTAAGCACTAGCTTAGGATTTTGATCATGACACATAAAATAGGCTAGGTATTTTCAAAGTTTTCAAGCTTTTAGATTTAACAAAAACAAGTACAAAAGAGTTCAAATCAATGATCATTCTTCAAAAGTTGAAACAAAACTTCCTTGTTCCACAACAACATAGTTTCGGCCTTGTTAACAAAATAGAGAAGGAAATTTTTGCTTGATGCAAGCTCTTAGATAATGAATATTGAAGTTGTTATGAGTTCATAGAAATTAGTTTCAAGTCAAATGGATTTTCCTACTAATTTCTAGAGATTTTAGAAGTTTGAAGGTTTTAAAAACAACAAATGAAAAACATAGAGTAATTCGTCAAATACATGAACGGAAGAACTTAGATGAGTAAGATAAGAGAATGTTACCCTTGAAGATTGAAAGAAAATGGATGAGGATGAACACTTGGAGAAGTAGAAAACAATGGAGCTTGTAATAATTTTTTTTTCTAAGTTAGTAAGTATGTAAAAATGATGAATGAAAGAAAGAAGTGTTTATATAGAGGGGGAGAGTGAGTGAGCCGTGAGGAGGGAGGGAGAATGAGGGACTCGGGCTCCAAGTTTGGCTAGGGTGTGTTTGGTTGAAGAAAGTGGGATAAAAGTGATTTTTGGATCAAAATATATTATATTCAAAAAGTGTGATGATGGTTACTTTATGGTGTGACATATGACTCACATCAACATGTTACTCCTTTTGCAACAAGTCACATTGGTCATCTCAGCTCCCCATCCAGTTCCTTTTGCAACATGTGCACCTGGTTAAAGTTTTCGATCGTAATTTTCGAAGCTTTCACCCAGATAAAATATTATATTTTATTCCCTAACGAAAATCTTCAAAAATGACCAAAAATCATTGGAAACATGACAAAAACACTAACCGTTTCGTTCACGGGTCAAAATTAGGTTTTCTGCTCAGTAAACTCTTATTGTCAGCGAAAATGCAGACCGGCTTCCATTTGAATTTTCAACCGAGAATTTAACCGTGACTTCCTACTGTAGAACAAGACATCCTCTGGATTTTAACAAAAATAAACGCATATACACATGTATTTACTGTTACAGAAAGGCAGAGAAATCAAGGCGTTGCAGTTTACCTAAATGCACCCTAAATTATTTCTAACAAGAATAAAAAAAAACAATTTATGGTCCAACAATTTAATAATCAATTTTTCTATAAAAAATGTTTATGATGTTAATTTACTTAAAATTCTCTAAAAGATATTATTTTACATGAAATCACTCTTTTAGGGCTTGTTAGTTATGGATTAAAAAAAAATTCATGTAAAATATTATAAAAGATTATATTTTAGATATTTTTTAATAAGGAAGTCAAAAAATGGTGGCTAAGAATAGATTTCGAACATAGGGTTATGAATGGTTGCAAGTAGCACAGAGAGAGGGAGTTTTTTTTTTTGATGAAAGGCTAGGGAGTGCAAAGGCATCACAATAGGGAAAGTGATCCCAACTAGGTTGGCACCAAAGACCCTACCCATCATCTGCAGCACACCCAAAATTTATTAAATAAAGGAAAAGAAACTAAATACAAAGCATGGGGGGACTAGGCCAAGACCCATGGAAGAATCAGAAGGAATTAATAAATCTGAAATTAGGAAGCCCTAATTTGTTCCTGAGAAGCTCCTCGGTAATAAAAATAGGAGGCAAGTCCCACCAAAAATAACCCTGGTTCTTCACTCCAAAATCTGCTAGCATGTCTGCACAGGTGTTTCCTTCTCTAAAGACATGAGAGACCCTAAATTGCATTTTGGAAATCATCTCCAAACAGTTTTTCCATCTAGTTCTTAGATGCCAAGGGACAATACTAGGAGAAGAGAAGGCTTGCACTACTAACTGAGAATCACATTCTAGCCATAATCGGATCCATCCCCTCTCAAAAGCAGCTTCAATAGCAATCATAGCAGCCAGCAGCTCAGCATGAAGAGCAAAGGAGAGGCCAAGGTACTTAGAGAAACATCCCAGGAAAGCACCACTATAATCTCTAAAAATCCCAAAGACTTGGGCAAAGATGGCCTGGCACTCCTCTAGCAGCACCATCTGTATTGCATTTGGTCCAGAGATAGGGGGGGAGGGAACCAATCTACCTGCTTGATAGAGGGAGCTTTATTCAGATGAGCATCAATACCAAAGGCTTTTAGGATCATGAGCTCTTCCAGGGAAGAAGACACAGAGCCCTTAGAGTGCACACCCGAAAGCCTAACTGACCTGCTTATGAGGCTAATGGCTCTTAGCATTGGAACTCTGACATTATGAAACCTGGATTGATTCCTACAATGCCAGATATAGTAAATCACAAAAACCAAAGCTGCTGTGACAATATCCTTCACCTGACCCCCTTTGAAGTTCTGTACTATATTGAAAATCGAAGAAGTGGAAGATAGATCAATAGACAGATTCAAGGTAGAAGCTAGCCATGACCAAATTGATTCTGCAAATTTACATCTGAAGAAGAGGTGATCAGAAGATTCAAAAGCCGAAATGGGGATAAAGCAGAAAACACGGAGATAGTGAAATGATGAGTCTACATAGTAGGGTTTGCGTGTGGGTAAGAAGAAGAAGATAAGAGCATGGTTTGAACAAAAGAGGGATGATGTGCGACGCGACGGGCGACGGTGGACGCCATTCTTCCTTCCTTGGGGTCCGTCGAGGTGTTCCAATGGTGTTCTTGGGGAAGGTTGAAAGAGCCTTGGGGAGAAGGTGAAAAGCGTCCTCTGATCCATCCCTTCTATCATCGCCAGCCGAAACAATAACCGTTGTCAACGGTCATTTATCAAGGAGGACCGAAACTGAGTTCATGGTGGAATATTTAAGATGAGGCCGTTTTTGTCTAGTCTTTTGGGTTCACCCTCATTTGTACCAAAAAAATTTAAAAAGAAAGTAAATGGGAAGAAAATAAAATAAAGGACAAAATTGAGGATCCTAAGTCCCAATTGTTAGACCCAAACGATCGACCCAATATCCCGATGAATCCGAAAATCTGAATCAAACCAGTTAAATTGGTTCAGATTTTTTTAGTGCTCGGGTCCGAACTGAACTGGACGGAACCAAACAAAACCCAATGATGGTTGATTCGCTTCTCGAGTTCAAGAATTCTAGAACCGAACCGAACTAAATTATTATATTTAAATATATATATATATATATATATATATATATATATTAATATTTAATATTTATTATATTTTTCTATATTTTTACTTGTTTATTTAATATTTATATATTTTTTTAAATTCATTAATTTTCTAGTCCGAACCTAAACACTTTTATTTATTACTAGTATTTTTGCACCCGTGCGATGCACGGGTCATCAATTACTATTATTATTGATAGCATTATTATCATTAATAACCCGAATTATGTCTCTATATGTACGAAATTTTTTTTTCCTTTATCCCAAATTAAGTCCACTATGTCAAACATTTTCTTGACTTATTTCACACATTGCTTTCAATATTTCCTTCTCACCCATAATGTTGGTACTCATTCATCTCCAAGGCTTTGTATTTATAGACAAAAGTGATCATCAAAAACCTTGAAATAATTTTATCTATAATTTGAGTGCAAAGAATTGAATATTATTTTTATTTTAAAATAATATTACAAAACGTAATGTAACACTATGTGTTAAGTGTTCCTCTTCGATTATTACTAATGATCAACTAATCCTCTTAAATCATGTGGTGTCGACACGTGTCGCTTTATTAGAAAATCATCAATTTTCCTTATTAATTAGTATAGATATAAATTTATTATTTAAAATAGAAAAAACAAAGGCAAGGATGTAGAAAAAATAGATTAGAAAATATGAATAATTCTACCTCTATTTATGTCAATTCAGAGAGATTGTCGTGTCTGACTCCCAAAACATTGTACCTTTACCGGTTTGTAAATATTTTAAAACAAAAAATATATAAATTTTAGAAAATAAAAAATTTTCATCACTTGACATGTGGCTTGCACCATTGTGCTACACTAAAATAAGCATTTCCCCTTATTAAGGAGTATAGATATAGATTTATTATTTAAAATAAAAAAAGACAATGATATAAAAAAAATACAAAATATGAATAGCTATGCCGCTATTTATGTCAATACAGATATTATAAAAATAAAATAGTAAATTAAAAAAATATTAAAAAACATTAGAAAAGTATATAAAAAATATTTTAAAAAAATAAGAAAATAATAATTAGAAAAAATATTCAAAAAAATTAGAAATATAAAATTAATTAGAAAACAAAAATATTTTAAAAAATCAATTATAAAAGTAAACATTTTAAAAAAAGTAAATTAGAAAAAAAACTAACTCGGGAAAAAAATATTATAAAGAATATATGTTTAAAAAAATAAATAAGTAAATTTAAATTATCCAGAATAAGCCATGAGTTGACAACTCCTTCTACTGTTACAGGAACATCAGAAGAAAAGTTGTTAATTGATGATGTGATATACATATTGAATATTAATATATATATATATATATATATATATAGTAATTAGTTCGGTTCCTAAATAACCGAATTAATGACCATTGGATTTGGTTCAATTGGGAGCAGTGCACAAAAAAGGAAAAAAAAAGAACCAATTTAATTGGTTGTTTCGGATTTTCAAATTCATCGAATTATTGGTTTGAGTCTTACGATCCTAAACTTTTTCGAAGAACACGGTAGCTTTACTACCTTTACTGGATAAAAATATTTTAAAAAAAAAGTATAAACTTTAGAAAGTCAATAACAATATCCGAACCAATTAAAATTGGTTTGGTTTGATTCGATTCAAACCGAAAAATATTAGAATATATATATATATATATAAATAAATAATATGAAAAATATTAAATTTTAAACTATTAAATTATATATACATTAAAATATAAGTATAGAAAAATTAAAACATCAAGAACACGACAGATCTACTTTTACTGTTTGGCAATTCATTATTGGTTGACATTGTAAAAAAGCTTTACACTATTAGTTTATACAAATCAATTTTTAAAAAAAGTATTAGCAAAAAAAAAATATTATGAAAAAATCTTTAAAATTCAGGAAAATGTAAAAAAATTAAAAAATATATTAATAAAAAAAAGTAATTATAAAAAATATTATAAAAGGAAAAAGAAAAAAGTAAATTAGAAAGATATTAAACGAAAAATAATTAGAAAAAAATTGATGAAAAAAATATTTTAAAAAAACTAGGAAAAAATAGGTTTAAAAAAATTAGAAAAATACAAATAATTGTAAAAAATATAAATTAATTAGAAAAAAATAAATATTTAAAAAAAAAATTAGGAACAAATATATTTTAAAAAGTTAGAAAAATAAGTAAATTAGGAAAAAATAAGAAAAAAAATAAGAAAAAAGTATATAAAAAATATTTTAAAAAAATTAGGAAAACAAAAATAAAAAAAAATATTCAAAAAAATTAGAAAAATAAAATTAATTAGAAAACAAAAATATCTTAAAAAAATCTATTATAAAATAAACATTTTAAAAAAAGTAAATTAGAAAAAAACTAATTCGGGGAAAAAAATAATTTTTTTTTAAAAAATTATAAAGAATATATGTTTAAGAAATAAATAAATAAATTTAAACAATCCAAAATAATCCACCGGTTGACAACTCCTTATATTGTTACTGAATAATAGAAGAAAAGTTGTTAATTCATATAGTGATATACATGTTGAATATTAAAATATACATAAATTTTAAAATATAGTAATTGGTTTGGTTCCAAAATAACCGAATTAATGACCATTGAGTTTGGTTCAATTCGAAGTCGTGCATAAAAAAGAAAAAAAAACCAACTAATTTAATTGGTTGGTTCGGATTTTCAAATTTATCGAATTATTGGTTCGAGTCTTACGACCCAAATTGTAAATTATTGTCACATGTAGGCACCAAATTGAAAATAATTATCACATGTGGGGACCGATTTCAAATTTTTTTTGTTGAATTGGTCCCTACATGTGACAATAATTTGCAATTTGGTCCTCTTATATAGGGACCAATTAGCGGTGATGACCAAATTGAAAATTAGTGTCACGTATAGGGACCAAATTGATAACTTTTTACTTATAGGGACCAAATTGAAAATCGATGTCACGTATAGAGACCAAAACATTACTTTAACCTTATTGTTATTGTTATATGAGCGAAATTACCTTTAAGCCCCTTCTCATATGTTGTCTTCTCCCCATTCCCAAACCTGTCTCCTCTGTACGAACACCCAGCTCATAAAAGACCTTTTTATGCAAGTTGATTCAGGTGGGTATTCTCCTTAACATTCAACAATTTGTATCAAGATTGTTTCTTCTCTCTCCTATACCATATATAAGGGGATTACGTCAAGCAAGAAATGTTGGAAGAAAAGGATTAAGCAAAGCAATAGTATCTGCAACTTGGTCGTGCTCTACTGCACTCGCAGTCACCACCGCCGCGAGTCGCCTCCGGGAACCAAAACGGCCTGTGCACAACCTTCTGAGTCGTTGATCTGTCAAGGTGCATCTGGTTCTGTCATGGTCGGTACATCTGCCATGGCAAGGTGAGATTGCGGTTCACAAAAAAGGTGGTGTCCCTCCTGTGATGGGCAGGTGACGGAGTAACGATGCCAGCAAATGAGGACGGCTGCACAAGAACCCAAATATGGAAGGAGGAAGGGGATAGACCATGGGGTGGGCGAGGAAGGGGACGAACGGGATAAGGGGTTAGGGATTTCTTACATTAGCCAATTAATTATTATTTTTTAATAATAATAATAATAATAATAATAATAAATAAAATAATAATTAGTAAATATACACATAATAGGGGCTTAAAAGTAATTTCATATTGCCATGTTATCAAGTTAGCATACTATCTTAATAGCGAGGACCAAAAACAAAACAAAGCATTTCGTAAAGACTAAATTTGTCCAGAAAAATTTATAGGGACTAAAAAATAAAAAAGTATATTTATATTTTATAGGGACCAAAAATTTATTTAACCCAAAATCATTATTATTTTTTTGTATTTTTTAGGAACAAGAAAACCCTAACTTTATATTGTACTATAAGGCATTGGAGTTGCTTCTTTTCACTTTCGCTTCCACTCCCTCAACCATGCCACCAAAGTTCGATCCATCGCAGGTGGTGGACGTCTACGTACGAGTCGCCGGCGGCGAGGTAGGAGCAGCCAGTTCCCTCACCCCGAAAATCGGTCCACTGGGTCTATCTCCAAAGAAGATCGGAGAAGACATAGGGAAAGAAACCACCAAGGATTGGAGGGGTCTTCGTGTGACGGTGAAGCTCACCGTCCAGAACTGTCAGGCCAAGGTCTCCGTCATCCCCTCCGCCGCTGCGCTCGTCATCAAGGCCCTTAAGGAACCCGAGAGGGACCGCAAGAAGACCAAGAATATCAAACATAATGGCAATATATCCCTCGACACCGTCGTTGAGATAGCTAGGGTTATAAGGCATAGGTCTATGGCTAAGAACCTCTCTGGAACCGTTAAGGAGATTCTTGGCACCTGCGTTTCAGTTAGATGCACCGTTGATGGAAAAGACCCCAAGGATTTACAGCAGGAAATTACCGATGGTGATGTCGAAGCACCACTTGATTGAAATTTTTTGAGTTTTTGGGTTCAATTGTGAAATGGGGTTTGGGATTTGAGTTTAAAGTTTGTGGCTTTTTAGTTTATGCTCAAATCCTAGATTTTGAATTGAACGTTTATGTTTGATTTTTTGTTGACTCCCGCTGGATTGGTAGTTTATAATGGAAGGTTCAATTTAATGTCAGCGAAAATGAATGACTTTTTGTTAATAGTATTAATCTTTTCGCTTTTCTGCTGATGACAGGTTTTTGTATTTAGGGTGGTTTGTGGTGATTATATTTACCCATATTGTCATATACAATAATGGAAGGATTGTGTAGAGAATGGTTGAAATGAAGTTATTCAAACTAAAATTATATTATTGTTTTTGTGTTCTTGTGCAAGCTGCTGGCATATAAAAGGTGGCGTCTAGAGTGAACCATTACACCATGTGGTCCATGGTGGACCATTTGTTTTAGCTTTTGGATTCATCTCATCCCACCATAATACCATACACCCTCCACACCAGATTTATCCCCCCAACTCCCTCCATCGTCCTACCCTTCTTCTTCCCCCACCATCCAAGAACCCTCTGCCGTTGCCATATTCCCTTCCACCGCCGTCTCAATCACCATCTGTCACCACCAATGTGCCACCACCGTCATCACTCCTCTTTCCCTTACGCCGTCATCACCCCTCTTCCCCTCAACCCATATCTGTTTTCAGATATGCTTTGACATTCACCTGCTATGCAATTCGCGATGGATAAAGATGGAGAGACGGAGAGGCCGAGAGAGATGGAGCGACAACGATGTGTGGTGGTCCTTGCGGTCGAGATGACCGGCCTTCATCTTCGTCTTTTTCTGAACCAAGGCCAAGCTACCCAAACATTCCTCTAGCCCAAGAGTACACGCTACCATCCCTTGCAATCAAAATTCTCCCTCTTTCAGAAAATACACAATTTTCTCGTAGATATAGTTTTTGAGATTTCAATTTACATGAACTGTTGATTTGAGGTCTCTTCTCTTGAATCTTGAATGAACTTACCAGTTAGAACGAGAGTGTGTGCTTCCCCCGCAGCGATGGCAACCACCTTATGCGATAGGTTGCCGGAGTTCGAAAAATTCCCAGTATCCTCCATAGCCTCCGGCGAGTAAAAGACCCAAAACCAGAAACTCTATTTATACAACAATAACAAGATAAGATAATCTTAATTATGAGGAGGAAACATACAATATTAGAGGTGTGGAAGAATAATACTCAAATGTTAGGAGATATGTTATTTGGGTAGAGTTCGATGGTCACTTTGTTACTCGAATGGATTAGTTTTACAAACAATGAATTTTTCTTTGTATGAAGATGAGTGAGAGTTTCTGGTTTTGGCATCAACGGTTCCATCACATCACACCACAACTGTCTCACCACCGTGTACTTCATCGCCGCCGTGTACAGCATCGACGATGGAGGGAAGAAGAAGGGTAGGACGATGGAGGGAGTTGGGGGGATAAATCTGGTGTGGAGGGTGTATGGTATTATGGTGGGATGAGATGAATCCAAAGTCTAAAACAAATGGTCCACCATGGACCACATGGTGTAATGGTTCACTCTAAACGTCACCCATATAAAAACATAGTATGTTAATAGTATAGACTCAATGCTTCTATCATAATTCTGTTGATATTGTTTCTTGGATATTTAAGGAATCATAAAAAGCAAGTTTTTATTGAAAAAATAAGTATTTCACTTCTTCAAATATTAATATACCAATTCTTAATACAAACTTTTTTTTTTGGTTCCTTAACGAGTGCCCTTTAACATTTCCCTTATTTAATTGGCAGTAGCCTCTTATGATTCAAGCTTCCTAAGAAATCCCTCACTACATATTCGGGTCTGGTTTCTATGCTTAAAGTTGTAGGTTGGTATTGGTACATAGTTCGATTACTGGGAGGTTTTAACTGAAAGGGCTGGTTATTATCGTTATTCTGGGTCAACTTCTGCTATTTTGGTTTCTTGTGTCCTTGTTTAACATTGACATACTCTTTTAACAATAATTAGTTGACTATAAAGAACGATATTGGTTAGGAAGGATTCCTTGTATTAGAAGCATCATGACACTGGACATTCTTAATGGGGTAAGGATCCGGATTTTATCAAATGTAAATTAAAAGATGAAGAGGATACATTGATCCATGAGGAAAATATTGTTTTGTAAAACTAGGACACTCGGTATAATATAGATATCATATATCATTGTGTGAGTAGGCACCCGATATTTCTTAATTCAAGATGAAGTAGATGTATCATATACAGATGTAAACAATATTTCCATTGAGGTGTTAAACTTAGTTGTACAAATAATAGAGTTGTATGTATTAACCTTTGAGATGCAAATGGAAACATCTACAATGCTCCAACAGAACTCGGAGGAGCGGTACTCCAAGGGGCATATTTGGCATATTTGGTATTTTGCTATAAAAGTAAAAATAAAATAAAAAATAATGTTATTGTTCATCATCGTCATCCAAACCTCTCAACTCTGAACCCTTTGTCCGCTTCATTCATTGAATCCAAATGTCCATCTTCGAATAATCGATTTTCGAGATTCTCCAATTCTTCCGCTTCGAAATAATCGATTTCACACAACTTGTGATTATGATGACGAACGATCATGGAATTGTGAGAACGAACCGTTTGGTAGACTTAGATCTCGACTGCGTGATTCCCTACATCGACGACCCTAAGGACCTCAACACCGTCTCTCAGGTCTGTCGGTGATGGTACAAGCTCGATTCGTCGACGAGGAAGCACGTGACCATCGCCCTCTGCTACACCAAAGTAAAAAGAAATAAAAAATCTATTATTGTTCATCATCGTCTCCCATTGTCTCTCTCTCTCTTCCTCCTTCTCTCACTTCCCTCCTTCTCTTTCATTCCTCTGTCTCTCCTCCCATCTCACCGGTCGCCACAGTTCCATCGACCTATTCCTCCATGGTTAATTCACATGCATTAATCTGGTTCATATGAGTTGCTACTAGAAAGTGACTCATGAAACCCAACCGATTCTACCTCCTCCTTCATAGCTTCATAGTCACCGGTGTTGTTAAAGAACAGGTTCGAAATCCTAAAAAAAATCGGAAGGACCTTACAGGTGCGGGTTGTTGGGCGTACAGTTCCGGCGAGTCCGGAGGAGGGAGGGCGGAGGAGAGAGAGGATGGAGGTGGATGGCGGCAGTGGTTTACCCCTAAGGGCGGCGACGGTTTACCCCAAGGGCAGCGGTTTAGGGTTTTCAAAAAGTAATTTTAAATCAAATATTTTTTTTCTGTAATGCCTATTTTACCTTTTCAATCTTGACCATTAAAATTTTATAATAACAAATCTATGGTTGAAACTCATGGAGCATCGAAACTCTGAGTTCTCCATGGAGCATTGTAGACGTTTCCGGTGCAAATGGCCCATGTTTGTGGGCATTGTCTTCAATCCTCACTGCCCAAGGGGGAGGATGCAACATCCATTATTTATAACCGTTGATATAATATTAAAATAGATCAGCGGTTGAGATTAAAAGGTCAAAATTGGAAAAGCAAAAAATAAAAAAAGATCATCCTCTCCATCTGAACTCATCGGCCTCGTTGTCAAGCTTGAAGCTCCTCGTCTGCGGTCACCGCCCACCGCCACCGTCTTCCGGCAACCTCTACTTCTACAACTACCCCACCGCCATCGCCGCACCTCTTCCCATTCCCTAACCCCGCTATTACCTTCATCGGCAACTGTGCCGGTGCCGCTACCCCGCCCGCATCACCGAGCTCAGATGAAAGTGTGGCTGGATCTGCTCCAGACGAGGGTGGTCTTCAACTCTGCTACAGAACCTCCAGATCTGCTTCGTGGTGTCGCTGGATCTGCTAAGATGAAAGTGCGACGCAGCGGCGGCGGCGATGGCGGTTGACGCGTCAAGGACGGCGGATCTAGGCACAGTAGCATGGCGAAGGAAAGAACAAAGAGAGGCGCTTGGTGGGGGAGAGCAGAGGGGTGAGGCCGTTGTGAAGCTCGACGGTGGTTGAGCTTGCTGGATTCAGATTTGTATGATGGTGGAGAGCGGCGATTCGAGGGGAGTTGTGTGCGGTGATGACTGGTAGCCTCGCCGTCGTCCACCGCCGTGAATGGTTCGTCGGATGCGAGTCAGGAAGCCAGCCATCGGGAAGGTTGAGGAAGCCATGGGGAAGAAGGTTGGAGTTTCAGATTTTTTTTTTTTTTTACTTTATCATAATGTCCAAAATACCCGTGGAGTATCCATCCTCAACTTAAATGAGTCAGGATTGAAGAATTGCCCATGTTTGTGTACTTTCTTCTATGGAATTGAGACTAGTTTACGGCAAAAACTGTTGACAGCTAGCATGTTCCTGATCATGCAAAAGTGGTTGAGTTTTCTCTGTGGCCACCCTAGTGATACTAATATGTGAACTCTTTTTTTTCTTCTATATGCCAATTTACGAATTCAAGTTTCAGAGATACAACTTTAATATTAAATCAAGCATACACATCATTTAATGCAAATCCAATAGTTACAAATGGGTAAAGCACTGGTGCATCCCATTTAGAAGGGTGCATAATATAAATCACCCCCAAAGTCCCTAACGTTGAACTCAGCTGAAGCCTCGTGGCATCAGCGGAGCCCCTATGGTCGGGTTTTCGAAATAGGGTTTTTCTAGTATGTGCAATTTTGCATAGGTTAAGAAACCAAAAAATAGTAACTATTTATTGAAAAACTGAGTATTTTAGTTTTGAAAATATAAAATACATGAATTCCTATATAAATTTATTATTTTAAAATTCTTAACTTATACAAAATTGTACATGATAGAAAAACCCTTCCAAATATAAATGAAGCACACGTCGCTGTGCACAAAAATAACATAAGTGGATGTTTGTCTTGTCGCTGTTGAATCTGGAGATGGAGAAATTGTATTGGATTGTTTGTAGATAGGTTTTTAACTCTTAAGGGTAATTTGGTATTAAAAAAAAGTTTTAAAAGTTGTGTAGGGTGGATGGAACGTGTGTAAGGGTATGTGTAGGGGTGTAGGTAGCTCCCCTAATCTTTTCCATGCAACAATACACGGCCCTTTTCCAAATTCCAAGTGGAGGCGCTGCTTCCACGTCTTGATAAACCAACCCAGCTGCTTTGGGCCATGGGATGAAGGTCCAGGACTTAGCCCGTGAATGGGAAATTTGCAAGAGATTTCTAAAATGCAGAAGTCCAAGGAGACCTAAAATTGGAAAGAGGTGTATCGCCCAACGTTGTATTACTAGATAGCAAATTTTTTGGGCATGACCTATATCAACGTGCGGTTTGGATTGGATCTGTTTACTTCTTTAGAAAAATTTGATCCGATCCAATCCAACAAAGTACGGTTTGGATTGTATAATTCGGTCTTTGTCATACTTTATTCTTTTCTTATGTCAAGTATCTTTTCTACTTATTTAATAGTGGACAAAAGATAATCTTCGTTTTAACTTTGGAGTTTGAGAAAAAATAATTATCAATATTTTTAACACGTTCTTTTATATTACTTCTCTATATCTACTGTCACTTATCCTATCTTTTTCTTGAATTGACCATAAATAAATTGTAGCTAATTATCTTTAAATTTACTTAATTTATTTCCTATTTTTTATGTTTACTCTATCAAGTATATATATATGTTATGCATCAAAACTTTTAGCAAAATATAACTTCAAGACAATAATATTTATTCTAAATAGTTTCATATATGTCATTCCAAAAAAATATATATTAAAGAGAATGGGGGACATAAAAGTATGAAAAACAATGTTTAAGTATGAGTAATACTATAATTTCAAAATAATAGTATGTGTGTATATATATATATATATATATAATAGATCGGTTTAGATTGGATTGGATTGTATTTTACTAAAGGATCCAATATCCGATCCAATCCAATATAAAAATGCGGTTTTATCGATTTTTAGTTTTTTCGGTTCGATTTTTACGATTTGGATCGGTTAATCAACACTCCCTATGACCTAGTGCTCATGTACATATAGAGCAGATTTTTCTGGGCATGAACCAGCGCTCAATGCTGGACATGCTGTCCAAGCACTGGTTACACACAATTCTACTGAGCACGGTTTTGACTTTTGACTGGTTCAAATGGTTATGTTTATTCAAGATTTTCAAATATTTCCTACTACTTGCGCTTTTTCATGAATATATGTTTGAAGAATACATTTATAAAATGTCGCATCTCTTTTCTAAAAGGGTTATTTCTCCTTACCAAATTGCATGAGAATGTTTATAAATAGAATTATTCTCCAAGCAGATTTTCATAGGAATTTCATAGGAATTTGGTTAAGTTCATAGGAATTTGGTTAAGTTTCTTTTCATTGTATCCTATATGAAATTCACTATTATCCTTTTCCATCTGGTGAGACTTAGTTTGTGTTTGGTATATCTTGAAAACCTCTAGAATTGATTCTAGTTCTTGACAAACATGATTTTATTATAAATGATGTGTTTAATTATTATAAGGTAGAATTGATTTTTTCTTTCGAAGTAATTTTGACTACAAACTGTAAAAAGTAACTTTTATGTTAACTTGAAAATTTTACACTGAGCTTTACATCAAACTTGTTTTTAAAATAAAAACATCAAAACATAAATCACTTCACTTCGAACTCAATTTTAATCAAATCAATTTTATTCAAAATCACTTTTGTCAAACGTTTATCAAAAACCGGTGGTTCTAAAGCTTAATAATATATTTATTTTATTTGTGTATCACTGTTTTTTCCCTTAATGAGTCCATATTGCATGGTGGCTCTCCACTGTAAACAAGTGCTCCTGCCGACAAGCTCACCTGTGCTACAGTTCTGCCATCACCGACTCATTCTCCCTGTGAATGCTTATTGGATGACAAATTTGAGTGAATCTGAATCCTGATTCCTGATGATGCACTTTCTTCTTTTTCGTTTTCAGTCAACAGTCAACACTGACCCGTAACAATAATGCATCAACCTGTATTCCGTATTTCGGATTTCTATTTAGTTTCGGAGGAAAATAAGACACATGAAACTCATTTGCCAATACAAAATTATCCAATCAGGAATTTCAAAGCAAGCTTAGAGATATAGATCAGTTTCCCTTCTATGATCAAAGGACAAAATTTTGACTCATACTATTACTTGTCCTAATTTATTTATTTATTTTTACCCTATCGTTGATTAGAATTGGGCTTTTTATAAGTTTCCCAAAACATTTCTTTCTCTAGTCATTTATGTTGCATGAATGGAAATTTCAACTTGATCAAGAGTTTGCTGCTTTTCTAGCTATAATACTTAATACTTGAAAATTTGAATTTTTTCACTAAAAATACGTTAGAGATAACAAATTATAAGGTACGATTATGAAACTCGTGAAATCCATTTATATTTTGATTCTTCAATCCGGTGAGTCATTTTCAATTTTTAATGAATATGATTTAGGTTTATTTTTTAGGGGATTAAGAATATATAACTTTCAAATAAATATTCTTTATTCAAAACTTCAACTTTTTTTTTCTTTTGATTTCTAAGGATTAACCTCTTCTCAAGGAACCCAAACTCATTACCACTTAAATCAATCACATGTTGATAGTCAAACCTTAAACTTTAATTATTATTGTCTCTTTAAAAATATGCCTTAAATATATGTATCATCATACCGAATCCTTAGAAAATGGTATATTTTTTATTGTTTCTTAGAATATTCCAGGAGCTAATTCGAAGATCCCTCTAATTGATAAAAGCACAAGGACAATAAAATTCATCCTAAAAAATTTTAATACTACTATATTCCTAAGATTATAATTTGAATTCAATACCACCGATTAGAAAAAAAAAAAAGACTGAACCCCCAATTTGGTCCCTGAGAAAAACACTCGGGTCTGAAATAGTCCATATCCAAAAAAAACTATCTATTTAGTCCTTAAGAATGTGTTTACCGGGACAAATTAGTCATTCTGTCAGTTGACCACCTTTGACCGCAGGTTAATTGCTGACGTGTCAGTATCCATTCCAAAACGCATGCCGTTTTTTCCTTCTTCTTCCTCCAGCTGCTTCTCACCTTTGACCGCAGGTTAATTGCTGACGTGTCAGTATCCATTCCAAAACGCATGCCGTTTTTTCCTCCTCCTCATCCTCCTCCTCCTCCTCCTCCTTCTTCTTCTTCCAATCACTTTGAGTTAACATCACCATTCTAGTTCATCCTCCAAGCAGGGTTTTCAGAATTGCATTTGATTTGAAGTTCATCTGAATTCTAAAACCAGTCTTCATCTGCATGACACGAATGATTCCTCGAGCCATCCATCAGCATCATCTCCATCCACAACAATGGCTTCTTCTCTGATTCCGAACATTTTGTCTTTGGTCAATGAAGAAGGACCCAGACCTCGAATCCGTGCTCTCTCGCAACCGCCGTTGGATCGTTAACAATCAGATCAAGAACATCATCCTCCACTACCCCAACCACGAGATCCCCTTAACCACCCTCCAGAAGAAGTTCAGAACCATAGATCTTCAGGGCAAAGCCCTCAATTGGGTCTCCAAGTACCCTTGTTGCTTCGAGGTTCATCTCCGCGGCGGTGGCGAAGGCGAACGCCATTGCCGCCTCACCAAGCGGATGATGTCCCTCGTCGCAGAGGAAGAATCCCTCAAGGATTCCCTCGAACCCGTCTTCGTTCGCCGATTGGCGAAACTCTTGATGTTGAGCCTCCACAAGAGGCTCAACGTCTTGAAAATCAATGAGTTGAAGCGTAGTTTAGGGTTCCCCGATGATTATTTGATTAGAGTTGTTGCTAAGTACCCGGAATTGTTCCGAATTGTGAATCACAGTGGAAGGAGGAGTTCTATGGAGGTTGAATTGCTGAATTGGGACCCTGATTTTGCTGTTTTTGTTGTTGAGGTTTGGTGCATGAGTTGTTGGCATTGACTCTTTGGAAGAAGGCTTCAATTGTTAAGTTGTGTCATTTTAGGAGAGAGTTTGTTTTGCCTGATAGTCCCTGAGGAGAAAAGAAGAAGAAGAAGAAGAAGATGGAGGAAGAAGAAGGAAAAAACGACATGCGTTTTAGAATGGATACTAACACGTCAGCAATTAACCTGCGATCAAAGGTGGTCAACTGACAGAAGGACTAATCTGTCCCGGTAAACACATTCTTAAGGACTAAATGGATAATTTTTTTTGGATAGGGACTATTTCAGACCCGAATGTTTTTCTCAGTGACCAAATTGGGGGTTTAGTCGAAAAAAAAAACCCTCCTATCATCTCATCCAGCTAGAGCACTCTTTAGTACTTAGAAAGTGATATGAATAACGTGTGTAATATTGTTCTCAAGAGAATTTCAAAATGGCATGCATAGCACTGAATGGCAAACGCCAAACGGTCACAATGAATGATAGTGACAGTAAAGGCGGTGTCTTTGATGGGACGTGGTTACACGTGGCCATATCACTATGGTGTTAGGCTAAGCTAGTTTTGACGTAGTTGACACTCTTTGTGTAGCTCTTTCTAATTGGTTGGGTGACTCAAAAGAATTCATATATGAAGACTCCCTCGTAAAAAATTCTCAATTTTTTTTAAAAATATAAGTAAATTTTAATTATTTTCATCATATTTAATAAAATTATTTTTAAAATATTTTTTATTTAATGTAAATTTTATTTTTCAATGATTCATTTTATTCTTAACAACACAAACCTAATAAATAAGAGGATGAATAATTTAGATAACAAATTCAATTTTTTATTCTCAATTACCCTTTAAAATGAGATTAACTAACTTTCTTAATAAATATAAAATTAGTTACTTTTACTTATAATATAGATCGAACGGAGTATTGTTAAGGAATGAATAGAAGGTAAGTTTGTGTTAAAAAATACAAGTTTAATATTTTTTTAATGTTATAAATATATCAATTTTTCTTAAAAAAATATTTATAAAAATACTTATCAGCATTTTTCTTCATATAAATACTCTTTCGTGCTTAATATAATTGATTTGCAGCATTATAATTAATTATTATTTTACGAATATTAAAAATAAAAACTGCTTATTTCAAAGTGATAATTTAATAATTTTATTAAAAAAAATTATCTTGAAATTTTTAGCAAGTAGACAATTAGTAAAATCATTATTTTAATAATACATAAAAACCTTTTTTATAATATTATTTTTAAATTACAAAGTATATCTATAAATTTTACTCATTTGATAGACAGATGATCTATAACATTATGATCAAATACGAAATAAGAACAAAGAAAATAAGAAACAAAATTTAAAATTTTAGTGCAATAAGTATTTCAGAAAGTATTAAAACTGTAGAAGTGAAATTTTATGTTCTGAAAAATTTAGGAGGACATAATCCCCACTAATATAATAATACCTCCCATGAAAATGACGTATAAAAGGCAGGATATAATCACTTTAAACAAGTTTACATTCTGTTTATAAAAATAAATAAATAAATAAACAGATGAAATAACGTTTTATTATTTTAAAATAGGAAAGAATGTTTTGAAGTGAACAGAGAAATGAAGGGAAATGCAATATTTCGTTGGACATATGTATATACTTAATTATATATATTAGATAACAGATACATCTATTTTTATTTAATGATTTATTTATTGAGTATTAAAAGAACTATTTAAACATTTAATAAAATTTTAAGAAAACTAAAAATTAATATATTTTTAAACCAATAATTTTCACGAAGTCATTAGCTATTAGCTGATTAGACTAAAAAATTATATCAAAGAAAATAACGAACTAACAAACCAAAAAATTGACACAGAAGAACACTTCGTAAATCAATACCAAAATTCTGACAAAGAAACAAGCCTTTGTAACCGATTTTAATTTGAATAACTTTGTCTCTATCAATCTGGAATCATATAATTTTCCCGGGGAAATACTCTAATCTACACAAACTATTGCCTCGTATTATACATTTGTATGAACGCATTCACCCATGTTGGCAGCAACCTTTTATTTTAGCAAATAGGAGTGTATTCACATTAAATCTATTTATAGGAGTCATATACTCGTATCCTATGGAATGACATACTATTAATTGATATTAGCAATATATATATATATATATATATATATATATAACCAAAATCATGTCGAACGTGAAATTACTCATTGTAGTTTATGAATTCCAAAAAACACTTCTATTCTTTCTCACCTTGGTTCAAAACATGCACTTACATTTTATGCAAAAAAAAGAGTAATTTTGTTAATTCAATAATTTATACTCTGTATTAATTATTTATATATTTAACGTGCAAATAAGCTCCACCTTACACCTCACACACGAACACATTAGAAAATACAGAATAAATTTATATATATTAGGAATTGATAAATTTAGGTCTCTATGTCACATATATATACCAAAATGCACAAGGAATGCAAACTGAATCAGTTAGTTAGTTGGAGTTTTCTGTTAGTTATTAGTTAGCTAGTTGGAGTTTTCTGTTAGTTAGTTATTTGGTTTATTTAACTTCTCTAGCTCCTCTTGTAGTAGTACTGTAATATAAATATCTTGTATAGAGAAAGGCCTAATTAATCGAAATGCGGAGAAACATTTTTCTCTCCCAAAATTCGTGCTCTCTTTCTACTCACGATTGCTTGCTTTGCATTTACGCATTTGACACTATTTTCCTCTTCTATCATGGTTAACTCTTTCTACATGGTATCAGTTTTATGCTGCATGATTTCACTCTGATTCTGCTTCGCCTTATCTTCCTCTTCTTGATTACCTTCGTTGCAAGTTCTCTTGCATAACTTCGTTTCACTTCTTCAAATTGTTGAAGATTCCTCGATTTGGTTAGAAGCAGATGGCTACACCAATCATGGATCCTTCAAACCCCTATTATCTCAATCCAAATGAGACCACTGGTTGCTTTCTAGTTTCAGCTCCTCTTCTTGGCTCGGGAAGCAATTACCACACCTGGTCAAGATCGATGACCATTGCCCTCAAGAACAAGAACAAACTTCCCTTTGTAGATGGTTCAATTGTGAAGCCCGATGTCACAGATTTGATGTTCAAACCCTGGGATCGATGCAACACTCAGGTTCTCTCTTGGCTGCATAACTCAATTGAACCTTCCATTCTTGAAACAATCCTTTGGATTGATACTGGCTATGAGATCTGGAATGATCACAAGAAGCGATACTTCCAAGGTGATATCTTTCGAATATCAGATTTGCAGGAAGAAATATATCTTTGCAAACAAGGTGATCGTTCCATCACAACCTACTTCACCCATATGAAAGGTTTGTGGCAGGAATTGATCAATTTTAGGCCTATTCCCCAATGCTTGTGTGTTGTCAAATGTTCTTGTACCCTGATCCCCACTATTCAGGAATATAGGGAAGCTGATCATGTAATTTGTTTCTTGAAAAATCTTAATGATCAATATAGTGCAGTCAGATCCCAGATCATGTTGATGAAGCCCTTACCTGATGTTGATGAAGTATTCAATATGCTTATTCAGCAAGAAAGACAGTTTAATGGTGTTGGCCTCGATGAGCATAAAATTCTTGCCAATATGACTAATCATGGTGCTATGGATCGAGGCAGAAACAGAGGAAGAGGGGGCAAGACTTACTCCACTGGCAGAGGCAAAATTCGAAGCACAAAAATGTGCACATTTTGTCACAAGTCAGGTCATACAGTGGATGTGTGCTATAAGAAGCATGGTTATCCACCAAACTACTTCAAGAATAGTGCAGTTAATAAATTTTCTACAGATGATGAAGCAGCTTCCGAATATGATGATGATAGAAGCATTGTTTCTCACACTTCTCATAAGGAAAAGGTGGAGGTTTCAGGTGTTGGTTTTACTCCTGAACAACATAAGGCCTTACTGGTACTGCTACAGCAGTCAAGTGCACAGCATCACACAAACCATCTAACCACTCAATCTTCTGACCAAAAGCTCTCAGGTACAATCTGTACATTTTCTAAATTGCCAAACATTCAAAAATGGATCCTTGATACAGGAGCCACAGACCATGTTTGTTTTTCACTTTCTGAATTCCAAACTTAAAAGAAAATTAGACCTATCCTGGTTAAGCTTCCTGATGGAAGTCAAATTCATGCCAACATTTCAGGGACAATACTTTTCTCCCCTAGTCTTTACCTCAGTGATGTACTGTACATTCCCTCTTTTAATTTCAATCTTGTGTCTATTTCCAAGCTCACTATTTCCCTACAATGTCAGTTCTTGTTTTCTAACACAGAGTGCATCATACAGGACAGCCATACTTTGAAGATGATTGGTGCAGTTGAGCTCCAATTTGGCTTGTATGCTTTGAAGTCTTCAAGTATGCCGGTTTCTCCCTCGGTTGCTGTAAACTCTATATCAGCCTCCAATTGCAACATTTGGCATCAAAGACTAGGGCATCTCTCTAATGAAAAACTTGTTAGTTTACAAAAGCATTATTCATTCATTGAGTCTGTAAACTCAAAAGGTCCCTGTGATGTGTGCCATTTAGCCAAACAGAAAAAACTTCCTTTTTGTAATAGTTCAAGTCATACAGTATCTCCTTTTGAAATAATACACATTGATATTTGGGGACCCATCTCCATTCCCTCTATGTTTGGCCATAAATACTTTCTTACAATTGTAGATGATCACACACGATACACATGGATCCTTTTAATGAAAACAAAGAATGAAGTTGCAGCTAATATCAAAAGTTTTTCAAACTTAGTTGAAACACAATTTGATTCAAAGATCAAATGCATAAGATCAGACAATGGCAAGGAATTTTACTTAACTGATTTTTATGCATTCAAAGGGATTCTCCACCAAACCACTTGTGTGGAGACTCCACAACAGAATGGAATTGTGGAAAGAAAGCATTAGCATATCTTGGCAGTAGCTAGAGCACTCCCTTTTCAAGCCAAACTGCCAAAACTTTTTTGGAATTATGCCATTACACATGCTGTCTTTCTTATCAACAGACAACCTTCCTCCTTTCTATCAAATAAAACACCTTACTTTATGCTACATAAACAACTTCTAGAACTTTCACACATCAGAGTTTTTGGTTGTTTATGCTATGCCAATACACTACAAGCACATAGGAGGAAACTGGATCCCAGGTCAAGAAAGTCTATTTTTCTGGGGTTCCAAAATGGTACAAAAGGATACATACTGTTTGACTTGAACAATAGAGAAACTTTTGTCTCTAGAAATGTCATTTTCTATGAGGATCATTTCCCATATCAATCCCAACAAGAGTCAATTGGAGATATTTTCTCAAAAACAGTAGTGCCATCAGATTCACCTAATTTTAATATCTCTGATTTTCCTCAACCAAGTGAAAACTTGCTTGACAGTCAGACACAATACTCAGCTTCCAACAGATACACCAATCATACCCGAGACCAACCAAAATGCACAAGACAACACTGAACCAACAGACTACTTGCCAACAGACCAGTTGCCTGCTGTTTCTGTCCCCATCAGCAACACTCCTGCAGAAAACAATGAGCCTACCCTTGTTCCTAACATCCCTGCAACAAGGCACTCTAACAAAACCAAGAAGATACCAGCATACTTGGTCGATTATCACTGCACACTGCTGAATAGCACAGCTTCTCAGTCATCATCAAAGGTAAGGTATCCAATTTCACACTACATGTCACTACAACACCTTTCCAATTTTTATAAACATTATACTTTGGCCATTTCTTCTGTTACTGAACCCAAAACATACAAAGATGCAATTGTTCATTACCGTTGGCAGCAGGCCATTGAGGCTGAGTTGGTGGCTCTAGAGAAAAACAACACTTGGACTCTCACTCCTCTTCCTCCTGGAAAGAAGACTATAGGCTGCAAGTGGGTGTTTAAAGTTAAACACAGAGCAGATGGGTCAATAGAAAGGTATAAAGCAAGACTAGTAGCTAAGGGCTACACTCAAACAGCTGGGATAGATTATATGGAAACCTTCAGCCCAGTTGTTAAGATGACAACAATCAGGGTACTCATATCACTTGCATCTACCTTCAACTGGCACTTACATCAATTAGATGTCAATACAGCTTTCTTACATGGGGACCTCGAAGAAGAAGTGTACATGCAAGCTCCACAGGGTCTGTCTACTTCTGACCCGTCCCTTGTATGCAAGCTTGAGAAGTCTTTATATGGACTCAAGCAAGCTAGCAGGCAATGGAATGCTAAGCTTACTCAAGTCCTGTTGCAATCTGGTTATCTCCAATCCAAATCGGATTATTCTTTGTTCACCAAATCAAACATGACCAACTTTACTGCAATTCTTGTGTATGTGGATGATTTGGTCCTATCAAGGAATGATCTTGATGAAATCAACTCTGTGAAGGCACTGCTGGACAGAAAGTTCAGTATCAAGGATCTTGGAGAACTCAGATACTTCTTGGGTTTTGAGATTGCTAGATCAAGGCAAGGTATTAGCTTATGTCAAAGGAAGTATGCCATGGACTTGCTCGAGGACACGGGCATGGTGCTGCAAAGCCATGCTCAACTCCTATGGACTCAAAAATCCGGTTACAGAAGACAGCAGGTGAACACTTAACTGATTCCACTAGTTATAGAAACCTCATTGGTAGACTCCTCTACTTGACTCACACAAGACCCGATATTTCATTTGCTGTGAGCAATCTCAGCCAATTTTTGGAGTCTCCCGCTCATGACCACAATCAAGCTGCAAAGAGAATAGTAAGGTACATCAAGGGATCTCCAGGACAAGGATTGTTCTTTCCCTCATCCTCTGACACCACTTTAAAAGGATTTAGTGATTCAGATTGGGGTGCTTGTCCGGATACCAGAAAATCAATCACTGGTTTCTGTTTCTTCCTAGGTTCATCTCTTATTTCATGCAAATGTAAGAAGCAAACCACAGTGTCAAGGTCTTCATCAAAGGCCGAATACCGAGCCCTTGCTCAAGCAACTTGTGAAGCACAATGGCTCCTCTATTTGCTGCGTGATTTTGGAATCAGTTCATGCTTGCCCGTCATCCTTTATTGTGACAATCAATCTGCCCTCCATTTAGTTGCAAATTCAGTGTTTCATGAGAGAACAAAGCACATTGAAATTGATTGCCATATAGTTCGAAACAAAATACAAGAAGGAATGCTACACTTGCTGCCTGTTTCCTCTTCACTGCAGGTTGCAGACATACTCACCAAACCCTTAGCCCTCGGTCCCTTCCATCCTATACACTCCAAGCTTGGCATGATTAACATCCATTCCAGCTTGAAGGGGGGTGTCACAGATATATACCAAAATGCACAAGGAATGCAAACTGAATCAGTTAGTTAGTTGGAGTTTTCTGTTAGTTAGTTATTTGGTTTATTTAACTTCTCTAGCTCCTCTTGTAGTAGTACTGTAATATAAATAGCTTGTATAGAGAAAGGCCTAATTAATCAGAATGCAGAGAAACATTTCTCTCTCCCAAAATTCGTGCTCTCTTTCTACTCACAGTGTTTGCTGCATTTCTGCAGTTGACACTCTTTTCCTTTTCTATCATGGTTAACTCTATCTACAATGACCCTTTTGAACTTGAAGATAGGTACAACATTGTTGAGCCATGCGCCTTGATTTTAAATTATTTTATAAGTCAAGGAAATTGATAATTGTCATAAATAAATAAATAAATACATGGCAGGGGACCACCCCCTGATGGAGGTCAAAAAAAGTGGGTTCCTGTGTGGCAATGTTTATGGTAATGGTTCAAAGTGCTTTGCTGGCTTACCGCCCAGTGCCCAATAATATGAGCTGTCTATCTGCGGTTTGTTGAAACTCAAAAAATGGCTATCAAAATCAAAATAATATATCTTTGTGTAATGCCAAGCGCCGGCCAAATGAAATATGTATCCTTGGACTTGGACTGCTCATCCATTGCGTTTTCGGTTTGTGAGTATTCAGTGCTTGAAACTGTATCTAAACTTCACTTTCAACAGCAATTAATGTGAGGCCTAGAGAAGACTGAAAAACAAATAACAAAATACTAATCAATGCGAAGTACTACATATAACATAAAGAATGTCGAGAGTGATGTTGATATTTAGAAGCTTAACAAAGACATATATAGTTTGGGATCCAGATAATACGATTTTCTAATCAATACAATTTTATAAATATTAAAAAAATTAAAAATAAAAATGTTGTATCGAAAAAAGTAACTTTCAACACAAATTTTTATTTTTGATTTCTTAACATATTCATAAAATTACTTAAGATAGAAAAATCGTAAATAATATATGTTTGTGGTAATATATAGAGTTGCGATTTTCTTGTTAATTTTCCAAAGCTTTACTTGTCATCTTAATTGCGGTTCCACTAGCAATCTTTGACAAGTTGGATATAAAATTTTGGACCAAATGATACGTGTGTGATACCTCGCGTCCTCTACCGTGAAAACATATATATTTTGAGCAATGCTATTACGTTAACATCACACTCTTGAACACACTCCTCTTAACATACCCTCTATCATTAGTACGAAGTATCCATTATCGTAAATAATGACTAATCTTTATTGGGAGACTTGGACGACATTTAAAGGTTGTCTCATTCCAACCAGGTTTTCTTCATATACAAGAGTTAGAAGTAAAACAACCACTTGCTTAAGAGGTCCGAGTTCGTTACCATTCGAACCAATCACATGTTGATAGTGAAGGATAACCTGTAATTCTAATTTGTTTAGAACATCATACAGATACAAATCATAACATATTACACATGTTAATCGAAGGAGATGAGAAGAATTGTGTACCTTGGAGCATCGTAGAATCCATTGCAATAGATCAGAATGTGAGAGGGTTGCTTCTCTCTTTCTGATTGGTGTTTAGTCTGTGTTAAGAATGCTTAATGGGGAGCAATCCTTTTAACCTACCAGCAGAGAGTAGGGACCTCTCAACGGGTTAACATCAGAATGACCAAGCCCATCATAGGGTCACTCTTAGTAAATACCCAACAACAATTTCACCAATTGGTTACGTAATTAAGAATTAATTTTATAACTGATATATTAATAATTTAATTATAATTTAATCACCAATTAATGTTAATCCACATATTATACACATTAAAATTTTAACAATTCTCCCACTTGGATAGCATTAATCAATTATTAAAATATAACAATTATTAAGAAGAAATACCAGTTACGATCAAAGCACACGTTAACCAGCAGTATAAGAAATATAAGTTTTAACAATGCAGAAATAGTATCCGATAGGGAAGTAAATCATACATGCTAAAGACTCATATCTCACATAAAGAATGATGAATATAAAATTGCATATAATTAATAAAGAGAAATATGCAATTCAAGAATGGTCCAAGCATATTAAAATGCTATAAGAGATATGAAAACAAGAATGACGTCAATTTACATATCTCATAAAAACGATAATGGGCAAATAATGGTTTCAGACTCCCACTAATCCAATACATCAAAAGACTTAACTAAGCCCATATGAATTACATGATTCCAGAATATTC